>CM056821.1:7960000-8560000 GCA_029853015.1 Chelidonichthys spinosus | reverse complement strand
CATTCAAACACACTATAAAACAGTGGTTGTTGTGGACACACCTGGTGGATATCTGCACTGAAGAGTGCATTTAGTAAGCTGTTTCTAGGAAATGATACAGAAGAGTTTAATTTAAAAATTCATTTTTTCAGATTATGCAAGTATATATGGGTGTACTTTATCTTAGCTACACAGTGAGGGACTGCCGACTGAGCAAGGGGATGAGAAACAGCTTGGTTGGTGGAAAATATCAAATTTGTTCACAGATTCCTCATACATTATGGTAACCTTTTACCATATTCTGTGGCGGTGGGCAAATTTGACTCAACCGCTGTAGGCATCAGAATGTTCGTGGTATATTATGACAGACAGGGGAGAAACACATTCATACACTAAATATACACATAAAAGACTGACTGTGGATTATTTAAAATGTTCAGATAATTGCAATTCATAGAAAGAGCAGAAGAAAGGAGAGGAGAGAGCAAGTACAGATGATTTCTCATAAAGTTAACAGCATATGTGATGACAGATGTGACAGACTCCATACTGTGCTATCAAATTCCACCATGACTTCGGAGTTAGTTATCAGTACATTCACAGTGTGGTATCACGGAGCCAGTGTACACATTCACCATCATGGAGCAGCTCTTGCTTTTGATGATTTATAACAAATTAGGAGACTACAAGATACTTTGTCCTTCCCTTCATCTTCAAAGGATTTAATCAGAATAAGTGAAGCACAGCAGCTGGTAGACTGAGCACACATCTCTGCACGGCACTGGCTGACTCACATTCCAAATGCAGCCATCCCCAAAACTAGTCTAAAGCTGAAGTTCCCTGTATGAAGCCATATAGCCACGGATTTCCCATATCAGTGACAGATGGATGGAGACCTATTCTGAGGCTGTTTACGGACCAACTCAAGTGGGAGTATGGCTATGAAGCTTATGCCAGTGATCTGGTCCTGGACTCAGGTCAAAGTCTGAAACCCAAAACGAACGGTCCTGTCTTTCTTTAATCCCTTGATGTGGTAAAAATCAAGACACTGAAGTGACTAACAGAAGGCCGTGATACACTGTTGAGTGTCAGCATGATGCACAGCTCTATTCTTTTCTCTAGGAGGAGCTGTACCAGGGTGGATGAATATTCTAGCATTGTAGAGTATTAATAAATTATGATAAAGGCAGTGTTGAGAGGCTGACAACACTGTGGATTTCACAACCGTTGTTTTTGCATGTTGTTCCTCCACCTTCTGTACAGTACAGTACAGTATGTCCTCAGTAGGGTTCTCCCATGATGCTCTCCATCCTCCTCCATCGAGACACAAGATGCCCACTTCCTCATGCTCTCTTCACTCTCCATTCACTCCTAACTTCTCAGCCTGTACTAAGGCTTTTTTTCCTGCATAGAGGAATTACAAAGTCTTGACAAAACTGTTCATGAATAACACTATTTTCTAACAAGCATTGCACTTCTGGATTTCTGTTTTTTGTAACAGCGATAGCGGATGTGGTGGTGCTGTATCATAATCAGCACAGTGCAGTGGGAAAGGTGCTGCTAAAACTACCGAAGAGGAAGAAAAGAGCTCTCTGCTTTTGGCTGAACCAGCTGGTCCACAACAAAGAGAGCACAACAATGTTTCTGCTGGTAACTTTTATTTTAAACAACTGTTCTCTTTTCCTATACTGTTCAATATTTTAATATAGTTTTATATCTTTAGCTGATGTTTATAAATACTGTTACACATTTGAATAAAACAGGATAGGCTGTCTTCTAAAAGTTTTTTGTAAAAGTGTGAGAGGGGATAACTATTATTTATTTATATTCATTATTATTTGAATGATACAGATTTGCTACTTCATTTACAGAACAAATATGAGAACACTTTGGAAATATGGCACGTTTCATATCCCGGAAGAGGGCTTTACAATCTGTACAACATACAATATCCTGTTTCTATGGAACCTGGCATCAGATAAGATGCGCTCCCTAAAAGACAGATAAAATAGATACCACTGAGGCTAAGTTTACATAATGACGGTCTGAACAGAAGACACAAATGTGGCGTTGCGTCTTCACTTTTTATTACGCGTTTAGACAAGCGTTATCAGTAGGAAATCTGCATGCAAAATTGTGTGGAATTCGATTGGGTATGCATGCCAGGTTCACACTGAACATGCATTAAAATAAGCACACAAGCCAGCATAACTAATACTAATATTAATAGAGGATCTGTTTCTGCAATGCTCCACATATATACTAAGTAGAGTAGAAACATTACAAATACAAGCTTTAAGCTCGCATTAAATACCAAGTAAAGTAAACCCAAACAAAACTCTGCACAGCATATCTTGACCCCCTCTTCTATATTTCTTCCACTCTTTTAATCCCCATTCTGTCTACTCATCTCCTCCCTTCTCTGTTAGTTTCTACACCCAATGGCATGGCTCATTAGATACCTAGGCATGGTAAGGAGCTCCCTTGGGCCCAGAGGCTGCTGCCTCTGTCAGTTCGGTGCCCAGCGACAGGTCAGATTGTACCAATACACAGAAAAACACAACATTGGATGTTGGTCATCCTATCATTATTTTTCAAGTCTAAACTGTCTCTACAATTTGGGAGAAATTGACTAGTTTTCATGTGGCACTATTACAAATCCTCCTCCACTCAGTAAAAACCTGCCACGGCAGAGTAAAGCCAACTCACTGATATACGTAGGTAGGCAGAGCAGCTCTACCTTTTGCTACAGGCGATGACCTAAAACACAAAAGGACAGAGTGTGTCAAACTGAGCGTCAAATTGGCAACCCATATGAAAGAAACACAGTTCAGAACATTGAGCTGTACACGTCTGTTTGTGAATACAACAGGAAATCCCAGGGAAAACCCTGCAGGTGAAAATGTGATGAGGAAAGCAGCAGCGGCAGCTCTGCCTCAAATGACAGAATAGCTAATCTGTCATGCTGATTCCCAAATTAACACAAAATCATATCAAGAGATTTTTACTCATCTTTGCAATAATTATTGATTAAAATGACCGATTTATTGTTTTATTTGGCAAAATACTGGAGAGAGAGAATAAAGCATAATTGTTTTTTTAAACTGATGAAAAAGGGATGATAAATACAAAGAACATAACAGCTTCAGAAAACTGGAAGTTAGCCACATATTTAAAGTCAAATTTATATAAAACTGCCTAATATCACAAATTTGCCTCAAGGAACTTTACAATCTGTTCAGCATACAACACTCCCTGTCTTTAGACCCTCAATTTCATTAAGGAAAAACTCCACCCCAAAAAACTCTTTCCTATTGGCTACTTCCCCCAGGACCACACCCATATTCAACCTTGGTCTTCGCTTTGATCACCACTATCGCAGTCAAAAATCTGTCCACAGACATCCATCCATTATCCATACTCAAGGCCACATTGTGGACATTTCTCTCCAGGTCACATTTTGCCACAATGACGCATACAGACTAAAATAGACCATCATTTTGGGAGTCCCCACAAAGTGATGGTTTTTTTATCCCACACAGATTGTGTTCACAAAAGTTACAATAACCGTGACTCTCCTTCTAACCACTGCTCTAGTTCACCAAGGCACCTCCTACTTGCATACAACCCCGAGGCTGGCATTGGTCCCACAGGTCCATATCACACTGCAGCACACTGCAGCTATACAGTGCTGGAGTAAAAACACTCAGCACATCACATTTACGAAAGGCCAAAAGAAGAAGAAGAAGACAAAAAAAAAACATTTATATAGAGGAGATACTTGAATAAGGCAATTGAGGAATCTATTGTATAGCTTAATTCCCCTCATATTATCGTAGATACTGTGAAGCAGACATGGCAAACCAATTCTCTTTAACAGATTCTGTATTCACCTAAATCCAAACACATTGCTGCTTTCCGTAATTTTCTTCAACAGGGAGTCAAAGATAATTCCTGAGTAATCACAGTAGTTAAGAGTCGTTTCACTGTACCATAAACAATTAGCTGCAAGCATTTGACCCAGAAACTAGACAGGCAAATCAGAGTGCACACGAGCATGTGATTGAATACCAAATAGATATTGTACAGAGACAGGATAGATTATGAGGCATCCCCATTGCTTATAACTCTCCCTCCTGATACCTGATCGACACATGCAGTCTTAAAAGATGTTGATTATAGGCTTGTTAAGCATAATAATAATCTAATTAAAAGGAGCATGCTTTCTGCAAAGCAAAGAGTAGTTACATACATTTAGCAATTTTATTTGTTCTAGTTCAGGCTCCGCAAGAAAATGTACTATAGAGACTCAACACAATTATAGGTTATGAAATATACAAAATGTTTAAATGTGCAAACTTTTCAACAGGGAACTTATGGCTCACACTGTCCCACCGTATTACGCCATGCCAATACAAAGCAAAAGCCTGAGATGCTATCTGACAAGGACTGGAAGAACTGGACCAGACTAAAAGAAAGAAATACATTTTGCAAACAGATAGTTTTATATATGTTTTAAGACATATACTCAGTCTATGGACCTGAAACAAAGAAGGCATGCTATAATCTCACTAGTAAAACATACTAGTAAACATACACGGAGCATAGAGACATGAAAAAAAGCTGACAGATAAACACACTTCTATGCACACCTACATCTCAGCTCATCAGAGCCCATCTCCAGTAGCAAATCTATCCTCATTGATCTCCATCCTCCATAACTCCTATGTCATGGGAGGCAAAAGCTTACAGTACAAGGTTCACTCGAAAACCTTGCATAAGCTGTTCTCTGGAATTTTTACACCCCGTCAACATTTTTACAAGGTTGCTCACTGCCATGCTGTCGTGACCTCATGTCCCAGAGCAATAACTAAACTCTCTGAATTATAGTCCTCAAGCATGGAAAGATGAAACCGAGGAAGAAACAAGTGGGCTCTAAGGCAGAGCAGAGATAAACAAGCCACTGGCTGTTAACAGTCCAGTTAGGATGTCCTGACCTTCAGCTTTATTCTCAGAGCTGTTTAGCAGTCAGTGTTAAGAGGAAGACATCATCGAACGCTACATTATTCCAGTGATCTTGTTCAAGTTAAAATACGAAGAAAAATATGGTTCATAACATCATGACGGAGTGGTGATAAAGTACCGTGAACACTGACAAAAACTCACACTGTTATTTAATGCATTATCTATTTCAGTTCAACCCACGTCTATTAATTCTCTCATTAGTATTCCTCCGCTAGCCTCAACGCACCCACGGCTGAGAGGTCAGCACAAACAGCTCCAATTTCAGCGTGTACAGCCAAGCCAACGGACTGTTTTTTGAGCTTATTGCTGAGGTGTAGAACCTCTCTTGTGACCTTTGAAATGCATCCTGAGCCAAAATCAGAAGGTATGTGAAACTCTATGATGCAGCGCAATTAGTTTATTGCAGTTTACTACATGACTTGTGTTGTCTGTTTAATGACATACAGTAGTTCACACAAACATGTGAACATGGCAAACCCAAACCTACTGCCAGTTCTGTTGGTTAATGAAAGTGACTTAAAGATGTTATATGCACAGTTTTCAGAAAATTCTCCTTAATAGGAAAAATAATGTAAACTATCTACAAGGCTTTTAAGCAAGTTAGTGTAATTATGTGTTTATGTTGTAGAATACAGCAAAACAAGTGGCAATTCGGTTGAGCCACAAACGCACTGATCACAATTTAATCTCACAAACAAAACAAAGCCAAAGATTGGGATCTGCGATCATTATCAAACTCATAAACAGCTCTTTAAATACACAGACTAGCATTAGACAGCTCTACTGATTATAACTATTATTCAGTATTATTTTTTCCTTTCTTTATTTGATAGTGAGACGGGAAAGGCAGGGGAGAGAAAGGGGATGACATGCAGCAAAAGGCCCTGCAGGCTGGACTGGGGCTGCTGCAGCAAGGACTCAGCCATAATAGACACGCTCTATTCAGCATTGCTTTGATCCTGTGTGGGTGTATATTGCCTTTAAGCAGCTTCTTTTTGGGAATCTACTATAGAAAACCGAGAGTGGAGGACAGGACTGGGCGGGAAGCACTTCCTGATTTTGTCTCTTTGGTAAAAGCCAGAGTTTGGATGGAATTTAGATTCAGTCAGTAGTTGATATTGTTGTTTCGTTGTATTTATTGTCATCAAAAAAATATTTCTCCCTCTCTACCCCCCTCAGAGTGATTCTTTGGTGCCAACAATGATTAATGCAGCTATAAATGGGTTTGTCTTTCACCATGCACTGTGGGAGAAGGGTTTCTTTCATTCTCAGTTTCTTTCTTAGCCATTTTGCTTTCCTCCCAGACCTTATTTAGTCAGTGTGAAACTGATTTAGACTCATTTACATGCCCATGCCATAAAGAGAGGTGAAATGATGTGGATGCATCACCTCATTGATTCTAGAGGACCCCACCGCAATTGCAAAAAAATAAAAATAAAATAAAGATTTCATAAAATTTAAAAAGAGAATGCATGAAGAAACACATCCTTCAGGTGGATTGTGTGATCCCAAATAATTGAAATCAGGTGTTCCAATCCATTCTATGGCCACAGGTGTATAAAAGCAAGCACCTAAGGATGCAAACTACTACAAACATTTGTGAAAGAATGGGTCGCTCTCAGGAGCTCAGTGAATTCCAGCGTGGTACTGTGATAGGATGCCACCTGTGCAACAAGTCCAGTCGTGAAATTTCCTCGCTACTAAATATTCCACAGTCCACTGTCAGTGCGATAATAAAGTGGAAGCGATTGGGAACAGCAGCAACTCAGCCAAGAAGTTCTAGACCACGTAAAATGATGGAGCGTGGTCAGCGGACGCTGAGGCACATACTGTGCAGAGGTCGACAACTTTCTGCAGAGTCAATCGCTACAGACCTCCAAACTTCATGTGGCCTTCAGACTAGCTCAAGAACAGTGCGTAGAGAGCTTCATGGAACAGGTTTCCATAGCCTAGCAGCTGCATCCATGCCATACATCAGCAAGTGCAATGCAAAGCTTCGGATGCAGTGGTATAAAGCACGCCATCACTGGCCTCTAGAGGAGTGGAGACACGTTCTCTGGAGTGATGAATTGCTCTTCTCCATCTGGCAATCTGATGGATGAGTCTGGGTTTGGCGGTTGTACTTATCTGATTGCATTGTGCCACGTGTAAATTTGGTAAGGGAGGGGATTATGGTGTGGGGTTGTGTTTCAGGAGCTGGGCTTGGCCCCTTAGTTCCAGTGAAAGGAAATCTGAATGCTTCAGCATACCAAGGAGACAGTCTGGGGATGGCCCCTTCCTGTTCCAACATGACTGTGCACTAGAGCATGACACGGGAGTGGATTTTCACTCCCGTCCCATCCCACTCCCAGAGAAAAAATCCCATCCCATCCCAATCCCGGGCCGGAGTAAAAAAAAAAATCCCATCCCGTCCCACTCCCATCCCACTCCCATCCAACTCCGTTTTTTTTTTTTTCCCATCACATTCAACTCGCATGAATCTATGCAATATTTGCGACTTCCCGATAAAGTCAGTTAATCTCACCGACGGATCATTGTGTCGGACTTTAGTCTGTAGCTCTCGCTTCCCGGCTTCATCGCCTCTACCTCCCTCCGCGCATTTCACTTCTGGTAGTGGCTGGCCCGGCCGGAAGTCAAAGCACTGTTGGATGTGTAGTTCTTTTGACTTGCTAACGCAAGTCAAAATAGTTTTGGCTCACTGAAAGATGACTACAAAAATGGACGCGTCTGTCCTTTTGGTTGTTTAACACGGCTGAAAATCATCATCTATTAATGGCGTTCCCGCTCCTGCCCGCTCCCGTTGATTTTTATTCCCATCCCGTCCCAATCACGGGCTTAATAAAACTTTGACTCCCATCCCGCGGGAATCCCACGGGAATCACGTGACCCGCGGGAATTCCCGAAAAATGTCATGCTCTACTGTGCACCAGTGCACAAAGCAAGGCCCATAAAGACGTGGATGAGAGAGTTCGGTGTGGATGAACTTGACTGGTCTGCACAGAGTCCTGACCTCAACCCGATAGAACACCTTTGGGATGAATTAGAGTGGAGACTGAGAGCCAGGCCTTCCTGTCCATTTTATGCATAGATACATGCACACACACTGTGAACACACACACACAAAATCTCTCACAACCCTCTTCCTGCCTCAACAAGTCACTGCTTCTATACAAGTTATTTGAAGGTGCAGGTCATTAATGTGTTAGAGAACATAAAGCGTTTAATGCATTTTGGAGACCAACTTCTCAAACCATAATGGATTTTACAGCATGACAAGAAGAGTCGTTATTGACAATGAGAAGGGAATATCAAAAGAAAAACAATATGATTGCAAAGACAGCTGCTCTATACTGTGAAAGTTAGTGTGAAGCTTCATTACTGACACAGATGAGATTTTATTTTCCATTTCCAATTTTGAATAGAAACCATGTTTAAAGTGACATTGCACACAATGCACCAGCTGAACTATCAGTTCAAACAACAGTGCAAAAACTGGCTCACGTTTCTCAAGATGTCAAACAATGAAACGAGTCATGTCGGCACAGTATGGAGCTAGAACAGTCTCATAATTCACAAATGCACACAGAAATTCACAAATGCACACAGAAATTCACAAATGCACAAAAAAGATTCACAAATGCACACAGAAATTCACAAATGCACACAGAAATTCACAAATGCACAAAAAAGATTCACAAATGCACACAGAAATTCACAAATGCACACAGAAATTCACAAATGCACACAGAAATTTACAAATGCACAAAAAGATTTACAAATGCACACAGAAATTCACAAATGCACAAAAAAAAATTACAAAGTGCTTTTCATTTGTAAACCTCCCTGCATTTGTGTGTGAAACTTTTGAGACTCCCCTGACGTGACTCTGATCCACAAATGCGTTTTTTCTAAGGGGAGGTTGTCTGTAGCCAATCAGATGTCTCCCTCCTTTACAGCCAATCACGTGAGTGTCTCCCCTCCTCCGGGGGCGGCGTCATCGGCCGTAGCTTACGGCTCCGCTAACGTTCATCTTTCCTCTGTCCTGTGTACTGCGAAGCCAGTTTAGTGGGTTAGCGAGGTATGTTGAGTCTGTACTACAAGTCAGTCAGTCAGGCTGTACTACAAAGGTGGCTCTCTTTTAGATCACCACGGTAACTACCGTGGCACTAAACTGGCTTCGCAGTACACAGGACAGAGGAAAGATGAACGTTAGCGGAGCCGTAAACTACGGCCGATGACGCCGCTGCGTGAATGACTCCTGACACTTAAACCTAACTTGCTTCTGTAATGCTAACTCTAACATGTCAAACTGTATGATGTGTTTGAGGACTAATTTATCTAACTAACCAGCATACGGTAGCACCCGAAATGGTAAACACAGCCGATAAACAACCAAACAAAAAATACAGCTGAATGCAGGAGGAGGGGAGACACTCACGTGATTGGCTGTAAAGGAGGGAGACATCTGATTGGCTACAGACAACCTCCCCTTAGAAAAAACGCATTTGTGGATCAGAGTCACGTCAGGGGAGTCTCAAAAGTTTCACACACAAATGCAGGGAGGTTTACAAATGAAAAGCACTTTGTAAATCTTTTTTGTGCATTTGTGAATTTCTGTGTGCATTTGTAAATCTTTTTTTGTGCATTTGTGAATTTCTGTGTGCATTTGTAAATCTTTTTGTGCATTTGTGAATTTCTGTGTGCATTTGTGAATTTCTGTGTGCATTTGTGAATCTTTTTTGTGCATTTGTGAATTTCTGTGTGCATTTGTGAATCTTTTTTGTGCATTTGTGAATTTCTGTGTGCATTTGTGAATTTCTGTGTACATTTGTGAATTATGAGACTGTTCTAGCTCCATAGCACAGTTCCTCCATCACCCTGCCTGTAACAGAATGTGACATGAATTACACCACAATTCTTTTCCCCATTAGTAAAGTAAAATAGTAGCACATTAAAACCCTGAGCCAAAAGTCAACCCTTTAGCAAAAATAACCTTTGGCCCCTAAAAAACCACTCAAGCCACTTCAGATTGATAGTATCCAGTGGATGAAAATAGCAGCAATAGCTTAGTCTCCAAATCAAAACAGTCTAGTGAGGGTTTAGAGAGAAAAAGCATGACAAAAGCACAAACACAGATCACACTTTCAAGTAAAAACTGAAATTGAATAAGACAGAATTGTCAAAACAACTTGAGTAACACCAACATGGCTGTCATATTCATGTGACGGATACTACAACAATATCAAGAGCCGGACAACAGGGCTGACCCAACTCCTTCAGGATATGCTTTATTCCCTCTCTAATATCTATTTTATAGTGCTGTGAAAACAAATGTTTGTATTCAAGTTTCTCACAAAAACAAAATTATGCAAGGTTATATTTGAATGCATCCTGATATTGTTATGATTCATCCAATTCATTCAACTCTCATTTCTACTGAAAAGAGCTTGAACACACCTTAATGCAACCTCCATTAATGTCAGCCACCAGCTCCTTTGTAAGCACGACTGTACTAAGGAGTGCCCCCGCGATGCATTGGAATGAATTACAATATCATTTAGTTGTTCCAAATGATTTTAATGTTGTTCATCCACAGCTTCTTTTGCACATACAGTTATGAAAAATAGCAAGCTTTATGCCTTCATCTACACCAACTAGGTGAGTGTGTGTGTGTACTGCCTTGACATAAATGTGGCTGATTAAATGGTGTATTTCAAACGATGTATTTCAAGTCAACTTTGTAGATAACTATCAAATTAAATATGCAATGTGGATATTTCTTAGGAGCAACATCATCATCTGATATGGGATGAAGGGTCACTTGCAACTAAGTTTTGATGATGTAATCAGATCCACGTGTGAACGCGAAAACCATTTCCTCTGGTGATGAATAGTGAACTGTGATTAATCTATAAACCCTGTGGAAAAAGTAAAAACAAAACAGCTGCTGGCAAGCTGGAAACCAGAAGATAAAAGTCCTTACAGTGCAGACAGAACAGCCAGCAAAGCTGTGCAGTTGAAGATGATGAACCGAAGTGTATGCTCTGTAGATATACTAGGTTACAGTTTTTCAAATTACCTTATAAAACACAACCGGTATAGATTGAAAGGTTCAGCATATTTTCCAATCGGTACATGTGGAGGTGAAATGCTTGTCAGCTCTAATTTTTTTCTCACTATTGACGACTCTAGCTGGCCATAACAACATTTTCGCCTAGGTATCATTTTGAATTAAGCTTGATATGGCTGACTGCAATATAAAGCACTCAAAGAGGAAATACATCTTGCCAGTCCTGAAAATGTGATGTTTCAATAGCATAATGTTAAGATTTCTTTTCTGCCTGCATCTGAATCCAGATCTGCCTCAACACAGACTGTGATCAACAACCATGCTGATATAAAAGAATCCTGTATGGATATATGTGAGCTTTGAAGAATAAAATTGTACACAAATTAAAGTGAGTCAAACACATGACTGCTCAGTTATAATTTTATAAATCCATACGTGTGATTATTGTCTGACTTCTATAATATTTTACAGCTCATTGTTTGTTTATGAAGCTGAGCTGCAGAGAGGTGGTAGCGATGATGTCATCTGGAGATAAATCCTCCACAGACGGTGAATAATGGAACAACTCATCGGACAAGATGACAGCAGCCATGGTGATCTTACTGGAATAAATCCATAGCAATGGACCCGTACATTCGCAAAAAAGAAAGTTGCACAAAGACATCATCTATTTAAATCTCAATCCTCTGCTTTCCATCTGATGGAGAAAGTATGTAGATACTGAATCTTAAGTCCAAACAGTGCTGAAACTATACAAATTAACAGACAGCAATTCTGACAATACAATAATTGTTTTAGTCATGTAACAAGAAAAATGTCAAACATTTGCCTTTTTCAGTAAGCATATAAGCACTTTCAGCCCCTTAGTCTCTGGGATATGTTGCTTTTTTAACAATTTATTGATATTTGATAATAAAAAGAGAATTGATCTAAATCATAAAAACAATCAGCATTTTATTCAGTAAGAACAATATGAATCAGATGCCTCTCTACAGTAGTCCAGAATCAAAACAGCAGCATTTTAATGGAAATGAGTCTATAACTAAACACTTAATTTCCAGCAGATTAACCTATAAACTGTAAATTATTCCGAGCACCCGTCATATGCAATTCCTCAGCAAGTCTTTATGCTAGTTAACAAACAGCAAAACAGTGTTGATTCACATCCCATCCTCTACATGCTAAATCCTATGTTAAACTGAAATGTGCTTAATAGCTCCTGTAACAACAGTGCAGGACCACTTATCTCACAAAAGCCTAATTTCAAATGGCTTTTTGCCTTCCTAGCGGTTTTATGCAACATGAAAATCAACACCCACCCTATAGCTCTATCAGTTTTAATATCTTTTGTTAGTATGTTATCGTATCTCTACCTACACCGATTTTATGCAGAAATGAGTAAAGAATGTAAATGTTTGTTATGTGAAATGCATAGCTTAGAGAGCAAAACTTTTTGTATGTTGATTTCCTTGTGGCACTGCCACCCACGATGCTGAGGCAGCTAAAGGATGAGGGTTTTTAGCCAAATCTTAGAACAAGTGGATTTAGATAAATTGTCTTGATAGGCTCATGATTTAAATCACAAATTTCCAAATAGTTATTATCGTTCATAATTTGCAGCAGGGCTGGAGGCTGTCCTATTCTGTTTCCTTCCCCGGAGTCCAATTTAGTATCCTCCGGCTGCAGCATGAATAGGATCCCAGCGGGCTGCAAGGAGGGTGTTTGTCCTTCAGTGCAGGTGCTATACATGAATCTACTACTGAGATGGTGAGACAAATCAGGGCAGTAAAGGAGAGGAAAGTGCAGAGGAGTTGAGGCCAGACCTAGAGGACAGGTAGCAAATGAAAACTTGGCATCCCGACTTTCAACATTACGAGTCAACATGTGCATCCACCAAGGCCATATAGGTTTCTATCACGGTTCTAAGGGGGTCTCTCACTTTCTCTTAATAGCCATGCAATACTCTCCTCTATAGTGCTGGTCATCACCCTCTTCCTCACCTGTGACACATCCATTGTTGTCCCTCTTTTGCTGTCTGCCATCCGTTAACCTCTTTGTTTGCATAAGAAATTTACAGAAATGTCCACACATTTGATCAGCTTTCTTGTTGTCGTCGCATTACACTAAATGTCCCTATCTACTCACTAGTAGCAATACACAAAGTCAGATTAGTAGACCAATTAGAAGGGCTAAGATGTGAGTGATTGTGTATCTTTTGGCTGCATGGTTTCTGGTTGTTAATGTTTGTTATCAGGTGTACAGAGGTTCAATAAATAGGTCACAATGTGGCTTTTATTTGTAGCAACCTACAATATAAATCTTTACTATTGACCTAATTTAAGCAGGCGAAAAGAGTAAAATGAAACCAAATATTGAATGGAAGTCTTCAAAGATGTATGTTACTGTCTCAAAGTCAAACTTAGAAGGCTTACACCACTGTTATTAACCTCAAGCAGCTCACCGTGTACCGTATTTGAATGTGGCGTTGACTCCAGGGACAATAACACTATTGTGAGAGAAACCAACAAAACAGGAGTTGCACTGCGAACATCAGATAGCCCAGAGATATCATACAAGTGGGCGACGGCTACTGAAATGCATTCTGCATGACTAGATGAGGACAGAAGCTAAGGACATCAAATAGCAAAGCAGACCTTGTGAGCCTGTCCTCTGATCCCTCTGAACAATGAACAGCCAGACACAACGCCTGTCCTCTCCTGTGGCCTGGACTGGCACAGAGTGGTACACAGCAGGCACTAAAGGACACAGGGGGTCCTCCAAATACATGGACGTCAGATGCCTACATGTATTACACAACATTTAGCTCTTAAATAACTTGTATTTTCAGCAGGGGCTTATGTGGTAGACTTATGTAGGGGTGCAATTCCCCTCACAGTTTTCAACTTCTATCATGTGACTAGAAGCACCATAAACGCCAGCAATGTAATATATCATCAAATGGTAGGTATTCAATAAAATAAGTAGATATCAACAAAGAGAACTCAGTGTAGCCCGCACATGCCCGAGATGCCGATTTATAAAACGATGCAGGAAAGGAATAGGGCCATTAAGGACATATCTATAAAATAATGACCTTCCCTATCTCATGATACACTAAAGGCCTATAGCCATATAACTACAATCGATCATATTAGGCGTAGACTAAGCTGCGCATGGATGAATCACCGATGATTTTAGCGTTAGGTGTCCAAACAGCTCCAATCTTTTAATTTGAGTTGCGTGTGAATATATACACACACCATATGACATACCCGACTTTTAAAACAAGAAATGATGTCGGGCAAAGCCCGCAGCCCTGTTGTTAACGCTGATGCTGACGACAAATCCACAGGCTGAACGGATCAGCATCCATCCGCCTCTCCTCCGGATGTCTCAGAGGAAAAACTACTACAGCCTCGCTGAAAGAGCAGCGCTCATCGATGTTTACCGTTCATTGATTTTAAAAACAAAAAAGGTCTTACCTGGAGAATCTCATATGCCGATCAAGTCACCTCCTTTTGGGAATTGTGAGGGATGTTGGCGGCTGGTCGCGCATCACTCGGAGTGTGTTTCGCCGACAGAAAACGTACGGAGCACAGTGCCTGACAGCAGCAGCGCCCCGGAACGAGTATAACAGAAAACCAACCCACTGCAGTTGTCTGGTCGGTGAATACACAGCCTGCACGAGAGCCAGCTACCCCACCCGAGCAGCGCGAGCTCGACCATTACTCGGACAAAGAGTAATCCGTTACTACCCCCCCACCCCCACAGGCGCGCGTGCGCACACACACACACACACACGCACGCACGCACGCACGCACGCCACACACACACACACACACACACACACACACACACACACACACACACACACACACACACACACGTTTATGCAATAATACCAGAGACCACTATCCCGGCTGTATTAATATTAAAACTAAATAAAGAAATAACGTTATTTTACTTTCTGTTTTGCTGCACTTAATTGACACTAGAAATGAATATACAAGTTACGTTTGCGGAATAAACAAACTGCTTAGTCTTTACGCAAATTAGCATTAGCATTATTACCAAAACTGTAAAAAATTGGTAGCTAACATTAGCTACATAACAGCTAAGTTATCGAACAATACTCGCTTTTCTGGGCAATATGAAAGAGGCTAATATCCTACTGTCTGCTAAACGAAAAGAACGACTTTTTCTTCTTTTTCGCAAAAAGATCTGCCACTTTACCTACACCAAGCAAAGATGGCAGCCGGAAGTGACTCATCTCACCAAAGTACTTCACAATAAAACATACGGTCTATTACTAGATACCGGTATGTAGAAACTATACAAAAGATGAAACATCTTAACTTCATATGCCACCTCCTAGTACAATCTTGGCCTCAAACAAGAGTCTATCTTTTAAAAATGAAAATATGTTTTTGTTCTTTTAAAGGCCTATGAAGACCCAATTCAGCCGATCTCCAGTCCACACAGGTGTTTTCAGTTATTTTCCTGATTAGAACAATTCTCAGGACCTGCTGATGTAAACAGACTGCAATTGTTACTGTTAATGCAGCCTACAACTCTTGAGAAGGGACAACTTTCACATTACTCATTTGTATTGATTGAGTTGGGTAACTTAATTTAATTCCCAGTGTAGCTCCACACTGAGCTGAAATCTAATCAGTCGGAATAATTGATTTCACTATTTGAAGAAACTGAACATGTCTTCATTAACATTAGCACATTTTGTAAAATGATCTGCAGATATTTCTAATGGATCAATTCACACACAGTTACATCTATACATCTGGCTTAGGGATATGCAGCTCAAATTTCTCTGTAGAGTGCTGAAATATTACATTTTAAAATGCAATGTGATAAGCAATGTGTCTTACCAGAAAAAAATGTAAAAAAAAGCATTTTTCTTCTGATGTATACTTCCGAAGAAGTAAACTGTGAGTAAACTGTAAACTGTTTCTGAAAAGGAATGTCGCTGTTTGATTTCATTTTGATGGCTAATTGTAATCATATTCATTATCTCTGTTATGAATTCTCTGTTGACAGACTATCATGTGTATCAGCCACTTTCCTTGGGCTTTATTGTGTTATTAATGCTGAGATGAATTAACGAATTTACTATGAATCAAAGTTAATGTATATATTTAGTCACAACAAGGAAGATTTCCTCAAAAGCGTCTCAGCCTCAGATTTCAGGGACAGCAGGACAGCACTGCCACCGAGTGGCCATGTCTTTACATTACAGCTGAATGAAGCGCCAAGAGCACAATCAAAGACGGACAGCGATGAAGTCTGACACATTAAATCCACAAATGCATCAGAGAACCAGACTAAATCCTCAATAATTGTGAATATTTTATATTAACAGGTTTTACTATAATTTATGTTCTTATCATTGAATTCTGATGTTTTTTTTTTATTAAATCACGTTGTTACTGTTGTATTATCTTTGTTCAATGATTGATTAGTGTCTAACTTTTTTTCCTCTGGCAGATGGAACAATGAAGAACTGATATTGGCCACATTATATTGCACTTAACATATTAAAATAAAGCTGATGTTGGACTCATAATGTTACTGTATTAATGAACAACCCCATTGCCCCCGGGGGCATCTCCCTGTGAACTCCCACTGAAAATATTTGATCTAATGTGAAAAACTGTTATTCTTGTCTTCTTGCAAGTTTGAGCTGATATGTATTTGGCCAGTGATCTGAGAAAACAGTCTTACTTCTTCTTTGCAATAATGATGGCTGAGCTTTGAGGTGTATGGTAACAACAAACGGAACAGAAAACAGGGAAAAAACACACAACTATAGAAAACTTCTATTGTAAATGTGGTTTGTGTAAAACACTGTATAGCTGTATTGCTAATAACTCCAAAACATTTCTTTCATCAAGTTTATTATTAATTAATCTCTCTTTCATACTAATACTGATCAGGAAGCCCAGCTGGTCTGAAATCGTTGGGATCTCCTCCGTTGCGCCCATGCAGATTTGCCCTCTGATCGCTTCAGAGTCCTCTGCACCATGACCCGTTCTTTCCTGCACCCACTCTCTGGCATTACTGAAATGGGAAAATAGAAAAGGAACATTAACATGAGCAGATGACAAAACAACTTTTCACAACCTGCCTGCAAAGTGCTGTATAATGCCCAAGATGGGAAACCCTTCAGATTGGAGGGGCATGATGTTTAAAATAAATGATTAAATCAAACAATATCAGCAAGTGTGTGGTTTTCTGAGCGAGGTGGAAACAGGCTTTATTGTCTTTGCCAGGAATAGAGATGACTACAATAGTTCTAGCTGCAAATGTGATTTGCAACTGCAATAAGCTGCAGGACTGCACCACTGATTCCACCTAATTGAAAAGACATTGTCAAATGATAGTGCACTAAGATGTGGCAAAATCAGGCTATGGGAAAAGTCTGAACCTACAATGATCGTAAAATGTAGGCTATCTATATATCAGGAGGGTTGAAGTGGAGCCTCATTAAGGTAGACCTGCAGATTGCTTAATTAGGTGAGATTATTGAAACCAAATTGTTACCATATGCATAGATATAACAATGGATAATGCCTTTGAATTATGTGAGGAACGCCACACCTTACCAAACAGAGAGATAAGAATGTTGAAAAATGCCCCTAACTTCATCTGCAGCTTTATTTACAAAAGTGATTTCAATATGCAACAACAGTCAACGATGTAAAAGCAGATCATGCTTTCCTACTCTTTGCTGCTCACCTGATCACCTCCGCTGCCCATCGGCCTCCTGCTCCTCTCGCAGCAGCGTCAGAGTTTCCTCTGGCATGAAAGTATTTGTCTGAGTCTCTCCAGTTGGCGTCCCTCATGTCACTGTATGCACGCCACATATCACCAGCTCCTGATCAGGACAGCACACAGTTTACAGGTCCTTGTCATTTACATTCTGGATGTATGGAATGCCATTATACACACTTTTCTGGTGGAGATGTTAGAAAGGTTATGTTTCTAACCTTGAGCAGCTTCAACAGGAAATTTGTACCATTTGTCGGCATTGACTTCCACAATGGAAATCAGAACAATCCCGGCCAAAAGCAACTTCATGGTTATGGATGTCTAAAAGGAAAACAAAAGACAAGTTCATCATTAAACACATTTACATAATTACAATTACATACAGCTCTTTCAAACTTACTTTGCAGTTCCTGCAGAGTTCAGAGTCTCAATAGATTCTAGAGGATCTTATGAGTGAGGACTACTGATCTCAATCTGACTTATATTCTGCTCAGAAACCAGCTGGTTTGGAGGATTTCTCAACGATGGAAATTCCCATCTGTTTCAGGGCCGGTTCAAGATCAGAAATATCAGGCAAACAACATTCCCCAATTGTGCAAATGCACGTATCAACAAAGGCTGGGACAACAGCTTCTCTATCTAAACAAAAAGGTGGAAGAGATTATAAAACCAATATGATACATTAGCTCTTTTTGTCTTGTGTTTTGATTATTTTTTTATTCCTCATGTTGGCGTTGTCTTCTTTAATTCATATGGTTTGAGACTTTTCAGAAGAAAGACAAAGAAATATAAAGAAAATTGAAACAATCATAACTGTGTTGTCGCCATTACAGCAGTTTTTCCTTTTGCTGCTGTTGAGTAAGAATTGTTTCTATTAGAGAACTCTCCAAAAATATCTCTCAGTACAAGAAATTAAACAGACAACAGCAACTTAAATAAAACATTTGAATTCAACGTTTGGTGCATGAAGGAATATCTCATTACAATAAAATGCAGGATCCAGCAAAAACTGAATTAAAAATGGAATGCATTCCAAATCTAATACTTTTTTTTTTTTTTACTTTAAGTACATACTAGGCTACTTACAAAGTTAGCACATATTACTCCATCACAGCATTGCACCTTGTACTTTGACCCTTGTGCTCAAAGCTTTGTTATCTCGTCCCACGTTTATTGCTGTTAACCTTTGTTAAAAATAAAAGCATGATTACATTTTACATTTGTGATTATATTCTTTGTTTTAGCTATTAATTACAGACACAAAAATCGTGAGAAAATTGAATTTATTTTTGCTGTGTACTGATCATTTGCTGCTGTGCTGTAAAGCAGTAGATGGCAGTAGTGAGCTGGTGCTGATAGACCCCATTACCAGAGGCATTATATATACAGAATATATAGAACAAACAAATTAATTAGCAGTAATTCCTCAGATACTTTAGACACAATTTCCATTAGAGCAGCTTTGTTATTGGCTGTGCTGTTGAAATAAAACTGTTACAAAATAGAGGGAAGTTTATTGGCTAAAGAACAACATGACCAGCTCCCGGAGCATGTTTGCTTAAGCTGCTCTCATTTTATAAAGGTTACGTTGTTCTGTGGAAAACCTGCTTGTTGGCCTCAGAAAAGTTCACCTTTCTTTGAAACCTTATCTTAAATGAGAGTAAGACCCCAATTTAGTCCTGAGACTTCAGCAACTGTGAACAGAAAATAAATATTTAGATTTAGATACCTTACACAGCAAACATATTCAGACACATACTTAGCAGCTTAATGGGTCAAATCCATCCCAGATATATTATGCTTCAGTCCCCTGAGGTTGCTTTTCTGTGACCCCCCCCCCCGTGACCCTTTACAGGATAAAGCGGTAGACGATGGATGTGTTGTATTTGCACCAATGTGACAAATCTTTTTTTTTTCTCTCATTCTTCAAGAGGAGGAACAGAAATAGGCCTTTTTTTCTTAAATTGTCAGATTTCAATGAGGAAACATTACATAAGAGACACCTTGAGATCCAAAAATGACTCCTCTGATGACTTTCCAGGGAGGAGCAGACGTCACAGGTGTCGAGAGCATCTCAAGATATCATTTAAACCGCCAAAGAACACAACAGAAGTTGCTTTCTGGGTAAGATGTGTCAAAGGCCGTCTTCCAGATATGAAATGTTGATCATCTGCAAGAGAAAGAAAGATCTAATGGCAGATTCAACCACAGTAAGACCATATTCAGCATCCAAGCTCAATAATGACATATAAATCTAAAATCTAGGCTCTCGCATTCACCTGTTTGTTGTGTTTAGTTCAATCTTTGACTTGTGCATGTCTGTACGCTGTAGAAAAGCTGCATATTATTCCCAAGGCTGCTTGTTCAGCTGGGTTGATTTAATGCTTATAACAATAACAGAGTTGATTGCAATATAATGGCTTGAAAGGTACTTGGAATCTGTGAGTGTTCATGAACCTCTCTTTAGGTTGAGAAATAAACAACATCCCACACACTGAGCAAATCTTTGCGAAGAAATTATGCAAGTACGTCACTGAAAACCCCTGGAGGATGAAAGCATGCCTCGAGTTGAGCTGATGAGCGTGTTGTTTTGAGCTCAAAGAAGACACCGTGACAGGCTAATAAATATTAATCAGAGATATTGTGCGGAGAAAGTGAGGGTGAGGAAGAGAGCTGATGCAACGAGAAGCTTGGAACAGGAAAAGTCGTGTGTGTCTCATGCCTGATACACAGAGAGAGCTTCATTTTTCAGAAATGAATGCATTGTATTTGCAAAAGATAAGATTCCATACTTGCCATAAAATAGAACCAGCGAGACTCGACTAGAAGACTTGACACAGATGCTGATGAAACACACAAGATGTCGGCGTGACATTTCAAGAGAGGTGACAGACAGAAATCTGAGCAGTAGAATAAAGACTCAACCTCACTGGTGCTGAGCTGAACAGGTCCAACAATCCAACACAGGGATGTTTTCCCTCCCTGAAGTGTCTTTATGCCAGTCAGGTGAAGTCAGTTAACTCAGAGACAAAACAAGCTTCTATGGACTTTTCCTATGACAGAAAATAAATCAAGTGCAATACGTCCTATTATTGTTTGTAAACTTAACTATTTAAACATATTTGTAGCCAGAAGAAGGTTGTTCCATTATAAATAAGATTTAAGTCGTGCCTCATATTCCAGGGCTTATTTAGCAAGTTATCTACGATGCAAAAACAAATCGTTACAGCAATTTATTTTGCATCCCAAAATCACAAATGTGCATTAAAACAGTTTGCAATCTGTACCACCTGACACATCCTCTATTCTTAGACCCTCAATTCAAAAGTAAAACGCACCCAAAACACCCCTTTACTGGGAAAATGCACCACAGGAATAGCAATAGAAGATGGAAGATGCACTCACTGTTTTGAGCTGTACAGTAGATAAAAAAAATAAGAAAAAAATATTTCAATGCCCAGCCAACCATTATAATATATACACATTAAACAGAGAGCTTCGCTGTCGGCCACTGATTGAAATGCAGCACTAGAGGCCGCCAGTGAGCCGTGTTACGCGCGCGGCTCTGGGCGAACGTGAACGGTGAGTAAATGTGCCTTATCGACTGGACGGGCCTATCTGCTGTAACGCCGTGGTGGTCACAATGAAAGCAGACGGACCGCTCGTGACACTGACACTAATGGGAAGCCTGATAGGGGCTCGGCACGTGAGCGGGTGATGAAACGTGCAGGCTGCACAACTTCGGCAGGCCGTGCGTAAAAAGGTCTCTAAAAGCGCGGGGATGCGCACGTGAATCCCGTTGCTGATCGATTCCACGGTGCAAGCACCGGTATAAGAGGGTGATTGATGAGCAGGACCGGTGGTGGAAACATAACATTCACGTCATTTCTGCTCACAGCAATTTAGCAATACTTGCATTCACTTGGGCTCTTAACGTGTCACGGAGCAGCAGCAGGTTTCTACACTATATGCATTAATGAGCTGCCTGTCATATAAATAACCACTAAGGGTGGCTAGCCACAACAAGCCTGACTGCTGTGTTGGGTGGTCGTGCACGTTTTCTGCTGTACATTTGAGAGGCTAAATATAGAAATCGTGCATAAGATGTATTTCTGTTTCAATTGCCCCCATGAGCTGATCGTCAGTGTGTAGTCCCGGACTGAAAGTGTCTCCTCCTCTGATGAAACGGCCAACAACACTGAGTGCGCATGGATTCACCGCCTCAGCTGAGTAGACGACCTCCTACCGACTTACTTCACATCACCGCGCCCGTCTGTCTGCTGTCTCCTCCCTAAAACCTTGGCTGCGACCGTCCCTTTGAGCGACTCCGGGCTGAGGGGGGATAAAGAGACCGACACAGACAGGGGAGGGGGGAGAAATTGAGAGAGAGAGATCACCAAAAGACACAGGCTCCCCAAAAACAGCACCTAGACTATACACCTGCTCCATCCAGCACAGCGAAGGGAGGCGGACGCACAAGTGCAGGCGCGTCCATGCGTGCCAGCCGAACAAGACAATAAACGGGCTGAACATTAAGGAGCTCGAATCCAGCACTGGAATAAGAGTTCATCAGGAGAACTCTTTTTGGGGGGAGAAAAGAGCGCAGCTTTGCTACGAGAACAAAGCCATCCTAAATGAGTACGTGGTGAGAAGAGTCATGCATCTCAACAGAGAAGAAGATAACAGCAAAGGTGAGCAAAAGATTTCTGCGGCCGTCGGTGTATGTTTTCTTTCTTTCTTTCTTGTTTTTAAAACCCTAGACTCTGTGTGTAGTTCAGCATCTCTCGCGTTGGTTTGCTAGATGCCCTTGAGTGTGTCATATTCATGCCAACTAATGATGCTGGGGGTCATTCCAACACGCTGATCGTACTGTCGAGATGCTTCTGTTGCTGAGTGTCTGCTTTTTCCACCACAAAAAGAGGCTCGCACGGCAGCGAGGAGGGCTGCTTCACACACGCAGGGAGGCAATGTGGCGACCGTCTGTGGGAGGCGGACACTTGAGCACTTGTTGTGCCTCGTTTTCACACGAGGTGACCTGAGCGTAAACGCACAAGGTCATCCGTCCTCGGCCATACTGATGAGCAGCGTGTCGTGCTGGTGGAGCGGCGGTGTGTGTGTGTGTGTGTGTGTGTGTGTGTGTGTGTGTAATTGAGTGACCACGGATGCGTGTCCTCCGATGTGGTCGGAGGGGAGAATTAGAGAGCAGACGGTGTGTAATGACACGGACCCCCTCCATCAGGACCAGTAATGATGGCTCCTGATGCTCCTGGCAGAGCCATGCTCGGTATTTTTTATTTTTTTTTTTACTCCCAGTGGTTGAACTGAAGTCGAGGTCACTTGACTAACACCTGATGCTGAAGGAGATTCGCCTCTGAATGTCTGTCGATATGACGCAGCCCATGTTAAACAAACACCAATAGGACTTGCCTCATGTCCACCACACCCACATGGTGGAACTTGAGCATCGTTTTCTGGACAGTATAACCATCACTGTTGAACATGCAGGACTCCCAGATTCAGTGCATGTCATGTTCAAAATCTCTCCAACTGTAAATGCAAATGTGAAAATTAAAATAGTAAGAAGATTATACGACACGGTGAGTGTAAGAAATCTCTCCAGAAACCCATTTTCTGACATCTGAGAAGCATGCTGATAATGATGCGATATTGCCAGCGAGGGAATACAACATTTCATTTACTTTTATGTGCAGCTGTCAGGGTTTTATGGCCGGCGAATATCTTTGTTTTTACCAGCTGTAAAGCATGCTGTTTAGTGAGGAGTTCCCCATGTGGTGAGTGGTGTCCTGCATCGTTCCTCATCCAAAATGTCTTACGACCTTGTTGCCAGATATGGTTTCACCGGGGACAAAAGATGAGTCACCAGCTGCAACTAGAAGGGATTTCGTGATTACATGACAGGTGTGTGTGTGTGTCTGTCAGAGAGAGAGACAGGTAGAGAGAGAGAGAGAGAGAGAGAGAGAGAGAGGGAGAGAGAGAGGGAGTGTGAGCATCTGAAAGTGAGAAGTAATGTGTGTGAGAGAGGTGTGCAAGTCAAAAATAATTGATGCAGAGTTGAAATATAACAGCCACACTGCAGGACTTTATCTTTTAGAGCAGCTGAAGCAACTTAATAAAACACCAATGACAACATCAGCGGAAATATCAGTATTATAAGAGCCAATAACGATAGAAATTCCAGGAAACATCATTAAGTTGATTCAATTTAACAAGTGTATTCATCCCCACTCCCCATTGCAAACACAGACCACATTTCAATGAAATATAAAGAACATGCAAATACAGTAAATAACTAAAATGCACCATATGAATTACAACTGTTAACATTACAATTCTCTGGAAAACCTTAGCTTCAAATTAGATACATTTGTTCCATGACGTAAATATCCTCCATCAAACTGACATGACGATTGTTTCCATCTTTAAACTGCAAATCTAACTAACTCGTAGAGCGTGTGACAAATTTAAGATGCCTGGTGTTCTTCAATGTTCTGTTACACTTACAGTAAACCCTCGTTTGTAACAGACTGATCAAAACAAATCAGATCAATAGGTCAGATCCATTACCAAAAATGTATCGCGCCAGCCTCTAGCTTTAAGCGTCATGTTGCATTCGATTAGGATCGTCCAGACACCACAGAAATACACTCCAGAGACAATTTATCTCAGGATTATTTCAAGGAAAGCATCAAGTGTTTGTTTAAATATGGATACGCTTCATGTTAAAAACAAAAGTGACTATGAAAATATGACTCTGCAAGGTCCATAAAGACAACACTAGCTCTCCTGTGAGGTCGATCTGTGATGTGAGCTAAACAGTGAGCTTCCACTCAAATTGAAATCCCAGAGAATGGATTTTTATCAGCTCGATAAGTTTGTTTGTGTACGTTTAAGCTGGGTTTGGTTTTAGTTGACTCAGAAAATACAAAAGAGCTGTACGCTCGGCCACCTTTGTGTGCTGTTCACTCTGAGGATGCACGTCTTCTCTGTCAATGTCGATGCTGATACCTCACCTCAGGGTATGTGCGAACACAAATGATCTGCCAATCTGCATACTACACCGTGTGGAGCTCATTGGGGGAAAAAAAGGCATCGACAGAGAAACTTGACTTTGGCGTGGATCAGAGGTGCAGGAGATGCACGTGGGTTTGTTTAATTAGACTTGCTCTAACTTGCTGCAAGTGTAAATGTGAGTCTGTTGGCATGTGTTAACTCCTTCATACACTGATAGCCTGTTCAAATGTGATCCTGCTTCTTGCCCACTGTGAGCTGAGAGAGGCTCCGAGCCCCCCCGCTACCCTGCACAGGATAAATGGGTTAGAAGGTGAAGATGAGACCTTTTTAGTCAGTAGCAATTACGTTTTCTGTATGTGCAGCTTGGTCATCAATTCTCACCTTTATGATATAATTTCTGAAACTGCCATATAATGAATTATACAAATTTGGCAGCTTTTCATGGTGGAATTATTCTAGTGTTCAGGGCTTAATTTGTGTTGATGTCAGTGAATGGGTTTACATTTTGATGCCATAATGCAGCAATGTAAGATCTATGGTTTCTGAATAACTGATTGATCGGGCTGTCTAAGTCCATGCAGCAAGAACACAACACATAACCTGCGATCCACAGGATGTTATGATGCATTTCTGTAGAAGAGCATTGTGGGTTGAGGAATAACGTATGATGAGTGAGAGAAACGACTGCATTGTGGAACATAGAAGTGTTTCATATAGTGGTAAGTGTTCTGTGGCTGGTTCATCCTCTTGCAGTGTGGATGTAATCTCTCCAGAGCAGCCCAAGTGCAAATGTCAGGCGTCAAGCAGGTCTCTATGCAAGGTGCAATATAGCGAATCATTATTAATCCTGCACGTGAACAGTCAGAGATAATTGCTTAATATTAGCAGCATTCAGATTCAGCGGGAAACATTCAATTACGTTATGGTTCAGAACTAATGGGCTGGAATCTTATTAGTGGTTTGAGACAAGTTGAGAGAAAGAAGAGAGAGACCGAGCAGTAATTAATACAATTTGAAACAAAGGTATTTATATTCCCTGTTTAAGTCTGAGCCACTGGGAAGCAAGTCACTTACTCAAGGGAGGAGACACTGAGGCCATGAAAGGAGAAATATTGCTCCATTGTAGCGTCCAGCTTAGCCGCACACATGTTTACAACCAAAGAGGAATATGATGGATGATCACATCGAAATACGATCTGAATAGTCAGGGACCAGTCAGGGAGAGGGTGACGGGTTTGTGTGTGGCTGAATGAATACATTCTTCAGTTTCATGAAAATGTCAAAAAGATTACCCTCGTGGTGTACAATACGACAAGAAAGAATCAACAAAAATATTCATTTTTCTCTTGAAACACATCAGCAGATTTGTCAGTCAATGACTCAGTCGTCAAAATGTTAGATCTGAGGTGATGGAGCTCCCCCCCCCCCATTCTTGAAGTGCCATTTATTTTCTAAGCAAGGGCCGTAAGTCAGTTCTCCAAATGAAACGACAAAACATTGGTTGTCCATGCCCTCTAGAATGACACATGTAGTTTCTGATCTGTAAGATGACATCATTTATCTGTACCTTCCAAAACCATTTCAAATCCCTGTTTAAAAATACATCATTTTGACGATGTGACAAAGCAGTAGTCAAGGTTAGGTTAGGTTTAGGAACAAAAAGGATGTGGACTGTGTTTACTATTGCATGCTAACGTAGTGCATAATACATAATCAATCAGTGACTGGGCCCCTACCCAATGGGGCCCAGTTAATGGTTGTGAGGTTGGAGCAGGCACATGATGACTGTATGATACAAGCAGTAAAAGGTGTTTTCAGAAAGTGAGTCACCACAACCAGACCAGAGGACCTAGACCAGAAGTCCTTGAGCATGCAGCCACAACTGCATACACAAAATATATGTTTTTTTTTAGTTTGCTGCAGCAGAATGCTCGCCATTATTGGTAATTATTTTCTTCAACTCTTAATTATTTAAACCATCTGCCGCACAGTCCTCCATTGCACAGTTGGAAGAACCACAGTGCATTTCAGGGCAGTTGAGCATCTCCCCGTGTGAGTGTGGGTTCTCTCCGGTACTCCCACTTCCTCCCACACTCCAAAGACATGCAGTTTAAGTAAATTAATGACTCTAAATTGCCTGTAGGTGAGAAAGAGAGCGTGAATGGTTGTCTGTCTCTACATGTCAGCCAGCTGTGATAGACCATAACCCGTCCAGGGTGGACCCCGTTTTCGCCCAATTCAATTCAGTTTTATTTATAGTGTCATAGCACAAAAGAAGTCATCTCAGGACACATTGAGCAGGACTAGAATACGCTCAAAATGTCCAAGTCAATACAATTTCAAAGTCCCAACATCACCCATGGGCAAGGGTTAACAGCGACAGTGGCGAGAAAAAACTGCCTTGGGTTCCAACTGCATTTGGTGGTAGTATAGTAGTAGTAGCAATGCCCAATGTCAGCTGTGACCCTGACCGGGAGAAACGGCTAAAGAAAATGGATGAATGTGTATGTGCTATATGTATTACTGTTGGGTGTGGTTTGGTGTTGTAACAGAGCGGGGGTTTAGACCACACACATCTGTGATCCTGTGTGTGATTGGAGGTGAAACAGGCTGGAAATATTCAACTAGATGCTTTTCAGCCTGAAGTTAAGTTACTCTTTATATTAAAGATTTCCTAAAAGGAGGTTGTACATACAATGCAAAGACGTCCAGAAATGAATAAAGTCGGTTTGAAGTATCTGTAAAAATCTGGCTCTGTTTGCCATTTTGCAAACATGTGTGTGATGGTCCCTAACTTAAGCTAGTTTCTATTCACTGTTTTGTTGAGGTGATAGTTTACATTCCAGTCATAAACCTGTTTGCAGTGTATAAGTGTGGATTGTGTGGTGAGACATGCCTGTGCTCTTACCTAACTCCGTTGCAGCAGCGTGTCCATACCGAAGACAGCAACCTAATTGTTCTCTACATTCACCTGGCTTCTGTCTCTCCTCTCGTTTGACCCTGTTTGCTATCTTGTCTGGATTTTACTTTGTGCCTCGCAATTATTGATGAGTCGTAACGCGCACACGAAAACAGACGGCCAGAGATGGCGGAGAACAGATTTTGGATCTGGATGCATCAAGGAAGTAGCCTACCACTGTACCAACAGTGTGGGTGGGAATCTGGTGGGTATAGGGGTCTGTTGGAGAATGACAGAAATAGATAATTGGAGACAGAAGCAGAGAGAGAGAGAGCGAGAGAGAGAGAGAGAGAGAGAGAGAGAGAGAGAGAGAGAGAGAGAGAGAGAGAGAGAGAGAAGCAGTCTACATTTTGAGAGAATATCTATTTAATGCCTTCCAGTAGTGGGAACTTTTTGAAGAGGAAGCAAAAGAGAGGAAGAGATATACACTATGCCTTTTAATCAGTGAACTCATTGAAGCAACACTGCTCTCCAGACACTGACACACAACTAGTGAAGAGGAGAAGAGAGAAGAAGGCTGGATCTGCCTTCTTTTGATACTGGTTTATGTTTATGTATTTGGAGGACGAGGCTCTCCAAGCTCTTCTGTGTGTACATTTAAGTGTCTTTGTGGAGTGAGTCAAGAGGACACCTCTGTATAAAATACATTAGGAATTCAGAGATCTCCGCCTACCGAGTGTCTAGAGATTTCTAAATGCAAAGTTGTTGCTAGAGTGATGGGGAGATATGAACCTATGCCACTTACATGTCCTGCTTTTGGGCGGACCCTTCACAAGCTTTTACCTCCATGCGCGGTTATATCGCGTTGTTATTAGTCAACGTATAAATAAAACCCATGACCTCGAGACAGCAAAGGGAACAGTAGGAGGCACACACAAAGATGCAGGCCAGAATCCAATGCATGTGTGCTGGTAATTGTAGTAATGTTTAAAGTAAGGGTGTGGTGGTGGTTGCTGGGTGCACTGTGTTCATGTGCTAACACAGGTCTGCTATTAGTGTTAACCTTAGGACAGCACAGACGTTGTACAGTAGAATGTTGTTGTGTGTTGAATGTTATCTGGGTGTTTGTTTTTTCCCATATCGCTGTGACCCACGAACACTGCCAGTTGATCTCTGAGCACCTTCCTTTATCTCTTTGGCCATTTTTCACGTTTGGGCATCCATCATGCAACAGGTGAATGAAGAGTAAAGCTTCTTCTTGGATAAGGTCATACTTCTCACAGGCCCTCTAATTGGCACTGACTGTTGATCTCTGAGCTACTGAAGTTACAAAACCTGCCTGGAAACCCAATGCCTGCAGCAAGGAACTCTACCTAGATACCTAGGATATGATGGATATGTTTTGAGAGTCCCGTCTCGACCCACAGTGGCCTTGTGTGACTGTGAAAGGCTCTCAGAATGAGTAAAGCTGAGGGCTATTTGTGGTTTGTACTCCTGCCCAGAATGGATGCTTAAAAGAGGGGGAGCACTGTCGCATCAAGAGTAAGACTTGGCTCTCTCTGTGTTATTGAACAGGACACAAAACCTAATTGTTTAAAGTGGAGGATTAATAGCTGGCTATAATTATGGTTGCATGGATGGATGGATGGCTGACAAAAAAACCCTGAAATAACCCAGATACAAGACGTGTGCACCCCACCTAGACTGAGGGAGGCAAACAGGATATTATAAGAACAGATATCAGCAATCTAGCCAGGAACAGATGGTGAGACAGAGCTACACTTAGACAGGATCTTCCTGCCAATATGGAGAATACTGTCAGCATGTACATGCACAGACGCATACAAACACAGTGTTGGACTTGTAAAAGTCTTGAAGAGGGAGCATCTATGATCTCAAAAGCTGCATTGCTGTCACTGTCACACCCCCAACCCGCTCATTTCCTCTTTCCTCCTTTGTTTCGCTTCCTCTCCTTTTCAATTCCGTTACTGTACCAACCCTCGTCTTCTTCCACCAACTCTCTCCAACCAGCCTCCAGCTTTTCTTCTTTGTGTCACTTTGAAATGTTATGATAATGCATGTGAACACGAACACTGATGCCTGAGTGATAGGCTGCACTTGCATTTGATCCAGTTTTGGATTCCTGTTCCTGGCAAAAACATTTATGTCCGACTGGTAAATTATTCATTACAGGTAGCAGTGAGGCAATGTAATTAAATAAGCTAATACAAAGGAGCTCTCAGGGACCACTAAATGTAGCACAAATGTTTAGTTCGCAGTTAATTAGGTTTATACTTTGTCTGATGCACATCAGACATCCTAACCACAGCATCGCTGGAGGGTAGTAGCCACCGGCTTGTGTCCAGGTAGCATAAGGGGGTCTTTGAGTCCTGGAGGTCTGTCATACTCAGGAGGTGTGGACCCTGCAGGGAGAGCTAGTGTGTATACCTGCTGCAGTCCATCTAGATGGACACACATCCCCACACTGTTGACAAATTCCTCCATGTTTTACTTTTCTTGCAAAGTGTTATTCGTTGTGCTCTGAAGATACTCTTTGCTTTTAAAAAGGTGTACAATAAATGAAACATCCATGAACCTTTCCTGCACCCGACTGGATAAATGTTCCACTGTCGAAGGTCTTTGCTTCTCCAGGGCATCCGCCCCGGGAATGATGTCTTACATAATTTATCTACAATTGGTTTCTGTTAAATCCGGTGTGAGTTACAGGTCATGCAGCTGCACAAACATGCAGTATGGAGTGACCGAGTCACATCATCACTCACATTTGTCAGCTGACAAATGATTGTTTACATTATCTGCCAATACATTGCTTATTTTCTTAGTTTATATTAATATAAGTGCCCATCACCAGCCACCCAGAGCACAGATTGCCTGTTTTGTCCAAACAAACAAATAATAAATAAATCTTCATATTTGGGGAGATGGAGAATTTGAAATGAATGATTATATTCCATTATATTACATGTTAGCAGCATGGATCAGGGGATGGCAATGTTGATCTATTGGCATTCATTTGTTTGCCTAGAGATTGTATTCATTCAATCAAACATGACAGCCGCGGTCGTCGCAGACACACCCGGCGGAGATCTGCACGATATTGTTCTATTTTCAGTACTTGGTAATGAATTCAAACATGGATCAAATCTGACCCACCAACACTAAAAAATGTAAACATAGCAACACAGTAGTAGGTTTTATTGATAAATTATAATTACATTCGTTACCAATTAATTTCTGTTGACAGAGTATTGATTAGCTGAGGCAGGTGACAAATGCCTTTCTTGTGGGATTCACACAGAAGCACAATGTCTGACATGACAATCCACACCTCGTATTGTCTGAGAGTTTGAGCAACTCCGCCCCATCAACCTTCAGCTGCCAGCATTACTCTGCTCTGAGACCCCCCCTCCCCACCCCCCATCTCTCTCTGATGAAAGCAGTGGTCTGCATTGCTGGATGAGGTGGCTTGCCTTGAACGGAGCCACCAAGGATGATGTCTGCTACAGCCTTCAGCACCTGGTCACTGCTGAAGATTTGCAGTGTTGTTCTCCTGAGGCATGGAGGGCACGGAGGTGACCCAGCCTAGAGGACGGGCTGATGCACAGACAGTACATCTTAGATAAGTAGGTTGCATTGAAATGCACTTCTCTCACTGAATTCTCATCCTTCTCTTCTTTTCTCAGCACATTACTCTTTACTTACGATACCGTGCATTTTATTTGTACAACAATCATGTATTTCCTTGGTTGACGCCTCATTATCTCTGTGTTCGTATGGGAGTCAGCTGGAAGTCCATTCATACCTCCATCATCTTCAAAGTGTTTGCAAAACTTTCAAGCTGCTCTGCAATCACTTGACACATTCTTTAGTCTAAATTCTGCCTCTCTGTGTTTGGTGTTGGGAGACAAAGGAACAAAGTGAATCAGCTTATCGGATGCCAGTTTTGATGATGATGTTTGCATTTACGTTGGCTCTGAGTGGTCAAACAACTCTGTCAGATGCAAAACAAGAGGCAGAAAATTGTTTCCGTCCCAAGGATGAATGTTTCAGAGTCTGTGTTTTCACATGATTGACAGAACTTGAGGTCATATTTATTTAGATTTGGTACACCAAGTTCCTATTTTTCATGTATACAAAAAAGTGTGTCATGGCCTAATTACTTTTGACTGAAAAATATGGATTCTCTCCTCCCCTCACTCTCTTCTCCCAGAGGACCTTTCTGTAGCCCACTCTGCACTCACATGTACGGCCAGCTCTGTGATATCTATAGTATCTATATTGAGGATCCACAGAGTAGACAGAGGGTTTAAATATATAAAAATCGAAAGCATAAATGCGCAATATAAAGTGCTTTCAAATGCCTGGTGTGACCCACAGAAACCTTTCCATACACGCCAGCCATATTTTCCATTACAACTAAACACTCACCACTTGCAAATTGCCACTGATGAATGTAATTGCCATATTCTTGTTATGAGCTATCTATACAGCGTTCCCTCTGCGGGGGAACGAGATGGAGAAATGGGAGTGTGTTTGTTTACAGGTTAGCAAAATGGAGCCTCCCATCCCCTTTTAAATAAGGCTGTTTTCTCATGTATGTGTGTGTGTGTGTTTGCAATGATGTGTGACATCATCACTATACATTTTTGCATCAGTGTCAAACTGACCTTCTCCTGCTCCATCATCACTTCTGTGGCTCTTTCTTTTCACTTTCCTTCTCTTTGCATTATGTCTAAAACCATCAAACATCGAAAATGCTTAAGTTACAGTGATGAATGAAGGGATGGAAAGGAGGACGGAGCACAACGATGGCACTCTGGGGATTTTAGAGAGGAGAGTAAGCAAAGCGAAGGTGATTTGAGGTCTGACAAAAGAAGAAAGAGGGGAGTAAATGTATCAGAATTCATCTCAAGTAGGAGAAATAGAAAAAAACCCAGGCTGAGATCCTAAATACACAATAGTTCACCCTCACACTATACTTAGAGCAGACAGCTTCACCCCTCAGACAGACACAGTAAAACATGTTTGTGACTACTGACCTGGCAAAGGTTTAACAGGTATCGGACACACTGCTCGGCTTCAGCCTGAAAGAGGGATTATAGGAACTATAGGATTACTATCCGTCCCCAAGGTGGTTCATTCCACACTCAGTGCTCTATGCTGTGTTTCATTGATATTATTTTTAATTTGTCTTGCATTGATTTACAATGGAAGACCCACGTCTGGCAGGAACAGCAGCAACCAGTTAACCATGGCAGCACTCTGGCAAGAAGGGCAGAGAGTGCTGCCATAGGTCAAGAAAATTTCACAGCAATCCATCCAATGGTTGTGATATTTCAGTCTGGACCAAAATGCTGGACCGACAGCACCGAGCCGCGAGCATGCCTAAAAAATGTATGAGAGAATTATTGGAAACCGTAAGAGAAGTCAGAGGGAGTCAGATTTATGGAGAGGTACAATGAGCAGGACATAAAAACAATGAGGTTTGGTGCTGGTTGGTGGTTTCTTTTCATGGTTGGATTGATTGGTAGCTGGAGGTTACAGGAGTTACAAGAGCGAGGGAGAAACAGACAGATGGGTGTTGGCCCAGTCAGTGTTTATTTATAAATAAATGCTTTGAATAATTTAGAGGAACCACATGGGATATTCCTAAGTTAGATGAAGAGAATACAAAACCAAAGCCTGGGATTTTCAGGGTGCTCAGGTTTGTCATTTCTCAAAAGAGCATATCTGGGGAAGAGAAGCTATGGATCTCTGTGGGGGAAAAAAATGCACTGTCAATTTCCCAGACAGATAGTAGATAGATAGAGATTAACTCAGATAACATCATCAGTATACTGTCTTTCCCACATCTTCTTCAAAATGTGCGAGCAAAAGAAAAGTCCATCATACAGTTATCCCTCGATTCATCAGTACCCCCTCTTCACTGTCTCTTTGTGTCTCTCTGTTCTATATATATAAGCCACAGTATTTGCAGTCTCTGTTCCAAGTGATGATATCGTAGATTACTCTGGGCCGAAATCATAAAACAACGGCGTGCTGCATGGATCACAGGAGCACACAAATCAGACACACAGAAGCAGAGATAAATAGCAAAAAAGGAGCAATAGAGAAAGAGTGAGCAACCGTGTGACAGGGAAACAGTAAGTGTGGACTGGTGTGTGTGTGTGTGTGTGTGTGTGTGTGTGTGTGTGTGCTGGATAAGGTGGTAGACGATGGGTTATAGAGACACGATAGGGGATAAACTTAGAGACGGGCAGAAGGTAAAGAAGTAAAATTAGCTCTTTCCTTTCATTGCACTGAATTTCCTCCACAGCTTACAGATATGGAAACAGAATACTGGATGCTGCTTTGTTGCAGAGTTTTGTAGATGCTACAAGCTTAAAGCGCCGCCTGGAAAAATATACTAAATACTGGTGGATTTAACAAAAAGCAGTAAAACAACATCTAATTAATGCAGATGTAGGATTGGTGTTTCAGTTAACATTCTGCAGGCTTCAGTAATCAGTGGCTATTTCTACTGAGCTCTATGCCCCGAAAGAAGTTACAACTTGTTACATCACCCATCCAGATCCACCTGATAAAAGCTCCGGTTCACTGTTTAATGTTCGTATTCATTCATCATATGGTTTGGTTTCGACACTCACAGACACTTGCGATGTTGCCCAAGTTGGCTGACAATAAATTGTTCATGAGTTAATAGGGAGGAAGGATTGTGGATGAAAAATCTAATATGTCCAGATACAGTGGTTTGTTGATTAGCAGCAAGACTGGGTGGACAGCATTTGTCGGGGAAACATCCCACAGTCAAAAAATGAATTAAACACATTTTGATGTGTTGTGGAAAAATGAATCTGCCCAATAAAGATCAACAACCAGGATCAGCTTTTTCTCCGAGGTTTATTCCACTAAGTATTCTCATCTGCAGAAGAAAGTACTGTTCACCCCTGCCTTCTGATGCAAAGGTTCAGAATCAGCAGGAACGACCCTGAGTCCAACAGCAATCTCCCTTTTAAGGAGGAGGAACCAAAGGACGGATCATGTCCTATCTTACAAAGACAAGATGTACAGGCAAGGTCAAGATTTACAGAACACAGGCGTCATAGTCCTGAAATTATCTTATGTCAATGTGGCACTCATGTTCATATCATCGACAAACAGGCATTCATTTTCGTCATAGCATAACAGTCAGAAAGGAGATGCGGATCGACGTCTGACCTGACAAATATTCTGATAATAAATTACAGACATCCAAAATTCCCATTACAGATGTAAATGAAAATGGGTAAAAAAAAAAACATTCTTTTTTTTTTAAATTAAATAAAAAGAACTCCCTGTACATCTGTGGTACTGATGGATTTTCCCAAGCTTGATTTTACTTTTAAAAATGGTACGTTCAGTAAAATTGACCGCATAATGTAGATTATTTGGGATTCATAGTGAATGGCTTTAAATGCTGATTTTCAACCTTATCTATGTATCCATCAACTCTCAACCTAGGTAGTTGTGGGCGCAGAATGACGTTCCCATCGCTTGTGTTACGTTTCCACCAGCAATAATGACGTGCGGAGGATGTGACCATTATATTTGACAGTGTTTTGGCTGTCTCAGATATTCAGCTGCAGTTGGGAGGATATGGCCTACGGGATCCTGCAGAATCTCAGATGCTGAGAGCAAACACTGACTGGTAGAGCCTTTGCTCAAATTGCCCCCCGATGCCAACAGAAACGGAATCATTCTGCTGTAATGAATGTCAGCATGGGCAGCTTCTCTTGGATGCTGTGGCCAACCACAACTCAGACACTGCGAGCTGTGTGTGCACTCATGTCCTTTAAAGTTTTCCTCCTCACCGGGACAGAGGTGCTAGATACCTTTTTCAGGATCCAGAGGATGAACTGGAGGAGACAACCAAGACCAGCAGGGTGATTTCTTTTCATTGTATTTTCGAGTGTAATGTCTGCCTCTGAGGGGGGTGTGAGGCACCAACGAGCTGCTACAGCAAGGCAGCTGTCCACAGGCAGCCGACACAGCAGAGAAACAGCGGGGTGAACGCAGCGTGTGGAGCCTGAATATTTCCACATCTCTCCATGAATTAAGGATTTATTTTCAACAAACCAGGGTTAGCTGATTGATGGAATAGTGGAAATGCTGGTGTAGGTGTAAGAATATTTGCTTGATTGGCGTTCTGTGATTTTATGTTGTTTATTTATCAACCGTGGCGAAATCAACAGTCAATATAACACACGCTGGGGAATTTATTTCTGCTGTGGACTACATTAACCATCAGCCCCGTTTGAACATCCACTTAAAATCTTCTTATAAAAGCTTCCCTTCCGGGGTTTCATGTAAATAAATAGTTTTTTTTTTAAATGCAGTATTACTCACCAAAATTAATCTTTTGAATCGTTGAGGACTAATGTGTTGAATGCATTTTCTTCTTTATAACATTTGCATTGTTAACATTCATGTTGATTTGCTCACAGTTTTCTTCTGTCTCCCCTTTGACGGTGCCATGCAGCACTTCCTGGTGCGTTCCTGCCACCTGTAGATCAATAGAACAATATGAAACCGTTGTAGGTCCAGTTGAGGGTAAAGTATACAAAAATGTATACAATGTATGTGTAGTGCCCACTAATTGTCATTAAAGTGCCAGAACCAGACAAATGACAATATACATGCTGTTCCACTCCACAGAAGTCTGTATTACTGCATTTTACTGCATTACTTACATTTTGCGTCATTTACTGAATACTCAAAGTAGAGGAGTGTTTGTGTGTGTGTGTGTGTGTCAACAGGATATCTTATCTCCTGATGGACAATCACCGTCATGCATGTGAGTTCAGCAGAATATAAAAATGATTTATAGCTAAATGTATCAGTAAAATACGGAAGCTGGGAACATCCGTGCTTGCAATTTGTTTTTTAATATCCTTATCTCGAGATAACAAGATATGCATTAGGAGAAAACAACTTTTATTTTCACAATTTAATGGGATAAATATAGAGGACTCGAAAATAAAAGTTGTTTTGACCACACCTGATTATATGCAATGCACGCTAGCCTGACATTTTCAGCTACTGCTGTCAGGATACCATGTATGTTGCATGGCTCTCTTTCATTTCATACTGAGTTATCTCGAGACAATATGACACGCAAGACGTAACTACCAACCACTGGGTGGGAATGTGTGTTGCTTCATAACAAAAGCATAAAAACATTGCTTCATAGCACTCTCAACCAATTATTGACAGGAGCTTCAAGGTCATTTTTTCAGGATTCACTTTCCACAGTAACTAAACACAGTTTTTCATCAGCTGTTTGCTCAGTGGTTTTATATTTCATCCTTCCGCTAACTAGTTGGTAGCTGCATTTTTAAAAGTAGCTGCATACAATATAAGTTACTAAGGGTATAATAATAATGATTCTAATTATAATTTTGCCATTTACAGCTTCAACGAGCCACTCCTCAGCCAACATTTGACATGTGTGGGACGATTCAAATCAATGATTGTACGTTCACGCTTTCATTTTTCAACTTCTTCTGGGCCATCATTTATATTCCCTTACCTCAAATCTTTCACCCGTCTGTTTCCGTGTCCCACTGTCTCTTCTCTTTACTTGCTTTCTCTTTATCTCTCCCGGCTCTTTGGTGAGTCACCTGGCATGTCTGAGTGATTATACGTACCCACAGGGGCACACATGCACAACGATGCAGCCATAAACAAACTAAGGATACAAGATATATTTATCCATATGGAGCAAGTTTTCAAATAAGTAATGAGTAAACATTGCATGACCAGATTGGAGAAACCGCAATTAAAATCAAAAGGTTTCACCCTACTGTAGTAGATTTTTAAAGATATTAGTGTTAAACTTTTGGTATTAAAAGATCAGATTGTCATGTCAAAAGTATTGATGCATTCGCTAGCAATATGACCCACAAAGCATTTGGACTGAAATGCATGGGGCCACGTTGGCAGGGATGTGTTAGTAAGACAATAACATATGATCCAAGCATGTTTGAGTAATACATGTGTGACTTTGAAGGCTAATTATATGCATTGAGTGGCTGAAAGTATGTACATTCTGAATACTTCAGCACTGCACTTGACTACTTGAGTATTTAACATCATTACATTTATTTGACAATATTGCATTTGGCCAGTTGGACCGAGTAACAGCGGTACCGGAAACAGGCAGCTCTGTCACTCCTCGCAGGAACGGAGGGTGCACTAGGTTCACTTTCCACTTTCTGAGCTGAACTGGAGCCAGTATAGCTGCACAGTGCTGTGGAGCAAATGTTCCCAGAGAGGCCCAACCAACCTACCCGATGAGAAATATAAAAATATATTGGATTCAATATGAAACTGGGACGGAACAAAATAGGCTTTGGCGGGCCGCCACAGTCTTGGTAATGAATGGGAAGCTCTCGTGCAACGACATTATACAGACATTTGAAAGTAATCTATGGGAAATTTAGAAATTTTAAATTGGGATTTTTCTGACCAATATTCTGTTTAAGATTAATTGATAATTTTATTTCTCTGGCGGTGCAGTGCTGCCGGATGATGTGACATTGTGTTATGGCGAAAGTTTAGCCAGGTCCAACCTTGTTGGTGGACACCTTTTTAGCCAGCCCCACACTGTCCATTTATACTCCATTTATTATGGAAGGTTCAGTTTTTCCTCTTTAATCTTTTTAGTTGGTGGAGTTGTAGTTTCATTATTGGAATGGCAAATACATCTATGTGTTTGCTCCTATATGTCAGATGTAACTGTAAAGACAATAAGAATTTTGACCAAAATTAACTATTTTCCAAACATGCCAGATAGTCAATATGAAATAAAAGTCGAAGTATTGAACTTCGTGCAAGTGTTTGCATGACAATTCAAGCAGCATCCTCTCATGAGTGAACTGGGGACTGAGAGTTACCAGATGGCTACACTACAGATGGTGTAAAGTATGGATTCAACTTGTTTTTACCATCAAGGTTATCCTTGCAGCTGGGTGGCTTGATAGGCAACCACAGCAGCCCTGCCTGCTAAGCACTAATCTTGTTGATTAATGGTTAATGATTGGTAAACGAGGTTCAGCTGTCAGTGAGAAAGATAAAAATGCATACTATCGTTAGTCCAATGTAAGTGCCATTGTGTCTCGATGGGGATGATCTTGTGCCTGGATCCCCAAATACACACCTCCAGATCTAAAGAACGCAGATAATCATAGCCAATATCCAGCAGCGTCATGCACTTAATAGTGAGGAGCATTAGGTTACCATTGCTATGCCCCCTTGGGCGTTGCAAAGTAGAGCTCTGTGAGAAGAGCTTGACTTCTCTTATGAATTAGATATGACATATTACAGAGTGCATTAAATTAATCATGACAAGGGATTCTAGCTTGATTCCAATATTAAAACTGTACCTTTTATAAAGGCTAATTATTCACAAGGTGCTACAGGACCGGGATTTTGGAGAACCAAGCTCTTCTCTGCCTCGCGCCCTCTCATTACCAGGCTTCTTTTTCTGCATGGCATGGTATCATACAGCAACTTAACCCCTCCCTTTTTTCCTCCTGCATGTAACGTCAAGGTTAAAATGGTCGTCTTATTGTCACAGTCTCATAGTAGCATATATATCATGTATCAACTTGGCTCAGAGGAAGCTTTAGAGTGGGCAACATAATAAAAAGGGACTATTTGCAAGGCAATAGAGCAAATTAATTACCCTACAACATCAAAGAAACGATTTACAATTACTTACCTGCTAATTAGAACCAGGACAGAATAGGGACCAGTTAAGTGTCAGCCCACCTACTATTCCCCAACAAAGACCTGCCAGTAAGACATTTTATAATTACACTTCTGCAATAAATTAGGTCATTGTGGCTGGGCTGGAAGATGAGGAATGAGAGTCTTTCTCCAGCAGTAACTGGTTTGTCTGACTCCCCATATAGACTGATGTCCTCTAGGTCAGCGTTTCCCAAACCTTTTTTTTTTTTTCTGTGGACCCACTTTTTAAAATGTCAAACCATTGAATCCCAATTCACAATAAGCCTTACCTAAAAACAAGACAAGAGAGAAATTGTTCTTTAATTAATGTTCCATACCATTTATACTCCCAGTTCCACATAACCTTATATTATCTTGAATAGGTAAACTGGCCATTTTAAGCAAGTTGTGATTTATATATTTGAAAAATCACAAGTTTGTTTTATGCACTTGTTACTGAAAACATATCCATGTTAAATACTTTATAAATAAGACTAAATAAATCAATTTAGGCCAGTGTGCGAGTTATACCACGGTGTCCGGGGGAGCCGGGGCTGGGGGCGGGCGATCATTTTTTTTTTTTTTTTTTTTGGAGGGGGGCAAAGTTTAAATGCTGATCCTGTCATTAATAGCAACAGCATATGCCTATTATAAAGAGAAAATCCGTTGCACGCACACCATAGGTCTATGTACAATATTTACATGAAACACCCCGATCGATCATCATCACATCATACATCACATGGGCTATAGCCTATAAGGCTATAGGCTATAGCTGTACACAGAGCCAAACACGCGATAAGAGCAGCCAGCGGCACCAACCATGAACAATATGGCAATAGCCTATTATTTACAATACAGCTAGGGGAGATGCAACGCCACATACGGCCTGCAGGCAGCGCCCCCACGCTTCAAGCGCCTCCGACGTGCAAGCAGGCAACACTTTTTTCAAGAATCACAAACTAAAAATACAATTTTATTTCTCTTATTTTACACCTTTGAGGGAAAACCATGGCCAAAATATAATTAATTTGGCAATCATATCAATATTTTAGAGCTCCCCCCAAATTTCACAAATCATGTTTCCAGGGGAGCTCAGGTGGCCACCAGGGGAGCCATGGCTCCCCCTGCTCCCCCCTAACTCGCACCCTGATTTAGGCGGACGTCAGGCTTTGATATCAGATTCAATGTTATAAGTAGCTACATTTATCAGAACAATACAAACATTCAGATATTGCAGAAATAAAAGTAAATCGAACAATTTCTGCAAAATGATATGCTACACTAACAAAATCTGACTGGGTCATGACCTAGTCTTCGGAAATATCCGCTCTTGGCAAATAATCACCTGGAGGTTCCTCCATACAATAAACCAATCACCACAGCAGTCAATCAGGCTGCTGTCTGGACACACTTGATGACCAGTAATTCTCATTTTCTTCCCCAGAACACAACTATATTAAACTTTGCATCTGGCTTCTGTGTAAAACCAGCAAGATCCCATATTGATTGAAAATTGTAGTTTCATTCAGTGTCATGACTGAGGGAGGACACTGCCACGCTGACAAGAAAACAGTCACTCGATATACTAACAAAGACTTGTAACTACAGGTTCGGGTAAATGCATTTACCAATGCTTTTTCATCCAATGTGAAGTTACTCTTAAAATCCATCCATGAAATTATTTCATCCATTTTTAATACCTGGTCATTTTAGCCCATGCCCGAGTCTATCCCTCCATGAATTGGGCACAGGTATGTTAGATTTCCAAATTCACTAATTGACAAGTAGCTGCTGGATGTGGAAGTGGATGATCCAGAGATAAAAATACAGAGATGTAACATACTGTGTTGTTGGCATAAGAAGGATATTAATCATAAAAATTAATATTAATCAGCAGAGCAGGAAGTAATTCATTCAGATGTTATTGCAGGCTGGAAAGATATTGGATAATTCCACAGGAAAACAAGGAGCAGATAATTTCTGATAGTCGGTAACGACCCTCGTGAGCGATATCATCCAGTATTCATGAGCTACCCAAAATGGGATTGTCAGAACAAAAAGAAGATCCTTTCCTTTTCCAAATCATACTTGCTAATGGCTAACTTTTTTCATGTGCCTGGTACAGCCTTGTTCTTTTAGCAAGGTTTCATGTTCTTAACAGTCTAGTTCATATTTGACACTGCTCTCACTCTATTTCGTTTTAAAAAGAGTCAGCTGGGAACATTAAAAAGTCAGCCAGAGATCACATTTTCAACAACTCATGGAGCTAACGTTACTCAACTAGCTTGTCAGCTACAGATGAACCCTACCAGTGACAGTTTACATTCACAATGCCGACCACAGCTAGAAAGAAGCCATCTCTGCCTGAAATCAAGCACCCAATCCAGACTTTCGAGGGGTACATCTGCCAACATCATTGTAAACGGCATCCTTGCTTTGCAAAAACAGCCAGCTTGGCAGGCGTAGCAACAACAGGCCCGACTGTTCCCAGCAAAAATTATTTGATAAGTAGTAGTAGGCTATTGTTTTCCTTAAAAATGCCTTAATAAAAAAATACACAAATGTAGTGTGAGAACAGAGTGTTGACTTGACATAGTGCAGCAATGACGGATTAAACATTTCAGTACCACCTCCGGGTCTTTAAGGGCTTTCTTTAACTGAGGATGAAGCAAAGACGACGTGGTAAATTTCATCCTTTTTTAGAGCAAAAAAGGACTAAGTCACACTTTTGTTGCTTAAACTGTTCAAGCCTCTTTAGGGATTAGGCAAGATTAAATAACTCAATGTGGCTCACACATTCAGAGGGTATGGCTCAGGCAACAAGGATCCAACGTACGACTGAAAAGAAGCGAAGAAGGCCAGCTGGCTTGGAGGAATGAAGGAAAGTGGGCAAGAAAAGGCAAGATGAGTTGATTGAGGGCATGCAAACGGCAAATTCAAGTACATTTGATTTGAAAACATAAAGTCAGTGGATATTTTCAGTCTGTGTCTCCAAGACTGTTGACAGTTGCAGAGCACCGTCCTGGACTGGAAACACCTACTGATTTCTAAAAATACATGAGGTTGGCTTTAGCGAGGCATATCTCACCCTGAACGCTTTCATATCTTGAAAGGGTTGTTTTTTAAACATGGCAGGGCATTCATAAGTACCAGTGGATGAAATGAATCTCCTTCTGTTCACACTGATGAACCCACACATGTGTTTGGCTCAGATTTCAGACAAAAATGAGCTGACGGTGTGTGTTGATATATCATGGCTTATATATTGCAGTTCTGAGCACCTTAAGTGATTCAGCCCCAATCGCTATACCTTTCTTCAGAACTGATAAGGGGAAATTGCTTTCACTGGACTGCACGCACTCCTGTAACTCACCAAAACAAACCATTCAAGTCAACAACACTGGAAATGTTCTGGCTGACGAGTCAAAACATCCAACCATCACAACACACTAAAAACAGCCTGTTCATCACTGTCGTAGCTGCATTTTGTCTGCAAAATGAAGAATTGTTAAAGGAAATACTTGGGATATGATATGGATATGATAGCAAAATTCTGCCTCCTTGTCGAACCAGTGGTTGCGTTTCTCATTGTATGCCATTTTGACAGATTTTTCTATCATTGAGTTCAGTCAGTGGTCGGAGTCTAAACAAGAAACCTGTCCTTGTTAGACCTGCAGTATATGTAGGCTACTGCTTTGTGACTACTGCAATGACCTGAATTTTCATCTAGTGACACCTGTTGAGAAACTCGTTGGTCCATGGCAAAGTCACTCTGAACCTCATGAATACTCAGTTTATTATAGTTCGATAGTCATCATCCGCAGACAGGTCATGATAATGTTTTAGGTGACCTGTAGTGTTGCCATTAAAAAAATACATGACATGACTTTTTTTGACAAATGTCAAAATTAGTTTATCCTCCTGAGAGCATGAATCTCCTTGTTCAAATGAACCTTTAACACTACATTCTGATAAGAGTGATTGTGTTGCTGGGTCTGAATGCAGATTAAATTTAAGGTCTTTATTTATTATTGTTGAGACTCATTCTTGAGACAATGCATGTTAAGTTATTCCATTCTTCCTATTTTATGGTCTTTCAGGGTCCAATCTTTATACTCACACTTCATCCTTTTTTTGTACACGACACACACGTCCCTCGCACTTTCAGTATCTGTGCCCTCTGCCCCCCGCACTTTTTACAACTGCTCAATTCATTTGTTACACGTCGTAACACGTTTTTCCGAGCTGTCCTTAAACGCACCACGAATAGACGGCACCATACTGATCGCGTCACAGAGTTGAGACGTGTGTCGGCAGCTCTTTTGGAATAATGTTCGGTAAACCAGCCAGCAAGAGGCAAACAACCTTGCACTCTTTCTTCAAAACGAAGCGTGTAAGTTGTGTATTGCTGTTGCCTGTTGATAATGTTATTTACATGATATCAAGCTAAATATATAGCTAATATAGCTAAGTTAACACCGGCAAGGGCTCACCCTCGTTTTTTCAAATACATGTAGCCTACCTGTTAAAATACAACCCCTACATTTCTAAGTTCCAGACTTTGCCTTAAATTACTTAATGCTACACTGTTAGAAATTACCAGCATTTCACAATAAATAACAGTATTATTTTACAGTAACTTGTTGTAATTTAGTTCCCCTGTAATATCCCAATGAATACCTGTAAAAACTACAGTATCTTTGGATTTTTACAGCATCTAACTCTAATTTTACTTTAAAATCCTGCAATCAAAAAACCCCTGTTATATCACAACAAGGTCTGTAATATCACAGCAACACAATAAAAAATGCAAGGATTTCACAGCATTCAACAGTATTATTACAGTGAAATACTGTATTGAACTATACCCTGGGAAGTCACATGACATAACCGAACTTGGTTTGAACTGAAGGCGCGGCGGTTTCCCTCTTCTCATCCCGACTGAATGGAGAAGGTGAGCAGCATGCATAACTCACTTACACCCATGTTGTTGTAGTATGATAATAATATTTACTGCCCGAAATTATTGAACGTTATCTCACAGCATTTGCTAATAGCAATAGTAATAATACTAGCTAGCACGATAAGCAACGATTTGCTACGTGAGATAAGAACAATAAGACGAGAGAGAAATAAGAAGGAAAACGAACGGGAAAGGAAGTAAAAACGTTCGTGTTTAATGTCACTACGTGTACATTTCAATGTGTCATATGGTTAGACCATGTAGCCCAGGTTTGATTTGAAGCTGAACTGGTCAGTAGCGGGCCGTTGTTTCCACTCGGATGTCTTTTCGTTACGGACTGTTACCGGTACTGTTGTCGTCATGTTCGCTCGCGGGGCTCGTCTGCTCTGGGTGAGCGCGTGCGGCGGCGGTGTTTTGCTGCATATTAGCGTAACGTCGCCGTCACTATTCTCCTCTCATGAGTGGTCTTTCCGCACCGAGACAGTGGGTTACCCGTGTTAGCCGAAGCTAACAATACACCCGCATCCTCCAGTTCAGCTTCATATCAAACCGGGGCTATGTGGCCGAACATAACGCAATGAAAAGTACACGTAGCAACATTAAGCACGAACTTTTTCACTTACTTTCCCGTTCGTTTTTTACTCCAGAGCAAAAGTGGTTTTGCCGAACGGTAGCCGATCTAAGCGGGCTAATGACTAGCTAGTCTATCGGGCATGTAGCGGCTCCCTGCATCGTTAGAGATATTCCACATAGACCAGCTCCTCTCCATGCATGGATAGGCTACTATTCTGCAAAAACGTTTTTGCTCTCGATCGAGTTTCAGCTAGGGATAATATCGCAGTACACGGGTGATGCAACTCCAAAAATGTCCATTACGTTTTATGTACAGATCATGTTTTTTACAACATACTCATGATCATAATCTGCATTCAAACTGAAATTCATATTGTTGGTTGCCTTTGTGTAATTTCTCCTTTTTCTTTTTTTCTAGATCAGGCTAACTATCTTGTTCAGTGTCCGGCTTAGAGTGAGGAGAAATAGATCAGGTAGGTGACGAGTTAAAATGCACCACAATGTTCCACTGTAAATTGGTTGGATGTGAGCATGTGTATGAGAATGTGTATAACTTTGTTCAGCACACAAAACAACATACTAATGCCCCCTATTATTACTAGTGTGGGGTGACTGACTGCTACAGAAAACACACAGGACTGCAAATTCATGTTTAGGCAGCAGGGGTCCTACCTGCAGGCTGCTGGGCCTATACCACCTGACCCATCAGCTCTACCACTGGACCCATCAGCTCTACCACTGGACCCATCAGCTCTACCACTGGACCCATCAGCTCTACCACTGGACCCATCAGCTCTACCACCTGACCCATCAGCTCTACCACCTGACGCATCCTTTATACATTTAAAATGTAAAATGAGTGATTACATTAGAAGCCATTGATTACCTTTTATGATTTACTACCTCTGACAATGAACAATATTTATCCTTTAATGTTAAATCCATGCTATTGTGTGTTACTATGTTACAGCCATGTGCCACTACTGTGGACATTAGTACTCCAGAACGCCCCAGCACCTCCTGCTTGATCATTCAAGGTAATGTTACTTGGATCTAGTGTCGACATTTCTAACTCAGTATTTTGTTTTGATTCTAGAAATCTACATCACCACAATAAATAATAATAATGATAACAAATTACATTTGTATAGCCCTTTGTATCTGAAGCAGATCTCAAAGTGCTCATCACACATGATGTTGTATCTATTCATTTTCAGGTGACATGATGAAGCCCTCTGGATGGCTGATTTCCATCGAGGGACATGTCGTGATGGGACCACACCCTTTGTTTTTACACGGAGTAGCTGCTTTCTTCAGCAGCTATTAAGTCTTCAACCTCGAGTATCCTGCTGCTGGATCGGCGACGCTGGAGTTCATTCAAAGGTATTGTATAAAGATCTCATTTAACCTTGTAATTCACATTATAGTACAGGCTTCCAACTCAATGATTGTCTTGAGGTCTAAATTGCTGACAATGGAGGTACCTGAGGCTAGCCTGGTGAGACCATCCTGATCTCGCAAACTCATCCATAAATCTATTAAAAACTGAAACTATCTTTGCTTATTAACAGGTGCTTCCTGGGCATCAATCCTCGAAGAGGCTCAAAGACCAAGTAGCGGACAACAATGAACCCTCATGTGAGCGCCCTTTTGAGGAAACCTATTGACTTTGAGTGGCCATCATAGTGAGACAGGTAGTTCACTCGCAAGTTTCTGCACAATTTCTCTGCATTTTAAGATGGCTTTGGAAAGTTTGACTAGGAAGTTGAATTTCTTGTATTCTTGAATTTCTTGACATTTGCTTAATGTTGAAAAATATTTATTTGTAAATAAATATGCCATTGGGCTAACATTGACTTTACCTCAGAGTTGTTTGTTCTTTTACAACAATGCATTGTAATATCACAATACTGAAATCACAGTAAATTGCTGTAATCCTTACCGTGAAAGTCATGCAAAATTTATCCAATAATTTATTGTGAATTCACAGTAAAAGTACAGGGCCTTGTTGTAATGATGTACAGCAAAAGGTTGTAATTCCCCAGTAATGTACTGTAATATCACAGTACTTGCATTGCCATAGAAGCTGTAAAGTTACAGTATACAGTTGTGCTTTTACAACAATGCATTGTAATATCACAATACTGAAATCACAGTAAATTGCTGTGACTTAATTCACAGTATATTGCTGTAATCCTTACTGTGAAAGTCATGCAAAATTTATCCAATAATTTATTGTGAATTCACAGCGTAAAATTTTGCAGTGTAGGAATAGACCAATTCATACATTTCTGCTCAGAATTTGTGCTCACTATTGCTTTGATCTTTTATTTTTGTGATATTTATTGCTACAATAGAAAGAACAGGGAGGAGAAGGTGGAGGAGAAGGCACTGACAGTCATGCAGGGGCTTCACAGATGAGGAGAGATAATAATTAGCTGAGAAATATATCAATAGCATAAGAGTGAATTGTTTTTCATCTGTATTATTTCAGTAGAGCAGGAAAAGAGCAGCTCACAGGGGTCAGGAGTCAGGAGAGAGAGCAGGCAGCAGCGCTGACCATCAGCCCGAGGCTTCACAGGTGAGGAGAGATTATAACTGACTAAAGAAATGTCTCTTTCACAACTACTCTTGCACATATTGTTAGTGTGTACTGTAAATCCTCTAATATAGGCCCGGGCCTTTATTTACGTGCGCATAGCGGCCTAGGCCTTTATTGGAAGGAGGCCAGGCCTCTATTTCTATTTGAGCAAAATGGACTACCAGTAGAATGAATAAAAATGAAATTTTGTCTCTATTTGAACCTATAAAATACTAGGTTTATTTATTGAAAAAGTCTCCTCTTTGGCAGCTACCATATTACCGTAAACAATGTTTACCGCTTGCCAGTATTGGTGGGCTGCAACTAGGAGGTGGGCTGCCACTAGGAGGATGATTCACAGGTGCTCTCCTTCATACAATCACGAGCACACTTCATGGCTGCACTTGATTGGACGATTGCTTTCACTGGTGGCCTATCTGCTCACGGAATTCAAACAAAACAACATGGTGGCTCGTTTGGAAACGTTCTCTTATTTTACAAAAATAGTTCACCGAAATGTGTTTCTGAAAACATTTTTTGCAAGAAATAAGCTATGCAGTTGCTGAATCTGTCTTTATTTTAGATCAACAAAGGTCAGTTTAAAAGATTTCCGAGAGCTTGCGGCGCCCCGTCTCTCGAAACTCGCCGTGACGCGAAGGCAATGAACGGCTTCTTACATACCGGAAATCCTCTAATATAGACAATGAATGGGAAGCTACCTGTGGACACGTGCCCTGGCCTCCATTAGAGACCGGCCTTTATTTACCCCCACCGACAGTGAGACCGGCCAATGTTAGAGACCGGCCGGTAATAGAATACAGGTCTATATTAGAGGATTTACGGTATTGCTATAGACAGAGCAGGGAGAGACCAGGGGTCAGGGCAGAGACCAGGCAGCAGCACTGGCAGTCAGGGAGAGGCATCAGAAAGAGACACAGCAGAGGATTGATCTTTTGTGGCCACTTTAAAACCACACCAGCCAGATCCTCAACTGTTTGTGTCTATTGAATTTGGCAGCTTAAAAATTTGATTTTGCTCATTTTACTTGAGTCTCTGCCATAGTGTGGCAAATGTTCTTCAGCTGCTAAGGAGAACCGCAATTGAATGCAAGGATGATAAATCAATCAATAGACCAATACTTTCATGCTCAAAGTATTCCACATGGTCTTGGATGAAATTAGAAACTGGTGGAGTAATTTGGATTCTATTGTGTCTAGTTGTGCTTGCTTTCCTTGTGGAATAAAGAGCAACTGATATATATTCTATGTTTCATTTTATTGGATTTTGATTGGATTAAAATTTCAGTCGAGTCATGAAGAATTAATTAAATTAACAAAATGAATCATAGAATTGAAACTTGGATTCTCATGCCTAAATTCAAAGCAGTCTCAGTACATTTTTGTCATGATCTGGGTTAAAATATCTCAAGTAACAACATTGTCTCTTAAATGCCGGCTGGCATGCCTCCAAGCAGCTTTTAACCTGGGAAAGGCTCCATGTAGGGGAATGCAAAACAAAAGCAAAACCAATATGAAATGTCAATAGTTGAGTCAACCATGAAAGGGTTTGTTCCTTGTGGCCATTAATAGATAATCGACTTTTTGGTAAATTACCTTTTCTACTTTGGAGATTCAATATTGAACATCTCTTAATTTGTGTGTGATCCAATCACTGAGCAGTGTCTTATTGGTCTCAAATGGAGAATTAACTCGTAGTTGAATTTTAAAATTGAATGAATGAAAGTCTGGCAAACCCAAACATTTTGTGGTTTAAACATGTGGATCATTATCCGATTCTTTAGGGGGGGAAAAACACAGGCAGCCGCTGGAGCAGCCCGTGGTGCTCCTGGAAGAGCCCCATAGACATGAATGCAATTCATGACACAAAATTAGAGAGAGACAAACATTGTCTCACTTCATTTTTTCCAAGACAAGCATGATTTATGACAACCAAGTCTTGAATATCGTGGATTTTAACATCAATTATGACTTATATCCAAAAAATGAATCACACTTCCATTGTTAATTGTGTTCTAGTCGAGACGGATTGGCATTTTTTACTATTAGTATCACAAGATATAGCAGCAGAGTATGGAAACTGTGCGATAACACAACTTTTAATGGAACCTTGAACAGTTTTGGTCCTCATTGAAAAATCTTTAATGGAGGTTGTCCACTTCAAAGCTGGGTTCCTACTTATTGTTGTGGAAAAATGAATCTGCCCAATAAAGATCAACAACCAGGATCAGCTTTTTCTCCGAGGTTTATTCCACTAAGTATTCTCATCTGCAGAAGAAAGTACTGTTCACCCCTGCCTTCTGATGCAAAGGTTCAGAATCAGCCGGAACGACCCCGAGTCTAACAACAATCTCCCTTTTAAGGAGGAGGAACCATGGACAAGGACGGATCATGTCCTATCTTATAAAGACCAGATGTACAGGCAAGGTCAAGATTTACAGAACACAGGCGTCATAGTCCTGAAATTATCTTATGTCAATGTGGCACTCATGTTCATATCATCTACAAACAGGCATTTATTTCCGTCATAGCATAACAGTCAGAAGAGGAGATGCGGATCGACGTCTGGCCTGACAAATATTCTGATTATAAATTACAAACATCCAAAATTCCCATTACACTACTTACTGCCATCTCAACACAAAATAAGAACAGGAAAAACTGTATGGTTGAAGCCTCATCTCAGAGGCCAACATGTCCTTTTCATTTCACTCGGAAGTTTTCATAGCCTATTAAGCATATCCTATCCCAGCAGAAATGACACAGGGTCAGCAGAAAACACAGATGTGGTCCAGTTTCCGTCTCCGGTTCTGACCTTGAAGCTGTGCCATCTCAGGGCTCCAGCCTAACTTTTTGCATTGGTTGCACTGGTGCGCCTAACTTTTTTTTTTTTTAGGTGCACCAGCACTAAATTTTTCATAGTGTCGCCTTTAACGCCAAAAAGTCACCTTTTTACCGCTCTCCTTTTACATAATGACACCCCCTTATGGCCTAGGTTAACTGCAGCACCATCAGCCCCCAGAGCAATCGTTTACTCCAGCCAATCTGCACACTGATGCCCAAGCGCAGCAAAGGCTTGCTTTGTGGCAGCATAAATTCCTCAACAATAAAAAGATCATACAGGTCACTAGCATATAGATTGCAAATGGCAGACTGTTGTGATCTTAGCCTAGCCTACTTATATTTTTAATTGCTCTCGGGGCGAGGCTTTCTGCCTCTCTTCATTTTCGAAGAAAATCGAAGCGCTCAAGAGTACCTGCTCAGCTCGCTCGCATTTTTTGAACTGACACAATTTACAGCAGGGAAAAGGACCACAGCCAATCAGAGGCAAGGACCCGCCCGAGCTCTGTCTCTTATTGGTTTAGACCATGATGCCATCAGGAGAACACAAAGAGATGCTGCGCTTATGATTTTTTTTTTCACCCGAGCAGCGTTAGGTGCACCATTTTTTCAGTCGCACCCATAAAAAATTTGGTCGCATTTGCGACCAAAATGGACGCACTCTGGAGCCCTGCATCTCTTATCATTGGCATCTTTAAAAGTGCCCCCAATGTGATGGGTGATGAGGGCGTCCTGGGTGCTTGTTAACGGGTGAAAACTAGAGCGTACAATGACAGTACAGCTCCTCCATGAGCAAGTCTTTCTCTTGTCAAACAGACGGGACACAGTCTGACTGATGACCTGACAGGCCCTGAGGCTGTTGGGAGTCCAACACACTCACCAGTACATCCCCAAACACACACATCCATATATATCCCCAAACACACACACTCCTGATCACTGTCCTTCTGCACAGCTGTCTCCAGCTCCACTGGTCCTTGTACAGCCTCGACAGCTCTTTGATGTTGCATCGATCTGTGTTCATGCACAAGTGACTTGGTAGGTACCTATGCAAGCTGCAGAAATCACAGAAGTACATTTACAGTCGACTTAAAGCCACACAGGTGGAGATAAGAAGAGCTGACTGTCCCCCCACAGATACAGTCAGGGGGGCTAAAGGAGGTGTCCATATGGACTCACCTGTCAAAGGCAATCAGCTGGGCAGTCCATCATAGCGCTGGGGGGCAGGGTTAACACACTTCTCAGGTCTAAGTGCCATTAATGAAGTCACAAGACCCTCCACACAGGGACCCCAAAGTGACAACACAGCCAGAAACGCAGACTGTCACCACCAGTTGCTGATTAGTGGACTGTCTATGTGAGCTTCGCTCAACATGTTCCTTCCACATGTTTCCTCACTGCTGTCACTTTGACCTGAAGGAGCACAGAGTGATCTGCCACCCAGGCTTGCCCTAATGAAAGCGATGGTGAAACAAACCAAAAAAAAAGATCAAACTATGGGAACAACACCCCCCGCCTATTTGATGGTTCCTCAAGGGACTATTATGACAGAGTGAGGAAAGAAAAAAGCTGCTGAAATAGCTGAGGCACTTCAGCAACCCCCTGAGTTGGGATGACATATGACATGACACATGTCCTGAAAGACTATCAGTGATGATTGGTCAAGGACTTTGTCATGTCTCTCTGCCAAATCACGACTCTACTATCGCCTAATCTGACAGTGATCATCGTGCTCGACACTTCCGGTTCTCTCGTCTCGTGGTTTTTAATGGTCTTTGACTGCATGACTGAAATAAGGTCTGCTGTTAACATAAGCTTTAGAGATTTCAACATTTAGTTATACCATATAAAATACGTCAGTAAATGCATTTCAAAGCTTTTATGTGCCTAAAAAAGGTGGTAGCTACATGAGACTACAAAACGCAGACTAGTTCGCCTTCACAGCATCGTTGTGTATACTCATGAATGCGACTGTGGTGTAGTTTTTTACTTCCAGGGTTGGCCTACAAAAAAACAACAACATTGGAGCATATCATAGATATATTTGTATGAGCACAAGTGTCTATTAAGTCATAAAGAATTGCAGCAGTGAAACAGAGGAAATGTTTGAGGTCAAATTCTAAAGCTGCTGTACAACAATAAAAAGAAGATAACGAGACGGGGGAAGAATAAGGGTGGAATTAAAACCAGACTTAGGTGAGAGGAAAGTAAACACCGTGCACGTCCCTCAGTGATCCTAACGTGCGCTCATTCCACATCAAGACGTTTTTCATGTATGAATACGGAACTGGAATGATAACAGTGACAGCCTGCACATAGATGGCTTCAGGTCTCCTGTAAGGTCAGACCGAGACGCTGAACTGACTGGTAAACAACATGGCGGTGGTGTCTGCCTCTACATCAACCCATGCTGGTGCAAAACCGTTGCTGTCAGAGGAGAACTGTGCAATCCTGGCATCAAACTCCTAGCTGTCTCCCTGCGTCCCTTCTACCTTCCCAGGAAATTCCCTCAACTGTTTTTCATTTTGGTTTATACCCACCCCAGAGCAAATGCATCCACAGCCACAGAACATATAAAAAATATGCTAGACAAACTGAAATTGATATCCCCAGATGCCCCCAAATTCATCATTGGTGACGCCAACCACTGTTCAATTGACAAATCACTTAAAGGATTGTACCAGTATGTCAACTGCACCACCCGTCTGGGGAAAACACTGGATAAATACTATGGTCCAGTCCCAGACGCCTACAGAGCTGTCTCCCTCCCTCTTCTCAGCTCTGTGCAGTGTGTGTGCTGCTTGTGTTTGTTGATTGTGTCTCTTTTTTAGCTACTGCCATGCCCCCCTTTTAAATTGTCTCTTGGGGATGAATGAAGTGATCTGAATTGAATTGAAATAGACACTATTTTTGCTTTGTACATGTTGTTGGAAGTCCCAGACACACAGAGAAACAAAGCGACGTCCTGTCTGAGTTCATATCTTTACTCGGAGGGGGATCGGTGAAAAAAACAAAGTTGTGATTAAACAGCAATACAAGGATAAAGAGTATGCCGAATTAACAAAAAGTCATAAGTCATGGTTTGTTAAGTCTGTCCGTTAAGGCGATACACAAATAACTTTAAAAATGCTTGTTTTTGGCAATGGTGTTGGCTTGCTCAGAGCTAGGCTATGCTAACACTGTAGCTGTTCTGACGGCAGCGACCTTGTTGTTTGTACCACAGACAGTCTCTGGTTTGTACTCAAAGTTTGGTTTGGTCTCTGTATGAAACGTAACATACTATCTCAAGGCGCCGAGAGACCACAGACCGCTACGCTGTGTCTCCCTCCATTACCGATTCACTGACAAGTGACGACACGAATCTCAACGCTGATTGGCTCCGCGTCACAGCGTCAACACAAATTTGTCGTCCGTGCCGGACGCGCTGGTTGAAACATTTCACCCCATTAGCGTCCATCACGTCGTTGACTTTACATGTAACTTGGTCGCGTGAAAAATGTGCGTAGCATTAGGTGTGAACACTCTTTAGAAAGATTTGTTTAAAGGAATTATAGTGTAATAAGTCAACATTTATACATGGTTAATATGCTGTAACTAATGGCATTATTAACCGTTAATAAGTAGTAGTTTATTTATTCTTAATACACCGGTTAAGCTGTTAATAATAGACATTAACAACTTGTTAAAATGCACTCTTTCAATTGCAGACTTGATTAATTGTTGTGAGAACCCTTTATGTGGTACTGACTTATTAGGAAATTATGAAACTGGGACCCTTTATTAATGAATTGACTCTTACTGATTAACCATTAAGTATTTTACGACCTAGGAGCCCAAAAGTTCATCTTTTTGATGGCTTAACCTTTTAAAACCATTTGTTAAAGATGAATTAAATATATGTAGAAAATGTCATGACTTTAACCGCTTTTAAATCATTCGGAGATTCAATCTATTTTTAAAAATCAAATTTCGATATTGGCATCAGTGTCATTGGTCAAGCTCTGCTGTGAATACATATGTTTTCAGCATTGTGAATATCCTGAAATCCTTCACACCAGCTTGGCTACATGTTGTCTGACATTAATCTTCACAGAGCTTTACGTTCCTCAAATCTGTGTGACAAAGCAGAAAGGAAATGTGTATAACAAATGTAGAATGTAACGGGCTAAGGCTGTTGCAGGGTGTTGTGTAGAGTATAGTATATAACACTGCTGCTGGTGGGGTTTATGTGCTCTGCTCAACCATGTTCCTACCTTCCTCTTGTTTATGTGATTAAGATGACAGTCAGAGCAGTTTAGAAATGCCAGTCACACTGCTCCAGGGCACACACCAGTAAGTATGCGACTGAGCGCTTGTTGCTACGTTACTGCTGAAGAAAACAGTAGGTGAGTGACAAGAAGTTGACGGAGTTAAACTTCAGGAGGGGCATGCTTTCTCAGAGCCTATTTCAGCCTGAATGCATTCAGCCTGACATATGCTTTTAGACCAGATTCTCAATCTGGGGCTGTTGTGGATCAGATTGATTCATGGGATAAGAAGAGAATATTTCTAACATACAGTTGCCACAGATCTAGCCATGCCGATCAGTCTGACTTAGGTCTAGATTAAAATAACTCACATAATTGGAACTATCGCCAAGATAAAGATATTAAACAACTTTCCTGATCCCAGCTTTTCATCTAGTGCCATCATTAGGTTAAATGTGTTCAATACCAATTACCAAACACAAAACGAATGCCATTCCTATTAGCCTATTAGCCTCAGCGGCACTTTTCATTTGGAGGATTAGTTATTAGCAAATGATAGCGTGCTAGTGTGCTTCAGTGAGCATCTTAGCGGCTGTGGCTCAGAGGTAGAGCGTGTCGTCATCAAATCGGAAGATAGGCTGTTCGATCCCGGCTCCTCCAGTCTACATGCCCTATCTTATCTCATATCTCCATACCGAACCCCCAATTGCTGTGCCATCATCGTGTGAATGTGCATGAATGAGTTAGATGATATTAGATCCCGATGTGCAGGTGGCTCCATCAGTGTATGAATGTGTGTGAAACGGGTAAAAGTGACTGGATGTAGTGTGAAGCACCTTGAGTAAGCTAGAAAAGCACTACATAAATTCAGGTCCATTTAGCCTGGTGATGTTAGCATTTAGTTTGAAGCACCTTTTGTGTCACAGTCTCAGAGGGCTGCTTGCATAGCTGTAGACTTAACAGAATCTCCGCTCCACTGGTCCATGTACATCACGACAGGTCTTTCGTGTTGCATCTGTCTGTCTTCATGCACAAGTGACTTTGTAGCCTTGTCTTATAGTTGACTAAACAAAATCACTCGTTCTTTGGTTGAACTGTTGACCGCACGCTTGACTCATTTTAAGAGCTCATAATAGTCTAGAATGTCTGGTGTGTTTGGTTATAAGAGAGGATGTGGATGGAGGTGTTGCTTGGTAACCTAATAACACATCCACACCCAACTCTGTAACGTCTACAGTAAATTATTCAGTTAGCTGATGGTGCGGATGTCTGAGGATGAAGCCCGATAATCAGCTGTTAATATTCTCCTTTTTTACATCTGACATGAGCTTCCTAATGGATGCTCTCTGAACTCGTATCTTCACCATACAGTATATTGTGTAATAGGGAAAACGTGTGTGCCGTCTTATGTGCGCGTCCATCTTTGTAAAAAGAGAAAGAAGGCGAGATAGAGAGACAGACGGATCAGATAGGAAGTGGACAGACAGCGGAAGAGCTGAGATGGAAGACTGATCTTATCGCTGCAGTGATGTAATACTGAGAAGATTAGAATGCGAATCCTGGCAGAAGTCCACAGCTCTGAAATTAAGGGCACAGACACTTTAATGTGAAGGTAAATTATACAATATTCTGATGGGGGAGAAAACGCAAGGAGAAATGTTTTATCTCAGACGTTTTAAACAGGACTTTCATTGGGGTTAATGATGCTACACATTGTTCTCGGTAATGTATGGGGAGGTTATTGATCATAAGTGGCTCTGTTAAAATATCAACTTAAATGCAGCCTCCCGTTGTACTACAGGAACCTGGATGCTTTAATATGAAGATCAGTAGTCTGGCTGCTCCAACTGTTATTCGGAATGACTGCACATATACCGGACCATACAACAAGAAATAATATTTATTTCAAGGCTTTAAAAAAAACAAGTAGATTTTATATTCACAATGTGTGAGCACTGCAGGCAGAGGAGCCGGCAGAATGCAAACTCTCCATCTTTTTCAGTTCTGTGCCTCGTCTTTTCCCACATTAAACTTCTGTCACCTCAGTCAATTTCCAGTCTCTGAAGTATGACATTGGTATAATTTGGGACATTTTAACCCACAGACATAAAAGTTTGCCACACTAGATAATCAGCAGGTCTTCAACTCAATTTAAAAAATATAGAAAGAATCGAATCAAAGCATATTTATAGTTTATTATCAGTGGGAGTAATGTTGCGACATTTCTAACCCTACATAGCTTTTGAACATTCAGTCTACTTAATGCAATCCCTGAAATTATATGATAATTCACATATTATAATGTGAAACAAAATTATTAAACCAAATTTAGTTAACAGTATCAGAGGTTTTGAGTTATATTATATCAAAAGGTTCAAAGTTTAGCTTCATTACGATTACACAATATTGGACCGTGCAATGAAATGAATCCTCCATTCTGCACACAAATTGTATAAAAAAGAGATGAATTAGAATAGCAATAATTAAATGATGATGCAATGCATAGCACCTCTCAACACTTCAATTTACTTTCCTTAAGACAAAGTCTTGACATACAGTAAAGTTGATCAGTGGTGCGAAGACATGAAAGTATGATAAATGCTTGTAGTACATAACTCTTGGTGACTTTTTCCTCAGTTCACCGGTCCTGTGGCCAAATTGTGGTCTTGAGCTGTGACCACTTTCTGAATATTATAAATTGTCCGGGGGAACATGTGAAATGACGTGGATTGTTCTCACAACAACAACAGCAACAACAACAACTACAACAGTTGATGCTTCCACATTAAGTGGCCTAAAGGCTTAGCAGAGCCAACTTATTAGGCAAATTTTCTCCCATACCAGAGATTCAAACTTGGCTCTCGACATGCTGCTGCAGTGAAATGAATTCATCTACCAGTCTCCTTGCACTCTCTCCACCAGCTGCAAATGAATTTATATAATAAAAAAAATGAAATTGAATTTCCGAGATCAAGGTCACCGTATATATTTGCACAGATCTGCTTTCAGGAAAATGTACAGGTGCACACATATTTGCCACCGATTGGCATGCTAGACAATACCAGTGCTTGTTCATTACATTTGTTTGTCCATAATTTGCTTCGTTTTGGTGGTATTCTCTATTTTCATCCCCTGCAGTTTTCACTGTCAGGTGCTAGACTACTCCGGTGATGTATGGTGGTTTTTTTATTTAAAGCTTGCAAAGAGATTTCTTCTCCATTAATCCAGAATTTTCCTCATCAACCCAATTCACATGAAGAAACTGCTGCATTATTATGTCAATTTGAACAGCAACCTTAGCAGTTCATTCGCACATAATGTCAAGATCCTCGAAAGCTGTTTAATTAAACAATAGTCAGAACACAAGGCTGCTGGTTACTGGCTGTACCAATTAGCTGCATTTCTTGGCAGTTTTTGGAGGAGTCTTTGAAATGGGCCAGGCCACGACGGCCTGACATATTTCTTCTAAAAGTGTGGACTTCAGAAGCTCCGGCTCCTGAACTGGGACACAGCAAGATACTAATAAGAGTGTGAATAGGAAGAGAAGATGGAGAGGGAACAGGAGATGCTTTGTCATTAAACTTTTCCTTGCTCCCTTTGTTTCAGAGTTTGTCCAGTTTAAAGCAAATTAATGAGAAAAGACTCACTTTGGCGGTTTTCACAAACTGGCCTTTTCTGGCCTCAAGGAATGCTGTGAGTCACACAAAGAAATGTGCTTTAAAAGAGCCTCGACATGTATTGGCTATGGTATGTAACAGAATAAGGTATTGTAGAATCTTAGTTTATTTCACACTGGCATTAAAAAGTACATATTTTTCCAGTATCGGAGTTCAAAGAAGTATTTTGTGTTACTACTGTTAAATCCCAGAGTCTCCACCCTACTTGCTTCACTGCAGACTGCCACTCCCCAAATAATATATAACTCCACTCTCCAAACCATTCCAGGCAGATCACAGAAAGGACTGATAAAGTTGATCAGACATGCAGTTTGAAATTTAAAAGATTGTTTTATATAATAGTATGCGAGGTTCTCCAGTCTATTAGTGTGTTAATTGTGAAGAATAGAATGAAATCCCACACAGTGGATGCGTTAATGATGCGAGTTGAAACGACAACACAAATAACTCTTTTTATTATTCGTTTATTATTCCTTTCATCTGCCATATTATCTTGAATATTCTGTTTTGTGTAGAAAACATCATCTAACATCCAACGCTTGTTGGGGTTGCTAAGAGGAACGTGTGAGGCTGTGTAGCGTGAAGTGGGATGGATAAGATGTATGCAGAGGAAGGTAGAGCAGAGGTAGAGGAGTACAGATGTACTTTAACTAGAGTGTGACAGAGAATAAAGCCAAATTAGAGTTGTTTCTATCCTGTGACTGATTCGCTAATGCAACAACTGACGATGAGTGAGAGTCCATTTTCTTTCCTTCCTCTTGTTTATGAGCCACCAATTTTCAACAAATACATTTGGGCGACTGGAAAGTTGAGATAATACAAGATCAGCTAATTGCTAATGCTCATCTCAGTGCTGCAAAGGAAAGGAAGATCTCACTCTGGATGAAGCCCTGAAGATGAAGCCCAGGTGGAGGCAGCAAATGCCACGTTTTCTTCTGCCAGCGCGGACTGCACCCGTACAGCCTGTTGATGCCATTTTTGTTGTGTTAGATAAAGCTAGATCACCTCTATCGGCTTGGATCAAAGCACTCAATATCCGCATCATTGACGGCAAAATCCACCTGAATGAGTGAGTCCTCTAACGGTGGCACAAAAACACAGAGGAGGCCTCAGGGTTTAAGTTGACCTCTGTGAAGTGAGCATGACATATGGAGGAGTTAGGTCACAGAACAACCAGATTGAGCTGAGACTATCATCAACTGCCTCTACATCCTTAGAGACACAATTTGGGTAACAGGGGAGAGAAACATTAGGCTCATAGGAGATGATTATGTACTTTATCGCTACGCTGCCTCACTGCTAGGTTTCCCCAGTAGGACACCTTTACTACATGATACGCCCTCGAAACAGTCACAGTTTGCTTAGGTTTAGATGCCACTACTTTGTTAGATTTAGGCACAAAACTATTTGGTGAGGTATAGGAAAAGATCATTGGTTAAAATAAGTATGTTAATGTCCGTTATCTCAAGGGGTGTATCATGTAGGGAATTGGGTGCATCTTGTAACCTGCAACACTGTAAATTAGACCCTTCGCAATAAAGATTCAACAACACACGGGACACCACCAGCTCAGCGTGAAAAGGCAGATAGACACAGTTAGCGACTATAATACACAGGAATACCACCAGGTATTTCCCTCAGGAGTTGGTAGAGACCAAAAACACAGCTAAAAGAGAGCGAATATTGGATGCACAGAACTGATAATGAACGCTGATGTTGCTGCGTAATTGCTGGATGTATAAATGAAAAATTGCTTGCTTATGTAAGTTTGCATGATCATCTTAAAAAGGAAATATCTTCACAGCTTGTTTCCTCTACCCTCAATTGGCAAAAAAATATTATTTCAGGTTTAAATCAGCCAGTTACTAAGCGATCCCAGGAGGAGACTGCTTTCTTGTAAAGCTCAAACACTCTAAAACAGAGAAAATTTGTGGAAGATTTCAGAGTGAAACTGCATCTGTGGAAAGGGCTCATGAGACTGCTTTCCTTCATCACCAACAATAGGCTAGAACTCGCCAAGTAGGTTGCAACATGCCAGCTTACAAGTCTGTATTTTCAGGGCTGAAGGAGCTGCAGCCAGTGTCTCTCTCAGGCAACGGTACAAAAGGGAATTATACTCACACGGACTACAACTGCAGCAGAGATGGCCAGACTGATCAACACAGACTCATGAACCGTTACACAAACATTTATTTTGGGCTGGATGCAACCATAGTGCCAGTTCAGATCAACCAAACAGGAGCGTGTGGAAATTTTGTGGAAATAATGTGCGAAAATGCAGAAATCATTCCACTCATTAATTTCAAAATAGGGGTGTAAATAGGTTAATATGTTTGTTTTTTGAAAAAGGTGATAGAAATGATGCAACCAAAATACAACACCATGCTTTAAACATGCTATTTGTTGGTATCACACTGCATGAAGAATGAATTTTGCAACGAAAGCAGAAACTTCAGATCTTATGAATCCACGGTGAATCTTGTGTACATACAGCTGATTATAGCTCTACAGACTTTTTTGGACGTATTCATGCTTAAAATACTGACTGTTTTATACCCATAATACATTATTAGTATTAGTTATGCAAGCTCACATTAACATGTTTACCTTAATGTGTATTAATATTTCCTTGCAGAATTAGAAACCCAAGCAAGCAAAAAAAAATCATGTAAAGGGTAAATGTAAACATTTACACATAATTCTTATCAATCTTTTCCTACTTCCTTACACTGTCAGCTCCAAGTCCATACAGTGCATTCTTGCAGAGATCAACATTATTACATTTTAGTCAATGAATAAACAGGTCATGAAGAATTTCCTAAAACAGCTGGCCACTGTAGTTTGTCACAACGCCTCACTACAAAAGGAAAAATAGTGAATTTGTTGGGGAATACGTTTTGGACACCAATGGAGGCCGGTATCATAGACGATTGTGATAGATTAGGCTTTGGCTACAAAGATAATACTTGTTAATGGATGGCTCTATTTCCATGGGATTTGGTGACCATAACTAAATAGATTATCATCAGACATAAACTGCATTATACCACATTATCAGATTAATGATATGAGGGTTTGCAATATAATGATACAATTTAATGATGTTAAGTGAAACTTAATCAATAGGCAAAGAATAGCCTGATGAAACATCACTTGTTGCCCTCATCAAGCTTTTATTGTTTGCATTTTAAGCAGGCATTTCCATTTGTTTCATACAGACCACCCCCACCTTATGATAGTGATTAACCTCTCCCTAAGAACCCATCGTTCTCTCCTCCTCCTTCAGCATCTCTGTGTGAGTTATAATGACTCTTCAGTGGCGGCCATTCACCCATAGCCTGCTGAACGCACACAGCAAACCTCAGGACCGTCCTCATTACGGACAACAGATCACAGTTCTTAGAGAAACACACTTTGATGGCTGGGCCTGCAGACTGTAAAGATGTTTTGCCTGGATAAACACGCCTGCCAGTCAAGGGTAATAGGTTATGAGTCTGTCATGGGTCCGCGGTGTTACGGCCCTCTGAGACAGCAGACAAAAGCCTGTTTGATGCACTTCACGTGTGCCGAAACAAAACACATGGCGCTCTGTGCTAAGTCACTATAACGATTGACAGGAAAACATGAGTGTTTGTTTGGTCCAAGGTTTCCCTCTGTGCTTCAGCCCAGCAGTATTCACACATCTCTTGATTTACTCACATGTTGGCTTATTGAAAAGAAAAATAGTGTTTCAACATGGAAAGTAGCCAGAGTTGGGGATGCCCACCCCCCGTAGGGCTTGGCTTGGTTAAAAAGCAGGCAACAGAGCAAATACTTTTGACGTTTCAGTTGAATGAATGCAGGGTTTCAGAGTCACAGAGATGGTTTGGCAGGAGCGTAATGAAGTCAGCTGGCACGCGTTAGGGAATGATGTGAAAAGGGGACGGGTGGTTACCTGAGAGAGAAGGGAAACAAACAGCAGGTGGGATGGAAAAATTGGACTTACAGGGAACAATGGTGAGATTTGTCTCATTCACAAACATGTGAAAAAGAGCCGAGTGCAATTGATTTTTCAACTGGAACTGGTGTTTGGCACCTGCTAGCCATGTTGCACTGTATTACGTTGAACTGTGCTTCCATTACACATTCACATTTTACCATAATGCTTTTTAGTACGTCTGTTTTGCGTCTTGTGACTTATAGGCAAAAATGAAGTCACATCGACTGATGTATTGTATAGCAAGTCCTCCAAATGAAATGATAATACATAATTTGTCCATGCCCTTTTTTAACAACAGATAAAAGCAATTTCTGATCAGACTCCACAACAATAGGACGCCATCATGTATGTCTGTTTCCTTCCACAAGGGTCATGCATCGTCATTGTGCAGGAAGACAGTTGTAGCTTTAGCTTCACAAGAAAAAAAAACATGATCAACAACAACAGCAACAAAAAAACAGTAGTGCATTCTATTTATATTATTATCACTTGATAATATGTTTTATGATAAAACGCTATAGTTTAGGCACAACAAATGCCTCGCTAAGGTTTAGGGAAGGCTGGTGGTTTGTCTTGAAATTTGGGACAATAATTATAATAAGCCTGTGGGACAATAATTAATACTTGGTTAAGGTTGTGGAACAACCGTTACTGACAGCTTCTTGTTTGCTGTAATCACCCTCCTGTTCATACTGGACAATAAGAGATCCCATCCTAAAGCAATTGAACTGTAAGTGATGGAACACAACATTTACAGTGCATATTTTGTTACCCCATCATTTACATGGAAATCGAATTGCGATTTTTCTGACATATTGCGATTTGAATTGAGTAATAATCCATGAGCCCTTTTCATACGGAGTTACCGTCGCAAAAGACATTGTTGTTTACTAGAATGGGCTTGAGAATCACTGTCAATGGACCGTTCTGTCATGCACTCATCGTGTAATTGCCTGTGGTGCTTCTTCAAGTGCTGATACAAATGTGTCGCGCTGCCTCAGGATGGGCTGTACGGTGGTGTCGAGGGTAGCACCGTCACCTCACAGCAAGAAGGTGAAAATGCACTGTGCACGTAACAAGCGTATATTGACACACTGTCCCGACACTAAACAAACGCGTCGCTCGTGCATCCATCTCTGATACCAAGGGCCAATGACCATTTGTCAGTATTTGACAAGCAGGGAGTGAGAATGTGTTGAGCAAATAGTTGTTATTAAACCAGGCATTTGGCTTTGGGCCGCTCTCCCTCTGCTTCACCGACATGCTCTGCAGGGCCTGGCTTGACTGTCAGCCGCCTGGCTCTATCCCACAGCCTGCACCCTCCAGCAAGCCCCACTGTGCTCTGCTCCTCTGCCATAGGACCAGAGGGAGGGCAGGTGGTAGACGGGTTCCAGTCTTATGGAGCCAAACATTTGATATCTCACCTTAAAAATTCTGAATTTAACAATGAAAAAAAAACGATCATTGTTTTGACCGGTAAGCCCATCGTCAGAATACGGGAAAAACGCTCTCCTCCCACGACAGACTAGGGCTGGGCGATATGGAAAAAATCTTATCACGATAATTTTTTTCATATCAGTCAATATCGACATATCATGATATAAATTGCTTTTTTCCCTTAAAAATGAGAAGACATGACACGGTTAGTTTTGGTTTAATTTATTTATTTTATATGAAAACTTACTTTCAAATAAATACAAAGCCTATATATAAATAACTAAAATCTTCATTGAACAAAATTAACTAAATTCTGGGTACAAAATAAAAACTAGTAAAATCTACCTCACTGTAGCCTTTCCTTTCACATGTAAATGATGGAAAACAAAGTCTATGTGTCTCTTGGTTGTTTTACCGTAATGGCGCTGGGGAATGAGACACTATGGTCTGTTGTTGTTGGGCAGCTATTTCACTGGTGGTTTTAGAGGGAGCAGCGGTGCTGGCCTTGGTCTGGGACTGTAAAGTCCTGCATTGTGCTAGAGGACGGCTCTGCTTCAGATGGTCAACAGATACGTGACCTGACATTGTGGGAACATGCTTTCGACAGAGTCTGCAGTCAACAATACTCTGCTTCTTGTCTCTGACTTTTAATATCCAAAATATCTCTACGCTAGCGGATTTCTTGGACAGTCCTTTCAACGATGTCCTCGTCTTTTGAGCCTTGGGCTGTCTCCGTTGGGGTCTGTTCTTCAGTAATATTGGCAGCGAAAGAACAGACCCCAACGGACACAGCCCAAGGCTCAAAAGACGAGGACATCGTTGAAAAGACTGAAATCCGCTAGCTTGGAGATATTTTATTTAACATTTTCTGACGTCACATTTTCTTTTAATTCGCTGATGTGAACCACTGCAGTCGTAGTAAACATTACAAAATATATATATAGTAATTTAAGGAGATGATCGAAGATACTTTTGGAAAACAGTGATTCCCGAGTTGCACAACAAAGTAAAACAATGTAGCCTACAAGTGCTGCTGTCAGGGGCATTTCACTGACAACTGATATGTGGTCGTCAGTTAACATGACACCTTCCATGTCCTTGCCTGTCCACACCATTACACCTGAGTGGAAACTTCAATCCAAATGCCTCCAGACCACTTACTTCAAGATTGTCACACAGCGGCCAATCTTGCTGATGCTCCAGAGACGCACTTTGGACTGGCAACTCGATGGGAAAAAAAACTTGCGGCTTTAACCACGGACAACGCTGCCAATACTGGCCATGGCTCAACTGCTTTGGACACAATTTGGCTGTCATGAACGCGGTGCAGGACCAAAGGCAAAAAACAGACCGGGCCCTTAAGACTGCCGTGAAATCAACGCCGCTTTTTTACACAGTTGGCACCAAAATACAGAACTACACAAGATGCGGGTGGAACTGGGATTTCCAGAACAAAACCTCATAACTGTAAGTCCCCCTCCATTTATTATAGGCCTATAAAAGACAAATAAAGAGTCGGATGTGAATGTGGTGCAGAGTATTTGATAAAAATGTTTTTCCCCGTTAGTGATGCGTTGACTGCCAGTCGGGTCATAAAAAATTCACATGAAGTCAGGAGGATGTTGCTTTTTAATGAGTCGACAAGAGCCATCAATATACTACATTTCTCTTCTTTTAGTCTAATACTTGGAGTTATCCCACAGTAGAAAAATAAGTGTTTCTCCTCATTAAAAGAGGGACGCCTTAATTTGTTTAGTGCCCACTTATCGCCCCCGTGCGGTCAGGAGGTGTTGCATAATTTATATTATTCGTTATTTGTTCACATTATCCAAGTATAAAAAACACAATAAGAAGAAATAGAGGCTATATGTCGGGGACAGTCCTACTCTCATTATCATTGGCTGTTTGTGTTATCTGTCAAAACATGGAAGAATGAGTTCTATCGACGTTCTATCGACCATATCTTACATTTCTATTCCCGAAAAGTTATCGTGTGATAATTATCTAAATCATTTGATCACCCAGCCCTATTGGAGACTGTGAAAACGGTTTCAAAACTCCACACGCAAATGAAACACCATTTGTAAATATCAGGAAATCAGTGCGCACACATTTAATGTCAATGTAAAAAAAAAACTATTTGAATATGAGACAGCTTAGGTTGGATTTTGGGATGCTTCTCAGGATTAGCCGAGAGCCTTGCTTTCAATGGGTAACCTTGAGTTTTTTTAAGGTACTTCAAAAAAAGGGTAAGCCTATCCTTCAACTTCTGCGGTGTCACAGAGAGCTCACAAGGATATCATTGATTTTGAGCATTATTATTATTAGAGTGTAACGGGTAAAACGAATGACAAGATGTATCTTAGATTAGAATTTATGCCTAGGCCTTATTATAATAATAATAATAAAAAAAATTCAAATGATGGGTTATAATAGATCAGGGGTATTCAACTAAAATTCAAATAGGTCCAGTTAGAGAAAATGTCCTCAAGCAAAGGTCTGGAACATCATAATGTCAAACTTGCGTTATGATTCAGTGTGATATGTATTGAAGTAGCCTAGTAGTTGTATCAACGTCTGCATGTAATCAACAACTGACTGTCAGATCAATATAGGAAGAACAATTCAAAAACATTTCGACAATATTTATTGTCACTTTTATACAGATAATATAACAGATAATGAAGATATGTATTATTTAAGGAGGTTCAACTGACTCAACTGAAACTAATCTTTTCAAGGAAAAGAAGGGCTGCATTTAAATTCAAAATGGTGAAAATAAATATAATAATAATCTTAAAATAAAGATAAAATATATACTTCATTTTTGAAAAATTAAATAAAGTATAGCAGCAGCTTGAGTTTCCCCTTTTTCTTTGTGAATGTTTTAACAGTCTCAACCAATTTCAAAAGCAGATATCTCAACATATTTTAACAATTGAACAGTTTTAGCTTCTCTTTCTTTCCCTCTTTTATCCAACTCCCCCACTTTCTGTTGTTCAGTGAGAGAACTGAGCTCTAGCTTTTCCTGCCAGGAGTTTAAATCTAGGCTGGAATGATGTCAGGGCCATTCTCATGCACATGTGCAGGTGCTCATTGGTGAGCCTGGATCGATATTTACTTTTAATAATGTCCATTGCAGAGAAAGCTGCCTCGCAGCTGTATGTGAAGCCAAACATGGTCAATGTGTACAGGGCTACTTTCTCACTATTCTCCCGCTGTCTTTCTCACTCTTCTCCCGCTGTCTTATCTGCCTTCTCCCGCTGTCTTTCTCACTCTTCTCTCGCTGTCTTTCTCACTCTTCTCCCACTGTCTTTCTCACTCTTCTCCCGCTGTATTACTCACTCTTATCTGACTTCTTTCTCTATCATCTCTCGCATGATCTCTCACTGTCTGTGAGCGAGGCAGGCAGCGCCGGGAATGCACAGATTTGATTGGCTGAGTAGCATCACGTGGGATGGCTTAACTCGAATGCAATTGGTCAGTGGATTTCCTGATTCGCTAAACCAGTACCGTAAAGTCTAGAAAAGCTGCGCCGGTCAAAATAGAAGCGCCCCGTCAAAATTTAAAATACTTGAATAATTTATTGACGGGTCCGTATAGGACGGCGTCTGGGTCCGGATCCGGACCGCGGTCCGCCTGTTAGTGACCCCCGTAATAGATGATGCAATAGAAAGTCCAACAAAACCACTTATAGAAATGCATTTACCATTTGCTGATCAATTTGTCATTTTTGTTTTTTTAGTTGAACTTGACAAGATTTGATTAAAACGCATCAGAGACGCAGTTCTGTTTTGTAACAGGAATACTGTAACAGGCGAAACAGCTTTAAATTAAAAATGACATATAAAAAATGCTATCTTTGAAGTTATGCTGATGTGAAATGACATTCGTGTGGACTTCTGATCTTGATATGTTTGCCTTATCGCCTATCCACAACTATAACCATTCACTCTTAGCGTTTTAATCCATGCAACGAGTATTACAATAAACAGAGACACTTGAAGGATGCTGAGCTTTGAAACAGCCGTAGCCTTTTAAACACAGACATGACTTTCTCCTTCATTCCCCTTTGGTTTCCTGTATAATTGGATGCCCATGTTCCTCCCACTGGTCGCCACCCCACTGGCAGTGCGTTTGTTGTGCCGGTCAAGGGTCACCTCCCATGGTGGCAGCCCTTACCATGTTGTTCCGACCTACGGCAAGAGATGCTCCTCGGGAGTTCTCAGGTGACTAATAGTGCTTATTCTCTCCGTCGTGCCAGTCGCTAACACCGGGGGCTGAATGAACAGAGCGCCAACAGATGAGCACAGCAGGTGGGAGAGGGGAGGCCGAGAGTAAGGGGGCAACAGAGAGAGCCCACAAGAGAAGAGAGCATGGACTGAATTTGGAAGGAGAGTGGGAAGTGTCTGAGAAAGAAGCTGAGCATGGTGGAACGTCACTATAAAAGGACGGTTTATTAAAACGTAGGTCTCATTTTCATTATTTTGGCCATCCTTCCAAGCAGGAACACTCACCCTCAGCAAGAGAGCAAAGAAGACGGTGTCTAAAACACATCAAGCATTTGTTCATTTGTTAAAAGATTTTGCAATACATATCTTTTTTCACCCAATGGTTTTTTAAAATTAAGTGGAATTGAAATGATCAAATAACACAAACCAGGGAATTTAAGCAGGTGTATTTAGAGAATAATTATGAAGAAATAGCCAATCTTCTGGCTGATTATATTTTTTGCTCATGTAGGTCATCTAGAGGTGTCGGTGTTAAATTGATACCATTTCATAAGCAGTTAAAATCTCCTGGTAGTAACTTTAACAGGTACGAAACCTGCCTATAGATTCCTAATAGTACTAGAGAGATATAAATCCTGCTCTGTACATTGCTGCAAAATGTTGAATAATAGAAGTGAGACTGGGGGGGGGACAGACAGACCGACACTTGTTTTATAAAAGGCTTTTTTCAGATGAGCAGTTCAAGTCAGTTGTGTTATAAATTATATAATTACCAAGAGTGAAAATAATGGCATGTTGGCAGAGAGACTGCAACTAGGAAGATGGTAGATAAGAATAACAATTCATAAGAGAATTTGAAGAAAGCCACTTCTGCCTGTAATTAAATATGAAACAGTCTGTGCATTACATTACATTGAATGATAATTAACTAAATGATCACGTACTCTTCAGGGCTGTACAGTGTGACATACATCACACGTGCTATGAAAAATGGGCGATGAATTAAATGACTGCAGAAGCACCTGTGTGTTTGAGGCTGAGCCGTGTGTCTTTGTGTGTGACTTGGTAGTTGGAGCCTATCAACCAATTATTCCCAGCTACATAGCGTCCATACATACAAAAGAAAAATGACAAAGGAAAATTAGTTGCTGGATGTGACTTCAATTGTATAAGTAAAACAACTGGAAGGAGAGGAAGAGAGAGTCAGACGGAGCCTGGAAGGACTTGCTGATGTGAAATCAACCCCCGCTGGACGCGTTGATGTGTCAGCGATCACTCTGTCATCCTAGACTAGAGGATACAGTCTGCAGTGTAGTTCAAACACTAATAAACCAGTCAGTGGAGGATTAGCTGAGAGAATCCGACCGGACTTTCACTAAGCTACGTCATCATAATGTGCGTGCTGATGATTTACAGCTGATGATCTATACCAGCATTTGACGTGTGTCTGCGCTGGATAAACTACAATAACGACTACAAAAAGCGCGTCGTCCACTTCTCCCCATTTGTTGGATTTATAAACAGCTCGTTCACTGACCTGCTTCGAGCAGCTCCTCCTTCCTATTTGACAGTTTGCTGTATTTACATTTCATTTGTGGTTTTAGTTTCATTTTTGTCAAATTTATTAAACACGATTCAAATAAATTATTATTAATTATCATGTCTGTATGAAAGTAATTGTTAAATATGCAACTGCGCATATCGTTTATGTTCATGAACAGCCGAGGTGTGGACACTTTAAATTTGGAATGGTTGGTCGGCGTAATCTCCTTTCCTTTCGTACAGGAAGGTCCGTTGTATCTATGCTAAAGGTGCTCTGAAAGGAAGTATTGGAGCTCCTTTCCTTTGCATTTAGAGAATCCGAACGGCAGCCACTTGTTTACTTCCAGGTCACTTCTTCAGTTAGCAACCTTCCTAAGCAAAATATACTATTCGACAGCAGCCTAAATGTCCCCTAGGTGTGAATGTGAGTGTGAATGGTTGTCTGTCTCTACATGTCAGCCCTGTGATAGACTGGCGACCTGTCCAGGGTGTACCCTGCCTTCGCCTAATGTCAGCTGGGATCGGCTTCAGTCCCCCCGCGACCCTGAATACAGGATAAGCGGTAGACAATCGATGGACTTACACCCCCCCTTGTTCACCTGAGCTCAACAAATTGCCCACTGTGTACGGCAACAGTAATAGCAGCTACCTGATGTACTCTGTAGCTCTTTGAGGTTTGTAACCTATACTACAAAATGTTCAATCTCTCTGTGCAAAAAAGCTAACACACAGCCCTGCTGAGCCAATGGGTGGTGGGCCATGAACTTAGTGCTCGCTGCGCCCTCTCTCCCAGTGAGGGTTCATGGCTTCCAGAGTGTCTGTCAACAGGGGCGGGCTTGCCTCAGTATAAAAGAGTTTTTTGCTTTGTCATCACCATTTATATTTATACAACCAATGTGCTTATCATTATAATGTTTACATGGGCATTTTACATATTTTCAGTATAATTATTACCGGTATTAAAATCCCAGTCAGCAAGTCTGGCGGATCGAGGGAGATTTTGAATGTTTACAACTCTCACGCTCCTCCCCCACGACCAACGAGCTCCTTCCCCTCGACTTCTTGCCCTTTAAAATCCCTTAAATCACACCACCTTTGAAAAGCAGGTCTCATTTTATCACGGGCACCGTCGCAATCTTTCTTTTTTCCTTATTTTCCACCGGTGTTTTCTTTTCCTTGGTTGTTTTGGACCTACCTCCTCGTTTCGGTTTTTAAACGAGGAATTGGAAGCTTGTTGCTGCGACTGGGACTTATATAAAATAAATATCATCATCTTAAAACTTTAAGTTGCAAAACGTAAGTATACTCATTATTCAGAATGGCTATTTCAAATAATATATTTATGGTAGGCCTGCAGCTGCAGCTGGTAAACATTAATTTTAACAACTTTATATGAACTTTATCTTATGAATGAGGGCATATAAGACTAACAATATTCAATCCAATACAATCGCGGTTTCTTAGATCAATTATATTTTGCATTTACAAAGTAGCCTAACTAAGTTAAAAGTTCAATATTTACCTCTGAGATATAGCGAACCCCAAGTATTGTTACAAAACGGAAATACTCAGTAAAAGTAGCTCGAAAATGTAACGTGTTGAAATAACTACATGTAAGTGGATTGATGTTTAGGTCAAATAATTGAAAATGACCGAGAAAGCCTTATCCTTAAGAGGACAACAAGACAAAACAGGCCAACTCACAGTTCAAGGTCAGTCCTGGAGAAACGGTTCGTCGTCCGGCAGCAGAAGTGAGATCCTCGTCAGAACGCACACGACAGTCCTTCCGGTCAGTAATGGTGTCTTCATCGGAGCAGCACGCAGCTTTCCCGGTCTCTGCGGCGTCCGTCTGACCTTCAATCCTGCGTCTGCAACGCTTTAACAGGAGGTAAACCCTTCACGACGAAGTATTACCATCGACTCGTTCCCATATCCGCTACTCAACCAAGCTAACGTAAAGAAACTGCTGCTAGCTGATGCTAACTATACCGAAATCAACAGCTTACAGTTGAGCAGTTATCGTGCTAACTTCCGCTAGCTTAGCGGCTAACTCTGACACAAACATCAACGGCTGCACTAATTAAGGTAACTACGATTAAATAAAGTGTGTGTTATTGTCTTAACCTACTATGTTATCTCCTTTTACTCGACCTGGCTCTCCTTTTCCTTTACTCCGTGTGTGTCCGCTCCTGGTTCCTCATCTATCCCGTGTTTTATCACTCTCCGCCCTCTTCCTGACCTGGCCAATTACCACAGGTGGCATCTTCTTCTTCTTTGAGGATTTAAGGCAGTTGGCATCCAGGATGTTGCATTCCTGCCACCTTCAATTATTATTCTCCCCCAGTAATCATATATTTTCTTGTCCACTTGTACTTGAAAAAAGAACTGAAAACCCATTCCTTCCCTGCATGCTGTCCCCACCCTCTAATATACATTTAATGTTGTTCTTTACCATACTTATTTTCTGTAATTGTGTCATGATTTCTTGTCGTTGCTGTGTAAATTCCCTCCTGGAAGCTGAATGTTTTTTGATGACATATGTACCGTTATGGTTGCTGTACAATTCTCTTTTATAATACTCTGTTTTTTGATTGAGTGTAAATCTTTTTCCCTTTTCTTGAATGACCCCATTGCTACTTGGTTTATCTTTCCCGCCTTTCCTCTCTGGCTTTGATAATTAGGTGGTGAGTAAAGAACCTATTGTGTTTGTAGAGATTTTTATTATTTTGCTGTGCAATAGTATTTTTAAGGGGCTTTGGATAATTCACAAAAATGAATGCACAGTTGTGCTTATTACAACTGCTGTGGTCAGCGAGGCCCTCAAACACACACCATAGGTGGAATGAAACATGTTCGATGTTCACAAAATTGGTTAGGATCGGATTGCTCTCATCTTTGGGGACATATTGAAATGAAACAAAAATAAATTGCCCAACAGGAAGTCATTCTTATTGTATTCTGTGCGGTCATTTATATTTACAAACACGTTTGAGGACTTCAAGTCCCAGAGAGAGGTATTCTACCCAGGTGGCCGAGCCACCACACCTGGCTCTCCTCAACGTGGAGGAGCAGTTGCTCGACACAGAGGTCCTTTTGGTTCACTGAGCTCCTTGCCCTGTCATGAAATGTTAACGTTAAAGTGACCATTTGCTTTTTCTTTTGATGTGGACACACCATCCCTGTGAAGTTGTTCGTAATTGCTTAGCATATTTTATAATAACAAGTTCACTGCATATACAACAATGGCTTTGACATGATCAAATGACTTGGAAAACCCAGTAATAGTGATAGAAATAGTTTTTTTTTTAATGAAGGTAAAATTTCATGAGGAGCTCAGATTGTTGGTAAACAATGATTAGAACATTTAAATTTTGCCACTGCAAAATGTCCCCTCTAGGTAATTTTGGGATGTCACTCCTGGGCAAAGATCATGTTCAGACATTCTTGCAGAAGACTCAGTATTTGCTATATATTATATATATACAATAAAATCTAAATAATGAAACAGGACAACACACTTGCCCCTGAGCTAAATTTGCACCAGCTCAGCCCAGTTTCTCCATCGGGTGTACAGATCTCACTTTAGCTTACAAAAACTACAACTGTTCCCATGACAACCTTCTACTTGGCTTGTAAAATATCAATAATCCTGCATTTACTTTTCAAATGATGTCAAGTTTAAATTTAGTAAAATATTCAACCTGCAAATTGCTCTACAAAGCAGTGGGGATGGGCGCTGTCCATGGTGCTGAACTGTAGTCCTATTGAATTATGACTTTTTCAGAAAAGAAACAGCCTCAACTGGCAAACAAGGCTGTGCAGCTGATTGTCAGCAGCAATTATGCCTGTTTTGGTTTAAGATTAAAGTCTTAAGGATTGGCTGATTTGGAACCTGCGGTCTTCATAATGCATCTTCCAGAGTTGCTTTTGAAATGACCTGTGTAGCGAACATTCGAGGCACCAAACACACCTTCTGTCAACAAAAGAGTGACAACTTATATATTGTTTAAAGTGCACCAAAGTGAACTGCACTGAGAGGACACTTGTTGGAGTGTAGACAAGCACCGGCTTTTATCTCGTGGATCTCATCAATACGCTCATGTGTTGTTTGAGTCCCTTGAACTTGGGCACGCTATATGAAACCTGTGCAGGAATGATGGACTCCACCAGCAGCAACAATGAAATGTATTATATAGACTCTGGTATTACATACATTATGTTTTTTAGAAAATAAAATCACTTTTCTTGCAGAGTCTAACCTGAGATCATGAAGTCCCCCTGCTGATAACACCCCACCAAGTGAAAAACTGTCAGTCTTGTGTGTCCTCAAACGGAAGTCTCACAGTTTGAATCATTTCCTCCTCCAGCTAGTCCATCTCTCTCTCTCTCTCTCTCTGTCTTTCTCTTTTCCTCTCTCTTTCGATTGACAGGGAAATACTGGTAAGATTGAGACCACTAAACTCTTAAGGCATGAAATGCTTTCAAAAGCAATGCTACCACGACACAGACTGAAAGGCTCAGAGCAAGAACACATTCAACCCTGTGATCTTAATTGGCAACATACTCTGCCATGTGTAATATTTCAGAAAAAAATCATATATCTTATCAAACAGGCCAAAATTGAATTTGGGTGAGGCTGGTGGGTTAAAAAGGAACTGACTCTTTGTAATTGGAGGAATTCAAATGGCTGAATGCAAAGATACAAACCTCTGCATACACGTATGCTGAATGAGCCTGTTCATACATTTGAGGATAGATTCAATGTAAGGTTGTTTAAGCCAGCCTTGAAGTAAGTTATTTTTCTGGATGAGAAATCAGTCTTTGAACCCCTCTGATAAATTACATTTTTTCAATGCCAGGCGCTTCAATTTGTGCATTTTCCTTTCTATTTATTTTTAATTAAGCAGTTAGCCCAGATTTATTATTTCTATTTCAGTGTTTGCATTTTGTGCCTTTTATTACAAACTAATCATGAAAAAACATTTCATATAATAGGTATGCTAGAAATGTCAGTGAGATGTTATGTTTCTACAGGTTTTGTTCGACTGAAGACATGTACAAAAGACCGAAAAAAAAAAACACAGAACCGTGTTTAAGAGGTGCATATAATACACCTGAAGGAGACAAAGAGAGGAAGTTAATAAAATGTCAGGCACAGGGTGGATAAAGATGATTAAATTGGCTTAGCTAATCCACTTCCTCTGTTTGTTGGCCCAGAAAAAAAGTCTAAATGTTGAACATGCTCAGGCAGGGATAAACGTGAAATGGGGGGATAAAGGGAAGAATGAGCCGTCAGATGAGTTTTCCAGGTAGAGATCGACTCGGAGAGAAAAAAGATCTCCTGTATTGTTGAGAAACGGGATGTATCGCAGTTATGAGCTCATTGTTTGCCGACATTGTTTTGCCAGCGCGCCATTGCATTTTAAATGACTTGGCAGACAAGTTGGCAGACAACTGAATGAACAGCACAGACGTTGAGAAGCAGTAATTGAAAGACATAGAGATGAGGAATAGGAGGCTGTTGAAGAAGTGTTCATCTGTCGAGAGCAAGACAGGAACAAAGTTGTTGAAGGATTTATGAGATAGATGAGAGAGAACGGAAGCTTGTAATTGCAAGGCGTCTGGACCCATGATATTATCTCTTCCTGAAATGTGCGCATCTCCTATTGATACATGCGGGGAACATCAGCATGAAGCAGTTTCAATGCCTTTATGTCATTTCCTATTCACTCCTGTTTTATTTCTGTTTGTGTCTTATTGATGACAGATGCCAGATGACAGGGATGAATGGGGAAAGGCAGGAAGGCATTACAAAGCATTGCCTCTTCTTATACCAACATGTTCCCCTAAAATGGGGCGTTTTTTCACACTTCACTTTAACTCCAATACAGACATGTGTGGGGTTTCAACAGTGAACTTAGACTGTGACCTCCGGGGGAAAGTGTCATATTGAATGCACTAATACCCTGGTGTCTATGTGTCTTTGTCTCTTCCCCTCAGGCTCAGTGTCTCTCAGTGTATTCCTGGTGTCTGTTGCATCCGTAGTGTGTGCCGTTTGGCTGGTGGCTCTATGTGGCGTCTGCACCTGGTGTCAACGTAAACTGGTGAGTTACAGTGCTTATTATTCACGTTTCAATATTGACATTTATTTGTTTGATTTGAGTTATTTCAATTGAGCGCAGTCCCTCTCTGAGGTTTTTTTTATTGTGTTTGTTTCTGTGAGGAGGGGAACAGAAACATTTCATACAACACAGCTGCACTGAATAAAGAGGAGGGAATACATTGGTTCAGTTGTTCATGTCATGTTCATCGTTTTCTTTGTTTGCTCAATTCTTCTTATGACAGGCAAAACTAGCATTTCATGACTCGTTAAGTTTACATCACTCACTGCTGAGTTTTTATTTGTCAACTTTTTTAAAACCCAGGTTCCTCTGTGTCTTCCATGCACAAATCATTTGTACATCTTTAAAATGTTTGTTTATGAAATCATCTTTTATTTACCTTTTTTGGACAATAAGGAGTGAATAAATCCAGTCCCGTCCATTGTGCAGTTAGTCACTGAGTAGGGCTGGGTATTATTTGAAGCTTTTTAAATATTGGTGCTCATATTGATGCTCAGCTGCAGAATCATTGCAGTCGTACTAAAACAACATTGAGGTTAAACCCACAACCCTGTGACTGAGGACAAACGGCTTTCTACCATGTTTCTGAACCACACTCTCTCTGGAAGATGAACTGCAGTTGTGTGGGCATGTTTTATTTTGACGACCCTGACCTTGAGTTCTATGTAATGGTTGACTTGTTGTTGTTGTTGTTGTTGTTGTTGTTGCCAGAGAGAGGTTGTATGTTTGGCCATGACAGGGAACATGATCAGAGACCTTGGTGCTCTCTGTAAACATGGCTTTGTGCACTCTGAGCTTTATGCATCATGGCTGCTTGCCTCCAGCCTCCAGCGCCATGCTAATGATTCATATGCTAATGAGCATCACTCTGAGCAATTGGCTGCCGCTGGAGCGACTATAATTCCCGCTATACATTTTGATCTGCTGGCATTTGCCACACTCTGTCCTGCTACCCCCCCTCCCTTTTGTCCTGGCTCTCATTTCTGTCTGTCCCTTTACTTTGGGAGGAGCGACTGCAGCATAGCAGTTGATCAAACATACAAAGTCTGAGAGTTAACTGGGCCATTCAGAAGCAAAATGACACCGACACTGTTTCCTTGTGTAACATTTATGACCACTTACTAGACTTATAAAATATGTTAAGTGCTCCTTAAAATCTAAATTGCTATCATTGCTTCGGCGGAACAAAACAAAATTGAACCTGACAAACAAACCCATTTCTTATCTCTGTTTACCCTTATGTTATCTATGTCTTTGTTTCTGTGTCACCCTCCTTCTCCTTTTATTCCAATTAGTCCAGTTTGTATTCGTCCTTTTGTCACTTTATCTCCATGTCCTTGTCAGAATGTCAATGATTTTTTTTGTCCAGCTATTCTCTTGCTTCTGTTGCTATTGTAGTTTCCCTGTAGTCCTTGTCTCTTTCTTACACATTATGTTTGGTTGGTTACACTCCTAAAAAGTTAAATGAATAAACACCTACAGGGAAAAAGAGCCAATGTGCCCCGAAGTGACAATCTAAAAAGGTCAGTAATAGGGCTGCAACGAATGATTATTTTCATCATCTGTTCTGCTGTTTTTTTCTCTCTCGAAGCAACATTCGGCTTGTAAAATCCCAGAACCTGAGTTGGCCTTATTATTCATTGCTTTATTTGTCCAACCAACAGTCCCAAACACGAAGATATCACATTTATTATAATATAAGACAAAGAAAAGAAGCCAATTTTTGAGAAGTTTGAATCCGCATTGCTGCTCAAAATGAACACAAAGTTTATCAAAATAAAATTGTCAATTCTGCCCAAGTTTTCCAAAGTCAAACACCCGACCGGACGTGTTCATCAACAACAGCAGTAACATTTAGACCTCTGAGTGACTGATTACGCCCTAGGTTTCCTTTCCATTTAATTGAATCAAAACCACAATCTTTCCCGAACCATAACCAAAGCAATTTTTAAAAAATGTTTCCTCTGAACATATTCCAGCTGGCAGCAGCTGTATTTATTGCAAAAAGTCATTTGGAAAACAAATTAGCAGCATATAAAGATAATTTCTGGGAGATGGAGTTTGCAAAGCCAGATTTTTGTGTATTTGTTCACTCATTCCTCGGATGAATCACATCAATATGGATGATACATTTCTCGCCATAAAAGAAAAACATTCATAGGGAAGCATTTACTCCAGGAGTGATGAAGCTGTCTGGAACTGGTCTCATGCCATTGGTTGTTTTATGGGAGTGGAAGTGGGAGGAGGAGGGGAGGCAGAGGCAGAAACAGCCACAGAGGCGTAGAGGCAGACGGCCAGCCAGAGATGGTGATGCTGGTCTGTGTTGAACATCCAGGTGTGTCCTCTGCACAGATAAGCGCCGTCATTTTTTTCCGGAGTCTGCTTCAAACCTCCTCTGCGCTGTCTCCTTCTGTTTCTCATGTGCCCCTCTGCTCTGTCGATCTTCCCCTCAGTTTCTCACATCCACCCACACTCCCTCAACATTGTACCTTCTCCACCCTCTCCTCTCCAGCCTCCTCTAGATTTTATGATTCTGTTTAATGATTGATGAGCTGCACTCGATAGCATATTCTCGACTGCCAGAAATCTATCCTTCTCCGCATCCCTGAATCTAATATCATGATTCTGTGTGTATGCATCGTACAGTATGTGTGTGTTTACAGTGCAGTGGCTCAATGGAGGTACAGATTAGGTCAGGCCCCAAAGCTTCGCTCTCTATTGAAAATGTTTGTGCCGACTGAGCTGGACACACGAGATGTGACATGATTAATAATAGAGTGTATTGAGTGGATGCAATAGAGAGAGATACAGTAGAATACATAAAGAGGCCACCTGTCTGCGGGACACTGAAAGCTGCATTCAGATAAACATTCATCTGCTTTGTCTGAAAGACTCCGGGCTACTTCAATTAAGTCAAATACTGTGCATAATTGAATTTTAAATTGTGCAACAATTTCTTTAACCTTAAAACGCAAAGGGTCAGGAAGGCAGTCCAATAATAAATGAATACATTTCCTGACAAGTTCCTCTATCAAAAGCAGAGATTGTTGCACTCACAAAACGACACACAACGTGACATTTTTCGGTTTAAACTGGACAAAACCTAAAACATGAGTTGTTTTGTAACAGGCATATGGGGGACAGGTGACCTGCTTTGTAGTGTGAGGAAGCTAGAAACGTGGTGGGCAGGACATGGTGTTCTTTATCTGCATCTGGAACCATCTGTTCTGAGGTTTTTCAGACAGCTGTTAAATATTTATAAGGTTGCTTTAAAATCCAGCCATACAGTACCTGATTCTGCCCAGTACCTTGAAAGGAGGTTCAACCAAAACCCCTCTTTATGTACCTTTCTGTGGAGTCGATGCCCAATCGGTTTAACACTCCTATAAGTTCCTGTAATATCATGATTAGGTTTATTCTCATTAAATCTCATTAACGCAGTCACTGGCACAACTCCTCTCACTATCATAAATAATGAAAGAAACATAAATCCAGTGACCTCAGCAAGTCATGATGTCAGACTGACTGTCCTCATTCTGAGACTTAATGTTGTCTCCACATGGCTGCATAAGTTAGCACCGTCACTTAACGGTATCTCCGAGGGTCCTTGGTTTGAACCCACTGACTGCTCTGCTGGAGTTTCTGAATTAGTACATTTTCCCTGCATGTGTTTGAGTCTCTCCAGTTCCTTCCAACAGTCCTGAGACATGCAGGTTAGGTGAACGGAAAACTAAAAATAGCCTGTAGGTGTGAATATTAAACAGTTCTAGCATGTGACGCGAAACAGATACACTGTAGATGATGTAGATGACACTCGGAGTCTACAGTACTTACTGTTCCCGTTTCAGGGGCTAAATGAGAAGTCATAGGATGTTCACATAACACAGTTTTGGGGGAAAAGGGGGATTGTCAAAGTGATGAAATGGCAACATTTGACTTGTACTCACCAGGAGATACTGATAGCAGACAGCAGAACAGAAACCACATATAAAAACGACCACAAAGGACACATTTTCTTCCCCTAGTGTCATTTAATTTTCACAATTAACATTTAATGGCAGACCGCATCACTTATTTAGCATCATCATGCCTTCTACTGTTCCCATCTTATGAGCTGTATGCAAAGGTTTATTTTTGTAGCTGTCGCTGCAGAGTGTTGCTGAAAGATCTCCGTTTTGAGGGAGAGGGAAGGAATTAGATTGACACTTCAAAGAGTTAGTGAAAGAATCAAAAGGAGCAGGGGTGAGAGTGTAGGAGGGAAACAGGATGCATCTTCATCACCAAACAGCTCCTGAAAAAGCAGGGAAGAGCAGGCCTGTCGGTGTAATGGTTTCTCTTCTACAAGACGTGAAATTAATGTTCTATGAAACTCATCACAATTTGAGCAAAACATATTAGTCTCATACTGTAATTTGTCATCCAGGCACATTGTGTGCTGGTAAAAGTCCTTGTCTTTTATCTGTTTGGCACCATGTGATATTTATATTTACTCATTTGTGAAGTACTGCATATTTTGTAGAAAAAAATATGGCACGTGTGATTAAAACTAAAATTGATGATGATAATGATCTTTCTGCTGTATTAGCTTCACTGGCTCCCTGTAAAATCCAGAATAGAATTCAAAATACTTCTCCTCACTTACAAGGCTCTTAATGGTCGGGCACCATCATATCTTCATGAGCTCATTAGTCCTACACTCGCAGAATTAAGGGTTACTTGTAGTTCCTAAAGTCTCCAAAATTAGAGCGGGTGTCAGAGTTTTCAGCTGAGTTTTCAGCTACCAACCTCCTCTTCTGTGGAACCGTCTTCTGGTTCTGGTTTGGGAGGCGGACACCGTTCCCACATTTAAGAGTAGGCTTAAAGCGTTCCTCTTTGACAACGCTTATAGTTAGGGCTGGCTCAGTCTCTCCCTCTTTGTCTCACGCTCACTCTCTCTCTGTATGTTCCCCGAAGTCCCTGTGTTTTCTCACCTAGCAAGTCTCTGAAGGACCGTGGTGGAACCTGATCCCGACTGCACCGACGCTGTGGTCTTTTTTTACTCTTACCACTAGTATTTTTAAGGCAACTGACTATTGATTAAAGAATTTAACTAAAATCTGCATCTCGACTGTAACTAACTCGACTACTCCCGGGATTACTCCCAGAAATCCGGCTATGCTTTCTGGTCCAGCAGAGTCCGCTGAGGTCCTGACTGATACAGACTCCTAACTGGCCTGACGCTGGAAACACCATATTGTAGCTCCACCTGCCCACTGTGTGACTGCTCAACTACTCCTGCTCTTTGCTCTACGACAACATGGCTGGGATGGATCCATCTCTGCGTGGCTGTGTCTACCACCATGGACTACTGTTGATACTATTGCTTCTGTTAATACTCCCACTACTGTTAATACTACTACTACTATACTACCAACACCAAATGCAGATGGAACCCAAGGGCCTGGACTTCATGAGATTTCTGCCTTAAAAGCCTATTAAGGCAGTTTTTTCTCGCCCCTGTCGCTGTAGCGCTTCCTCCTGGGTAACGTTGGGACTTCTGTTGTGATATGACATTATGAATAAAATAGAATTTAAATCGAACGATCCACAGCAACAGATGGATGGTAATGTAGCTGAAATCTCCAAAGGGGATCAAGTCCAAGAAGTTATTTCATTGAATACGGATGAAACTTGAAACGAGAGGTCTCTCCTGTTAAGTGGACACCTAATGGCATATGTGCTTAGTGTGAGATAAGATGGAAAAACTTATGTAAGAGTAGAGGGTCTGTGTGACTCAGCTGGAGAGAACACGGTTATCACCCTCAACAGTTCAATAAATACAGAGTTCAATATCAGCTTAATGACTATAACCAGTGTATTGTTCTGCTGAAAGCCTGAGCTGTTAAGTGGTTAAAAAGACATTTTCTCACCCTCCAAATGACCCAGTTTCTCCCCAAAAGTGCTCTGGATCAACACGATTTGAGAAGAATACTGTTGGGTTTATGATTTGTAACGTATCACGTATCTGGGGCATCGTTGTTCCAGCCGCTTTAAGCCGTATGTATATTTAATGCCGGGGTTTCATGGCAGACCAGTTGCAGAGATTCACAATGCTGTGATATATATTTCAGCGTCAGATTTCACCCGTTAATAACAACACCACGCAACTAGATGAGCAGGCGTTCCTGGATGTGTGTCACTGAAAGGAAGAAGAATCTACTTAGTTGATGTTGTCTTTACAGTCTCCACCTGCATTGGAAACTTTTATGGAACAACTACAAGCAGCCCAAGCTCACTGCACTGTTCTGGTGTCTTTTAAGGTGGTAACACAGTAGGTGCTGCAGCCCCAATATTTAGTTATATTTCTTCTGTGCTATAGGCTCTGTGGCTATGCTGTAACCCCTTAATGCATAACTATGAATACAGGTTGCTCCTCACGTTTTAATGAATGTTTGGTTTAACACCTCTTCCAGTGTTCTGTGTAGGTATGTATCCCAATGCCTGGTTTTGTTATGCAGCAGGCATGTAAATTTCCATGTTTGTATTTGAAGACATGTTCCTGCATGTGAGAGTGTGTTTTTGCATCTGATTGTAGTCGAGTAGCTCCTCATCGTGTTTTGATCCTCAGGAGCAGGCTGTTGTCCTGGCATCAAACCAATTTCTGCTCTTCCCTCATTTATCATATTTTACAAAATGTGTGGAACTTGATGCTGTTTTTAAGCCTCTGTAATGTGCACTTCTGTTTAAAAAAAAGGCTTTGGGAAACAATGATGAAAACATGGCTCTGAGATCTGTCTCCATCTTGTCTTTGTGCAGGGGAAGAGGAACAAGCCTGGGGTGGAGGCTGCAAGCTCTCCAGATTCTGTGAGAGGTCGAGGGGAAAATAAAGCCATCAAGTAGGTGTCAGGGAGGCGTAGATGGAGGCATATGGAAATGATCTGTGATGTGGTGATGGTATCGCATTTTAGCATCAGCCATTTCTGATTGGAAAGTGAATCTTGTAGCCCCCTCCTCCCCTTCACTTCCCACACAGTCTGAAATGTCCACCATGAAATGATGCCCTGAAGACAGTGTTATATGGGTATATTTCCCATTTATCAAAGAGGTTGAATTATAGTCTCTTTAGAACACACTGGATAAAAGTTACTTTTTTATCAATGAAATTACTTTTCTGCATTTTCAGCACAGAAACTTGTAAATATAGTAGACACACATTATTACAGAACAATATCTAGAACTTTCATTTGAAAACAGTAAATCTACAAATTGCTAAATTCAGAATATTCACAACTCGAACTGACTTTGATGTTATATTATTTTGGTTTATTATTATTTTGGACTAACATTCATAGCTCACTTTGGAATTTATGTCGTTATTATCATTATTAAAGAGTGCATGAGACTTGCTACATGCATGTAATTTATATTAATCACTGTTCTACTTCTTCTTTCATATCCGATGTGCTTTATCAATAACCTGTTGTTTTTATTGTATACTGACTCTTCAACCTCCTCAATTTGTTTCCTCATCCGAGAGAGTGGGGGGTAAAAGCGTGCAGGTCACTTTCTGTTTGTCCATTATGGGTTTTTATGCACCAACATTTCATGCTTTCTGGTTTTTGGTCATGCAAATTACAACAGACTTGTCTCCTTTCCCCCCCGTGGAACCGTGTGATGAATGTAATGTTCGACTCACCTGATGTTTTACAAACAATGTATTCTGTAAATAGCGGTGTTTTAGAATTCAACTTTATGAGCTTTGACATGGTCATATATCTTCTATTTAACACTCACTCCCCAACCTTTAGATATATGAGATAGTATTTTCTCTTTGCTCATTTTATGATGCTTTTTTTCCCTCCACAACACTTCTCATCTGTAATATTGTTCTTCATAACTACACTTGATTGCTTGGTGCTCTCAACCCATCTTACCTCCCTCCCTCTCCCCCCTCTCTCTCCCTCTCTCTCTCTCTCTCTCTCTCTCTCTCTAGCCACAGTGATCTGGACAGAGACTTTTGGAATAACAATGACAGCAGCAACGTGCAACAGAGGTGGAGCTCCTACCCACCCAAGGAGTTCCTCTTAAACATGTCTCCCTATGCTCCCTACGGAGACCCTCGCCTCACGCCCAAGTGAGTCTCAGTCATGGCTGGTAAGGGACCCCTCAATCTGGGCAGGGCTGTAATGAACAGGGGCTTGTGTGCACCTTGGGAAATTCCCACAAAGCTCTTTGACAAAATAGAAATCGGGCATTATTAGCACACTAAAGTAGTGTGAGTGTTGTGCACACTCAATTAAAAACTAAATGAAGTCTAATTTGGCTATTTGTGTGCATAAGCATCTGACAGATAACACAAAATATAGTGAGAATTAAAGGCAAAGGTTGATCAATACATCACTCAGAGCAGTGAAAAGGTCACATTTAATAGCCTGAAGGGCAGCTGAAAGCCTGATTTTGTAATGCTGTCTGGCCACATGTCTTTTTAACAGAAGTCTCCTCTCATCCCTGGTAATCCTCGTGTTTTTGCTTTCAGGCATGTCGACAGCGAGCTGGTGTTTAGTATGCACTGCTAGCCATGCAGCACCTGATAGAGATGTGCAGCACCAGACCAGCAATATTGCTGTGATTCCTAGGACTGTCCTAACATTGACAGAAATTACGACCATTTTCCAACGATTGCTTTTGGATAGAAGGACAGTTTCTGTCTGCCAACAACCATTCAAAATGAATTGATATACCCTATCAGAAAACAGGCTTTAAATCATACATATTTATGGATTAGAGGATTACAGAGATTCTGTTGGAGACCCCCCTTTTTGAGTGTTTGTTGCAGTCCAAATACAGAACATAAAATCTGGGAAATAACATAATAGTTTGCTCTTGCACAGGTGTACAAGCGAAAGGTTTGATAGCCCCATTCCCTACAGCCCTGCTGGCCTCATAAGACCCTCTTTACCTCTCACCTGCAGCCCATGGAGTGTTACCATGGAGACGGACAACCCTCAGAGAGCAGAGCTCATTGTTTCACCTGAACCTTTTCCCCTTTTATACTGCCTCTTCTCTCCACATATGCATATCTGCTCCTCAGGATGCTGTAGCAGACTTGACTTAAAACGTATACTTACCTAAACCATCAAGGTTTCCACAGAGGGTTGACTGGTGTCTTAAAGACATCTTTGTATGGTTTAGTTTAAAAGGATAGTTAGACATTCTGGAAGTTGGATGAGTAGATCAACACCACTCTCATACCTGTTAAATGTGAAACTACAGCCATCTTAAGTTAGCTTAGCACAAAGACGGGAATATAATGAAGCAGAGTTAGATGACAAGATCAACACCACTTTCCGTTTCTCATTCTGTTTTGTGAAGTTCGAGGTATAGCATAAGGTACATTAGCAAGATTGGAGCCAGGGGGAACAATTAGCTAAGTTCTGTCCAAACAAATCCGCCTACCAGCCCCCTTTATAAACTAGATTTCAGTCATCAGGTACATACATGAAATGACCTCTGCATTTAACCCATCCTCAACATTTTTAGGATTAAGCTGTGAGCTTCTGTGAAGTGCTGTTCTGTGGAACTTGTGGTTCAGTGTATCGCTCAAGGACACATTGTGGACGTGTGGACAGGAGCAGCCAGGGATTGAACCCTAATGATTAACGGATTCCCTGCTATACCCTCTGAGGCACAGATGCCTTGATTAAGGCTCACTGATTAACGCATTAAATGGGGCTTCTTTTAATCATACAAAAAACCCCGATTTACAAGGTTGGTTATGTGCCGGACTAGGCCGAGGCCAGTTGCCAGGCAACTAGCAGAGACTCCAGAAAGTTATTGCAACTCACCAATACATAGTCCAGCACCAAACCAATCCTGTAAAGTTTTTTTTTTTTTGTCCAGATTAAACAGTTAAAGAGGTGTCGGTAGATTGATTATGATACCTCGGGGTCTATTACCTTAAGATTCCAGTCATTGTGCTCAGCGACGCTAACCGACAGCTAGCTTCATATTCAGCAAGTATAAGAGTGGTGTGATATTGTCAGATAACTTCCTGCCAGAAAGCTAATAAGTGTATTTACTAAAAAGGTTCAACTGTTCCTTTAATGGGGTGATTTCTATTCTATTTTTTTCGCTCTTATGTAGTTTGTGTCTATCTGTGTGTTTTTGTAAAGTCCTGTGTGTGTTTTGTTTACTCCTCTTCTTCCTCTCGCTCAGTCTTTTGCACATTTCTTGCCACTACTCCCATTGTCACTCATAGTACTGTAAGTGCTTTAAGTCTGCCTGATAGCGCTCCTGAGTCCGGTCTCCTGAGCCCTGTTCCAAAAATAGTGACACCGTCTCTGCCGCTTACAGTACAACTATTAAGTGGTTTGGTGGTTAAAGCGCTTGCTTCATATTAACCTCCATTCTATCATTTAGATTCATCTCAAACGTCGTTGAGGCATAACCTGATCATCTCGATTCACAACTTACTTCCAATTACTCTGTATCTGTGCAGTGATGTTGAAACTGATTGTAAAAAAAAAAAATCAGTGAGCAACGTTTCTGAGATATGAGATTAGTGAGTCGACTTGTTCTTACTTCTTGTCCAGATAATGACTCTTTTCAGGCAGGTTTGTTTATCACCTATGTGCTTTACATAAGTTGAAGAAATGCATTAGCACAACATTTACAGGTTAATCACAACAGTAGCCCAGCTAGCCAGAGCATATCTCCTTCACATTTCCGTCAGCATACACCACGTGTCTAAATGTTGTTGAAGACATTGTCCCAGTGTGCAGTTGTGTATTGTGTGGTTTGTCCTCCCTCAGTGGGAAGTCCCTACAAAGGAGTCGACGTTCTGTCTCGTCCCTGTGGTGTCTTAAGTCGTGGTCGGTCGGGGTTGTTAGATGGCTCCATTTTACCCGCAGAAAGGTTTTACACAAACTCATTAGATAAAAGTGCTTTTGTTTTCATTGTGGGCTGCAGGTGAATTGCTTTGAGATGAGACATTAGTGTTCTGTTATCATCACCTGCATCTTAAAATCTAAAAACTGCATCTGCGTTGTTACTCAACTTTTATGCCCAAATTCACAGAGCCAGCAGATACCAATCTTGCCGTCCCCTGCGTCGAGTGAAATGAGGCCGACCTGCTGCATCTCCAAACTCCGTAAAAGTCTTTGACCTATTTCTCACAAGATGCAATAACCAAAAGTTCCCTAAAGGCAATAACTCTTCACTTTAGTATTTTGCAATATAATGAATCAGGAATTAGAAGTTGACCCAATATATAACGGACAAAGTAATCCATTGGGCATCAATTCCGTGCAGTTTTAACTCGCCCATTTATACCTGATGCTGCGCAGCATCAGGTATAACTCACAGGGTAACACTGTAACTCCCAGGGTAACAGTAAATGTCAGCTCAAACCAATTCACTTCTTTTTTTTTTACTGAATGTCTTGCTGACCAGTAGCAGCTCTTCAACGGTGTTGTCTAATGGAAGCCTGTGGCTGAGACAGAGCTCACAAAGTGTACTTACCAGTTTGTCCAACTTTACTGATGAATCTTTTGTTCTCCGGCTCTGTACGTCTGTGCGTCTGTCTCTCGTCTGTCCGTCTCTCTCTCTCTTCTCTTTGTATCCTGGTCCTTTCTCTCTCTCTCTCTGTACGTGTTACTTTGTCTCTGATCCACCCGACTCTTCCTCCCAGTGGGGCCTTGGATAAGGGTGGGCAGGGCGGTGCTGGACCCTCGCCGGGGGCCAGTGACAGCGGGGGTGGTGCTTGCTCTGGGGCTGGGCCCAGTCGCAGTGACAGCGTTCGGAGCATGGTGATGGGGGGCAGCAAGGCCGGGCGCTGGCAGACGATCCAGAGCCACATGCATGCCGGAGGCCTACGGTTTGGCAAGTGAGTGGCACATGGTGACAGGGGGCACGCATGAGGGGTTACAGGGGGCACGACAACAGCATGGTGGGGCTATCAAGGAGTGTGAGTTTGTAAGAAAATAGTGAATGACATTGTGGCATGTACACTCGATGATGGACATCAACAGAAGCTCTTTCTGACTATGCAGATGGACATAATGTGAGAGGCCATTAGCTTTGTACCTGTGATGCATGAGTTACTGTTGGCTGAAGTCTGTCGACGACGGGAATGTCATCATTCATGAACAAACAAACACAACATTTTTGTCTTAGCTGCCAACCCTCCAGACAATGCTGTTCCTCTACAGCCTCAGTTTCAGGAATTTGAAATGGGAATACCGAATGGCAATGGTATGAAAAGTATTTTAACAACTATATTTCAATGTAATTATAACATGTTATCTAATTAATCTATAGGATTCCTATCCTATCTGTACATGTGATCATCCTACATCTAATACAGTAACAAGTGATTGTTTGCACACCGTGATTCTTAGATCCCCGAACAGGTAAAAGGATTATTTCACAAAAGGAATAAAAGTGACTGTAGAAAAGCCTGATTAAATAGTTTTGAGGGGAGCGTTCCCTACTTCAATGTCCTGTTAACACACATTAAGTAACCTTATTCAAAATTATTTTTGCTATCAGAGACTATGGCCCCATGTTCAACTGCATGTTATGTTTTCCGCAGCCCACTGCATAATAATATTAGCTATTTTAGCACATTTATCAGGTTGCAGTTGTGTCAAGTCAGGTCAGTTTATGTATATAGCACATAGTTGACCCAAAGTGCTTTCCAGTAGAGGTCAACGAGCTTCACTACAGATACACAATTAAATACATAAAAGGTGCAAAAAAGGCAATAAAACCCAATGTAATACAATAAAATACAATAAAGGAACAAATACAATAAAATAAGTGAGGAGAAATTAAATACAACCAAAAGTAGATTAAAAGCCAGTAAGAGGATGTTAGAAATATGTTAATGGGGCTTCCTCAGACTGAACTAAAAAGGTCTTTAAATGGGATTTGGACGTGTTAATGGTGGAACAGTATTTAAGGTGGGGTGGGAGGCTAATCCAGAGGATTAGGAGTTAGAAGGCCAGTCATGAATTGTGGAACTAGTCCATTTAAGGCTTTAAAACAGGAGTAATACAATTCTCTATTTCACTCTTAACTACTTCAGGTGATCCAAGACAGGACACTGGGTTGTCTTTGTTTTAGTTTAAAGTCTTGCAGCTGCATTTTGAACCATCTGGCGTGGAGAGAGGGTGTAGTGAGTCACCAACATAGGGAGTTACAGTAATGAAGCAGGGAGATGATAAAAGCATGGAAAGGCTTTAATTTGGCTTTCATTTAACATTCTGATAAAAGCCGCCCTTCACAACACGACCAACCTGTTTGTTGAAATTCAACAAAGTCTCCAAGAAGACACCAACATTTCTGACTTCATTTTGTAAATGTGTGGATAGGGGACCAAGCACTTTTGTTAGGTTGTTGACATTACTGCAGTTACTGTTTCAGTGAGTTGAAGGAAAGTCCTCGCCATCCAGACATCCAGGTCTAGACAGTGAAGGAGGTTGTTCAGTGAGCAGGCACAGTTCAGTGTTATGCAGAGCAAAAACATTGAAAGACTCAAGTGAAGGTAACTTTCTCCAAATTCTTGGATTTTAATGCTAGCTTTGAGATGGGCTTGTAAATATTATGGCCAGTTGGGGTCTAGGCTTGGTTTCTTTAGTAAAGGATGAATAGACAGGACAACACCATGTTTTAAACAGTTCTAATCTCACAATCTCCTCCTGAACATAAACAAGTAGTTTTGTTGCCTAGACTTATTTTGTAGTATATAAAACAGTATTTGATGAGTTGGGACTGAGAACGGGATCTGGGAAACATAGGACCCTCTGTCATTTTTGTCACATTGAACAGACTAGGCTGCATATTGGTGTAGTGGGTAGCACTGTCGCCTCACGGGTCCTGGGTTCGGTTCCTGGTTTTGGGTTTGGGTTCCTTCTGTGTGTTGCATGTTGATCCTACAGGTTCTCCAGCTTCCTCCCACAGTCCAGAGACAGGCAGGATGGGGATAGGTTAATTAATTACTCTAAATGTCCTGTAGGTGTGAATGTGAGTGTGAATGGTTGTCTGTCTCTACATGTCAGCCCTCTGATGGACTGTCGACCTGTTCTGGGTGAACCCTGCTTTCACCCAATGTCAGCTGGGATCGCCTCCCCCCCGTGACACTGAATACAGGATAAGCGGTAGACGATGAACGGATGAAAAGACTAATTAATACTAAATATAAGAACTCTGTAGTCTGTTGGTAAATTGTAGCAGATAATCAATCAGTTTCTTTTACTGTAGCCAAAATAGTTTTCAGAAAATCTAGAATAGAATATAGTTAAATAGATTAATAAACAAGTATAACGTGTAGATTAACGGTTCACATTAAAAGTTGTCTTCTATTCATTCATTCATTTTCAGCCAACATTGTATCTCTACGTTGTGTCTTTGCTAAAATACAGTATATAGAATAGAAATAAGAGAGAAAACTCAGGATTAATATTTATAGAAATGATAAATTACTTAAAGAAGCAATCATTCTTCAAGGTTAACTGATTTTCACAAAGTTTTAAGTAAATACTATAATGGTACAATATGTGTTGTTGTTCATTTTAAATAATATGACAATTAGACTCGACTTGAATTTGAATTATATTATTTTTCTCTCACTCCTTTCAGATCCACCTGTATTTCCATTTCGCCTCTTGAATTTTGTTATTTCGGGGCATTTCCCTCTCCACCCACTCTCTCTCTCTCTCTCTCTCTCTCTCTCTCTCTCTCTCTCTCTCTCTCTTCACTGTTAGTAATTGTTTTTTCACTCTGACTCAGTCTCCTTGTTCTTCACCCTCCTCAATTTTCTCTAATTACAAAAATCATTCAAGGTTTATACTCCTCTTAATTGACTTTCAAGCAAGAAGAAATGTGAAAATAATCCTCTAAGTCAGTAATAGAATACAGCAGATAAAGAGGCTCATGCTCAGGGAATGTGAATGGCGGGTGCTGGTGCTTTGCAGACATTTCAGAAGACAAAAAAGGCGCAGCACCTGAAAGCACAGGTAGACACGATAATTGAGGGAAAGGACTCTGTGTTGCAGAGCCTTCACATTTTTAAAATTAGTGATTTCTTTGCCAAATGTTTGACACTGAACAGACTGGCAGAATGTATAAGCACATGGACCAGCTCCCAGCTGTCTGGCTTATTGCCACCATGAATCCAGCCAGATGTGTTGATTCATCACAATGTCAGATATGATAGTGATGTTTGTCGCACCCAGAAATAATATTTCGATGTGTGCCACTGGATGCTTTCTATTTATCCTTCATATCTACACTTGACTGTGGCGTACGGTAGCTGCAGTGTTTGGTTTATACGCTCAGATGTTCAAATAACAATAGTTTCTTTGTCGTGTGTTGATACGCTTTCATGCGTTTTCCTTTCACCTCTGTACATCAGTCCTCACGGCACGTGACAAGGCTTGTGATTTCACCAGAGGAACGATACATCATGTTGAGGGAAAAGTGGTATTGGGTAAATTGAAACATATAGCACTCAATACAGTGTGAACAAAAAAGTAATTGTTGTTTTGGTAAACTTTAAAATATCTTTAATGTGGATGTCTTAGTTTACTTAAATTTAAATAATTAATTACTGCCTTGAAATTATATAAAGCATTTCAACTTATTTGAGGATGAATCAGCATCGAGATTCATTGAGGTCAGCTTTAAATGTACATGCACATGGCCTTCGATGAAATAAATAAAGTAAAATAAAAAATGGATGAACCACTGTTAGAAATAGTAACAGAAACAGAATCTCCTCCATAATTTTATGATCACATAGGTTTATGTTATATCAAGTTTTTCGGCAGTTTAACATGATGGTTGAGCCTCAGCTGCAGTTGCTATGGAGAAGAATCCAATCAGAAGTGCAAATCAGAGCTGTAGCATATTCAAAACACTCTTTTTGTTGTTTTGGGGTAAAAAACACTGTGTGAAAAATGTAAGTGAATTAAAAAAAAGTATAAAAGAAAAAATAAGAGTCACATTTGACGTCATTAGTACGGTTTTTATGTACAAAGAACTGAATCTGGAACCCTTAATGTCTCCTCCTACCACAAAACTCTATAACACGCTTGTTCAACAGAAATCCTGCAAATTACTTGCATACATGAATTCAACGTATTCAGTTACAGTATGCTGAGTAAATAAATATTCCCATCAACGCCTATATCCTAAGGAAAGTGTGTGTGTATGTATGTGTGTGTGTGTGTGTGTGTGAGAGACAGAGAAAGCCTGCAGGCATTGGTGCATATATATGAGCTCTGTGTTGTACTTGATCCAGCATTGCTCTGCTCCTCAGGGGGCTTGTCTCCTGACTCCCCAGCAGAGTTAGAGCCGGGTTAATTCTGAAGAATGAGCGTGAACACAACTCAAGTCCGGGCAATAAATCCTCCCTCGCAGCGTTAGCTCCAGGCAGGGCTCTTTAGCACAAGCTTACAGTTATCAGGCGGGACAGTGATTGAAGGGAGGATAAGCGGTGAAGTGTTATCACATGATTGTAAGAGTAGCGGACCAGTAATTAGGGAGCAGACTTAAAGAACGGTGAGTGGAGGGGGTGTGGAGATGGATTGATGTGAGGCCTGAGAGTGGAGAAGAGATGAATGGACGGAGGAGACGCGGAGCAGTTGAGCCCAGAAGCACGAAGGTAAAGGGAAGAGTGGGAAGGTTAAACAGAGCAGGAGCAGACAGGACCGTCGGGAGAGGCTTTGGAAGCAAAAGGCAAGAAGGTAGAAGTAGGTCAGGGCTAATTAAGGGAGGAGGTAACATAGAGAAACAATTTAGCACTGCAGCTGGACGATACTAAGCTCAGAGTTTAATTCCACCTCCACTGCAGACGTCCGCTTTGACACCAGTGGAGAAAAAAATAATTGAATGTTTACACGCTGCATGCCTGCCCATCCTCACACTCATCGCACACCGTCATGCAGCAAATGCTTTGAAAATTCCACACAGTTGTTTTCTTACACATATTGAACAATAATCTACAGTCTTGTCTTTTTGACAACTCTGTTCTTCTTTCTCTCCCTCCTCTCTCCCTCCTCCTGTGGTTTTGTTCTCTTGTGATCCCCTCCTCGCCCCTCTGGGTATTCACTGCGAACACCGTGTTCCCACATTTCAACCTGTTTGTGATCCAACATGATCACCTGTTACGTTCATCTCTTCTAAATCCTTTTTTAAAATGCCCCGCCCTGTATGTCTCATTTTTATCTCTAACGCTGATGTCTTCCATGTTGTATCCATCTCTGTCCTCCGGTGCTCCCATGTGTCTGCTCAGTTTCGGGGACGCTTCCCTCTCCTCTGCTTCCACCCTGGAGCACATCCCGTCCTCAGCCGTTGCGCGCCCTCGGCCCCTGGTCCGGCAGCAGAGCCTCCAACAGCCCCTCACTCACCAGCCCCCTCCGGGCCCCAACGACCCCCCAGTCACCTCACAGAGCCTGGGCCAGCTGCACACGGGCCCAGGGGGCGGGGGCCACCGCGGAGGCCCACGTGGGGTCCGGGGGAGTCCGGCTGGAGCCTCCCGGTACAGAGGTGCAGGAGCAGGTCGATCAAGGTCAAATCCTGGCAGCTGGGATCACATGATGGAGCAGATTCGCCACAGAGGGCTGGACGTCAAGTCGTTCTTGTAAGTGTCATGAAGATCTCCACACTTCACTCTACGGCTTTACAACATTATGCATATTAATATCTAGTCACATCAGCAGGTCATAGTGTCTTTTTTCAGACAAACTTAAATCTCTGAGAGTATGCTGCATAGTGATTTTTGGAAGGCCTTCCAGTCCTTTATTTGTTTGTCATTGTGTGTTCCAGTGGTGTGGGTAGTTTGTGCACTCACTCAAACAGCTGAATGCAAATGTATATATAACATCCTATAGTATCCTATGTTGTCTATACCTTATAAGTGTATTGTATTTATTGCAAATACCTAGCAAGTCCAGAAGCTGAGAAAATCAAATATATTTGAACTTGTCTAGAGTGCACGTATGAATTCAACCAGGTTTAAAGATATCAAGCAATAAGCCGGGTGCAGAGAGCAGACAGGCCACAGCAGGATGAAGTGTTTCTTGGGCCGCACCTTCTCGCAGGTTTGTGAGGAGGTGTGGATGTGTTTATTTGTGCTTTAGAACAAAACCACCGTGAAAATAACATTTTATTCTTCTGATTCACGGCTCCGTTCTCGTTGGTCCCCCTCTTCATTCACTCCCTACCTCACTTGACCACCTCTGTGCTGTCTCTCCCTCTTTCTCTCTCACCCGCTTACTGAGCCGGGGAGGAGAATTTTGACACAATGTGACTACCTTTTATAGGTTTCATGAACCAAGCTTTACACAGCGTTGCATCATCACAGCGTGCATACATGAACTGCAGGGTTGCAGCGACATTATTCTCCTCTGTGTGACTAGATTCATGGTAATAAAGCAGTGATAAATTATTACCGTCACTGTGGAGGAGGACACAGCATAACAGCTGGTCTGCATTGAAAAGCTGTTAAAATTGCATATTGCACTTAAACTGCAGGTGATGCACTGTCACTGTTGCTCTGTTTTCACGCTTGAAAATACAGCTTTTCTATGAAATAGGCTCACAACAATTAGAAAAACGTAACACGTGTTAAAATAAGCATAACCCTAAACCAACACAGTTCACAACACAGTTAGCAAAGATTTTTAAATGTTTACAACTGCAACAATTTCCCGATGTATCCACTCCTGAGTCGGGTGGCTGTTGCTGAGCAAAGGCAACTGATTGTTTGATATATCGAGCACGGAGGACCCCCCTCCCCCTCATTCGCTTGACTTGAATGATAGATTACAGATGATGTGCTCCACAAAGCAGCATCGCATACACGCCCCTCCCCACCATCTCCCCTGCCGCCCATGAACACACATCCACACACGGTCCTACACTCCTGTACTTTTTGCGTGTCTTCCCATTAACAGTGTCTCCAGGCCAGTGACCTCCCTGCCTATGTGAATCATCATTCAAACAAGGCCAGGCATATATTGTATATAGGGAGGTGGCGTCGCCCATCGTCCCTGTCCTCATGAATCTCGCTGGACCAAACACGTCAGCCGCTGAGCCGGAGGGGTGGAAACACACTGTGGGGAGTGGGCATATCATGTGATCTGCAGGGGGATGAACAACCAAATGCTGCAGTTTTACCTTCCACATCGTCCCATGCCTGTCACACACAGTGTGGCAGCTAAACCTCCCCGCTTACATTTCAGATCAATAGAGCTGGTGTCTGAGGTAATGATTCCAGAGCCCTCTGGTTGGAGTGCACGTGTCATTTTTTGGACATCTTTACAAATCCATTCACCTTATCGACGGGCCTCATGTTGGTTCTGTTTACACATCCCCAGTGAACTCAAAAGTGCTAATGCGTTCCTCTGGTTGTCGATATTGCTTCAACAAGCTGCCTCTTGTTAAGGAGGGAAAACACCAGAGACGGTGCATAGAGGCCGGAGAATCAGATCGGAAATGTGAGATGTGGAGAGATGAGAAGATCAGGAGGGGAAAAAAGGGGAAAAAAATTATGAAACCGAAAAAACAATCGGTCACAACCTAATAAGGATGACATAATCTGTTGATTGTTTTGCTATTTGAGTTGGCTTTGTGCGAGATCACAAGTGTATCGAGTTGTGCCACAGTATGAAGCTCATCTTTGCAGGATTTCAGCATGCTGATCGTTTCGATCACTGTTTCGTATTAATACTGCTTCATTTGTGTTTTTCCCTAAATTAAAACACAAATTATGAATCTTCCTGAGACCACTGCTAATCCACAGAATAAAAATGTGAAATTGCACTCAATGTTTTTATAATTATGCCTTGTGAGGCGATGTTTAAGGATGAGGAAAAATCACTTTGGATTCACCCTTTGACTGTAGTAAAGTAAATGCATAAAGGTTGTTCTTGGATCAGTGTGCTGTTAGAGGCTCCATAAAGAGGAAAGGAGGATGGTGGAGGCAGAGAGGAACGCGTGAGAAGCCAGAATAGTGTAAATACGTGCTTCCGTGTGGGTTTTTATTTTAGGATTTGAATTGCAAGGTTAGTTGTGGGCAAATGTTATGTTGTTATGGTCACTGGCCTCTTGAATTCACGGTGCAGCATACTTCAGTAAGACATCATTTAAATGGCCTCAGGCATGGTTAGAGGTGAACAAGAGCTGAAAATCAACTTGATATGCTTCTTTGTTGCAGGTTTTTGTTAAAAACCACCTTCATTTTCATAGATTTCTTAAGCATTTTTCTTCGTCTTCCAACTCCCTGCATGTCATTTCATTGCCTCTATTTGTTTCCAATCCAATCCCTCATGTTTAGGTTTTAGCTTTTCTATTTTTACACATGTATTTTTATTCTAAGAAACAGATTACAGAGGATGATAAAGCTGTGGAGGCATCAGTCTTTCCGCTAACGATGCTTGTTTCAGCCAAGCACATGCTTTGACTACCAGACAGTGGATTAAAATTCATGAGAAACTGAATGCATCCCTGTGTTTGTGTTATATTGTAATGATGAATCATAGGAAAAAGCACCTTGTTTGTAACAGATTATAAAATGCATGTTGCCTCACGATGAATATCCCAGTGTATTAATATTATTATTATTATTATTAGTAGTAGTATTATTATCACCCATACAACATCATGTCAGTAGTAAAGAAAGGATTGGTGTAGCAGAATTTAAATTGCTCATATTAATGTGGTACATGTAATCATAGTACTATGCATTATTCAAACTGTGAGAGTAATACGTTGTACTAATTCAAAGGCTGGATGGCTTTTAATAGCACATTCTCAACCTCACAGAGTTGGTTGAGAGAGCATTAAAGAAAAAAAAACTTTAGATCCCCTTTCATCTACAGCAGATCTATTTTGTTCTGAACTGTAATGCAGTCTAATTTACTAATACAAGAAATTAAAAAACACAGCATTCATTCATTATCTGCATAAAGGACATTCCTGATGATGCCAATGGCAGATTTCTTACAAGTTTAGTATTAGTGTTAATAATATAAATATGGATATCGGAGCTCATTTCGGCATCACATGTCGAATAAAGAGGACAGAAAACGGAACATGAAGATTTGCCATAAAGTAAACCATCTCTAGGTTATGGTTCTATGGTTGTGCGCAGAAAATAAACCAACAAAATCCAATGTTTTTCTTGTTTTGAAAGTGATAATGATATGGTTAAGTGTTAAATCAATAGTGTTTATATTGAGTATTTGTTAAAATGAAATAGAATCCTCACAACAGTCTCCCTCTCTCTTTGTTTGTGAAATGAATGTGTGCTTTGTGTCTTTCTGTCACTGCCTGTTTGCGTGCGTTGTTTTTTTTTTTTTTTTGTGTGTGTGTCAATTTTCCTACACACTTGTTTGTCCTTGCGATGTCCTGTTTTGTCTGTGTGTCCAGTGAGGGGAAGATGGTTGTCCTGTCTCTAGCAATCGGACTGGCTGAACAGGATGACTTTGCCAACCTCCCAGACCTACAGGAAGCTCCGGCAAGCAAAGAAAACGACACCACGCCAGAAAAGAGGTAACGAGAGAGAGAGAAAATGAGAAATATGATTTGCTAGGTGAGTAGCTATGGTGGCTGTTTGTCATAGTGGAGGGGTCCGTAATGATATATAATAGCGTGCCATTTAAAGTGCTTGCGGGACTATTTATCTCTGTTGTGTTGATAAAGTGGTCTAAGGTGAGCTGAGAGATCACAAGTTTCATGGTGTGAGATGGTGAAGTCATTTCCCATGTTAGCCTTAAAAACGTAATAAATCTTACAGCTGTTTAACGAAAAGCAACATAAATCAAGACTGACTGCACTTTTTTAAATTGAAAATGTATGATATGAAACATGTCTATTTCTTATTTGCCTGTGCTCAATTATTTTTGGGTAAAATAAAAGAAACATCAGAATCATCAGAGGTTTTATTGTGAAAAAATATTGTAATCACATTAATATGAACATGGCTCGTCTCCAGGAGTTTAGAAACACTGAACTAGCCGCCATGTTTCCCTTCATATTTTATTTATGTTTCAAAGCCTTCTCTATACTGCCAGAAAAAATACGTCTGGTGAACAAATCAACGTGTGTAATGTATTGTAGATGTAATTATTTGCAAAGCAGTCCTCAGGCCATTAAAACATGACATGACCCTGGCATTCTCATGGCCCTGCTTGATGCTGTTATATTAGTACTCTCTTAATGTTGCAGCACTGAACTAAACACTCCTATTCCTTCTGTTTGTTTTCCATTTCGATATCATTTTCTTTCTTGATGATAGTCTTTCCAACTTTCCAATTTTACGTCCACTTGTTCCTTTTTTTTCATATCCTCCATCTGTATTCTTCATCCAACCCAGACCGTTTGTAAGTCTGCAGCTCTTTACCGTTCAACACTGTGAGCCGCAGACACAGGAGAAGGTCACCCTCATTATTTAGTAGTGAGGTTCCTCACATGATGATGATGATCTAAAAATATGCTCACCTCTCATCTACCAGTGATCTCAGAGTAGCTGTCAGAGACTAAATCTCCCTGCTGGTAAACAGAGGACCAAACCCGCTGCTCTCTTATCATAGCGGAGTGTTTGAGGGATAAATGCTTAACCCACTGTTTTGACACTAGTAGGCTGAGCATGAACCTGAATGTAGCACCACATAACAATATATGGATTTTTAGGAGTTTTCTCCAAACCTCTCTGCAGTGCATTCAAGTGTGCTGTTCTAACTAGGTCATCTGTGTTATTTATTTTTTTTGTTGAGGAAAAATATGCAGTCTGTCTCAGAAGAAAAGAACATTTGTCTTGATTCTGATGTTATTGCAACAAGTATGACCTTTTTATGCCTTAAAAATTGAATTTAAAATGTCTAAGGGTCAGTCAGGGGATGAGGACCAGCGTACCTCTTGTGACTCCCATCATCCTCTCTCCCTCTCGCTGTCTGGAGGTCTGTCAAGCACCTAACTGTAATCACAGCCAGCGAGCCTCTACCCCGAGGGCTGGCAGGGGCCAAGTCGTCTAGTGTCCTTCCACAACTAATAACAGCCCTCCATCATCATCTACGTCCGTCTCCCTCATCTCCGCGGCTCCGTAGTAACCCGGCGAGCTCCGTGCGTCCGCTTGCTGGCTCGCTCTGGGGGCCGTATTCATGGAGCCCAGCAGACGGAGGACGCTGAGGCGGGATGATCCGGCCAAGAATATATGTGACAAGACAAGACGCTGTCAGACAGTGAAAGAGAGACAGAAAGAGTGGGACACCTTTGCTCTCCGCTTTCTAGAGAAATATGCTACAGGATAAAAATAGACACTCCGGTTTGAGATTCTGCTGGTTTATTAATGAAATTACAGCTCGCAGCACAAATATCTACAAAAGCCAAATCCGATAATAGACATATGATAGGAGCTTTGTATTGCATCAAGTCTAAATATGGATCGTAAACAAGCAGACAGAGTGGAACACCGTTATTAGAGATTTAGACATTTATAATTGTAATAATGATATATGTTATAATATCTGCCCAAATATGGGCCACAATGCAGCAGACAACATTGTTTTTTTATACAACAACCACACATGAAACATTAGCATTCGCTTGAAGATGTGTTTGTGTCCCCCAGATGATTTTTGCCCAATACTCATTCTCTTTCGTAGCTCTGTTTTCGTCTCCACCAGCATCTGAGAAAAATCTTTGTGTATTTAGGTGCTTAATGCTCCACTAACCAGCTCGTTACTAACTCTGTGCTGGGCAGATAGTGTTCAGTGGGTTTTTCACAGAAAATAACTGTAGCTCTAAAACCAAAACAATGAGCCAGAAGAGACTAAAATTTAAACTGCTGATTTGGTGATTATTTGCCAGTTCATAACTACAAGATCATTTTTTGATAAATGCATGAATGTGTTTTTAGACTGCAGTCAGTAGTCTCCAATCACAGAGAACTTGTTGTCATCTCATAAAACACTGCACTTGTTTCCTTTGTTTAATGGAAAACGTGCTTACGTAAGTGAAGAAATGTGTGTATCAGTATTGTGAGTCTGTGATATCCGTGCACACACTGTCGTGGTGTGCATTCAGGCGCTGACAATTACTCTTCAAAGCTTGCAACATAACACTGAGATGGAATCTATTTTTACTGCCTGTAACTTATTTAATACCTAAATACACTGAACAAAAATATAAATGCAACACTATTGTTTTTGCTCTCTGCATTCCTGAAGTTGAAACACATGATCAAGAATTTTTCAATGCAAACAAAAGGATTTTTCTGTCAGATTTTGTCCCAAACGTATTTAAATGCGTGTCAGGGAGCTTCTGCTTTGCCACGATAATCCATCCGCCTGACAGGTGTGGCATATCAAGATACTGAATAAACAGCAGCATTATTACACAGGTGTGCCTTGGGCTGGTCACAATAAAAGGCCACTATGAGATGTGCTGTTTTATCACACAACACAATGCCACAGATGTCACAGGTTCTGAGGGAGGGTGCCAGTGGCACGCCGACTGCAGGAATGTCCACCGGAGCTTTTGCCCCGTGACTTGAATGTTCATTTCACCACAATAAACCTCCTCCGATGTTGTTTCTGAGAATTTGGGAGTGCATCCAACCGGCTTCACAACCACAGATGTGTAACTACGTCAGCCAGATATTCTGAGACCTGCCACCGCACAACCAAATGACGAAAGGCATGATGTTAGAGGGGCAGGGGCTCAAATTCATAAAAAGGCATTTTTTGCACTAATTAAAATTCCCTAAGTCAAATACGACATATGAATATAAAACAAGAATGAACTGGGCTGCACGGTGGTCTAGTGGTTAACACTGCTGCCTCATAGCAAGAGGGGCCCGGGTTTGAGTCTGGGTTCAGGTTCCTTCTGTGTGGAGTTTGCATGTTCTCCCCGTGTTAGCGAGGGTTCCCTTCGGGTTCTCCGTTTTCCTCTTATAAATCCCCAAAGACATGCAAGATGGAGATGGGTTACTTGATGACTCTAAATTGCCCGTAGGTGTGAATGTGAGTGTGAATAGTTGCTTGTATTTAATGTGTCGGCCCTGTCATAGTCTGGCAGCCGACTTATTATTGATTATATCGATTGATTTAAAATCAATCGATATTTCTGGGGACAGGGCACCCTGTGTGCAAACAAGAATGTATCTGTTTACTAAATTACAATTTTTAAAATCCCGTGCAGGAAAAGGGCACTTTGTCTCTCCAAGGGCAAAGGGCAGGAGCTCGAGCCCTGATTGATCTATGTGTGCACGTGCCTGACTGAAGGTCATATGGGCTCCTCATAGACGGCAGATGGTGTTGTGTGACCAAGCGGTTTGCTAACGTCAGCGGTTGTGAACTGTGCCCCATGGTGGCGAGATGGGATTATGGTATTTCCTGGCATACGCTACGGACAACGAACACAGGTGCATTTTATTGATGGCAGTTTGAGTGCACAGAGATCCTGAGGCCCATCGGTCGTGCCATTCATCTGCAGCCATCACTTCCTGTTGCAGCATGATGACACATGGCCCCATGTTGCAAGGGACCCAATTCCTGGAGGCTGAAAATAGTTTTTGCATTGCCTACATCCTCCCCAGACATGTCCTCCACTGAGCACGTTTGGGATGCTCTGGATTGGTATGTGCGACAGCGTGTTCCAGTTTCCGCTAATAACCAGCTACGTAGCCCAGCCGTCCACGCCAACTTTCCACAGGCCAAGCAATGTGTCGCACTGCCTCAGGCTAATGGGGATCACACCAGATACGGACTGATTCTTTGGGGGATCTGTGACCCCATTCTTGTCGCCATAGCCAAGTGAAATCCTAATAAATGTTTTGAAGATGACACACCACATTTTAGACACCAGGCACACCTGTGTGTGAGTGATGCTGTTTAATCACATCTTGATAAGACTCTTCTGTGAGGCGCATGGATTATGGTGGCAAAGGTGCAAGTGCCCACACACAGGGATTTAAACAAATCTATGAACAAAATCTGAGAGATATAAGCCTTTTGTGTGCCTTTAAATATTGTTTTAAATGTATTATTCCAATGCAAAATGGGAGCAAATGTTGCGTTTGAATGTTTTTGCAGTGTTCTTTTGTTCAGAAGAGTGTGTGTTAGTCAATAGGCCCTCTTCGTGTCAAGGAAGGGTAAACACAGTTGTAATTGATCAAATTAATTATTGTCCCATTCCATTTAGGGTTTTGGAGTCATTCCAATGAGCCAGCATGCACAATGCCAGGGCTCTGGCACAACTAAATGGAACAGGGCCGTAATTAATGTGATTATAACAGCTAAACTCACACGCGGAGAGGTGAGCATGATGTGACAGGAAAATTGAACCTGAACAAATTTACAGAGTTCATTATCACCACAGGGCTGTGTTGTGTACAAAGTTGGATGTTAATCTGTGATTTGGGATGGAGAAGCAGCCGAAGCTGTTACCTACAAAAGCTGTCTTACACTTATTACTTTGAGATAAAATCCCACAAGACACCAACGCAATCGTGATTATGGTTAATTATATTATTGTCAAAGGACTCATTTGGTTTCTTGCTGATCCGCTATCTGCAGACAAACCCAGCGTTTTTGCGCCCTGCGTTAAGTGAAAGGTCCTCTAATCTCTTATGTGCTTCTTGTTATGCGAGTCTGTTTGGGTCACTGTGGTAGGCCGGTCAAAGCCCTGCGGTGGACTGGACATAATCACCCACCTGCAGATAACTATGATGGAAGCTCTGAAGCTGCTGTTGCATGGCTGAGCCGAATCTTAATGAGCTCGGAGATTCACCACACACAGAGACGCAACAGGGAAATAAATATGAATAAGCCCAGAAGAGCTTGCTGGCCCCAGACAACTTCCTCTCCGAACACGGAGCAAAATATGCAACGGTTTCTGAAATGGAGCATATCAAAGTTCGCTTCCATTAAAAAAAAAAACCTCTGAATGATAAGACGTCAAATATCAGATTGTGGACCGCTGAATGAGGGTTATAATGTAATATTATACTGGATATATCTTTTGCTTTCAGAGTTAATAATCATGTCTTTCATACTAAGTCACCGATACTGAGGTATTAGTTATATTTCCAACACTGCTGAAAGTTCTTGTCATAAAATCTATTAAGTGCTTTCAGTGAGGCTGACCATTCATTATTTTAAATGAGAAACGTGCACCATGTTCTCACAAAAAAGAAAATCTCTGCTCGAGAGAAGCAGGAAGCTCTTTATGGGGAAGAAAGAAAAACCTCACGGACATCATCTTTTATATGAATGTCTAAGCAGAAAATTTGAAAAGTAAACTTTGCATACACTGCTTTCAAAAAGCTAATATCAAGAATGTGTTTTGAGTCAAAATTGAACCCTTATGGTAAATTTCAAGAACCAAGTTTTGCTAAAACCTTCGTCAGGCATTTTCACTGAATGTTTGATGATATTGCTGTTTACTTCTGCAATCTTCTGTTTAACAGATTTCTTTGGGAGTTAATCCCTGCAAAAGGGTTTTACTGAAATGATTACATTTTGTTTTGTTGTGTAAAATGTTTCTCCTTCTCGGCACCACCAGGTGTTCACTCTTGTTTTGTGTAATTGATCGCTCGTTTGGTCGATAAGTCTTTGGAATCAATGTATTTATTGCAACATGTTAAATTAATTGCCTGGTGAAATGAGGCAATTTAAAGCTGCACCAATCAATCATGTGTATCTTAACAATGGATTGAATGACAGTAACGTGTAGCGGGTCACTATAGTGACAAACCCATGGATATTTATCACCTGCAGCTCTATTGAGCATTCAAGTGCCAAAATATTCCGGCTCACAACTTTTGGTTCACTTTCACCGCTCTCATCAGCTTCATTTCAGCTGTTTTCAGATAAAAAGCTCCAATTTAATCCCTATTTAATCAGGCAGTCTCATTGAGATTAAGATCTATTTTCCAAAAGAGACCTGAGAACAACAGACATTCACAAGAACACAATCAGCAAAACAGACACAATAAACAAGGAATTAAAACAGTTACAAGAAAAACATCAGATAGCAAAGCTTCAAAAGCTCCAAGGGGAATGCAGAACTCCCAGTTATTTCATTTAAACGGTGAATAGTACCTGAAGCCTGTTCTGCCAACATTAGTGCATTCATGAGGGATATAAATGTGTAGATCAAGTAAAATGAGAGAAGAGATGTGAGCCAGTTTGGAAGCTTCAACAGTGAAGCTTTGTAACGGAATAACATGAGAAGGCTATTTCTCGACTGTTAGGAGGCCCATCCAACCGTGTGATACAGGGAACCGCGATGAGTCCGAAATGTGTCATTTGTGATCAAGCATAATGATACACGGGGGTTTATAGCGGAAGTGTTGATGGGGCAGCATGACAATACAGAATATCTCCAAAGTCAAGGACATCCATGAAGGTTGTGAGCACCATAGCTTTACGGTTGGACGAAGACGGACATCCTTTCATTCTAAACAAAAAGCCCAGTTCCATTTTTACATCGTTGAGTTAAATGTTGAATATTAATCTTGAACGACAGTCTGCTGTCATGATTCAGCAAGACTCACGATGTGAGTGCCATTTAAAGTTTTAATGGCCGAAAAGAAGAGTCGCTGAAGGGACGTCGCTATCGCCAGATGAGTGACATCTCTGTTCGCTTTATTTTTCCGATCATTACTTTCCGAATCTTGACAGCGGCAGCGTCGTACTGCTCTTGCTGAGTTGCTCAATGCCAGACTGTACAGTATTAATCAAGCCAAAAGTTGTTGCCCCGCTTTATCAGCTGGCTTGTAGCTGACTCTTTCAATCGCGTCTGAGCCCACAATCACAGTGCCTCAAGCCTCCCAACGGCTCTCTAGGCCCGCCACTGGTCCCCGTCGCAGCCTCTGGAGCCGGCGGTGGGCGGCGGGGAAACGATGATTGGAAAGAAAAAGTGATGTAGGTCAGCACAAACAAGGCATCTTTTTAAAAAACCTGTCACATCTAAGTCGGGAGCTCATTCACCACTTCCCTGGTTTTCTGCTTGTGGCTATGAGCGGGGAGCTGATTTAAGCGAGCCCATGAAAGGAAAGTGAGGGGGACGTCACAGCAAAGCTGACAGCAAACATTGGACAGTGTTCTGGAAGTTGCCTAACTCATTTTATTGACGTTTACCTCTAATTTCTAAAGGGTATGACATCACTGCAGGTTATTTATACATTACAAAAACTTCCCAGTGGATAAGTCCCAAGAAAAAAAGAGAGCGGAAGTCTATTTGAAGTATTTGAGTATCAGGCCCGTCGAACACTGTAGATGGCTCCATTAGTTGTGTTAGTGTGTGTTGAGGGGGGCGGTGGCCGGGTGATTTGTCCCTGTTGGTGGGGAGCGCTGAGTGGGCTGACATTGGAGCCTGGGCCCCATCCATCATGGGACGTGGGACCTATATTGTGTTTCATGATCTCCTAGGGCTAGTGTATGATCAGCAAGACCCAGATACAGTAATGTTTATGGAGGCACACTTCCTATCCGGGCCCTGCTGGTAACCCTCATCCCTCATGTTCTCACCCGTCCATCTACTCTCCGTTCCTCGCTCGCTGCTCCCCATTCCCTCATCTATTTCCTCTCTCCCCTCTCCAGACCCTCATTTTGTTCCTCATCTCTCCCCCATTCCCCTATCAATCTCACCTCCACGCTTTATTTAATTGCATCTATTAAACCTATTTTATTTCTCCTTTTCCATTCCACTTTTTAACCCGATCCATACTTTTCCTGAGGACACTGACTGGAGATGATTTTGCAGTTCACTCTTCCGTCGCTGTAGATGACCGTCAGCTCGGCCAGTCTGATGAATCTGCTCCTCGTGGGCAGTTTTCATGCGTGGTGTACAGTATATTTGCCCACACGCCCATGAGCTTTCTGTAACATCGCTGTTAGATGTCTGTACCAGCTGCCCCTGATCAGATTTGGCTCCAAATATAGATACACAACGCTGAATACCGATCCCTAGGTCTGTTTAATTCACCTAAATGATAAAAGCCAATAATATTTCTTATTGTTTTCCCACACAAAGAAAATAAATGCAATACATCTTTGTCACTCTGTATCTTATCTCATATCCTAAGGCACGTTATCTTAATTATTTTTGCATGACTCTCAGAGAATAATAACTGTTGTGAGTATTTAGTTGGTTAGTTGATATAAAATAGTGTTGAATCCTACAATATACATTTGTTTTGGCCATCACGTTTTGATAAGAAACAGGAGATTATATTCAGTGGCAACATTACATTTTTATATAACACATGGGAGGAAAGTGTTCAAAGCACAGGACTCTGACTGTGGCTTGGATCAAACTAATAGTCCCAGTTCATCTGTTGCACAAAAAAATGTCTAATTCTTGTCTAATTTGCTAAGAATTATGGGTAGATTACGACTTTAAAAAAACAAACAAGGACCCACATCAAACTGCTCAGACATCTGTTCACTCCAGCAAAAAAAATGTTTACCTTCTGGACAAATTCAACGAGGACATTTTACTGTGAAAATCCGGTGAATGGTGTAACGATCCAAAAAAAAAAAAAAAAAAAAAATCCATTATCATAAAATCTGCAGAGCAGAGATGCTGTGGCTTCCCCATGTGGCAGGGCTCATTACTTCTGCTACCTTGTCAGTCAGGCACATAGTTAGTTTCTTCAAATGAAACCAACTGACGATGTCCTCGCTGCTGTACATTTCCAACCAGTGACTGTGGCCTAAAAGCGTCTCCCCTCTCATTACTTGCTCCACGATATTGCTAACAAACAAAATGATGGGCCGTGTGGTTTTTGGTGGCGGGGTCCTGTGGTTCAAGCGACAAAAGCACACTAGTGTTAGGGAAACATTGTGGTTTCAGTTAAATGTCCATAAAGGAAATGTGTTCTGCCTCATTTTCCCTAAACTTAACCAAAAGCTGTGAGTGCGTCAACATAACTGTAACGTTTATCCTGCTAAAATACACAAAAATAGCTTTATCATGATTATGTTTGATTATGTTTGTATTGCAAACAGGTCAAGGTGTTATTCATCAGATGACTAAAGAAAACTCAGTAATTTAACATATTGTTGAAACACAACTTGTATCGAAATAAATCTCCTTTTTAGATGATTTTAAGTATTAAAAAAAAACATAATTTCAATGGTGATTGAAAATAGATGCTGAAAGTCTGCTTGAGAGAGTATTTTGTTCTTGTTGCCCCTCGGCTATGTTTAGAAAATAAAAACTTTGTGCCTGCTTCATTAAATCTGCATATGTAGATACTTCACTGCCATTTCTGAGCAAACAGATGGCAGCTAAAAATGCTTTCTTCCCAGCTTCGTGGAGGTATTCAGCAGGACAATATGGTCGCAAAGATTTGACACATTGCTTTGCCTGCTCTGAATCTTCTGTGAAGACAAAGTCTCTCGCTCATATTCCTGCAGGACCTCTGCTTGGATTCTCTTTTTCTCAGCCAGATGCTTCTCCTGAAATGTCCCATACACCTTTTGCCTTTATCATAGCTGAGTGAATGAAGCATGTTGGTTTCATTCATTCAGTCTTTCTTAATCAGTGGTAAACAGACGTTCCAACAGACAATACGCATGTGACATAGGAGGTAGATAAGGCGTCACAGCGTTGTCCCCTGGGATGTGATGACCCGCTTTGTCCAATTACACAGAAGATGGCTTACAACTCAGTCCCGGATTGAGGTCACGAGGTCAAATGTCGGGATTTTAGGTTTCGATGTGTAAGATCGAAGTGGTCGTTCTCTGGGGACTTAGCCCTCGACCTCCTGGAGGATGGTGTGTGTGTGTGCTCATTTATTTTGTTCTATAGACCTGCTGGTAGTTAATTTGCATTTCCCATCGAGAATGTGAAGTGCAGCGTTAGATTAGAGCTTGTTTCAGTCTGCTGATCCAGACTGTTTTATTAGCAGGGGAAGAAGGTAACTCCATAATTGCTCATTTTCTGTCGCTGCCTGTTGTTTTGAGTATCACGGTTGCAGGCTGTTCTGCACTTTTTTTGGTGGCATTTATTAATACTTATCCAACATGAGCTCACACATACATAGTTTTGCAGGGTAACGGGATGGGAAAGTGTAGATATGAGAGTGTGTCTCAAAGCCTTTCTAAAAGTGGCCTTCATATACAGTATGTATGTATGTACTTTTATATATATATATATATATATATATATATATATATACCCCTTTCTGTGTAACTTCCTTGGATTTAAACGTCCCTCTTTTGAAGGCTCCTGTTACCATAGTTACTGCAACCCCGTGTAAAATTCATGATGGTAGTGAGGTACAACCTTAAGTGGGAGCACACATTCCAGTAGTCATGGTAACAACAACCTCTAAAGAGTGAATTATGTAACTGGTGTTTTAGACAAGATAGTCCCCAGTAGGAAACGCAACTCAGAGCTCCAGATATTTCTCCTTCTGTGTGGGCATATTCCAAAGTTCACCACCGTAGCATGATACATACACTCATTTTCACTTTCTAATAAGTGCAAAAAATGTTGAGTTTATGTGTGGTTATGTCAGTGAATAAGAAAAATAATAACTTCGGTGAGAGTAGTTCACTTGTTTTGAGTAAGAATGAAGTATTCCTGAAGGTCACACTGGACTTTTTCAGCAAAATGTCTCAACATTTCTTTATATCCCTGGACTAAAAGCTAATTTGAGGATGTTATCATATCTGGTTGAGGTATTATGCAACACCAGTGCCCTGCAGCCTGTCTGTCTGTCAGAGTGTTGTGTGTGTGTGTGTGTGTGTGTGTGTGTGTGTGTGTGTGAGACGGTGAGTAAATATGTATATTTACCCGCTTGGATGAACTCACCTCACTACCACACCCATGTCCCCTAGGCTGTTGCCGTGTCAACAGTCTTGATTCGAGGACACTCTGGTCAGCAGCAGCAGGTCTTTATTTGCCTTTCATGTCGCAGTACATTAATTGTTGTTGCCTATGACAAGCAGACACAGCTATACTTGTCAAATACAAATCCTCTAGGAATGTGGGGTGTTAATGAAACAAGAGTTTGTGTTTGCTGATTTATCTCTAGTAAATGTGTCTGTGTCCCCCAAACAAAATCATGAATGAAGGCAGAAACTCCAGTGGGGAAAAAGGCGAAAAAATTATCTTCTTAATTTTGCCTGCTAATTTGGCGTGAAACCCTTTTCTCTGTAAATGCCGCATCAAGTAAAAAAATAAAAAGCACTTGTACACCTGCAAGACAATCCATGAAGACAAATAAGTAACACGCTGCTGTCCTTTTTCAAGACCCAAACTGAAACTCTTTTTTTTCCTCTTATGAACTCACTGCCTCTTTTAAGATATGACAAATGGATGTCATCACTGTCGCACAGACTAAATAGGATGTATTTGCACATAATTTGGTTTGATTTGGCTGCTTCATATTTCATCTCCTGTCAGTCAAGCTTTGCACAAACTCATCATTGAAATGTACAAATGTTGTAAAGAGACAGCAGCTGTGAAATTTATGATGCTTTGTTTTTAGCTGATAAATCGACATGAAGTGAGAGTGTTGCTTTACTTTGACATACTTTATTTTGACTGTCATAAAACGATAATATTGATATATAATCTCTCATATCTAACAGTTTTGATTAGCAGTGTCTGCTAGTTAGATAGAAATTATTTTGAAGATTTACAATATTTGCTCTGTTTATTTATTGTTCAACGAGACTTTTACGTCGGCTCAGCACCAGTTTATACGTACCAGAGAATACCAAGTAGTGAATATGTTTACAAACCCTGCATGATATTTGCAGGCCTTTATTAACTATGACACTTTTATATGCCCTGTGTTAAAGAATTGCATGTGCTCTGTATGGCTGGGATGATTTATAGCCAAATATTCACAGCAGTATGAAATGAAGACAACTCCAGGCTGTGTTCATGTGAGGTTGATTGTTCAAGATGCATGTGGTGTCTGTTTTGTGTGTTGAAGAAGGAGCCAACCCCCTCCTACAAGAAACGTTTATCGACTCTTTGGGTAGAGCCCCACTGACAGGCCTGTATTATGTGCTCTATAGTCAAAGTGGGGGAATGCCTTTAAGGCTCCTCTATGTTCTCTAATGCTCTCGATTATTAAGAAGGGAGGAGGTGATGGAGGGGTACATTAAAAAAAACGGCTTGTCCTCAAGCGCAAAAAGTTTTAAACTTCAGGCGGCTGCTGTTGGGCCATAACATCTAGCTGGTAGATGAGCCACCCTTCAGGCTTAACCCCTGTGAGTAGGATAATGTTAAATCAAGATGTTGTCAATGTCAGCCAAACTCAAACGTCAGAGGAGCAGAATTACCTTCCAACCGTTTTTTAAAACCAGTCCCAACTCTTCTTCACTCTGGGAAAACTTAAGCTTGGTGAGAAAACACTGATGGATTTAAAGCAGCTTTTAAACATCTGCACATTGATTCATTTTCCTCGTAAATATATTGGAAATACATGCTTGGTTGGAGGACGGGTGACAATCAGGTTATCTGGGTATGACAGCATTATTAGACATCTTCAATATCCATCCAGAAAAGTAAATCCCTCTGAGGAAAAAAAACAAAACCTGTTTATTCCTCTATTCTTCTACATATTATTATTTTTAAAAAAAACAAGTTTTTGTTCCACTCTTAACTTAGCTTGCCTATTTAACAAGTTGATCACACAGCCCCATTTCCCCCAAGGACAACAAACTTAATTCATATATCAATTTGGACCTCATCGAGCTGCCTGGATGGAAGACAAATGATCTAAAAAAGTTATGGCATGCTTTACTTTACATTACATTAGCAGGTCCTTGATCACAGCACCACAGGTGGGAGTCAACTCAGTGGCGCAGCAAGACCAGGTGTTATGTGCCTGCTGTGTTCGGGGTTGATATTAGAAGCTGTAATTGAACATTTTTAGCTCTCTCTGGGTAAATCAGTTTGACCTGGGAGAGGAATAATGTTTCAGGCGTCTTTATCAGTGGATGCTTTAAATAGTGAGCCTCTGGAATGGAAACCATTACGTTTTGGATTAAGCCTTCGCTGCATTGTTGGCGCTTTGACCGGCAGATCACAGGAAAGAAACGCAGAGTGACGAATCGGTTCTGTTCTTGTCCTCGCCGTATCCTCTTCTCCTCCTCTCCCTCGCTCTGCTTTTAGTTTAGAGCCCGTCCGTCTCCAGCCTCCTTCCATTTTCCTCGCCCATCTAACGTGTCGGTTTGCTTCCTTTCCTCTGCTTCAGGGCATCCGACTCTTTATCCAAATCAATCAGCTCCTGTGTGTTATTGTGTGTGTGTGTGTGTGTGTGTTTGAGTCTGTGACCTCACTTTGTTCATTCTATTAATCCTCCGAATCTCAACAAAGACAAATCCTCTCATTCACTCTTTCTCCACCTCCGTGCACAGATAAGTCTTCAAATGTAGCTCTCCTTCTCAGATCATATTTCCCACAATACCTTCTTCAAATCTCACTCCTGCTTCTACCTTTGTGTTTTACAGTTCACCTGCTCCCTCGCTTGCTCTCTCCGTATCTCCGACGCCTTCAGTTTTTTTCTTTCTGGGTCATCTCTCTCACAGCGATAAGTGCTCATTAGTCGTATTTGTCAATACGCCTAGACTGCTATTAGATCTGTGTATTTTCCCTGTTTACCAAATTGTTGCTCAAAATGAGTCAGGATCGGTATTTTACCGGTTGTGAATTTCTTTGCTTCGAGGATTATCCGTCACATATATTACTGTTTATTTCTGAAGGTCTTCAACAGTGGATTTGTTTGATGGCCTTTGTGTGGTGATGTAGAACATTTTATTTTGTTTTTATAATACGTGAATACAGCATGAAATGATTTGTAATGACTGTTAGTCTCTTTATTCATCCAACACTTGTGATGCTCACCGTTGCTTGACAGACTTTACATGGCCAAAAGTATGTGGACAGTTTAATGTTTCACTCATGAACAACCCGATCCAAAACAATGAACATTAAAGTGATAGTCTGCCATTTTTAGAAATACGTTTATTCGCTTTCTAACTAAGAGTGAGCTTGACACAACTCCCATGTTTGCACGGTGATTATGAAGGTATTGCCGGCACCCTGTTGGAGTAGCCGACTGAAACAGAAGGGAAATCAGGCAGCAACATCTGGGTGTGAAAACTGAAGCCAATTCAAAGGTGTCTTGAACTTGAATTATTTCTAATAACCAGCAGTTGTATAGACGTCTATGAGAAGATGACCTGAAAGTACTTCTCACTTGATTTATTACCTCAGTAAACGGTGTAAACATGAGTTTATGGTCTCAACCATGAGTTTCAACTCCCTCAGTATAGCAAAATAATATGTTAGTAAATTATCATCCTGCTTAGAGTTGGATGGATGATAAAGCAGGGTATGATTCAGGGCGTGCAACCTTGTGATTGACAGGTGCTACCACGGTGTGTCTTCAGATCACGAAAGCTGGTTCCTTTCTAATTTAGGGTTTGGTTTCTGGTTGCAAAAAAACAAGATGGCAATAGTCAAAATGCTGAACTCAAGGCTTAAACACTGCAGACCACAAACCAATGCATGACACCAAGGTGAATACATCAACTTCTGATACATTGGTTATACACCTGCTTTGCTCCCATTCAGCCACCAGAGTGTTAGACAGGTTGAGTACTGATGTTGGGCACGAGGTCAAGTTCTTCCACACCAAACTTGGAAGACATTTCATTATGGACCATGTCTTGTTCACAGAGGAGATGTAGTTTTGCAAAAGGAAGGGACCCTCCGTAAATGTGAACATGTTTATGTGAATATGTGTCTGTTTGTGTCCGTTTCAACAGGACTCCGGGTAACAAACCGGGCAGCAGCCCCAGAGGTCAGACCCCAGACGAGACCGGACGCCGCCACGATGCCAACTCCTCTGTCTCTGACCTGGCCAACTCCGTCACCAGTGACATGCTCATGGTAACGCACGCTATCAACACAGTATGTCTGAAGCGCCATGAGACACTTTATTATTGATACACCACTCACTCACTCACTCACCATGGTCTGTTTTCTGCATTACTGAACTCATCTATATTAAGACGAGTGGTTCTGCTGTCGGCAAAGCCTTTTAAATCATACTAGATGAGACAGCTGAGACTTAAATAGTGCTTCATGATTGTGTGTCCTTAGATGAAAGGCCTCGAGACAAGGAAGTGGATGATGAATGAAAGGTGTACACACAATAATGTAAAAGAAAATATAAGACCTTAACTTATTAGTCATTTATAACCATTTTTAACATTGTAATAAACATATGTTATAATAAACGTAGGTTATTATAGCTTAAATGAACTTTTTATCTCCTTTTTATTTGTTTATTGATTTATGTTTATTATTATTATTGACATTGGCAAACAAGCAATCCCCACTCAAGGTCCACCTACTCGCTGTATCTTGTTCTTGATCAGCAGATGTTGCCACGGCTACCTCTTCCGCCCCCGAGCTCTTCTTGATGTCATATCAATATTGCCAATTTAACTAAGATTTATGTTGATATTCTTTGAGAGCTCCTTCAAAGAACAGTGATTTCAGCGATAACCGCCTCTGGAGCCAAAACGGCTCACCTTTATGGCAGCATTTGGGATTGTGATTAAGTTGGGGTTCAATGATGCACTTCCACTTTCGTGCAACTTGGGTCTGTTTTTGCAGTTCTAGCCATCAGTCCTGTCAGTGATAATGTCATTTTGGCGGCTGTGGCTCAGAGGTAGAGCGAGCTGTCCTCCAATCAGAAGATTGGTGGTTTGAATCCTGGCTCCTCCAGTCTGCATGTGTCCTTGGGCAAGATACTGAACCCCCAATTGCCCCCGATGGGACGGCGTGTGAATGTGTATGAATGAGTTATATGCTGATGTGCAGGCGGCTCCTCTGCCATCAGTGTATGAATGTGTGTGAATGGGTAAAAGTAGCCGTGAAGCGCCTTGAGTAGCTAGTTAGCTAGAAAAGCGCTTTATAAATGCAGGTCCATTCACCATTTTACCTCTAAAGTTACATGACAGCTTCACTAAAAAATAGGTCCGCTGGGTCGAGAAAACAAAAGCATTCAGACCATCATGCGGGTATTAAACCAAACCCAAACGTATTTAGACGAAAACACAAAAACTGCAAACATCTTATAACTATTTACTGAACGACCTTCGTTCAACGTTGCTCTAGTTTGACTGCCAGATCCCAGTCGATACTTTGGTGAGTGGAATATTTTGTCATATTGTGGAATTGAATCAATGGTCGATACTCCAAAAGATAAGTTTGATTATACCAGAAGTACACATTTAAGACATCTTGCATGTTTCCATTTATTTGCCACCTACTGCAAATAATACACTGTGTCGGTTCTGAAGAAGAAAGTGAGAGAAGGAAGCCTACACACTTCAGTTCAATTGAGTGAAGTCCTGTGCGAAATGTTTCCTCCTCGCGAGTCTTTCATCGCTCAGAAAGTGCTGTCTCCATCCCACTCAGCTCACCCACCTGTAGAGCACTACAGTTGGATGTTGCCATGCAGCATCTCATCTAGCTGAAACATACAGTAATCATCACCATGCAGCGAGACACTGGGAGGGGAGCAGGGTTTGGTAATTAGCTGTGAAAGAACATGCAGTGCTGTGGGTGCTGCGAGGATATGGTGGGGATGAGCAATGTGTAATTATGTGGGTCTCGTGGTGTGTCTGAGGGATTCACAGCGCTAGTGCTTAATGATAATACTCATTCTGGGCAGTTTTGCCAAAGGCGTCTATATATTACACAACCCTCCTTTCATGCTGAAAATACCCATCCTGCACTTTTGAGCCACTTGTGCCACTGTTGGAAAAAAAAAGTGGCAGTTTATAGAGACTTTATTTCAAAGACTGTATCTGGGAAGGGAAAAAAAGGGATAAAGAGACGTGGCATTGAACGTCAGAGTACATATACATCCCAGCGTCTCAGGTGATAGAAGCTGAGAGAGAATGGGTGGGGGTCCTGTCAGCATCACATGGTCCTTATCAAGATGTACTCTGACATTCTTTGAGATGCTCACAGAACCGGTGATAGTGTGGTGGGAACGTGTTTTCACCTCTGTGTCGACGCACATCCACACATTTGCAGAGGTTTATATGTGCTTTTTCTTTTGTTCAAAGCATAAGGCTGCCAGTCGTCTCTTCTTTTTCCATTTGGGATTTGTCAACAAATCCCATAAAAAGACCAAAAGCAGCAGTGCGTTAATCTGTATCTCAATACTTTTTGACTTCTGCAGCCTTCAGTATCTGTGGCACTCGGCACCAAGCCCATTCATTCTTACAGATGACGTTAATCATTACAAGTTGGTACACTATCATTTAAAAAAATAAGCTAAATAATTCCTTAAAACAGCAGGGCAATGTAGCGTTAAAGAAATGTTACTCAAACAATGGTGGGTGCATTTCTTGAGGACTATTTTCAGATGCGGATTGATACACATTTTGTGGGCATGTGAGTATTTTCAGCAGCAGGACTCAAAAGAAACTGCAGTGTTTATGGTTAATGGAGGTGCATGTTAGTCAGCGCGACATGTGGCTAATGTTTGTAGTTTTTGGACAACAATGGAGGTCAATGGCATCGAGGAATAAACTACGTCAAGCTTTTGAAAGACAGAGAATATTTCTTAGCAGGATCAATTCATTGTTTATTTTTGTATTTCAACGATTTATCCTCTTTAAATATTTCCTTTCAGACTTTGCAGTGTTTTTGTGCTCCGGGAGAATTTGCATCTAGTGCACATGGGATGTTTGGGTTTCAGAAAAAATAAATTAGAGAGGAGAATTTAAGAATTGAATGAGAAGGGAGGACCCTGGGAAAAAAAATAGAGAAAGAGAGCCCAACACCGAAAAATGGGGAAAAGCAATTTAGGCCAGCTGTTGGGTGGAGGACTGCATAATGAAAAGTGATCATATTCAGCATGGAGAATGAGGCTGAGCAGCACCATCAGAAATATGTGGGAGAATACAGAATTGGATATTAAATTTCTGGAACTGCTCCTTGAGTGATGCTTCCAGCTCTTCCCTCATCAGATAGCACGTTTTAAAACTGGATTTCTCTCCCTCCCTCCAGGCCACGCCACCATCAGTCAGAGGGTCTGTCTACCCATAGATAATCTGTCTCTCATCTCCACACAGCGATGGACAATTTGAGCCTTTATCGCACAGCAGACAGCAGCCATGTGACAAAACATGCTAGTTCGCCAGTTGGGAGCTGGGTTTTTAGTGTTGAAGTGCAGAATTAGTGCCCCCCTGTGGATTAGAGGGTTTAATCTGTGTGCGGACATACTGGGAATATGGCTGAGATTGGCCCAGTAGTCTGATGATAGTGGGGAAACTCTTATGGGTCTACAGTTTGTTCTGGTTAAAACTAATACAGATGAATACATCCACACTACTAGAAATCTCACCTTCATGAACAACCTTCATGTTTTCAAGCTGTTGATCCAAACAACGGCTCAACTCAAGGTTCTGGAGGTTCACGGCCCTCATTCACATGCTATTGAACTTTCAATGATTCAGAGGAACTCTAGTGCTGTTGAATCACTCCTCATTCACTAATCCTTATTATGTAATAGATACTCAGGAGTTTACTGTACGGTGAGGTGAGTAGTAAATTGACATTTCAGACACTTTCGGATCATCATCACAGACAGGTGTATTTTTTCATATCAATAACATTACTTTTTCTTATTGTTTGGTCATGTTGGAGTTGGTGATGCTGTCTAACACTATACTGGTGTTATTTTGGGAAGTGTTTTTAATATTTTCACCCCATCATTTAACTGAATCATAGATGATTATCATTAAACTACTGACAGGAGGGCGTTTCTCCCCGGTTTTACTTCACAATGAAATAATAATTGTCTTCTTAAAGTGAAAACTAACCTGAAGGGAAATATGCTTTGTAAGAAGAGCTTAAAATGTATCTCTGAGTGATGTTCATTGTAAGAAAGACTCCTTTTTTCCCTCTGAGAATGTAGATGCTCCTGAAAATGTCATTTGCAAATCTTATGAAAAGCACAAATTTGTAATATCTTGTTTCAAAACAGCGTAATGAACCAGTAATAAATCAGTAAATATTACTTCCATTAGAATGTAGAAGATAACAAGATGTCTCTCCTCTTCCTCCTCTTCTAGTTGTCTCCAGGTTCGGAGGAAGATGACCACGAGGGTCCGGTGTGTGAGAAGCTGGGTCGTGTTCAGTTCAGTGTCGGATACAGCTTTCAGGACTCCACTCTCACCGTCAAAATTCTCAAGGGCCAGGATTTGCCTGCTAAGGACTTTTCCGGCACCTCTGATCCGTTTGTCAAACTCTACCTGCTGCCAGATAAGAAGCACAAACTGGAGACCAAAGTCAAGAGGAAGAATCTGAACCCCCACTGGAATGAGACCTTCCTGTTTGAAGGTTTGATGGATAATACATACATAATACATGAACTTCACAATTCCCTGCACATGGCAGGCACTCTCAGGCTGGTTTCCATGTGCATCCCTGTGATTCCTTAGCACTGTGTTGTTTCACAGGGTTCCCCTATGACAAGGTGGTCCAGAGGACTCTGTACTTGCAGGTCCTCGACTACGACCGCTTCAGCAGGAATGACCCCATAGGAGAGGTGTCTGTCCCCCTCAACAAACTGGACCTGGCCAACATGCAGACTTTCTGGAAGGAGCTGAAACCGTGCAGCGACGGCAGCGTGAGTAAGATGGAAAAGGGGGAGGGGGGAGGGAAGCAAGAAGGTAGAGGGAGGAGGGGGGGAGGGAGGATGGGACAGAATGTAACGGGTGATGTCATTCCTGGCTGCTGTGATGCTCTCAGGGGAAATGTGGCAGCGTGGTGGTGGGAGAGGAGAAAGGAGGGAATATGGAGAGGCTGACAGGTAGATGGAGCGAACGCAGACAGCCGGAGGACGAGACAGAAACACACAGTATGCAACAGAAGGGACACTGTGTGAAAAGAGGATGAAAAAGTAAGCGGCTGGCTGTTCTGGTGTGTGATTTTCTCCAGGGGAGTCGAGGGGATCTGCTGGTGTCTCTGTGCTACAACCCCACGGCCAACACCATCACTGTGAGCATCATCAAAGCCCGCAACCTCAAAGCCATGGACATCGGAGGCACTTCTGGTATAGATGCTCCTTCATCTCCCGTGTCCTTTTATTGTTGCCCTTCTACAGCATTACTGTTTCAAAATGAGAAATTGTTCCCTCTTAGAATATGATATCAAATCCAGGGCAGCCCATAAACTAACACAACGTAAACGGGAGTGAGTTACTGTGAACAATCTGACACATCTCCCTCTCCTCAGACCCTTACGTAAAAGTGTGGCTGATGCACAAGGACAAGCGCGTGGAGAAGAAGAAGACGGTCGTAATGAAGCGCTGCCTGAACCCCGTTTTCAACGAGTCCTTCCCCTTTGACGTGCCTGCCCACGTACTGAGGGAGACCACCATAATTATCACTGTCATGGACAAGGACAGGCTCAGTCGCAATGATGTCATTGGAAAGGTAACTCCTTCCCTCTTCTTCTTCTTCTTCTCCTCTTCCTCTGTGCTCTCCTGACTCGGTGGCAGACCATCAGCACCCGATCACTGATTCAGTCTCTACTGACCCCTGCTGGATCACGCAGACCCATCTTCTGCATTGTAAATGAATAAATGAGTCAATGAGAACAACGGAAAACACTTCATTTTGAGTGTGAATGTAGATTTCCACCAATAAGAAATAAGCACGACATGCAGGCAAATCCTTTTTTATTTAAATGCATTAAAATGGACATTTTGCTTTTTCACAAATTGTAGAAAGTGTGTCCAAATTCTGGTGAAAAAAAAACTGGAACACGCCTCTGATTTTAACATAGGGCACATTGTATTATTGACCATTTGTTGTCTGAACATTTCATTTGTTATTAATCTTCAAATGTTCTGCTTATCTCTGAGCAAAACTCCTATAAATCTGTTTGACACACCAAGACTAACGGAGGCAAATTAACCTGAATGCTGAGGTCACAGTGTTACCAATATACTGTATGTCTGTTGTTGTCTTTTTATTGGTTTGGATCTGTTGTTTCCTAAGGAATTCTCATAAAAACAAATGGTGTGTTTTGGAGCTAATGTTGGAGAACATTGAGTTTAGACAGTTATGGTCAGTTAGGTCGATACTTGCTTTCCAGAAGAATTTCTTTGAAAAAACAGCTCCATTCCTTATATTCATGAAGTATTCATTCACTGAACACATAATCATCCATATAAGTTCAACTGTATAAAGTTCAACTTTGTAGACAAAGTCACGTTTTTGCATGTTGAGGTTCACTAACTGAAAGAGTCGAGCTCAACAATGAATTGTGATTAATTAATTGGAAGTGTACCAATTTGACACTCTCTGCTTCGGCTATAATTATTGCCAAATGACATTGCTCTTTTCAGGAAACGTCTTCGGAAATGATTAGAAATTTAAACACCCATCAAATAAAGCATCCCCTTAGTCGCTGCTATTCCGTCATCCACATCAATTTGATCGTGTTGCTGATTCAACTCGAATCCCAGGTCTTTGTGTAGACCGACTGATTTATATATCTGAAACCAAACACACACATTTCTTTAAGTATGGATACATACCGGGGAATAGAGCACTAACACAGCTCATGAATGTATGATTTGTGTCTAAAATACTGGATTGACACCGACGCTCAAATCAAACCCTTGTTCCTTCAGACGTTGTAATAATACTCTTTGAGCTGTGTACTGCATGGATGAGCTACTGCCTGTCATTCATAAACATCTCCAGTAATTGCCATCTGAACCACATGTATTATCTGCCCACACACGGCACTAATAATATGTTGCCTATTATAACCACACTCATAAATAACTTGTCAGAGGACAATGAAAGCAGTATTTCCTGCAACATGTACGGATCTACACGAGGAGGACTTAAAGACTCTGCGTTTGATCTTCATTAGCGGCAGCATTAGCCCTTCTCAGAGTATTTCAGCAGGTGGAATCTCCTCCTTTTCTCCCCTGGATTTGAGTTAAATTCTGATTAGAGTGGCAGGCTTAGTGGTGAAAGCATGGCCAAAGACTCACGGTGAGAGTTTTTTTGTATTTTTTAGCGGGCTCTTTACAAACAACATCAATCTTACTTTGTTTCTCTCTTTCTCACAGATTTATCTTTCATGGAAGAGCGGCCCGGCAGAAGTAAAACACTGGAAAGACATGATGGGTCGTCCTCGTAATCCTGTGTCCCAGTGGCATGCTCTCAAGGCCTGAGGGACGCAGCGACCAACCTGGCTGCTGTGTTTGTCCTCTCAGAGTTCAGCATCCGCCCCTCGGCCCCTGCCCTCAGCACACATCCCCCCCTACTCCCCAAATGCAGTCTTGGGCTGCAGGCGAAGTGTGTCATCTCTTTGTTCTCAGGCTTCTTTGATATCCTCCGCCCTCAGTCCTTGTGACACCATCCTTAAATTTCACCCTCGTCAAGTTCTCCTTCCCACCTGACCCCCGTTTCATCTCTTTGCCTGAACTTGATGTCTTGTCTTTGATGTCTTCACTCGCTTCCTCCTTGTGACCTCATTTTACAAGATTTTCTTTTTTTTTTTTTTTTACTCTGCAGTCTTTTTTTCCACCTTGTCGACCATTCCCAGTGTTTAACATCAGGGCAGTGCCTCTTGCCAGCCATGAATACAAACTACCAACCAAAAAGGGATCAAACTAATATTCCAACCATCCTCTGTGGCGGCAAAACGCGCTGCCTTCAAACGTGCGCCTGAGTGTGAATGGCAGCAAGCTGTGCGATCCATTTACATGTGGTGTCGCAGTGAGGAATCTTTTCACTCTGCTGCTCTTCGTTCAAGTCCTCTTCCATTAGTGTCACTATCCCTCCATACCCTTAAAATGCCTGAAGAATCAGAAAACCCGACACAGGTGATGGAAGGGCGATGGGCTGTATTTAAAATGGAATTGGACTCCTGTCACTCAACTCATGTTTGATCTTTTTCACTCTTTCTCTGGCACCACTGTAATAATTCTCCCTTAGCTGGAACCCTTTGTTGTCTGTGCGTGCTGTGGGTGATGTGCTGTAACCCCAACTGAAGAACTTAAAAAAAAAGAAAAAGAAAAAAAAAAGGATGTGAACATTTTTAATGCTGGTCCAATAGGGCAAAGTGTCCCCCCCCCCCCCCCCCAAAAAAAAAACGTTTGTCTTTTTCTTTGAAAAGAAATCCCAATGGACAGGGAAAAAAGAGTCAAGTGCTGAATGTTGTGTGTTCTTTTTTGGTTTTTAAAAGAATTTAGAGAATCAACTTGTTCTTCCAGACACTGAAAATAAGCAAAAAGCCAGCTTCCATAGGCGTGTGTTTGTGTGTGTGTGTGTGTGTGTGTGTGTGTGTGTGTGTGTGAATAAGGGAGTTATTTGGTCTTGAACAGCTAAATTAATAGAATGCTAAGATATCGTTGAAAACAGCCCTTGATAACAATGATGAAAATAAGATGTTGTTAGTATTTGTGGTGTTGAAGTTCGCTGATGGCGTGGGGAGGTCACTGGGGTTAAAGGGTCACTCACCACACTTATAGCGTTACCCCTGGAGGCACTAAGCCAGGCAGATCATTTCAGATGTCGTGGGTTTGATTCCCTGAAGTCACTGCAGCCACCCCAAAAACAAAGGGGATAAATAGGATTGTATTATAGCGCTTACTGCATTTGAAATAGCTTTTTGAAACAATCCAACGGCAGCACCAGCTTGTCTTTGCAGAAACAATGTCCTGGTTAATCGGATAATCCAGGAAGCCCTCGGTGGATGGTTTCCACTGGAGCTGGGAGAAATGGGAGAAAACGAGCGACAGCGACATTTATGCTCAACAACATCCATTATTTGAGCACAGCCTCCATTCCAGGATCTAAATATGAAAAGGTGCTGCATGGCTTCATAGCAGTTGTGTGGCAACTGAGTCTCCTCCATCCCTCTCAACCACATTTCACATTTTTTTGCTCAGCAGATGGAGTTTGCTCGGTTGAGTCCAAGATCACCTGGTGCTGGGAAACAGACTGCTCAACCCCCCACTTGCACACAGTGGCGATGCACCAATGCGCACCAAACTCAAGACATCAGTGACAGCGCCAAAAAAAAAAGAAGAAAGCTAGGGACGTACAGCTCTGCTGTAGCTCCTTTTGATGCAAACCAGGAATTGAACAGTCTGTGATTCTTCCACCGTGAGATCTTTGATTCAACTGAGCAAACTCCATCTGCCGAGGAGGAGCGTCAAAGGGAGACCGCTATAAAGTGGACCTTTAGTTTATTTTGACAATTTATGTAGGCAGGCATTACATTTGTTCGGGAGGGAAACAGATGGTAATTTGTTGAGAATTTAGATGTAGAATTAATAAATCAATCAAAACGCACTATCCCTGTCAGTCATAATTAGCTGCATTAATCTGTGCATTAAACCTGGAATAGGCATCAGAGAACACTATAAACCTTTTTGACACAATGAGTCCATGGATGATATTTGACGGGGGGGTTGAATCGAGTACAAGTCAGTCTTCCAGTCGTTTGCTTCACTGCCTGAATGTGACCTCCCCCAAGTCTCACATAGACTTTTATGAAACAAATGAGAGAGGGGAAAACTTCTTTTTACATTCCACTGCTCGTTCTTGTCTACTGGGTGTGTGTATGTGTGTGAGCGTCCGTGTCCGAACTTTAGTTGGTTCGACTGTATCTATTGTGAGTCCCTCTGTGTGTCTATATCTGCACTGAGTTCTATTTTGCCAGTTTAATACAGAACAACATTGTTTACCGTTTTTATTCTGTATGAAACAAATGTACAAAGAAGTATGTTTTTTTTAAAACGTTGTCACTCCTTTAAGAATCACTGCACTTGTTGATGATGCTGGAACAAACCTCTCTTCATAGCAGGGTTATTTTTCCTCGTGTGTGGTTTACAGGGACCTTTGGTCTGAGGGGGAGGCAAATTTGTTATACATGAGCTGAGAGCAAAGGTCAGGAAAAATGTCACAAACAGGTTTTACAACAGATAAATCCTGTTTTCTTTGACCATCATGCAGAATTTTTAGTTCAGATGGAAGCGGCTGCCAACGTTTTGTCCTATCTGTCCTTCTGATCCCCCCCCAAAAAAACGGAGGGCGGCACCTTACCATCACAGCTGACGCTCCCCCGAAACACCCCCGTCGTGCACACATGCTTTCTGGCACAAAGTGTTCTGTGTGTGCCTTATAAACCCTGCCACGCCTCGCTCGTCACCATACCATATGTGCTCCCCCTCCCCAGGTGTCAGGGAGGGGGGGAGAGGTGAGACAAGAGATAATCATCACCTCCTTTCGTCACTGTTAGCTACGTCTCAGGTCAGAGCAGAGCATCGGAGCATTCCCAAAATAACCAGGAACGCAGTCATCTGTTTGTCCTGATGGCCCTGTGCGTTTACACGAGGCATTATTTTCAGTGCTGCTGACAAAGCATTACATTCCAAAGGCTAAGTGAAAGTCGCTTTAATCAATGCAACCTACATGTTGGTTAAATAACAGTCAGGGTTTGGTATGTTTTAGTTTTAAGAAATCGAGCTACATTTGGATGTCTGCACTCGTCACTGGCCAAATACCCTGAAGTTGTACATTTTACTTGGAAAAAGCTCGCATTTCTGATTTAGGGCATTCTCTTGGAGGACTGCTTGAGACAAAGAGAGGTTAACCAGCAACATTTTAATTTATATACTGTAAAAAAATGATTGTGAAGTGTCCTGTATGAAAAAAAAAATGAAAGAAAAAAAAAAGCATCAGTATTTAGTGGGGGTGTTGATATCTGTCTGTCCTTGGTATCACTCTTTCACTCCCTTTTCTCTTTCTAGTTACACATCTGTGGGGTGCACAATGTTAAATATCAACCATTTATTTTTTGAAATCTGTACAGTGTATATAACAATATAGATGTGTATATAAAACAAAGATACTTCTGGTATTGTTATGAATTTTTCAGAAGCTTCTTTTTTATTATTATTATTTCTATTATAGTACAACAACAAAAAGGTTTTTACTGTGTTGTTGAATCCACTCAAAGGCCCGAAGTGGAAGGAGTAAGTGGATGCTTTACTTAACTTAAAAGTATCATACCTTAATATAAATAAATACTCTATTATCTACTCCAATAAGTCCTTTGATTCAAATCGCACTCAAAAGTACAGAAGTATCAACTATAATACATTGTTTTTTTTTCTAAGCGTATCAAGAATTTGAATGTCAAATCTAACCTGAAAAATAAGAAGTAACTGCAGCTGTCAAGTAAAACTAGCAAAAAGTACAATAATCCCTCTGAAATGTAGTATACAATTGAAATACTCAAATGAAGTAAAACACTGATTGGTGCTAATTGACTTACAACCCAAGAACGCTAAAATGAAAACCATGAAGATCTGAGTGTAAACTGTGAGAAGTCCAGTTTTTATTTCACAGACTTGCTGCTAACTCCCTGTCAATCCCAGTTCAGTCTGATTTCAGGTGTTGATATCATCGACTTCTTTTGAAGATGTTTAATTGCAAATACATGGATCAGTTGTTATAGCGACAGACACTGCTGAAAATACACATGTGCTCTCTATTTTGCCTCTCTTAAAGTGTGATTTTAATCTCCTGCATTGGTGCGGATCTCTAGAACGAAGGAAATTATGTTTCACTGCATCTGCAACACAAGATACGATCTAACAGGGGAAACTGTGCACAATGTTATGCAAGGCTGTATGTTTATTTTCCGGCTGATCTAACCCCTCCGTCCTCAAAGTCAAACCTGGCAGCGGTAGTAACTCTTAACAGCGAGAGCCGCTTCCCTTTGCGCTCCCCTGATCACGACTCTCCAACAGTCATGGGAAGACAATATGAAGGCTGGAGCTGCTGGAGGTGGAGAGAGGGAACAAGAGAACATGAGATGGAATGAAATTCTAGGGGAGCGGAGGGTGACGGCGGGGCTGAGGAGAAAACGGAGAGCCGTCACGACATAGGAAGCAGCAGTGGAGGATGACAGGAGCGCAGGGCTGCAGATAGGCACAGTGGGTGTGCGTGGGCAACAAATGAACACACACTCGGCAATGAAGACATTTGTGTTCCCCTGCATGTGGGATCCTCAGGTGTTTTTTTTTTTTTTTTTTTTTTTTAAAGAAGGGAATTGTGACACCCAGCCAGCCTCAGATTTAACTAATGTCAAATGAATAGTGCAGTAACATTCACACAGGCACAATGAGGTGACAGGTAGGACCAATAAAACGATTTAAAATGACCCCGTTACAAGTCCTGCATTCAAATTCCTACTTAAATTAAAGTACATATGTATTATCAGCAACGTGTGCTCGAGTAAACATTATACACATTGTATATAAAGTGGATGCATTACTGCATTACTGTTTGAGCTTGTTTCCATTACTTTATAACAAATAGGTCCAGGTTCCTATCCTGTGGTTCAGGCCTCTTCCAAAGGGACACGAGATAAATCATGATTAATGGGAGAGGAAAGAAGAAGAGAAATATCTATTACATGTTTTTTTTTCACCTTTTTCTAATTTTTGCTTTATTTTGGTGAAATATTGGATAAGTTTACCTCTTTGAGAAAGAAGTGGTTTAATCTTGAACAATATATTGTAGTGTATCATACGTTTTGAATTGAAAAAGTCTTGAAAAAAATAAAGTGTGAACATATATGTGGACTACGAAGAAATATTTCCCTCTGTAGAAAGTTCGGTAGAAAGTCGCAGAAATACAATAAGTGTAATTGTACTGCAGTATCTTCCACCACTAATTAAGCTATATGATGAGACAGATGGTAGAGGTGCAAAGTGCACACAGAGGGGAACCCCTCTGACATCACTGTGGTCTATTTTAAGTCGAGCTGAGAACATAAACAGCGAAGGCTGGGATCCTTACTCATCATATTTTCCCTTTAACGTGATGAGAATGACCTCAACGTTGGTCCCATATGTGTACGGCTGCTTTGTGCGTGCAACACCTCGGCAGTGGATATCATGTGAACATTATGATTCTACGGGCGCACACAAACAGGCTCGTCATCCGTTTTGAGATTCTGAGCACATCTCCTGGCTAGAGGGCATTTCCCTTCTGCTCTCGGTACACGGTTCAACTGAACCAACATGACACACGGCCGGGCTAGAAATTCTCCCCACAGCCAACACACACTGATTCAGTGGCGGCGGAGAGAATTATAACCTTGTTGTTTACATGGCTTTAAGCAAAATAAATATATGTGCTTTAATTAGACTCTGCCTGACAGAAACCATCTTTGCCTCAGAAAAGCTTTAATGATAATTGCACCGCCTATTCCATGGCTACCATCCATTTTATTCATAAATGACATAATGTAGTGACAGTAGGGTGATTCTTTGTTGTCGTTTTTTTCAGCCAGATTGCATCTCAGTTTTTCCATCTGTAAACCGCTGCATAAAGATTCCCAGCGTCCAATCCGTGTTGGACTGACATTTTCTCATTGTATTCTGCATAGATGATAAGGTTTGTGAGATATATGTGTTTAGCAGGTGAGCCATTTGCCCAGAAATAATGAGGTCAGCAGGTGCTTCAGTTTGACTGTCTCTGAAAATAAGATGCTCTGCTTCCATCTGGTGGCCATGTACTGATACTGCAGGCAACACAACCTTTCTTATGCAACAGTGTTTATACTGTCAACGTGTTATTTGACCCTGGTATGTGAAAATAGCAATGAGAGAAGGAGAAAAGTACAGTAAAGCATCAACATTTATTAAATAACCCATAATGCCTGTAATAGACACACTATGAATAGACACAAAACAATTCAAAAAGCTAGAGTGAAGAGTGAGTCATTGTATATAACTGTGTTGTATAGAAACAGGTAATCACCTTGTATTTACCAGTCTACTATGTTGGCTTAGTCAGTAGCGTTTCACACACACTCAGCAGTTATAATGTCTTAAAGCAGAAATATACAAAGAAATGAATGTACATATTCAGAGCACCTTGCTTATATTGTGTTGAATCAGTGTTGCTCGATCCACAAACTTCCCTCACCTTCCACTCGCCTTCTCCTTATAATGACGGACTGCAGTTAGCAGAGGAAATAGAAGATGGATGCTTTCATGGTGAGAATTGTTCTCGAGGGGAATAACGCTAGATCGTAAAGTGTTTCCACTCCACAATATCTTGTTCATTCTGCGAGGTATAACTGGAGAAACACAGCTGAATTTTTCTGGTGGGTTATGTCACTAATATTTCATCTCGTGCCCCACCCGAAATTAGTCTCTGACGAGGTCTCAAAGGCCATGGACCTCATTGGCTTTCTTTTTCCAGGTACTCCAAGCTCGGTGCATCTAACCTCTGTTCATGGTTGCGGTTCTTTGTGAACTCCTTCAGCATATCCATGACCTCTCCTTGGTATACTTCGGGGGTGGGCTGAGCCTCTGTAAGCACGAAGAGAACAGGTTTATTTGTGACAGATGGCGGAAGAACAATGAGGACACGGAGGGGAGCCCTTCTGACATCACCTCGATCTATTTTTAGGACACACTGAAAACGTAAAACTGAAAGGCTGACATCGTCTCAACGTGATCTTTTACTCCGGTCTCATCGGGTTATTTAGGGATCATTCCAAAATGAAATTCTATTTTATTCATTTTGAGATGTAAACTATTTCAGTTCATAATTTGAGAGAATAAAAGCATGCATGGAGAAGCTGTTTCAGTGAAGTCAGCCTTCCTGCAACCGTTTTTGTCTGGTTTTGCTGAGTGGCGCTGCCAATTGGACGCGTTGACTCTATTCTCACACTGATTCTGTTGTTCAGCCATTCTGAACAACAAAACAGACACATAATTGAATCAAATTAGAGAAACTTAGATGAATAAAGTGGTACGTTATACTGGGACAGTGAATGGGCTCCCAGGAAGAAGCCCGAGCCAAACGGAACCGTGAATAAACAGAAACAGAATCGGAGTTCATTTGTAAGCAGAGCATTGATTAAATTATTTCAGCATCATCGGTCACGAACGATTTAGAGAAGTTTATTTTTTTTAACAAGGCCTTTTTCATAATTATGATACCCACTGGAGTTTTCGATTTGTTTTTGTGCTACAGACTTGATTGGACTGAATCTGTTGCCAGCTCTCTAAGCAATGATTCTAATGCATTATCTCTACTGCCCTGTGTGAGTACAGCACATGTCTGAGGAGAAACTATGAGCTATTCTCTCACCTGTTGCCCAGTAGTAGATGTCCCAGTCGTTGCTTGGTTCATTAATCAGTCTGTCATACTGCAGCAGCTGGTTCTCACTCATTGTGTTCAGGTATTGCTTTGCAAAAAGGCTGCAAGAGAGATGGGAAATTAATTTGAGTCTTTTCTCTGAATGGAAAATCATGGTTGCTGGTGATTATCTGAGTGGCTGGTGAACGGACTGCACACTGGCAGTTTCTCTTCGTTCTTCACATTGCATTACTGCCCCCTCTTGGTCGGACTTGAACCTGGACATAGCCGCCATACATGGGGCGGCCACTCTACCGTGTGAGAAAAAAGCCTAATGTCTGTACTGTCTTTCTACTGCATAGTTATACTATAATAAAAAAGTGGGCTTTTACAATTACTATGGATGATTATCATTAGGCTTATTGTTGCCTGCTCTTTCCTATGATTACCCCTACATCCCACCACCCTCATCCTACCCTGGTCAAAATGTATAAATTAGTAAAAAGGCACAAAAGTGCCACTGCTCTTAAGTGTGTGTATGTGTGTAAAATACATAACCAAAACAGCTAGATGACAGACAAAAACGAGAAAAACAGTTGAGTTTAACAACCTGAGCAAAATGCAGTTCTCCAACATGCCCCTCTTGCGACTCTCGTACAGCAGGCGTCGCCTCTTGATGTTAGTTTTCTCGCCGGGCCTCTCATCCCAAGGGGGCAAAGGGATCTCAATCAGGTCTCCCCTGGTGTCCTCTGGCGAATCTCCACGGTAACCGCGGCGAGATGATACAAGCCCCGTGACTGCTGGTCTCCATGCTGCCTGGCAGATACCGGTCACCAGCTGACAGGTAACAAATACAGACATTTAAGCAAATACTACAACCTTGCATTGTCCCCTTTCATCAAATACATATGATGGGTTAAAGTGTCATCAGTTCAAAATCTGTTGAATAAGGCAGTGCTGTAATAGAGCTCTTGTCCTTGTTTGTAATTCGGTGCATATCTGAATAGGGCTTTGTATTGATTACACTTTTAAGTCTCAAATATTGTACTTTTATAAAGCTGGAGGCTTAAAATGAATGATACTTCACAGTTTAACTGAATGTGTTGTACCTTTTTATTTTGTATCTTGTATTATTAGTATTTATCCTTTTATTTTATGTTTATTGTGACATTACAGTCACTGTCTGAAATGTGATAAATGTCTGTCATGGGTTCACGGGTATGCTCTTTTATTTCTATACTATTTATTTATGCAGCAGTCGATCAGATATTTTGGTATAAGTCCCCCTATGTGTGTGTGTGTGTGTGTGTGTGTGTGTGCGTGTGTGTGTGTGCGTGTGCGTTTGCGTGTGTGTGTGTGTGTGTGTGTGTGTGTGTGTGTGTGTGTGTGTGTGTGTGTTTGTCGTGTTGGAAACAACACAGACAATGTTTGTGGCTTGGACATATTGGTTGACAATGTTAAATATAAAATAAAATAATATAAGTAATGATACCTTCAATGACACATGTAAAGTTTATCAATCGAAGTATAGCTCTTTAATTATTAATGATCTTAAAAGTGGTTTCTATTATACAAAGTACCTGAGGTTTAGAGCCTACATTTAGAACACCGAGGAAGAGAGCAAAGCAAAGGGGAATTACATAATATCTCATGTTGCCCTGTTGTATAAAGTCGTGGTTTGCGAAGCTGTCCTTCAGCAGGACAAACCTCAGGTTAATGTTTCAGCATCAAACGACTCAACTCAACTACGACTTGTCATGTAACTACATTGTTAAGATAATGTTGCTACATCATGTTATTACATCTGGCTTCACTATTTAGTCATCGTTAACTCTCATAAACAGTCCCCCAGTAAACTAGCAACAAATGTACAAATACGAGGTAACGGTTATTAGGTAGCTCACCCTTTTCGCAACAACAGAAGCCATCATTTTAACCCTCCTTTCGTGCAAGGTTGAGATATCTCCTGGTAGACTGCTTCGACTGACCGACGAAAGTCACTCACAGCAGTGAAATTACACAAGCAGGTTACACGTAACAGCAGCACACCGGCAACTGTCGGTGGCGGACCGGATATACAACACACTGCTCTGGTAACTGTAATGTTTAGCCACGTGAAAACACATTTAGCCCCAATTTAGTATATGTAAGGTTACTTCGTTAATTTATTTTGAGACATAATTTGTTTAATAATCAATGGAATCAGAAAATGAAGAGACGTACCCGTGGGAACCAAATAAAGTTTGTTGTTGTTAGCCGGGACCTTATTCCTGACGCACTTAAATGTGTTTCCCGTTCACGTACAGAAAGCACTGAACGATTAGCACCTAGCACTAGCATCATTAGCATTAGCTTATCAGAGAGCGAGCCTACAATAGTCCGAATCTATTCGTATTCAAACTCCTGCATGAAAAGCCGTGTATGTATCTTGAAGTGTTCATTAAACTATGATTTTATGACTTATGTCCGCTTGTCGTATTCTCGGTTTATCATCATATTATGTTTTTTTTTTGTGTTTTTTTTTGCGGACTCCAGAAGGAACGTTGCTGAACGTTTGTTGTCGTTAGCTAACGTTGGAAACAAGGCGTAACGTTTGCAACAATTCTTGAATAGTGATAGTGCACCTGTTGTCGGTAAGCACTGATCATTTACAAAGCGTGCATGTACGAACTAACGTTGCACTCAAAACAGACCTAACTAGCTGCAGTGCAATCAACTGGATCATTTAGGCCCACGGGATGGCTGCTGGACCTGCAGCCGGACCAAGTACCTCCATAGATCTTTACGGTGACCTCAATCCAAACGACGAGGTGAGTCAGATGTTTGCATTTTTTGTTTTTATCGAAGATCAGCGAAGGCGGCATAGGAGTATAACGTAAAATGTGATTTGTACCTTGATTTGGTGGAGTTTATCCCACCTCGTATTTGAAGGCAACATAAAACAACGACAGTGTTTTGCATTTATATCGTCTGGTATCAACATCACTCTTAGAAAAGCCTCCATCTTCATCTCGAGTTGTGCTGCTGTATTAAGTGTTATATTCCCCAGAGTAGAAAAAGCATTGAATCAAGTTGTGTTTCCTTGGTCTTTATATTCTGCCAAAATCCCTTTGGTAATTAGAAATTCCCAAAAATATAGGAATAATCCCATGCCACTCCACACTTCCCGTGGCTGCTCACGAGCCCAAGGAAGATGACAGTATTTACAATTTTTTTTTTCTTCTATTCCACACAGGATTTGGACAGAATCGCTGAAGCAAATGACCTTTTTGATGCTGTTCTGACTGGCTCAGTTGATCGGGACAAAAAAGCCACTACAAAAGTGGCTCCTCCTAACAAGATACCATCTAAAGAGGAGGCTAATTCAACAACGGTGAAACCCCAACATGGAACAACCTCACAGAGGAAACTGTCTTTATATATTGGAAATTTCCCCTGGGTGAGTGAGGCCCTCTCTGTGTTCATATTGATTGCAGTTTGCTGGAATGCTCAGTACCATTTTTGTTGTTTTGCCTACAGGGGCTTGCAGAACACTGAATTACTGATTACATGAAACAGAATGGAGAAATATGTTTCCTTATCATCTCACTAGTAATTCATTTTCTTGCCCTCATTTTCCCCAAACCTGCCATTTCCTCCAGTGGACATCTGATAAGGACATCAAATGCATGGCTCAAACGTTGGGTGTGAAGGACATTGAAGATATCAAATTTGCTGAGAACAAAGTTAATGGCCAATCAAGAGGGTGAGTGGTTGCAGATCTAGTGTTTTATCAAAAAATCAAATCATTTTTTTGTTTATTCTAAGAAACTAATAACGTTTTTTTAATTAAATATTTTGATGTCTATGTCTTAGTGTTGCCATACATACATGTGTTGTATCTTCTTTTGTGCGCCACAGATTCGCTGAAGTGACGGTGACCTCTGAGGAGTCATTAAAACTATTGTTGGAAAAAATCCCCCAATGTGAGCTCAATGGGGATAGGATAGACTGTCGCTTTGCTACCCGTCAAAACCTCGGTGTGTTTGAGGACATAGCAAATAAACGTAAGAGCACTACAAATCTTAAAACACTATTGAATTTACATTATATTGCAAAATGTCCGTATTACTGTAATCTTTTACCAAAGCAATGTGTTCTCTGCAGGTATACCCCTGCGTGTTAATTCCAGAGATCCTAAGGACTCGGATTCTTCGGATAAGATTCCTTCATTATTATCACAGGAGCCCAGTCCTCCCCCTTTACATCCACTCTTTCCACATCCACATCCACTTGCAAACAGGTTTCCCCCTTTACCCAGCCCTTTCCTTAGTCATCCACCTCCTCCCTTCCCACATATGCCACCACACATGCCTCCACACATGCCACCCCCTTTGTTCCCTCCTCATCCGATCCACGTTCCCAGCCAACCCCCTCCCAGTCTGCACGTAAATCCAGCGTTCTTCACCCCAGCACAAGATGGGCACAGCAGCAAAGCTTACAGCCAACAAAAGTGAGAGCACACTCTGTTTTCTATTCATAGCTATTGCAAACCATAAACTGTAAAATGTTGTGTTTCCCAATGAGACTAGATGATAATATTGAAGTGGAAAGTGAATCGGAGTATGCCTTCACGTGGTAGTCACTTGTGAAATCGAAATCGCAAGAATTTCAAATTCAAGTGCTTTGTTGTCGGAAAATTAAAATAATGGCGACGTAGGGTAAATTTCCACTGAGCTAGCAGACTATAGTCAATTTTTGATAGCTAGAACATGAAATAGCATTGGCCTATACCAAGTAAAGTGTACATAGATTATAGATTAAATATGTACACAAACAACAGCTAATACTTGTTGCACATGTTGAAAGGTTCTGGTCAGCCAAACTGGGGAACTCTGGTATCAAAATGTTCTCAGATTCCCACTCGCAATTACGACTTGAAGGGGGCATTCATGTGCAATTTCCAAGCCGGCAACTCATATTTACTATAATTCCGATACCACCTGAAGGCAGCATTAAAAGCAGCAAAAGACTGAGAAGAATGCAGAAGAATAGAACATGTAGAGATAATAAACCACGTAGAAAATATATTAAGGGTAAAACGTCAATTTGAGATTCAGTGTCTTTGTCATCGCAATCCTGAAAATAACTTTTATGACAAGTTATTTTTACTTATAACATGTGGTGTTGCTTTCGAAAATCTGTGTTTTTCAGACCCACAACTCGAAGTTCAGATAGAGATTTTGAGGAATTAATGAACAGAAATAAAGCTGTTGCCAGTAGTGCCATCAGCAAGGCTGTGTCGGGAGCAACAGCTGGTAAGTACAGCCGATCACATTCTGTAAGCTATGTGGAAAAAGGAGTGGACCCTACCAATGACTGACGGACAAACCTGAAATTGATTTCTTCAATAGAACATTTTTATGATTTAAATAAGCAGCAATGAAACAAAATGTATTCATAGTTTAATACTCAAAAACTCAGCTTAACGGTATTATGTGATTGACTTGACAGTGTCCTGGCAACAGGAGCAAACTAACCCACAGCATTATGTCTGATTCAAATGGAAATACATGACATCACCTTTTCCCGACCAAATCCTGCCCACTTCAAACCAGTGACACAAACTCAGACACCCTGCCTGGTACACCCAAGCAAAGTCAGGTTTGTCCCAAAGCTCCTCCAGCATTACCTTGGCTGTGTGCCTTGGGTCATTCTAATACTGAAAGCCGAATCCTCACAGTAGTCCAGATTTTCCGTCTTCTGGCGCAGCTTTTTTCAAGGGACATCTCAGTGTATTGTTTCTCCAATCGTAATTTCCAGTAGCTGGCACCGGGGAGCATCAGTGTAACAAAATATTGTAACCACAACTGACTGATGTGTTTTCCAGTCTAATTGTAGCAGAAATGTATGGATGTGAGCTCTTGGAATGTTTTGCCTAACTTAACTGTATGTTTAGGGTAGATGTGATCCATGTTTCTTAACCCTAACAACAACTTTGACATGCTTAATAACCGTCTCTCATATCTAATTTCTCCAATTGCTAATGCAGGAGACTTGCGAGTGGCCATGGAGACTCTGTTAACCGCCATTGCCATCATTAAGCAGTCCAGAGTGTATGGAGATGAACGCTGCCAAGCCCTGGTCACCTCACTCAAAGACTGTCTAGTCTCTATCCAGGGCAACTATGGCTACAGGTTTGTGTAATTATGCTTCAGGATTCTAATCTAATCTGAGGATCAGTCAGTATCATACAAATGCACATTTCTCTGCAGGAGCAGCAGTCGTTCTGGGGAAGATGAAAGAGACCGGGACAGGGGTCGCGACAGAGAGCGTGAGCGCGATAGAGACCGGGACAGAGAAGATTCTTACAGCTGGGATGGTGCGGTAACGTCTCGGAGGCACAGGCAACGTTCCCGGAGTGGGGAGAGGGATAAAGAGCGCTCCCGGGAACGGGAACGGCACAGAGATCACAGAGACCGGTACCGCTAACTTGGTAAGCTTCCTTCAAATTCATAGACTTGTACTCTTTCATCCAACAGACCATTTAATTAATTGCCGTGTTCTTATCAGTTCTTCTGTTGGATTTGTTGAGCTTCTGTGTTTTCAAGTACATCACGACCAAACTGAAGAATCTGACCAAAAATTGGTAAAACTCTGCAAATCTTAGGGACTCAGCTGGGGAGTTACAGCCAATGACAGCAAAAGACAGTGGTTGAGAAGAAACCTGGCAGAGGGGCTATGTGTTGCGTTTGCAGTTGCTGTTGCGGCTAGGGAGTCGAAAGTTTACATGAACAAACTTTACACATAACACAGTGACTGATCTACATAGGGGAAATGGTTAAGACGTGTGGAAACAGGCTATTAAGTAAACACACCGATGACAACGTCAACAATCACGTTGGTGTCACTTCTCGTGTGATGTGAAGTGTATTTGGAGACCTCATCCGGGATGAGTGTGTAACTCCCTGTCGGTCAGCCATGTAGTGTGAAAACCGGGACCAAACCCCGTATGGAGGTGACTTTGAAAGTACTGTAGTGTGAAATTGGATTTAATGATCCCAACAATGCAGAATTATCATACATATAGTAATAGAAGATATTGAGTAGCTCCACTACCTACTCATTTTGTATCTAAGAAAAGGTCACCACGTCCAACCCTCTGAACTTCAGTCATGATCTTATTACTTACATCGTCATACACACCATCATTATTTGTTCAGAAATGTCTCCTACTTTGGCTGATTTGGTATATCCTGTCTATTGTCGAATGTAAATTAGCTGAAATTGAGCAGACTGCCTCGAGTACTTGGCACCATATAAATGCAGTAAACTTCAAAAGACATTAAAACTTAAGTTTCACCCCATTGAATGAATTGAAATATTTACGAGTGTACCTTTTCAATAGATGTCTGTGATTGTTTCTGCCGTGTGTATGATATGATGACAGTTAGTGGTTAGTTAATTCACATGCATATTTTTTTGCGCTCACTTTCTTTATGACTGTGCACCGTCTGTATTTCTGGCCAAATCAGAGTTGTTTTACATGTGTGATTGTATTGCTTAAAGGCATCCAGTATTCTCCCTATATTTGTTTATATGGCTGAAGAGTGCAGCTTTCTAGGTTTAGTTTAAGGTTTTAAACAGTATTTGATAAAACCTTTTGAAAGACCTACAAGACTTTGATTCCTAGTGCTATTTAAATGGCCCAGAAACCTTTTGAGCAGATTACGGTTTATGAAGTGATGGTCAGTAAAGTAGTTAATTGTAATACAAAGTTCTTACTGTGCAGTGAACTGTTAAAAGTCTGCAACCCATCGTGTCACCAGACTGTTGATACATCTTCATAATCACATTTTTAGTCTTTTAAGCATGCTATGAATAGATCCAAGCATGGCTATAACCCGATTAACTGTGCAATACATAGTGGGGTAAAGTACATGCAAAACTTTAAAAACTACATATGTAAGGAAATGTTTCAGTTTGTAATGGTAAAGCTTTCTGAGTTGCAGGAATTGTTATAATATGCTAGTATAAAATGCCAAAGTAGTGCTGTAGTTGCAAGGACAATTGACACACATCTTAACTTTTTTTTTTCTCTCCTCCCCAGACGAGTGTTCAAGTGAAGTCTAGTTGAAGATGAGATTTTTTTGTTTCTTCACAAAGTTGCATAAAAATCAATAGTCCAAGGTGAGACTGAAGATGTATCTCCAAAAGTCTAAAGTGTACTTTTATTTGGTCCACGTGTCTGTCTGTACATACTGGGACTTTTACCTGTTTTAAGAAAAAAAATGTGGTTGTAGATTTGTTGCTGGGAAATTAGATTCCAAAGCTTGCATGTGCAGGAACATCTCTTATTAATTTATGAAATACAGTGTACTGTTATCACTTTGTTTTGTAATAAATCTATAGAATAAAAACACATTCCCTGACAATATAATTGCAGTGTTTTATTTCCTCTATTTAGGTTGTATTGCATCTGTTCACTGTAGACCACAAATATCTTTTATGTATATTTGTAATTTAATTTACTGGTAAGACAGTTAAAAACTACTTGAACTTAAAAGCAATGAATACTTTTTTAAGATTGATAATTCTGGCCCCACTACAGATTCACATGGACTGCAAAACTGTTTTTGATGAATTCAATTTTCTTAAGTGTGTTCTGGGTCTTTTTAATATTGATTAAAAAGATGTATCGATTAAATACAGAAATGAAGTACAATTACAAGCTGTCATTTTCTCTAAGGTGAGGCGTTGCTGTGTTTTATTTTGACACTGCACACGTGAGAGAACTCATTTTAAACTTATAGTTCTGGTAGAAAGATAATGGTAACAAGATTAAACAGGAATAATAGCAACAATATCATTTAACAACTTTATTTAGAAAAGAAAATGCATTATCAAACAGGTGCACAAATTAATGTTCCAAAAGTATCCACTCTAGTTGCCATTTGTTGTCACATTAATATAGCCGGGATGTGGCATGACCACATAAAATGTCCATGCCACAGCCCCACAAAGTCCATGCCCTTCTTGAAGGGGGCGGGTTACTTCTCCAGTGGAGCATAATTTAACAATTTCTCAATAAGATCCACATGAGAAAGGAGCATCCGCCGACAACAGTATCTCTTCAGACCCAGGGCATCAAGGGCATCACTTAAGAGGGAGAGACGAAGTAATGTTAGTGCTAATGCATGGCATGCATTATCGATCAATACAGAATCAATAACATTTACTCCACACAAGTAAGGATGACATTGTATTGTAATGGCCTCAGGTAACTGCTATGATTTAATGCATCAATAGTCTGAGCCTAGACAACTCGAAACCTTGGAGGAGATGAGCATACCCTGCAACAGATGAAGAGGCTAAACTGTTCATACATTGTACTTCAACTTCACTGCTTCAAGAAAATATAATGTATGAATTTACCAAAACATTCTGACTCATACAACCTTTTTTTTTTTCATAAATCCAAAATCAACTTGAAATGTTTTCACATGAATCAGCCTCACATTTCACCCTGTACACGCCCACATATATGTTCAATGTAAAGCACCATATAAAGGTTTATGAATAGAAATGAGCATAAACTACCACGGAAACTACTGAGCAGGAGACAAAGAAAAGACTAAAAATGAAAATGATTGCAACAACCAGCGGTGTCCACCACACTGGATATCATTTCTTAAATGTAAGTTTGATAGCCAAATTATATATGTTGTGGTGATCTGGACTGGCGTAATGACGAGGACTCATATTGTGTAATGTTTGTCCACACTTGACATTTACACAATCCACATGTGCAGGTAGTAAACATGTGCTGAGCGAGGTGACTGGATGAGGCAATATACGGCATGATGGAAGTTGTTTTACTGTTCGGACCATGTGAATGGAAGAATGAGTGCAGTGACCAGTAGGTGTGTATCTCACCCCTCAGTATACTCCGCTTGAAGTAGGCCGAGGTATGCCTCCCACTTGTTACCCACAATCTTCCCACACGTGAAGCACCGCACAGGGATGATCATTGTAAGACACCTGGGGACAGACGAGACACATCACCATGTTAATAGTCACACCGGAGAGTAAAAGGTTATGCTAGCACGGGAACGAGACAGATAGCGTCAATTAACCAGTTAATTAAAAACATTTATATCTTCCGTAAATAACTACTGAGGCTAATGCATTTGTTTGCTTTTGAACAACACAAAATACGAAGTTTAATAATACGGACGCGATTCCTCCTCCTGGGAAGTCAAGTGTTATACCGGCTAACTTCAATGTTTTGCTTTAATTCCAGCTACAACAATTAGCTTCAATGGACCCGTTTATGTCGAAAGGTTAGCGCAAAAACAGTCTTAAAATACAGTATTTTGTGTAATCTGGACGCTGTTTTTCTTGAGAATTAACATGCAACGTTAGCGCCTAGTTTCAGCTCGAGCACACAGGCTAGCCACGCGATTAGCACAACACTAACTGTTAGCTAACGTTTGCCGCCACGAAACCACAAACTGTTAGTTCTTTAGCAGTCAAAACAGAATATAACACATGTTAAATCGTATTCACTCACCGTCACTAATCTAGTTTACGTAAAACGTAAATGTTAAGTAAGATTGAGCGAAACTAGCTCTGAGAAAGTGACGGTAGCTTCCCTCGTTGCCTCCAACCGGAACAACATCAGCACTTCCGGTAAATCCTTAAAAATAAAAGCTTCACTCATTTTGTCTGACCAGGCTTCAGAAATATGAGGATTTATAGATGAGAGAGACGGTGCATGTTTTGTTGAAATCTCGCTGACTCTCAGGAGTTTTGTTGCACCTCAGTAGCCTATATCTTTTGGGTGATCCTCCACCTGAGGCATGACTGCTGATGTAAGATATTTTACAGCTGAACCATGAACGTTGTTGTCAAAGATAACTAAATACAGCAGTCCACATTTTTAATGTGTTCAAGCTATGTTGTTTCAGTGTTCATGCACATGAAACATTTTGACAGCAAATACTCAAAATTGTTAGCTTTCACACAAAAGCGGCCTTGAATTAAGTGTATTGTGTCGTTTTTGTTCATTTAACTCCAAAGCTTGTAGACTTTTCTAAGGAACATAATACCACTTCATAAAATTTGAAACATGAAACACACCAACTCGAAATGTTGTCATCCAGCAGTAACTGCATGACTCTGCTCTGCATTTAAAATTTTGAAATATAGATATAGGAACAAGAAGCATTTATCATATATCACAGAACATGGAATTAAAATATAGATTTAGTAAGGCAAAAATTAAGAATAAGGCCAAAGGAGGTTGCTCTAGCGTACCCAACATGCAAAAAGTATATCTGTACTATTATATTTTCTTGACAGTGCAAATTTATCATGCAAACTGAAATGAATGATCAATTTGGTTTAAGACAATTTCACCTCTAATTAATTCATAGAGCTGAAGTTGTATCTAAAAAATATTTCATCCCGGAATAACTGCAAATAAAGAAACACTCACTTGGGCCGGTTCACTGTCTTTAATCAAGGTTGTATTATGAGCTCTAACTTTTTACACTTGAGAGTTTGGGAGCAGAGGGGAGTGTGCATAAGAAAATATGTTAGAAATATATCCAAAATATATCATAACCATCGTATATCATCACTACAGTCACCAGGAAATACATAATAGCCATCATCATCATCTGTATCACCTTCATAGCCATCACTAACTTCATACATCATCATCACCTACAATATTATTACATCATCATCATTTATGTAATTTAACCTGCTACAGCACATGTGCTAAATAAGGAGTCCTATCTGAATTATTGCATTTATACGCTGTTGAAATTATGAAAATAGGATTTCTTTTTTTTTTTTTTGGTACTGTATTGTACATCGTAAGGTGAAGTTTGTTTTGGTGTTTGGCATATCGTCTTTTGAATATGGTTGGGGTGTTGACTGATGAATGAGATATGTTCTTACCATATTATCTTACCAATGAATGTGTTGTAATATATAGTAATATATACTAGTGACTTTTCAAATAATGGTGTGTATCAAACCTGTCTTTCTGCTATCTACTTATGCAACAGTGACATCCCCATGATCTTATGAGTGGACCCTATTGTGCACTGCTGTACAGGTGAGTGTTTGCTGCAACAAAATTGTGATTTGTTTTTTTTTTTTTTTTTTTGAGTAAACTATACAACAGTAGTTAATCTACACCCCACTTTAATTGTATTAACAACCCATGATGCTCTTATTACATTTAAGTTGCACATAGCTATGAAATGGGTTTTTAATTTTATTCCTACAGCTACAGAAGTGGAGCACAATGAAGACATAAACGAATCCCATGTTTTGGCTTTAAACCTGATAGTGCTAACACTAATGACAGTTCAGCCTGCCACAACTAAATATCTACTGTAAGATGTAAACCGATTGAATTAGAACTACTGTGGATGGTGTGTGAGACGTGAACGGTTATTGATTTCTGACATCATTTGACAGTAAAATAAAACTCTTTCTTATTCTACAGCAAAAGGTAACTTCACTATTATTCTTTGACACACCCTGTACATGTTTTATCTCCAACATCCCCATTCATAACATTCTGCAACGACTGCTGCATGTTTCTATTTTTCTGTCTCCCAAAAAAAAAAAAACTTTAAAATTGCACTTTGCCATCTTCTTTTTGGGTATGCTGGGATCAAGTTTCTCTTAACTCAATCCCTTTCACGTAGGCATTGATTTAGCCCAAATATGTGCAATACATCACAATGCATATTTCAATCTGTTTTCACATATGCTCTTTCAATTGTATTATTTAAAAGTAAAATAAAACCTAGAACAATGCTGATAGCCTGGAGTAATATAACTTTCATTTTTAGGAATCATTAACTTTTAGCATAGTGAACCAAGCTGATTTCTCGAGCAAGAATGTACAAATATTGCAAGCTTATGTTAATATTTGTGCGCTAAAAATGATAAGTATTTGATTAAGCTACCTTTAGAGATTTTAGGCTGTAAGGTCAGTACTACAGTGTTTAAAAAAAAAAAGAAATAGATTCATACAATTCAGGTGCAGTACTGAAGCAACGTCATGCATATACTATATGTAATTATGCTCCATATACAGCCTTTATCAAAACATGAATGGTTTGATTCACTACAAGTGAAAGCAGGCTAAAAAAAGAACCTAAGATGCACAGTGGCTCCCCATCCCCCATCGGTACCATAATAGTCTGCCAACTGCTCTGCAACAACTCTCTAACTCATCAACCAATGAATATTTGAATTCGAAATAATGATTTGGTTTTAATTCCTCCTCGCAAGTAGCAACACTCCCAGCAAGATGGCTCCTGCAGCGATAACGGCACCACCGATGAGGAAGGGTTTCAGGTGTTCCAGAGAGTCTGTGCCGGAGGCTGCAGCCTCGTCACCTTCCGCCGCTGCATCACCTTCTGCTGCCCCATCCTGGGGAGGAGGGAGCTCTGGCTCGGGAGCTGCAGGTGCAGGGTCAGCCTTGCGTGGTGGGGCTGTCGGCTCCTTCTTCTCTGCCTTAGTTGCTGATTTGGGTGCTGGAGCCCCGGACTTGGCCTTGGCTTCCATGGACTCAGGGACAGAGGTGCCGTCTGCTCAGGATGAGTCTTTATAAGGTCGGTTCTGTGCTGCTTCACTGATGAAACACAGTAAATAGACACAGCCAGATTATCCCTCTATATTAAGCTCAGACATGATGTTATCTGCTCTGCTGCATGTAGACTGACATACGAAAGAGCCCTTAAAATCCATGTGTACAGCGGTGAAGCAGTCGTGTGGTGGTGGGGCCCTATATGTGACCTTGGAAAAAGATGACATTGTGGGAAGACGCCAGTGCTCAGAGGACAGAGAATAGTTTAGTTTGGTCTCAGCGACTGTGACATAATCTTCCTCTGAAGAAAATAATCTTGCGGCACCTTCCTGTGTAAAGCTTTTTAATAGGAAAATCTATGAGTTTTGTTATAAAGAGGGAACTGCAGCTTAGAGTCTAGGAATTAAAACTAAATTTCTATGACCCTGACGAGAGCCTTATACAAATACAATAACATGTAGATTTAATCTCCCCCCCCCCGTCTTGCTCTCCATCCCCTCTGCAAAACTGCATGAGTCATGTGTGCTATAAATGGAGAACAAGATGGAGGAAAGAAATAAAGACCACCAAGTCTGCAAGGTAATCAGTGAAATGCAAATGAGGCAGAAGGAATTAAGAGGAATAAGCGCTGCTCAAATGGAATGAAGGCGTCATAGCAGCTCACACTTTACAGAATGTAGCCTGGACACATCTTCGCAAAAATACTTCCAATTAAATCCTGCTGTGATGTGATGAGAGGAAATATGGACTTTACATACCTCTCCAACAGCTCTGTTGAGATTATAATAGAAGTAGAGATGGAGGAGGAACTGCAGCAGTCTCTGGAAGTGAGAATGTCCTTAATATTACAAAATGAAAAAAGCGGAGTGATGGAGGACACCGAAAGCAGGAGGGAGGAGAATGAGACAGGGAGAGGAGGAGAGACTGGGATGTACCATCTAGTCCTCAAGAATAGGGGGGTTCTACTATTTGACTTTTCTTTGGTTTTAGAGGTGTTTTTTATTAAAGAATCCAATGGATTATTAGTATGATTTCAACATGGCAAATCTTGGTGTTAGATTACTTCTAAAGATATAATACATGTTGCACATAGGACCTTCTGAAAAGAGAATAAAGTCCAGTCATTTTTGGGGTACAATTTCTCTTAGAGAGTAACATTTTGTTATTGTCTTGGCTCTGTACTCAAGCACGTTTTGATTTCAGATTAAACAGTAACTGAGATTAAAGTGATGACTTTCACGTTTAAAAGTGCTTAAGGGTTTTAATGCTTTGCACATACCATCCTTATTTTAAAGGGTCTACAGCTCTTTTCATTCAAAGATTTACATATTTGTATTACATTTATATTTCATTCATTGACTTTTAGGAAACTTCATTGTTTAGTGTTTCCTCAATGACCTCATTTATATTTTATCCAAAGCGCTTTACAGTGACATTCACCCATTCATACACACATTCACACAGCAAGCTCATCAGGAGCAATTAGGGTGAGGCGTCTTGCTCAGGGACACCAGGCACTAGGAGGAGCTGGGAATCGAACCGGCAATCTTGCGGTTGCCAGCCAACCCGCTCTACCTCCTGAGCTAATGCCCCCTATTATTAAGTTTATCGTGGCTGCTATACATACCATGGAAAATCTTGTATGTGAAAACCTACTGGTTAAAAATAATTTTCTGATTCCAATTCTTCCGGTTGGTGTTATCCTGTTTTTTTACATGAAGCCCAACAGTCTCTGACAGGGCAGCAGATGATACACTGTGACACCACAGCACATACCACAGTGACACCACACACTTTTCTGTCAATTCCCATAAGATGGTTGGCCACTCAGTTATGTTATGAGTCATGCTTTCTACTCTATGAAGGTGAGTCATTGGCCCCGTCTTTACAATGTTGCTGTATAGCTAATGTGAGAAATGACACTCTAAAAATGCAGATTTATGTTGCAATTGACAAACTGATGACAGACAGCTTTGGATCTATTTTCAGACAGATGTCAGCCAAATAACCTGGAGCCCTGAGCTCAGCAGTCTGTGTGAAAGTGAGAAGTCGCTGTGACTGGTCTGGACCAGAAGGTGTTTCCCATTAACTCAATCTCTTTTTTTAATAGATTGTTGGCTTTTCCCTGCATTTTTGACAGATGACAGTACACCTAGTCGTGTGTGTGTGTGTGTGTGTGTGTGTGTGTGTGTGTGTGTGTGTGTGTGTGTGTGTGTGTGTGTGTGTGTGTGTGTGTGTAAATGCGTTTTTATGACGTGACGCGGATCCACGCCCAGTATACGCCGACCCAACGAAGATTGCAGTATGCCAAGATTTTAATCGGTATAGGACGGCGTTATCGGTGAAATGCGTACCGGTTGACGCAAAATACGCCACCAAAACGAACAAGTCGAAATCCTCCTTCCATTTTTGCATCAATTACTATCTTATTACCGAAAGCACAATTTGATCTTTTCTCTTGGTCGTTGTGACGCAATCGAAATGACGTGTAAACGTACACCTGTGGGAGACACGTTCATTTAATACGTTTTACGTTTGGTAATAATAAAGGGTAATAAAGAGTTAACAACGTGATTTGTATGATGGTTAACCGTGTAGGTTTGTATAGCCACTCGTTTTAAAAACACGTGATCCTTCTCCTGAGATTCCCGGGATCTTTGACCGTCGTCTCCCAGAGAGGAGCGGTAGCCTCTTGGACAACACTGCCCTCTTTGATTCAGATGCAGATTCCTCGATATTCAGAAACCACCAGTGGCGCCCTTTCTCTCTCCGCAGGATCTCCGAAGTTCCTGCGGTCTGCCGTGTACAAAAAAACCCCGAGGCAGGTGTACGTAAACATTACGTTGTACGGGATTTGCGCAGCCAAACGCGGAAGGGGAATAGCCGATTCGTACGTATTTTTTTCCTCCCTTTCTGTGGGAGAAATCACCGAGGGGATGGGCCAGATCCCGTGGAAACGCCGTCTCCGTGTAGCTGGTATCCGTGCAGGGGTGCGGGAGTTGTCCTGGTAGCGCACACACAAGCCGCCGACTACAACCGGGGAACAGAAAGGCTCGACTTGTTCGTCAAACCCAGAGGCTCCGTAACCTTCCGTGGACGGGACTCATCATGCCGAGGTCCGGCGGGGGGACGTGAAAACGAGCCGCAGTCTGCCACAGCTGACGACGTGTTGCAGTCGAGCGGACCGACCGAGGATCCGCCAGCGACCGTGTAATCAATAACGCTCGTCGGTGGCATGTAGCCTACGAGCTTTGCTTCTGACAGCACCGAGGAGGCGCCGGCTCTTTGACGTCTCTGGGTCCGTTCATTCTCCCGATGAAATGACGTTGGTGTAATTCCGTCGGTGAGACATTTGTGAATCCATCCACCCAGCGGGGCCGGTGTCGGGGAGAGCGGGGCTGAGGGGGGTCAGCAGGAGGATATGGGACAGCGAGCGGAACCAATGCAGTGGGTCTCGGCAAGGCATCGTCAAAATACAGGTGAGCGACGGGATGACGCGTCTGACTGGCTGGTCACCTGCCTGTTAGTATGCACATGTAGAGCACCGGCGCTGTGACCCGGCTTTTTAATCCACGATTCAGTGCTGGTTGGAGGCCACATCTCCTTCAGCTAGGCCCGCAGGATGCCACCGGAGACAGCTGTCCTGATTAAACGAGATTAGACACTACTGCCGCGGCTGCTGGAAACATGCTGTTGCACACATAAACACATCGAACTGCAGCTAAACGGAGCTCAGTTTGTTAATCTACTGTCTCCAATGCCAATCACATCATACAAGAGTCCAAAGTGATGGGGCAGTTTCTTAGTCTCATAGGTGTGAAGTACAGCCAGTACTCCAAAAAAATATTCACTTAAAGTAAAGTAAATGACAAACCCCATTAGCAATATTGATGTTGGATTATTTTCTTATACTTATAGCAGCTGCATGATCCCCTCCACTAGAGCATTCACTACCAGAAGGAGACTTGATGCATGTACTATCTGGATTATGCTACAGTATAGATGACATGTTTCTTTTTTAAGAAAAGCACCATGGCACCACAGTAGTAAGGGGAATGTCACACCTGTTATTGGCACACACACTGAGAATCTTTCACTCATAATTAGGTCCCTCCTTTTCTCATGACTTCCAGTTGTGCATATATTTTTTCTCCATGTCCATATGAATGCAAAAAGCCTTCATTGAGCCATGTTTCAGCATAATGGACCATACGTGTCCCAACGACAACCCTAAGACCTTTGCAATTAAGATAATAATATTAAAATAAGAATATAACAATCCGGTCTAAGAGAGTTTGGCAATTTTTGAGGATAAAACAAGACAAGTTAACAATATTAAGTTATAACATAAAGTGGCAAACGCTGTAGTCTTCTGTTTAATGCTAAGACACCAGATAAGTTTGTTATTTAGCAGAAGCACTGTGTGTCATGCTGAATTTACGTCCCACAGATGAGTGCTGGACCCTTTTACCGTTAACATCTTTCTTATTATCTTCTTCCTGCACTGAGTCCAGCCTCACACCTGAAGCACGTTGAGTGAATACGAGCTTACAACATACATATTTAATCATATTTTAAATAAAAAATCGACCCAAGCTCATCCATGTTAGGCTGCATCAACACCCGTGTTTGCACTTGGTTCCCTGGCATCCCTGTAGGCTTCAGCCCTAGTGGAAACCAAGCGCCTCCAGGGAGTCCTGGCAGATACAGTATGTTGTCTCTTTGTTTTCCAAAGTGCACACATGATGCGTGACCTTGCCTTGTGCCAGAAAACTTGCTCCTCAACTGTTATTGACTAATTATTTCAGATTATTGGATTGAACAGTCCAGTTCTGGTGTTTAAGTGTCTACAGGACTAAAAGAAGACAAGCATCTTATTTTATGTCATCAATATGACACATACCATGGTCAAAAGTGTGATACAGTTACTGATCTGATACTGAAAAGTTCCTCTTTTGTCAGAGTTTGGTGTCTTTTTGTTAAGTTTTGTAAGAAGCACTAAGGCTTTAAGGCCTGTATAATGTCAATAGCCCATCTGTACTGTTGTGTTTCTGCATAGATGAGAGAAGAAAGCAAATCAACAGACGTTTTAATAAAAAAAAAAAACACACACACACTTGTGACCTATTTGGGGGAAATCCCTTTCATGAATGTATACTTTTACAGGTAAAGTGAGGAGTGGTTTAATGCATTTATCTGAGATAATGAACCAAAATAAGTTACCCTTTTATTTTGAATATGCCATGGCCCCTTGAAATGTAATGTAAATTGTTTATTCTAAAACTTTGGAAAAATAGGAAACGGGAGCTCCAGCTACCTCTGTTTGTTCTCTTGTCAGACATGGAGGTTGAAATGTAAGTTCATGAGAGATAATGAGGCAATTAACATTTTCAAGTGCATCATGGGAGATGTGATCTGAATAAGCCATGTGTGAAAGGGCCTCACTCCGTGATAAAACCCGGGAGGCAGTATTGACGATATGACAGGTGCTTTGCAGGCAGATGTATCACAAAATCTATAAGGTGCAGAACTGAAATCAAGCGATTCTGCAGCAACACCAATTACAACAAGACAGCTGTCAGAAAACTACAAATGTGTGAAAAACACCAATTTATATGGCCGCTATACATTCAGCACACTGCTGAAAACCTATGGCTGCAGCGCTGTGTTGCATGGAGGAAACTGCTGCAGTTTTCTTTCATTGACGAGATACACTGACGAACAGATATGTACATGGTTTGTGGCCATATGCCACAGACAGGTTGGCACAGCACATATGTCACCACCCCAACACAAAAAAACCTTTCATCCACAAACACACACACACACACACTGCGATGTGCAGTGCACATACTATCACATCAACTGAAAGAAGAGAAAACGGAGTGGGAAGAGGTGAAAGGGATTGAGTGGGTGGCAGTGGGAGAAAAAGATGGAGAAAGAGGCAGAGGGAGAGTAGGAGTGAGTGGCACATGGCTTTCAGTCTAAAAAAAGATGGGCAACATGAAACCAGAATCTGGATAAGCTAGATAAGCAAGAGGAGGGGGGACAGGAAAAAAAGGCTGGAGGAGAAAATGTAGGTTCCCTCTGCACTGAAAATGGTGCAGATGCACACGCTCGGTTTCATGCTCATAAATGTCCTCTAAAATATGAATACTGAATGAGCGTGTGGGTAGAAGGAGAGAGCATGAGGATGGGAAGACGGAAGATGAGAAAGGCGGAGGATGGAGATGGGAGATGGGTGAGATTCTTTAGGATGGACAGAATACCCCTGTGGTGTGACAGAATGGCAGCAGACAGGATCATTAGAGACGGCAGGAGCGGAGCCAGGGATGTGACAAATGCTGGAGAGAATCTTGATCTGAGCAGAATGTAACACTGACCCGGGCAGAAAAAGAGAGAGAGATTTGGGTCGGTGCTGCAGTCGCACCAGCATGCCAACCAGGCACAACCGTAGCGTTTTCTCCAGCCGTCCTCGGTAGTCTGTCTGTCCATGATTGTGGCCAGCTCACCACATGCCAGCTCCTCTCCAGCCCGCCGTCACCGTCCCTCCAGGCAAATGCTGTTCCTTTCTTGTTGATGTATTGATTCTGACACTACAACAAGCCAAGACAGGGCAGTCACTGCATACCTGTCTGCCTCACTGTGTGCCCACAGAGCTTCTCTTTCATAATACTTCACCGACTGATCACGTGATCACATGATATTGATATGATTCAGTGTCGGCATACGGTCCGTCCACTTTACTGCCAAAGCTACATCCCTATATTTTTTGCGTGCGCCGGCAGCCTTGATGACATGAAAGACACTGTTCTCTGGATATTAAACAGTAGATACTTCCAGTTATTTTCAAATGTACACATTTTTCAATCGCCAAATACTTGAATATTTGCATCCCATTGAACTGAAATGGACATCCATAGCTTAATGCAGAAACTGTATGTGCTGCAGTGAATGTCAGATACATCCGGGATGCATTATGTACATATGGATGAACCGAGGGGACACACCTTTGTTTACAAGGACTCTGTCTTTACCTCCAGTATGTGAGTGTTTGATGCTGACCTTTAGTCAGTGTTTGGAGAGATCTATAACCAGGAACAAGAGTCACTTCATCAACATACATGTTGGTTTAAGATTGATGCAATTTAGAAATGTAGTTCTATAGCACATATTTACGGTGTCACCGTAGAAAATGCATGATTTGACAAGAGACAGTACGTAGTTGAAGCACCTTTGGCAGCGATTTACAGCATTGCGTCGTCTTGGGTTTGATTCGACAAGCTTTGCACCTGGATTTGGGGATTTCCTGCCATTCTCTGCTCATCCTCTCAAGCTCTGTCAGGTTGGATGGGGTCAATGGACGGCTATTTTCAGGGCTCTCCATAGATGTTCGATTGGGTTCAAGTCAGGGCTCTGGCTGGGCCACTAAAGGACATTCACAGAGTTGTCCCTTACCCACTATACGCATGATGCTGCCACCACCATGCTTCACTGTTGGGATGGTATTGGCCAGGTGATGAGCGGTGCCTGGTTTCCTCCAGATATGATGCTTAGAATTGAAGCCAAACAGTTCCATCTTGGTTTCACCAGACCAGAGAATCTTGTTTCTCACAGTCGGATTGTCCTTTAGGTGCTCATTTTGCAAACATGCAAGCTTTCATGTGTTTTTGACTGAGTAGAGGCTTCCATCTGGCCATAAAGGAGTTTTGCATAAAGGAGTTTTGCAGTGACGGTTTTCCTTCTGGAAGTTTCTCCCATCTCCACACATGATCTGTGGAGCTCAGCCAGAGCGACCATTCTTGGTCACCTCTTATCAGGCCTTTCTTCCCTAACTGCTCAATTTGGCTGCAGGCGATCAGATCCAGGAAGAGTTCTAGTTGTTCCAAACGTCTTCTATTTAAGAATTATGGAGGCCAATCTGACCCTGCTCTTGGGGGGGCTTCAATGCAGCAGACATTTTTTTGTAAATTTCCCCAGATCTGTGCCTCGACACAATCCTGTTTCTGAGCTCTGCAGGCAGTTCCTTCCACCTCATGGCTTGGTTTATGATAACAAATGAATAGTCCTTTTATAGCTGGCTACAGTGACGATAGATGTAGTGGTTTCTCAGGGAGAGGATGTGATGGGAAATAAAGAGGCTGTAACCAAGCGGATGTGTGCCACAGTTTGGCTTGATGCTGCTGCTATTGCTGCAGCAGATTCATGTAAGCGAGATGGTAGAGCAGGATATGAAAACACCTGCTGCTAGTCATACCAGATCAACCTGCTGTCTGTGAAACAAGGAGTATACAACTCATGTCGACTCAGATGAGACTCCAGTTTGCTGTTTGTGCAGATTTTAGATTCAGATCCAGTGTCTGTATCTACCTCAGGGATGGTGTAGTGATGTGTTGACTGTGTTCTGTGTAATTCTTTGAGGAGTGAGAGCAGGTGAGTTTTAACGTGTGTGGACATAATAGCAAATCTAAATTTTTTTACAATTCACTTATAGTGTTGCTGTGTGTAAGTGGATTTTATTAGGGCCATAGCATGTAGGAGATTCATCAGAAAAGTCAAAGGCAATCATTCTCAGTAAAACATTTCCCATGCATGCCTGTGGCCTGTTTGTTTCATTTCCATGTCAAAGACAAAGCCGTAATGACGGACGGAGAGCACTGTCATTGTTGTTACATCATTGTTGTTGCATCACGTGGGTGCGAGCCCGGGCCTGGCACACAGTAGCATGCTGCGAGGAGCACAAAAGCATTGCTCACATGCAGGAATATGTCACAGTCTTTTCACAAAAAACGCATGTCATTTGGATTCAGACGAGAGTCACTAGCTCAGGATGGGAGTCAAGTGTTGGCATGAGTCATGCTGAATGCAGTAAGCAAGCAGAGTCGGGGACTGCAGCTCAGCCCTGAGCTCTCTGTGTAGTAGAGTTTCCCCTAAAGGTCAGCTTTTAGACATTTAGATGATCTTTTGATCTCAGGTTACAAGCACAGCATGTGCGTGTGTGTGGCATTTGCTGTATTTATCGCTGGAGGAAAAATATGAACTTGCAAAAAATTTCAACGTCAGGAAGTTTCTCTTCTATTCCCTCAAGATTAATAAGGGATTGACTCAGCATTTGCTTTAACCTGACTCTGCAGTTTCCTTAAGTAAATCATGGTGAATATCATTTATATGATACGAGCAAAGCATCTGCTAGTTTAATCAATATTCACAGTAATATAGAAATTGCGGCCAAGAAGGATATCTTAAATTATAATAAGTAGTCATGCCCGTTAGGAACACTTGCTGGGTGCATCTATGTGGTTTTTAAATCTGAAAAATGTAATTGTGGTTATGCAGGCATGACAGTTTCTCACTGATCAGTGGCAGTTATTGAAATAGTTTCGCCCACAACAGCTCAGAAAGATTGATTTTACACTAGTGAATGCACATGTTAGGGTATATAGAAACATAAATCCAAATTGTGTCAGAGCTGTTTATTATCACAGACAGGAAAGGGTTGCAGGAAACAAAGTCATTCTTTGCCCATTTACAAAATATAATAATATAAAAATAAAAAATAAATTCCATCAGTCCAATTGCATCCAGTGAGGGCTTAATATCGTAGCATTTCTTTAAGTGTATTCTTTTGAAGAAAATTAACTATTGCAGTGAGAAAATATGCTGTAATCCTTTATTCGGGACAGGATTTGGCAGCATTTGTGTGTATTGGTCTATTTTATACCATCATTGTCACAGGAATGTGTTGTTTCACACTCCTAACTAACAACCCAATTTGCTCGTCACGGCGCTGCAGGTCTTTATTTTCTGAAGATATGCAGTTTTCTGATTGGAAAAATCTTTTACCCTTCTTGTTTATTCACAAATTTGCAGTTGGTTAAAGAAGTTAAAGGGACAGTTCACCCCAAAATCAAAAATATGTGTTTTCCTCTTACCTGTTATGCTATTTATTTATCAGTCTGGATTGTTTTTGTGTGTCTTGACACTTGGCTTGTGGTGCTCAAAGCGCCAAACAAATAGATTTGAGCAACTCAACAGCAATGTCTCTCTCCAGAAATCATGACCTGGTTACTCGCAATAATCCACTGACCTTGTTGCGGGCATTTTCATGTAGTGGTTAAACTGGTTTAAACTGGTTAAAAGAAAATAGTCTCCACTCCACTCCCAATGTTTGGGTGACTGTGCCTTTAACTGATGGCTGAGGTCCCTGTGCGTAATGATCTATTAGTCTTTCACTGTGGTGAAAAACAGTGTACACAAGTGCATCTCCTAATGTCGACAGTAGAAGCTTAACAGCACCACTAACAGGCATAAACATCCTCTGGGTGATGGATGGGAGAGCCTGTGAGGAGGCAACTGGTGAGGAGAGATGTGGAGTTGTACTGATGACCGGAGTCCTCGTCCATGAAACGAGGCTTGCAGAGCCAATCTCGCCAGAGGTCAGCGCTAATTAGTCACGGTACCGACTTGAGTATATCTCTGTGCAGTTTGATAGCTAACCAATACTCAGATTATTGGGCTAGTGCACTGGCTTCTGTAAGCCTAATCTCGGGACTAGTCGCAGCGGTACTTATCCGAGGCATTCGCGGCTGGTCTTGGATTCACCGACCATTAAAGGGCCACTTTTCAGAGGTGTTTTTAGCACATTGATCTCCTTGGAACCTTGAGAGTGATCAGTCTGAATTATTGGCTGACCTCAGAATCTGTGGTTACAGTTGCTGCCTCACAGAGGTCTGAAAATGTGAGAATACTTGAATAGAGTCTGAAACAAACGGCCGGCTCGTGGTTGTGTTACAAATGATTTACGAGACTTAACAAAGAAATAATGATAGTGACTGGTATCTGATTTTGGGGCTAATGATAATGCCCGTCTGGAAACTATTTACAAAGCACAGGTCATGCTTAAATTATCAATCATCTTAAAAGTGATGTGCTGCTTCTTCCTGTTGCATATTCATGTAGAGAGCTTACCTCTGGACGTTTGCTAGGAAAATTAAACCATTTGAAGGCATCACTCGTGGGAAATGGTGATGGGCATCTTCATTTATTTTTCATAGATTTTAAGCAAAAAATTCTCAATTTTGAAAATAATCGTGAGTTGCAACCGTTATTGCGAATCAAACAATATGAAAAAAACGTCAATAAAATGAATTCATAAGGAATAAACTATCAAAAATATTTAAGAAAAATGAGCAATCATGAAGTTATTCATATAACATTTCTGTACTATTTTTTTTACTGGGCATCCGAGCAAATAATAGATTTTTAATTTTACCTAATGAAATTTTGTTAGCAGTAGGTAGTTATGTTATTGGACACATACATAGTTTCTCCATTAGGGATATTTGATTTGATAGTAAGCTAAAATAATATTAATAAAAAAAGCTTTGTTTGTGCCAAAATTAAAGTGTTCTAACTGAGGGATTAAGGCAGTTTCCAGGCCACAAAATGGATGGATGGATGCATAATAAAGGGATGGATGCCCGGACAGATGGATGGAGCTGGCACCACTCACTTATAATAACTTTACACTTCGACAAGGTCACCCTGTTACTTTCTACTGTAATCCAATTTAATTTCATAACTGTGTCATGATGTTTTTCAGCCGTTGGGGTCTGCTGGGAGTTTAAGCCCTATCTTAACAACAGGCCGGGGGGAGAGTGCTGATGACGGTGTCCCTGGAGGTCTAGCGGGTGCCTTTTTGCATTCAAGAGATCTGCTTGATTTCACCGGCCTGATTGTTTTGGCCTCAATGAGATTTGGCGGGAGTTCAGATGTTCCCTTATTTCCTTTCCCCTCTTTTCTTCCTCCCTCCTCCTCCACTGTCCTCTTTAATGTTGCTCCAACTCAGAGAAAGTTTGACAAGAAGCTGTGAGGTGACTTCAGTCACACAAACCTATTCACATATCCTTGTTTCCTCCAATCTCTCACATTATCTCAAAGCCGACGAGCCACATTGTGGGCTGAAACTAAGAACCGGTATCTCCAGGTCAATCGTTGTGCTACATGTAATGAACGGTATCGCCCTCCCGTCTCCGCCGAAGCTTTGGCTTTTTACAAATAGTCCCAGCAGGCACCCGAGCTGGCATTGAGGCATCGCTGACGTCTTCCTGCAGATTTCACTGTGTCATCTGTCCTCTTTGGTTGAAGGTCAGCCAATCAGTGAAGCCCCCCTGCTGTAGTGCTTTGATTGGAAGGAAACCTTCGTTTTGTCACTACACTGCTCTTGATTGGACTCTTCTGCTGCTGTTAGCCAGTTGTTGTCACCTTCCAACACAGCCACGGCTATGTGAAAACACTTTTGAAAACAGGAGGAATTATTCGTTACTGGGCCTAAATTGCCCTGTAATACTTGGTGTGTTGTTATTTCCGTACGGTGTATTTTTCAAAGATTTCGAGAGCTTTCATAATTTCCTGTTACTCTTGAGCTTTTACCATATGAATGTGACGATTGTGGTGGCAATGTGCTGTTCTGTCTGCAGGGTTTTGCCTTTGGTTTTAGCCCATTTTTCATGCAGGTACATGTCAGGGGTTTGAAATTAGGGATGCATTAGATAACAGAAACATGATAAAATGATATCCAGCAGCCCAGTGAATCCCAATTTAAAGACGCTGAGGTGATATGGCAATACTTTATATGTTGACATTCAGTTTGCTCACAAAAACACACTGTGTATCCTTGAGACCTATCAAACGCACTGAATGCATTTTCTTCCCCATTAAACTTTTGCAAAGCCAATTTTCTTCTATGTATTTGAAAACTGTATTGTTTACAAGCATTTTGACACAACATGATTCACTGCCAACTGTAGATAAGTGGAATAATGGGAATCTCATTGGCAAAGAAATAAACAAAATGTGGCCCTGCTAATTAAAATCTCACTCCACAGTGCTAGCATTGGTCAACAACTAAATTGAATTCTTGATGAAATAACCAAAGAGCAGAGACATTGTTTTATTCCAACATGATTTAGGATTTTTGATAATGCTTTCGAGAGAACCTGACGATATTCACATTTAGACAAAGAAATCAGATTATTGAAACAATAATAGGCTTATATAGGCTTTTACAGTTCAGTAGGTCTCCAGTTAACTGTAATGTAGGTCAAATTTGCACTAAAGGTGCAGTATTGGACTGTACCAGCTGAATTCAATAGGTGTATAAAAGTAAATATAATTGCTAAATGTATGTATATAAAGGAGCAAAAAAGTCCAGGAGTCCATATTCCATGTTGGTCCCAAAAAAGGGGAAACCACATACAAATCATTGCAGGTGTTTTGGCTCAACATAGAAACAAACAAGGGAACTGGCACACAGCGAAACATTGGAGAGAAGAAAGGTGCTGAGAAGTCTGATGTGTTACAATTTTAAATCTGATGAAAATATGATAGAACTTACAGTATAGTTGCCAATTCAAGGCTATTGGACTGTGAATATTGAATTTTGTTCGAATGAAAGGTGAGCCCAGGGGGCATAGGGCTCCTTCTGCCAGGATGTTCTTTAGTTTTTCTCTGTGTTTAGTAATAAAAGCAGAAACGTTTTTTTTTTAAAGGTATTTCTTCAGCAGATTTGCTCAAAGGAAATGCCAGTGTTTTTCTGTAATACTCCACACGTCTCTCCTGAGAGCTATGTAGGTGGTGGCACAAATGCCTCAATTAATGTTTTTTTTTCTCTTGTTGCCTTATTTCTTTTTTCAGAGGTAATTAAGAAGTACAAACAAGGGACAGGAGATTCTTTGCACAAGAAATGTCTGTATTAAACCTTTTCAAGTCATGATAATGTGCTGAGCTAGTAAATTGTATACATGCAATTCATGGTATAAAGCATTGGGTCGATTTGGTCTGAGGCAGGTCTTCTCCTTGCAGTCTATCCAGGTTCTCATCTTTTATATTTTATTATTAGTGCAGATTTTAGTTTTTTTTTCTTGGTTTAAAACCATTACTCATGGTAGTGCAGGACAACGAGAACTATTGTCTCTCTTAAAGGCAAGTCCTTTCAGACACCGTCTCATCTATGCATCTGTCATCGTTACTGAGTTACCCGTGTTATTCACACAGCAAGAATTGTTCTGCAAACAGACAGTTGTTGAGCTGGATTTTTATGGACAGCTTGCACTGTTGCCATCTAACTGAGCATGTCATTCACTGGGCTTAGACACTCCAGGAATGGGATGACATGCATAACTTTTTGTAAATACCTGACATGCACAAGGGGTGAAAGAACGTCGCTATATGTTTGGATCCAGTACGTTTCAATAGACGAGCGTGAAACAGAAATAAGATTCATATTGTCATGATTCTGCTACACGACCACATTGCTCTCGTCGTTCCATTACTTGGGTCTCCTGGTCCAATCTAAGTTAACTTGTTGTTTAAATGTGCAAGACCCATTAAAACGAGCAACTGGGTCTTCCATTCTTGCATATTAGTCACTTATATGATCCCACCAAATTGGCTGTTCACTCTGCGGTAACAGTCCTTGTGGAATTGCATCTTTGCTGCAGTATTTCTCCATTTCAAACAGGAAGATCTAATAATCATATAATCATATAATATATCCAAAAAACCTTGGACGACTGATAACTTTAAAAATGTGAAAAAATGTTCTGAACCAATACTTAAAAGCTGGAGAGTGACCAACAAGAAATCTTAAACCCGACTTGCACCTCGTTATGTTTTACAGTTTTGCGTTGGCATGATGGATAGCATACTTTTTGGACAGAACTGAACAATCTGTCCTTTAACTCTCAGCGAATATGTCGTAGCGGTGTACGATAAAGGCTGTATCAGCCCGTATCATCAGCACCATAAGGCCTGCATCAGCCTCTCTGCGGCTCCTTCTCTCCCGTCTTATTTCCTCCCTGCCATGTCGTTGCAGTTCACTTCAGTTTAACCCAGAGGCAACTTGAGTGAACTTACGATGCTTTTTTCAACGAAGAGAACAGACGGATGACGTAAACGAAGCTCTTTCACTCAACCAGCATGGTACCATCATGTCAAAGCTGGTTCTCTGTCTATTGTTCATTGAGTGGTGCGTTTTCTCCGCATCCCTTCACATCCCATTATCCTTCACTCCTCCTCCTGTGCAAGTCTATTTTTCCCTATAATCCCTGCAGCCCTCTCTCAGTTTCAGTTTCATAAACAGAAAGTAAATCACTGTCCTATCATGTCGAGCTTTGAGCGAGATTTGCCCTGTCACTTCATCATTAGTTTCCCTTAACCCCCTTCCCTTGTCGTCGTTTAAAGCTCGTCGTGTGAGATTATGACAGTGCAGCATGTCGGGAACTAGGTTGAACATTTTCATTAATGTCTATGGAGAACTGAGAAGAGAGAATTGACTCATATTGAAGCCAGTTTTCTGATGATACCTAAGTTGTCCCTCTCCCTCCGGTCCTCCCACAGGGCAGTGATGCCTGGCATGGTGATGTTTCGGCGGCGCTGGTCAGTTGGCAGTGATGACCTGGTGCTGCCCGCCCTCTTCCTCTTTCTATTGCACTGCATCTGGTGAGTCACTGTATTGATGTTTTTTTGCATATATATATATATTTAATTTCAATAAATCAGTGTGTCTCAGCATGAAGATGTATATATTCCTTTACCCGTGGCTTTAATTCTCAGGCTGGTGGTACTCTCCGTGGTGCTGTTCGGCCTCCCATACGGCTCAGACCAGTCCTGTTCTGTAACTCTGGTGGACCATGGCCGAGGGTACCTGGGCATCCTGGTCAGCTGCCTTATCTGTGAGAGCGCCATCATGTGGTTGAGCATGAGAGGCAGCATTCTGTACACGCAGCCCAGGGAAGCTGTGCAGTATGTCATCTATATACGACTAGGTGAGGAACCTTTTCTTCTACGGCTCTCTTTAATCAGGATGACCTGTTGGTGCTTGTGAGGATTAATTGTGGTTTCAAGTGAGGATCATTTTTCATCTCTCTCTCCGCCTCTTTCTCTCTCTCTCTCCAGCTATTCTGCTGGTCGAGCTAGTATATGCTGTGGTGGGAATTGCCTGGCTTGTCCAGTATTATCAGCCTTGCTCTGATGTCACTGCCAAAAACCTGGCTTTGGGTGAGTGAAGGAGGATATAAAGGAGACATTTTAAGTTGAAAGGGGTTTGTTACGCTTCAGTGTGACTGATGAATTAATATTCCCTGCAGGAATCGTTTCATGCAACTGGCTGGTGATATTCAGCGTTTGCATTACCCTCATGTGCACCTTCGATCCTACGGGTCGGACTTTTGTCAAACTGAAAGCCACCCGTCGGCGTCAGCGCAACCTCACTACGTACACACTCCGGTATTAACGGGGCATTTCACTTATTTTGCCTTGACACGAAAACGAAAGCATCCATCCTGTTTTTCACGCAAATTCCACCTTGACAGTGTTCCATGCACTTCTCTTCCTACTAGACACCGGCTAGAGGAAGGCCAAGCCAGCAGTTGGAGTAGGAGACTTAAGTTCTTCATGTGCTGCACAAGAGCCCAGGATACACAATCAGTGAGTCACAACACTCACTTATCCGTTTCCTCTCTGCGGTTAAGAAGAAAAGAATGAAACCATGAATATGTCCGGCATAACGTCCAGTGAGCTGGTTATTAAAACAACACCTCACAGGATGACTCAAGACTGTGACACAAAGGAGCTGTTTAATTAAAATAAGAATGTAAATTAATGTAGTTTCAGGCTAAATCAGAGTGCAAGATTTCATAAATATAAGTCAGTCCTTACAACTGCAGTCATATAAATTCTAGTAACTGCCCGTTCACCAGACTGGACTGCAGAACCGAAGTAAAACGAAAGTAAAAAAAATTCCCGAGAGATTGCCATCAGCTTTTAGCCAACTGTCCAATGTGTTTTTCCTCTCTGGCTAAATTAAAGACATGTCTTCAGTGAGTTGGTACAAATGGACTGGACATGTCGAACCCTCAGGTTAGTGTGCTTTGAAGCATTGAAAGTACCAGGCACTTGTACTATTCTGCCTTACATGACATTCAAAAATGTGTATTTATAGGAATACAAATGTCCAAATGGGGGGAGGAGAATATACATTTTTACATCTGCTATGAACTATCATTCACTTGAACAGAGCAAACAAGCACATCATGCATGGTGAAATGAAACCTAGTAGTTCAATCCTCGGGGCTTTGATGACCTGATATCTGCTGCTCTCCTGTTCAGGATGCATATTCCGAAGTGGCCAGCCTTTTTGCAGAGTTCTTCAGAGACCTGGACATTGTGCCTAGTGATATTATTGCTGGCCTGGTACTTCTCCGCCAGAGGCAGAGGTCTAAGAGATCTGCAATCCTGGACCAGGTATCTATGAAAACGTATCAACGCCTGTGTTTCTCTGCTTGCGTAATCATGTGCCGTCATGAAAATAACTTTTCTGTTCTGTTTTTCTTCCAAAGGCCAACAATGACATTTTAGCCTTCTTATCTGGGATGCCTGTCACTCGTAACACTCGATACCTGGACCTTAAGAACTCTGTGAGTTTGATGAATTGACAAAGTGAAAGTTGTGTCTACATCACCTAAACAGTGTGGAAATAACAGGACCCTGCTGAACACGAGCTGTCATACTTTCCTCTCCCTTATTGTGATTATTATTTCCATGTATTGTACTTTACTTTGCTTTTATTGTCTAATGTGAGACGAGGGGAAAATAAATCCTTTTTATTGAAACAATAATGTCAATAATTACATCATACATTACGGTGATAGCCCATAAAAACCAATTTGCTCATAAATAGGCCTATAAACCAATTAATAAATAGACTGTAGCCAATGGAAACTGTAGAGGCCTATAACAAAATACCTGGCTTTGTTGAGACTGTATCGATCTAGTCTGCTGCCTTTTAGTGCCGAGGATAGCACACGCACACACACACACACACACACACACACACACACACACACACAACAAACAATACCATCAGTCTGAGGATTACTCATAAAGGTAAAGCATATGTTAATAAAAAGCAAAACAAAAACAACACATTTGAATACTGAATAAACTCTGACTTGACTCAAATGCAAAGGTCAAAGCATTCATGTCAGCTTTAAAGTTAAAAGGTTTAGAATTCAGCTCAACAATGAAATACTGGATTATAAAAATACAACATGCATTCAAGGCATTCTTAAAGGCTCACAATTATATATATATATATATTTTTTTTTTCTTAAAGTGATGAAAAAGATATAAACAGAGTGCTGTCTTATAGTTGACAACGTTTTGCAAGGCTCTCATCATTATTAAGAAAGAAGTAGATATAATAATAAGTGAAGTGACCGAGGTGTCCCAGGGTCCCTTGGCTATCAGCTCCATAGAAAGCAGTTTTGTGTATATTTCACACTATAAAAACAAAACAATGGTTTTTGAACCAGAGTCTTTAAAAATCTTTGTTTTTCTGCAGTTTTGTGCAGCACACATGTATCTATTATCTGAAATGAAAAATTTGCCGATTTAAATATCTCAGGATTTCTGACTGTTATTACTCTTATTCCTCGTTTTTTTGTTCTGACCTGTGTGTGTGTGTCTGCCTCTCCCAGACCGAGATGAACATGTACAAGGATGTGTGTTATTACATGCTCTTTGCCCTGGCTGCGTACGGTTGGCCCATGTACCTGATGAGGAAGCCTGCCTGCGGGCTGTGCCGTCTCGCCAGCTCCTGCCCGTAAGAACCCAAACGTATACCTGCACACTTCTGACCTATTCGGCTTCTGTGTCTCTCTCGAGTGCAGATCAAATATCACATGTGTCAACACTTGCCAAGTGGTAATCCACTGAGACGACAGCACTCTAGTTAGACTCTCTCACTGACACAAGACAATTGAATTAATCACATTCTCGCCTACACTGGGAAACTACATTACACCTCTATGCTTTTACCTGTTTGCTGTTTTCTCTTGTATTTATCTGTTCTATTCAAGTGTTCTCCTGTTTTCCCTCTCACACCCAGCTGTACATCCGTGTCTGGCTCTCGCTTGTCTCAGTCTGTGACAGTTGAGGAAGACAATTGTTGCGGCTGTAATGTCTTGGCCATACGGAGACACTTCCTGGACAGGGACCTCAAGCAGGTTCAGATTGTCTACACTTCCTGCCACGATGCTGTGAGTAATCCGACAGCTGGCTCGCGGGCAGTGAGAGGCGTTCTTCAGGCTTCACCTGGTAAATTAGACAAAGGACCGGTTGTATGCAGAAGTATGAGGAACAAAGTCAGGATTTTTTTTCTTCCATCTGTCCACATTTTCGACACCGTTGAGTTGTTTTATGGTCCTTTTTTAAGCTCTTCGGCACATAGAGCCCCAGATCCTCTACTCGAATGTTATGCTCGGAAACCACGCGTGAATCTTGTTAAACAAACATCACTTAACACGGAGCTGCTACGCAGGGCTGCACATCCACAAACTAGGAGCCAGTCCGTTCGGTTTAGTGGCTTTATTTTCGTAGATTTGGCCATCATGTGTAAATGTTTTGATAACACTCTACTCACCAGTAGAGTTGCTGAGATATGGGGAGCCGAGTTGTCGTGTCCACATCCTCGGCAGTAAGTCAAGTGTGTTCACAGTAGGTGTCGGGACGCCGCCAGAGCTGTTTGTTACCGTCTCGGTCAGACTCTTAAGGTGCAGCCGCAGAGGGGGAAACAAATCTACAGCCACTTTATGATCTCACCACCTGTGGAGTGGGTAATGGTGCATAATACCTGCATTTTCAGCCAATGATTGCCTCGTCCTCCTTTTGTTTTAACGTTGTATGTAGTAAAGCTGCTGCATCCTCATGTTCAGGCAATGCGTCACGCTCGGAAAGCCACGCCCACCGAAGGGGGAAACAATTGGTGCCACCATCAAGTACTGACACGCTTGCAAAATGCCTGTAGCTAAATAAAAACTATAACAGTTCAGGCATGTCAAAGGGTTATTATAGCACATTATGTCTTCCAATGAACTAAAATGCTGATGGACTGGCTGGCTTGGCAATCGCAGACAGAATACATTCTCCTCTAAGTTACTATACTCTGCTAAGTTGCATACTGTCAAAATGTTTTAGCTTAATTTCTAGAAATATAATTGTCATTCGAACATAATTCTTGCTGCACAGGTAACGTTAAGCACAATGAGCACCAGGATCCCATAGTTTTCTTTCTGCTGATCCCTCACGTCTTATTGCCTGTATCCTCATCTTTTTCAGTTTGGCAGCTTATAAAGACATTGTCTGGGTTTTTTACCCTGTTGTTATTGCTTTTAGGCATTTTCCTGTCATTTGCTAGCGGACCGAACTAACTAACTAAGGAGACATCGTCACATTTTACAAAATCAATGGAGAGCAATGAATTGTTTTCCTTTCTGGTGTGGACGGGACTGAACTGCGCACAGTCAACAAATTTTTTTTATAATACCAGTTATTTTCAAATAAATCGGCCAAACTGAACACAAAAAAATATGTTTCCTTAGTTACAGAAACTCCCACTGTTGTAGTGTTAAAATACTTTCACTCCAGACATGCATAACTCACATTACTATTACATCCAAATAAAAAAAGTGAGTGAAATAGTTTCCCTATTTCATCAGCTATTCAATTTACCAATTCTATTTTTATGTGGAACTTCCACAGCATTAGCTGTTGAGCCAAATGACGGTGATTTTTAAAGCAGAACACTTCTTGGGGACGTTAGCGCTGAGTTTCCATCTATAAATCTCTCCCATGCACTTATGTGTGCAGCGCCAAGTGTGGAAATGTTTGACGATAAAGACCTAAGAAGCGCTCCGTTTGCTGGGATGGACGTTGGAACTGCTGCTCGTTTTACCCGTCACCTGTCCCTCTCACTTTATCACCACCGTTTACCGTCCGCTCTGCGTCTTCCATGCAGGTTTACGAGACCCCGTTTTTTGTGGCAGTGGATCACGGCAAAAAAAAGGTTGTCATCAGTATCAGAGGAACCCTATCGCCAAAGGTGAGTTTTAGCTTTCTCGTCTCGTTTTTCTGGAAATATATCATCAACCCCCTCTAAGCATTAGTATACCCTGTTCCCTTCGGTACCTCCCAACTCCACCACCTCCAGAACAGGTGAAGTTCTCATAGTTTGAACTCCTCCACCCTTCACGCATAGAGAAACGTGACTGTCCACTCTTGACTCCTGAATTGAACCAACAGCTAAGGGGTTAATCATGGCCTTATAACAAGGTTAATCACCTCCAATACTTTGCTCCCAACCAATTGAAACATACAGGCACTGTGCATCTTGCACATCAAGTACAGAGATTAAAGAAAAAAACTGACGTATAAAGTCTATGAGAGCATATACCTTTCTTTCCTAGTCCTATAGCTCTTACTACTGCTCTTCAGATCCAGTTTATACAGCATGATAATCCAATTTGCAAGGGAAATTATGAATGGTATTTTTAACTCTGACTAAGCTGTGCACTTTGATATGTTCTGTTCTCTTCCTCTGTGTTTCACATCATCCACGTGTGTTCTTCTGCTTTATGCTGTCTTTTGTGGAATTTTCTTACCGCGTCTTGTGTGCATCAGGATGCCTTGACTGATCTGACGGGGGATTCTGAACGTTTGCCCGTAGAGGAGCAGCACGGGACCTGGCTCGGCCACAAGGTCCGAGATTACTGTTTTAAAACACTCACCTACAACGCATGGAGTATACTCAAATATCCTCTTCAGTGTTGTCCACTGCAGACTTAATAAGAACATTATCTCAGACTCCACAGGTCATTTCAGTCGTTGATAGTAGAGTAATTGCTCTGGGTTTAATGACGCATGCTCCATGTCCATTTTCCTCTCGCCATCCTCCCCTCCACTGAGTCCAATCCTCTTTCTCTCCACTCTCAGGGGATGGTTTACTCAGCAGAATACATTAAGAAGAAACTGGAGCAGGAAATGATCTTGTCGCAAGCTTTTGGAAGAGACTTGGTACGCGACTCAGTACACCTAATAAAGAAAGAACGAGCTCGATAATGAACCTGTCCCTTTGCATTCTGAATTTGTTTTCACAGCTCCGTAGTACTTTATTCAAGGCCACGCTAGAACGCTAAACCTTTACTAATCCTACTCTGTACAAAGCATTCAGCAAATAGCAGGAGAAGCCGTTTGTCTAAATGATTGTCTGCACTGTGGTGACAAAAGTGTGCTGTTGTAAGTGTAATGACTCGGGCTCTCTCTCACAGAACAAGGGCACCATGCACTATGGGCTGGTGATAGTCGGGCATTCTCTTGGTGCAGGCACTGCTGCTATCCTCTCCTTCCTGCTGAGGCCTCAGTACCCCACACTTCACTGCTACTCTTACTCTCCACCTGGTGGCCTTTTCAGGTGAGTCCATCTCCGTGTTCTTATGGGATGTACAGAAGAGAGGATCAGTCGTTATGTTTGAGTGCGTCGTGAAGGAAGTCATGAAAAATATGGATTCCATGTTTATATGTGTATAAATCCCACGTTTGACCGTTTCATACCAGACTGCTGTCACAGATTATACCTACGGTTTACTGAAGCCCTGGGTCTATAGCTGTTGAGCAGTTCACATCACTGCTGAACCACTGAATTATATATCGGTGTGAGCAATGTGGTTCACACACAAACCGGGAATATTGCTGTTTTTTATTATGTACTGTAACCATTTCAAATTTATATCGTTTATAGTTGGATTTTTCTTTGTTTCTTCACCTCATTAAAAAGCTGAATTTGTGGATTAGAAGTTAGAATAATTCCATGGTAATTGACTTGTAGTGTTGTGGTTATTATGCAAATATGCGTACATTTGGGACATACCTGCCACACAAAGGTGTTTCAGACATGAACCCAAAGACTGTGGCTGAGCTTTGCTGTTCTTTTCTTAACAATATTGTTTGTTTGGTGCTTTGGAGCTAATTAGCATTTTGTCTGGCTACACTCGAGCAATATCTTAACACCCTGCCATCAGCTGGCTGCAGTGTAATCTGTGTTTGCTATGCACATCATGCAGGAAGAGAGTCTGTAACAAGACATGACTAAACTAGCGCACCTTTGGTGTTTTTATTGAAGTCAAAAGAGGTAAATCCGTCAGCTGGTGACAAAATAACGGAAAATATAAAAAATATATAACAAACTTAGTCGCTTCCCTTCATGACATAAGGGGTCACTGAATGATTTGAGTACAATAATGCTCTGAATCAAGGCCGTGGCCTTCAAAGACTTCCATTCAGCAAGTATAAAGCAAAGGTGGGATGCTTTGTTTTACTGAAAACCTGTTATTCTGATTTATCCAAAGCCATTGTGCAGCAGAAACTTTGATATGTTTGTCTGGTGTTTCATTCATTCATTCATTTCTGGTTGCCCCGGCACATTAAAAGAGCAGCAACTACCTGATTATCAGGCCCCATTGATCATGCCCTTTTCAAAGTCGGTGAGATCACACTAAATGCCAGTTTTTGGTCATCTGTTCACATGAAAATCAAAGGTGGAAGTGGAGTTTTTTGTTGTTTAGCAACCGTTTAAAGTGTGACACAATGGGAAGTGCGGGTCAACTTCTTCTTTTCGGTTGTTTTGATTTTGATCATTTTCTCTCACTTGTTTTCTGTTCATCATTTCGAGTATTGTATCAACCAGAGAATAAATGCACTCACATTTGTGTGCAACCTTGTGGATAAACTACATTTATGTAGAATAATGTACTATCATTTTCCATTATTTGAAAAACATTGGATTAAAACACATGTTTATTTAAGGAGAACGTACTTTCCTCTCAGTTCTCACCCTCAACTCTCTTCACATGTCCTGTTCTCATGATTTCTTTCTTGTATTTCCCCAGTGAGGATGCCATGGAGTACTCCAAAGAGTTTGTCACATCTGTGGTATTAGGAAAAGACCTGGTACCGAGGTATCTATTCTTCTCCATCCAACATACTGTGATTAACCTCACTTTGCTGCAGAATGACCACATTATGTGCTGCTGGTCTCTCGAAGGCTCGGCCTGTCACAACTGGAGGGTTTCCGACGCCACCTTCTGGAAGTGTTGCAGAAAAGTAACAAGCCAAAGGTGACTTGATCTCTTGACACTGTAGAAGATGAGAATCAGATAAGGTGTGCAGACCGGTTGTTCGATGAAAACATCAAAAATAAATATATATCGTCTTGGCCAGAACATCATTAGGGTGAATGCCATATGGACTATTGACAAAAAACATCTCCACTGTAGAAATGAATACTAATCAATGATTAAATAGTTTGAAAGCGTATCCAAATCGACCACACAAACCCAGTAGCATTCTGCTGTTTTTCTCAAGTTTTGCGGTAGCTGATAAAAATAGACCTCAGGCTTCCGCACAACCTTTTTGCGAAACACTGCAGGCACAGTATCTCTGCTGTAATTAAAGCATCATTGAGTTAACCCCTGGCTGCTGTAGAAACACATACGCCGTGCAGAAGATATATTTAGATTCAGATGTCCTGTTACATAACTAAAATGCTTCTTCTTTTTTTCTCTGCAACAGTGGAGAATCATCGCAGGAGGCACCAAATGCATCCCAAAATCCGAGCTTCCAGTAGAGGATGATGATCCTCAGACTCAGCCAGCAGCGCCTCCCAGCAGTCGCCTCTGGCTCCACCCCAGTGACCTCAGCATTGCCCTTTCAGCCTCCACCCCCCTCTACCCTCCTGGCAGGATCATCCATGTGGTTCACAACCATCCTCCAGAGACATGGTGAGAAAATTGATCGATGATAGCAAATTAAATCCCCCAAATGCTGTTTTTATTATTTATTTATTTAAGATTCCAGAAGCGAGTTCAGTCATCACTTGAGTGGTATTGACCCGTAAAGCTCGTCTTTGTACGAAACATACATTTTCACAAATCCAAAGTGGTGAAGTGGTTGTGTAACGGATGCGTGGATACAGTCGACACAAAGCCAATCTTACTGTATGCTTGTTTCACACCTGTGACTCAAAAGAACTGGTAGCTCAGTGGGCAAAGGTATAGCTTGCATACAGGGAACAGTGTGGGTTTACAGTGTATCACTCCCCTCCTCTTCTGTCTGCACTCTGCCGTGCAGAGAAATATTATATTTTGTTTTATAATCTACCTGTCTCTTATACATGTTTCTTCATACCTGCTGTGTTAAACTTTGACACTGTGGTGAATGTAACAGACTCTGAATTAAAATTGAATTATCTCTGGAATAGGTTCAAACATCCTGCATCCGCTAAGCTATTTTTTGAAATATCACTGACATGTTTTATGTAATAAATGTAAATATATTGCCCTAGGATAACAGATGGATGTCATTCTAGATCTTGAAAAGGATAAAAGTTATGGTAATAAATGTTAAAATTCAGAAAATGTTCTGTTATCTTTATTCACTTCAAGTCGGGCTGCATAACACCAGCTCGGTTTAAGTATTTGTGGCTTCTATTACACAATCGGAGGTTACTGGTGGTCCTAACAATGCCCAAAAAAGTGCAATGAAGCTGCTGGATACTTCTTCATCTTCCTCCTTCTCACCTCGTTCTATTCTTTTGCAGCCAGTGGGATTTTGCCCCAACTTGAGAGTCTGTTCTGGTTTATAAAATGAGTTCATCAGGCTGTTTTCCAAATCAACACGTGTTCACGTTGTCGTATGCTGTGATTGACGTCCTCTCTCTGTCCCTGTAGCTGTGGCCAGGAGGAGCCAACCTACTCGGCTTTGTGGGGGGACAACAAGGCCTTCGATGAGGTCATCATATCGCCTGCCATGCTTAATGAGCACATGCCCCACATGGTGATGGAGGGCCTAAACAAGGTCTGTTTTTTATCCGTGTGCATGCATATGCATTCGAGGGGTGGGGTGGTGGTGGCGAAGTTATTTTTTAAATCGTGTTCATGATTTCCATGATAACTGAATCTGTGGATGATGAGTATGTGTGATTTGTCAATCAAAATTCAATTTGACAGTTGTTCACAAAGGGGGATACCACTTGTTTAAAGAAAGCTCGAGACCAGCGAGTTTTGGTTACGTTTTAACTGTAAAATATTTGCTAAAACCCTTCTTTTAATAAAACTTTTACAAAGTTACAGATTTCATAGCAGAAATAGGCCAGTAATATATGGATCCGCCTTGTATTTCTCATTAAAAACCTGATGCTTTCAAAAGCTTTCTCCTCCAATAGAAACATCCTGTGGATATCTTGACGCCCGGCCTTATAAATGTCATGCAGTCGTGCATATGTTTCTCTAGTGTTCCAGTTATTATCAGTAATAGAAGTAGAAGCTTTCTGGCATTAATAGAGAGAACTCATTTGAAGATGGGTGATTAGTTTATCATCTCTCAGACTTTTAAATCTATCTCATCACTGAACATTGCAGCAAGACAATTACCAAATGCATCGAAGGGATTTATTTCATTTTCCTGTTGAAAACCACACTATTGCAAAGTCAGATTTCCAGACATTAATCCTCTTGTCAGTGGTATGCCCCTTAAGTGTTCGCTTAAAAGAAATCTGTGTACGGTCGATGTATGCATGCTCCCCATCGTTAACGTTTAACGTGCCACACCTTCTGTTTCCCTCCAGTTTCAAAGCATGGGACCTGCTCCTGGTGTTATGGTGCTCTTTATTAGTGTAATCATGAACAACTGTTTGGACGACAGGGTGTTAATGTATGTTTTTGCATGTGATGGATCTAATGTAGGGATTGCACTTTCTTGTTTTTGTTTGTTCCTTTCTATGAACAAGGAGTTTTGACTTTGTTTTGTATCTCAGCCTTGTGTCAGCACATCTGAGGATGGAGTGTGTGTGTGTGTGTGTGTGTGTGTGTGTGTGTGTGTGTGTGTGTGTGTGTGTGTGTGTGTGTGTGTGTGTGTGTGTGTGTGTGTGTGTGTGTGTGTGTGTGTGTGAAGGATATGTGTTTATGTGTGCCATGCCTCGTCCGTAGTATGATACCTCTGGTGTTTCTGCAGGTACTGGAACCCTTTTCTCCCCTGTCTGAGCAGGAAACCGTGGAACCAGAAGAACACGAAGTCAATCAAGCCACCTGCGATACCAATGTGTTCATTACCTCACAAACGGAACTAAACTCTAGTCCTCTTCCCTCTGATTCCTCCTTTCCCTCCCACAAAGACCCGTCTCTCACTGCCTCCGTCACAGAGACTGAGGCTGTCTCTGTCCCTCTGTCTGTCGATGCTTCCTCCTCTTTTTCAGATGCTGAGTCTCTTCCTCCTCCTCCTCCTCCTCCTCCTCTGTCAGAATGTACTTCGGCCTCAGAGCCGTGCCTGGTCTCTGTCCCGCCACTTTCTAACAGTCCTTCAAACTCTCACTTGGAGTTGCTCTCTCTCGGAGATGATTCATGCATTACAACACAATCCCAGTCCGAGCCACCCGACTCCCACCCTTGTGTAGATGCGATCGCTGCTCCTTTTTCTGAAATCCTATCCGATGAGTCCAACGGTGCTCTGATAGAAAGTTCTCCCCTCATGATACTAATATCTCATGGCTCTATGCCAAAACCCGATGTCTGTCATTTACAAGTGCCAAACATTCCTTCTGATACTCTTGTTTAGACTTCATGACACGTGGCATTAGACTTCGTTGGCCTCTTTGCACAACAGATTTATCAATCTGTCTTTTAGTAATCTGACTAAATGGCTTAACTGATGACGTGATGTCATGCCTGTGAGGTTTAATAGGATGCCTGATGTTAAAACTCAGGGTTTGGTGTGAGTTCTCGGAGAAGGGCCGTCTTAGAGTGTAGTGAGCACAGAGGAGGTGAAGCTCCTTTACTAAAATAAATCTCACGACTGATATAACAGTACAGAGAAACTGGAAAAAACGTTCTCTCTTCCATTTTTTTTTGCTCTTTCCACTTAAACATAAAAACTGTTGGCCGGGTGCCACAAGTCCAGGCAAGTTCTCCGGAGGATACGGGGAGATGAGATCCAAAGAATGTCAACAATCGACGAGGCAAGTTGAGGCAAGGAAGTGATGGAATAAATGTCATCACGTGATGTATGACATGGATATGTAATCTTTTTAAGGGACTCAAAAATGTCCCTTTGCAACACGATGAGTCAAAACCCACCTGCACTCATCGTCTCACAGCTGCGGTACATTTGGTCAAGTGCTGTGGCATGAACTCGCTCACCCCGTTCCTCAGGCTAACAAGTTTTCTTTTGTATGCACAAAGTTTCCATGGTAACCTAATTTCTTCCACATTAACTGCTCTTTCTTCCTTCTTGGCCGGGGTTTTTCAGAAGCTGCAGCTCTTCTCTTATTTTTCCTTTGCCTTTTGAAAGCACATATTTAGCCTCCCTCAGTGGTCCCTTCAAGAAATTGTCAATTACTCATCAGCAGCAGATGGAGTAACGAGGGGGGACAAATCTGTAAATGTGGAGTACTCTGCTCATCTCTGCTGTAGAATTGCTGCTCACTGAGTCGAACGGATTGCTAGTTTATTGTTATTGTGGACTTACAGAGTGCTTTCATTAACAAGACTGAAAACTGGGATAATATTTTTTATGTTCTCCATGTATTTTATGTCAAAATGTGCTTTCAGGAATGATATGTCTTATGGATCTATCACTGTAGGGATTACAGTACATAATGGCAGTATATACATTTCTCTGGGTACTCGGTCGGCAACCTCTTGCTTTGTTTTTTATTAAGTCATTGTGCCTACAAGTGCAGGTTTTATAATATAATTATATAATTATTATTATAATTAATTATTGTTTGTGCCAAATATTTGCTGTCGTTTATCACTTTCATCAATCTTGTCCTCCATATATCATCGGTCGCTCACTCATGTAACATTGTCATGTTTTCATTGGCGCTGCATAACCATCTGCATAACCCAAACATAATAAACAACATAAACATTTGTTTTAATGCCATTTTAACCTGCCGACCCCCCCCCATCCCTGTCTTTGTTTACATTAAATTCTGTAATTTTATATATTCCATTGTCACATTACTTGTATGTTTTCTGTATTTTCATGTCCTCTCATTGTTCCATTATGTTTTTCTATCATAATGTGCTTCCCCCAAGTGTTTTAACTCATTAAAGTTAACCAAATACATGTAATTGTGTGTTGATGTGATTTGCCATTAGTGTTCTCATTGCATTTTAACATTATTAATAATGTTTTGTGGGGCAGCGATTTCCTGCACATTTTGGAAAGTTTCATATACAGTTGGTTTACGGCCTCTTCATCATACTGTAGGTTTTTGCATAGCTCTTGCTCAGGCATCATGACTCTGTTGTGGGTGTTTAATGTCAGTTGGAGTAGGTGTAAGCTCACCATTAGATTGCACTTACATTGATCTGAACTATACCATGATATACTAAAATAAATAATAGATGCAGTCATATCTGCCGGTAGATATAGATGTAGTAGGGTGCGTGTTGATCGCCAAACTATTAATGGTCAGTAGAAAATGCACCAATATATACATTTATCTAAAACGTATCATTCCACCTGCTGACCTAGAAGAGAAAATGTGTAAATTTGTATTTTTTGAGCGTAGAAAAGATATTCTGCAAAACTAAGCAAGCAAGCGAAATCTTTTGAATGTCTGTTGGTTAAATGTAACAGCAACGTGATTTTGGGAGATTATTTTTTTCACCCAGGTAGAGCTTTTGTACCTTTCTTCGTGCAGTTATTCTATCCGTGTGGTCTCATCCTCTCATCTGTACACCTTTGTGCTTGTGACAGGTGCTGGAGAACTACAACAAAGGGAAAACTGCTCTGCTGTCAGCAGCCAAGATCATGGTGAGCCCCACGGAAGTGGACCTGAACCCGGAGAGCATGTTCGTGGACACGTCAACGACTCAGCAGCCGACGCCCACGACCCACCACCGCAGGAACAGCAGTGTTCGGTTAGTACACCAGGCACCACTGTGGGTGTGTTGGAGCCGAAAGATATACGCTTCACTTCATCTTCTATACATTCCCCTCTCCTCAACTGTAGGGATAATGACGGGGACATGTTCTTACTGTCATTGAACGTAACAATATTACTGCTACTAACTGCTACTTTATTGTTTTCTCAAAATCATTGTTTCTGTCTGTTCCGTTTGGTTTAAAAAAAACAAAAAACAAAGACAAAAACCATTGTTACGGTAAGCAATGCATGCTAATACTAATTTTGCATAATGTGCTCCCTTCTCTCATGCACGCATGCACGCTGTCTGACCACAGAGCAGTTGCGACGTATGGTAGTATTCAGTTCCCACCTCGCCCTCTCTGGTTTAGCCCCTGTCCGAAGTCAGTGTGACCTCCTGGTCATGAGGGTTGAATTGTGATGTTGTCTCTCCTGTATTAGACACTAATACAAGTGCACTAGGATACACTCCTGGCATCCCCGCCCCCCCTACTTCCTTCTGTGTAGTGTTTTGCTGGGGTCCACCTAGTCTGTAGAATGCGTAGATACTAACACCTCTCCGGTTTACCCTTCTTTAACCCTCCGTTAGTTGTTTTGTCCCATTTTTCATGTCTGTCTTGTGTTTCGGATCCCCTCTCCCCACCTTTCCCCGTCACTCCTCTCCAACCCCTTCTTCTCCTCTCCTCTAGTTCGTGTGCCCAGTCTGAAATATCTCTGGATGGTTTCTCTGAGTGCCCTCCTCCCCCAGTCCCTGTAGTGCTGCGTGGAGCACGGGAGCGCCTCGCAGTGGAGCTGAGGGAACGCAAAGCGCCACTGGCTGTCATGGAGAGTCTCTCGGACGCCGAATCCCTCTATAGCCTGGATTCCCGACGCTCCTCGGCTGCACTAAGGGGTTCGCCAATGCTGAGTTGCCTCCCGTTCCCTTTGGATGCGCCGATCCCCGAGGAGAACCCGTCTCTCAGCTCTCGCACTGAACTATTGGCTGCTGACTGCCTCTGCCAGGACACACCCGAGCACCTCGGGGAGGTCGGGCCCTTCTTCACCCCGCTGGAGTCCGTATCCCCCCCGGATTACACCATGCGGCTGTCTCCTGCAACCCCTCGCTACAGTGGACACCATTCCCCGGCTCCGCTACATCAGAGAGTCTTGGCTCAGCCTTTCAAGCCAGAGTCCAACGCCAACCGCCAAATGCTTCCTGATGGGGACCACCAACAGATCCCTGGTGTCTACAGCCCAGGGAGTACCCCTAACGCTCCCCTCAGCCCACAGATCGGTTCGAGGCCAATGGATAGAGAAGATGAAGATTGGGAGCTGGAGCCAGTGGAGAAACAGTTAAGCGCAGAGACCGGACTGGCGGCTTCTACTCCTCCACCTCGACTATCCAATGGAAACCCCAGCCAGGCAGTGCTGGAGTTCGCCCAGTACTTAGACTCTCTGTTCAGACTAGATGGCAGCAGCTCGCCACCTCTGGAGCTGTCCGACGGGGAGTCGGAGTCGGGCCGGGGCTCCTTCGGGCAGGGCGAGTGTCTCGGAGACGGACAGCCGCTGGATGACAAGCAACTTCTGGCCAGAGCAACACTGGAGCCTAACTTAGTCCCCAAACCCCCACGCACTTTTGCTGGATCTGCTGACCCCTCTTCAGGCATCTCTTTGTCACCCTCTTTCCCTCTCTCGTCGTCTGAGGAGCTCAACGACCTTTCCCCCGGCGAGGGCGCCCTGCCGACCATGCACTCCCTACGGACATCTAGCCCTTGCCACTGTCCCGAGGAGAACACACTAGCGTCTGTGGTGTAGTGGACTCCCAAGACTCCAATGTCCTTTTGCTCTAAATTGAGAGGTGCAGTCATTTAAGATGTAAAACATATCACAGTACATGCATGCGATTGGAATGCAGTCACTCATCGGAGAGCCAACGACAGAACTTGACCGACCAACTCACAAACTGTTTCCATTCTTCAGGTGTCCCCCGGTGAACGCTGTTTATAGCATTTTCACACGATTGCAATGACTAAGAAAAAAAAAAAAAAAAGATACCTCTCTCTGCATGCCAGGGGGCTGTACTGCTTTTGGGTGAATATAAATAACTGTAGCTTCCCGATGCCATTCCAAAAACAATGTCGTCTCACCCACGTGGGGACGCGTCAGCATTGTTCCGTCTCCCAGACAAACAAAAGGGAGAAAACTTAACTGAGCAGGGATTAAAAAACTAACACTGTAGAAGAGGTTAGCATAGGCACATCATCTGGGTTGATGTGCTGTACAACTTCCTGCACCCTCAGCAGCTCCGGAATTATTATTATTTTTTTTTTTGTCCAGCTTTTATTTCATTTTTTTCTTTTCAAATCAGGAATGTGAAGGACATATTCATCTATCAACAGAAGTGAGAAGACATTACGAAATGTTCCTCAGGTCTACAAAGAATTGACTTTGAGAAAGAGAGTACGTGTGTTACATTGGTGAGAATTCATGTGTCTTAAAAAATGTAGTGATTGTGACAAAGTTATTACAGACGCCTATGGATGTTTTTGAGTCTTTTGGTTACTCTTTATAGTGCATGAAGTCCCTCCCCCCCCCCCCCCCCCCATTATTTTTAAAGAGAAAATGTCAGTAAGTCACTTCGATTGACATTTGGGTACTCTTGCACACATCATAATGCTCAATTACCCCCCCACCCCCACCCTTTTGCCAAAAAATGTAATACATCGTATTGCCAAATGTATTTATGAGATGTAGTTTTGTATATGTATATGGATATTGCTTTATTTAAACACAAATGCTAAGTTCATTATCTCCTTCCCATTCTGTTGGATCACATGTAGACTGTTACACAAGCAACACCACAGAGAAGATGCTATACTGACGTTAAAACACTGCCATGGCTTTCATCTGGAGAACAACCACCTCCGTCACTCGGGTTTGAACCAATAACTAATTTGCCGATGGTTATCCCGGTCTCATTGCACCTTTTCTCGCCGGAGAACTCTTAGCAATGCGCACCTCGAGTCTGCATGCTTTATGCATTTCAGAGTAGCATGGCTGGTATGGAACATGTCTCGTCATCACGTCACCCTGAATAAGCTCTGCACTGTAAACTTGAGCATCACATAAAACGCCTGGACCACCAGACAGGACCAAACTGTGTATTCTAAAAGCGTCCCAGGTTATCATCTCTTGTTCTCAAGGTGCTCCCAGTCATTTTTGGACGTCAAGGTGTTTGCTTCCCTTTAACGTGGTTCATCTCAGACTCTCCTGAGGTTGGACCGAATGAATGAATGGGCTCGGAACATCACGTATGCCAATTAAAATACTGTACAAGGCGTACAATCTTCCATATCACTCTGGGTGTAACAGGTGGCTCACAATTTGCATTATTTATTACCGTTAATGTTGTTATCACTTTTATTGCTATATTTGATGGTATTATTATCCTTATTGCTCTTGACGAACAGATTGGTTTGATGTTAGTGGTTTTTATCTCACTTTTCTTTTTTTTTTGGACAGTGCGGGGAATTTTTTTTTATTTAATTTTTTTTAGATTTTCCCAAAATGTAAGGAGTTATTTATTTCAGCTTTTTTTTCTGTCCTAGTTGAAAAGTATTTTCCATTTTGCCATGGCATGGTGACGATATGCTCTTTTTACAAGCACTTCACCTTTTGTGCAGCGCCATCGTCAAGCCCGGAGTCACCATAGTGATCGGTGCAGTCTCTCCGTTTTGGATTGAGATTTGCTGTGATTAGTCACGGCAGACAGTACCAGCCAGTTTACAGTCTGACACTACTCGAGTCGTGCTGCCAGTCCCAGTAGACTCTCACAAGATAATACACTACGGTTGGGCCAGCAATTTCCTACGTACGGTAACTTTGCTTGCAGCCGGTCATCCACTCAAACACTGCTGAAAGAAAGCACTATAATACTTTTTACCATGATGTGTACAGCACCATGTTCCATGTGTAATTATGTATGCAGATGTCTAAAAAAAAAGAAGAAAAAAAGATGAATTCCAACAGTCACGTAGAAAACAACTATATAACAATAAGGAGATGATGACTATATTAAAAGATATCAGTATTGACATGATCTGAAAGTTATTTATTCCAAATTATTGGCAGATTTACAAATTGGTCTATATTGAAAGAAGAATAATTCAACTATGTCTTGTCCATGTTTACCTGGTTTGCTTCCCCTCCTTTCCTGCCCCACAATGAGAATGTATTTAATCCCTCCCCCCCACTGCCCTGCCTGTAATGGAATAAACTACAAACCATAAAAATAACTAGGAATTTCTGTCAAATCTCTTTTACCATGGACTACAATTATACTATTGTCTGTGTTTTGATGACTTTCTGCTTGATTTCCTCACCGTATATATATATATATATATATATATATATATATATATATATATATATAAAGTACCATGGCTACATCATGGACTCTATTTATAAGTAGATTATGCCAAATTAACCCATAGTGGGGGAGAAAAGGTTTGTGTTTTTAGATGTAATGTACAGAATGTGTCATCAGTTTTAGGACTTTTGAGTTGTTCTGAGCTATAATTAAGCCCAAGTGTAGGTGCAGAGTATTATGAGTGTGGTCTGACAAAAGTTAGTCTGAAAAAGATCAAAATCTACTGTTGAGCATCATGGAGATTGCATTGGTCAAATGACAGTTAGATAAAAGCCTTACCGGACCTGTTTGGTGAATTTGAATTACTGTGAACTGCAATGAGGAAAAGCTTCAGTACAAGTAAAGTGTACTGCATACTCTATACAGAAATAACACAGTCTGTGGGTGTTTTATTTATAGATCAATATTGCTTTCAACTACTCTGTTGCCAATGGATGGCTTTTTGCGAAATCTGACCACTGCCCAACTCACGACAGATCAGATCAGTAAAGTCTCTGTTTTTAATTGAACAATACTTATATTATAATGATGTGATGATTGACTTGCAGCATAGAGTATTGGGTATAAATCCAACCGTAATATACCACTTTTTACTGCAGGTAAGTGCACTTGAAGTAAACCAATACATATAAAGGCTGAACAATTAGGGGTCAATATTTAGAGCTGTGACTTAATTTGTAAACCATTTCTTTATTGGTCTAAGCAGATTTGTGAATTATCTTATATAAATCCCACTAGTGTAACATCTTTGTGTCGAGATTGCCTAATATATTTTAGATAGTCCTAGCATGTCACTGGGACTGTTATGTAACACGGTTGTAACAGGCTCATATCAACTTGTATTATTTGAATTCTATTGAATAATTGACACAGCCCTCATTGGTTTCAGAAATAACAAGCTAATACTAATTCAAATAGTATTATTATGAGTTATGATGACAAATAGAATAAGCCAGTAAAAAACATTTTACTTGAAACTAAATGTAAAAAAAATGTCAGTACACCTTCACTGCCACCAGAGGGAAGCAGAGTATTTTGAGTCACTACATTACTTGTAAGAGGCGAAGAAGAATGACTTCCGAAAACCACTGATTTGCCGTAGCTCTAGCGTTAGCTCGATGCTAGCTTAGCATCTACACTGTATTCTCAAGTGTAGCCTGGTTTCTAACATGCCATGAATTAACACCAAGACTGAACTGTCGAACCCCATTCCGTTAAACGTCTCGGTAGGTACAACATTCAACGTTGCCTTTGACAGTTGAATTATCTTATCTTTTGGGTCGTTTCGTCACGTTTAATAATCTCAGCCGACGTTAGCATGGATGTTTACACAGCTGGTACAGTTAGCCAGGTAGCTTCTGTATTAAGCTAACGTTAGCTCATTAATATGTAAGATGCTTCCTTTGCGTTATGGTCAGTATTTTGCCTTGCTGATATTGGTAGATAACGTTATTGGTATATTATTTTAAGGATAACATCCCCTTCGTTGGCAACAAAGGCACGGCTATATGTAACGTTATCATTTAAACATCGGATTATTGTTTTAGGGTAGCTGACTTTAACTGAACTCCACTTTAAGGTTTTGCGTGGGACCTGTGGCCGTATTGATCATTCTCTGGAGTTAGCTTTGCTTTCTTTCTTGTCTTTTTGCTAGGGTGGACTGTGATTCATGGTGGAAAGAAGCTGTCATTGATCAGAAGCCAGTCTGTCAGCCATGTATGCCTCTGGGAAATACAGCTCACGGGGCCCTGCCCTTATCCCGCGGATGAAAACCAAACACCGCATATACTACATCACCCTCTTCTCTGTGGTGCTGCTTGGACTCATCGCCACTGGGATGTTTCAGTTCTGGCCCCACTCAATTGAGTCGGCAGCTGACTGGACCCTTGATAAACGCAGTGTTCACGACGCGCCTCTGGTCCGCCTGCCTGTGTCCAGTCCCATTCCCGAGAGGGGGGACCTCAGCTGTCGGATGCACACCTGCTTTGACGTGTACAGATGTGGCTACAATCCTAAAAACAGAATAAAGGTAAGCATCTCTCAAAACAACATCACATCATCATTGCCTGCACACAAAGTTAATCTACCCTCAGTATTCACCTGCGTTTCTCGCGATTCTGACCCATTGTTGCAATGGTTGCTTTTGTAGGTGTACATCTACCCTCTGCAGAAGTTTGTGGATGAATTGGGGGTTCCCATCAGCAGCACTGGACTGTCCCGAGAATACAATGACCTGCTCAGTGCCATCTCTGACAGTGACTTTTACACTGACGACGTCACCAGGGCCTGTCTTTTTATCCCATCCGTTGATGTGCTCAACCAGAACTCCTTGCGTATCAGAGAGACTGCACAGGCTCTGGCAATGCTAGCCAGGTGAACATTTACTCTAGAGCCAGTCATGAAATAATCATTGTCTTAAACAGTTCGTCCTGCAGTAGTTTGTCACCCATTTGCTCTCTAGCTCTTTTTCTGAACCTTTTTTTCTCAAATTGCTTGCAAATCTGTATTGTTGTCATTGCTGTCAAATCTCAAATTAAGCATTTTAGTCCCTTAAAACTGCCAAGTCAAGTCAAGTTACAATCAAGTAACCATGTATACTGCTGTGAGAGCGAAACAAAAACGTTTTTTAAATACCAAATAATATACTGATTAATGATTTCTTACCATTTCAGAAATAACAACCACACCAGATAGAAATGTCAGTGTCCAACGTGATCTTTTCAAATTTGTCTTTTTTGCCAAACATTCAAAAGAACAAAACGTTATTAATGAAAAGTAAATTGAAACAGAGAAAAGCGTTTTAATTTTTGCATTTAATATTTACATTTTCTATTCAAATCTGTTAGGTATGTTATTCTTCCGATACTAATCTTGTGTTTTTTTTGTAGATGGGACAAAGGGATGAATCACCTGCTTTTCAACATGTTACCTGGAGGCCCACCAGACTACAATACTGCCTTGGATGTGCCCAGAGACAGGTAGCTACTGTACATCTTCAAAGCCACCTCGATATTGCAGAATAAATTCCCAATAATCTGAATGGAAATATGAAGAAAACACAAACACAAATCATGCATCAAGCAGAATAGGCTTGGTGCTTGCATTTTATTAACCAAAAAAATGTCATCCACTGATCCACAGACATCTAAAGTTTTAAAAATCATCTTAAAAGTACACATTTCATTCACAACATCAGAGGAGGGAAGCATGTTGTCAAAATATGTTTTCAGGATTCCACTGAGCAACTTCCCACTTTTAGGTAGAACTTTTAATGATAAATAATTTCTTGTTTTTGTATATTTCTGGGACAGTTGAAATAAGTGTTCATACTCCAATTTATTATACAATCTTTGGTAGCATTTTAACTGCAGTCATTCACAAAGTGTTAAGAATGATGATATGATGAAGCTGAGGCCTTGAGGAGATATTTCAAATCTGGTTGTATTTACCAGTGGATAGCCTATGTGTATCAAGATGTCCTGCAGGCTGGAGTGATGGTTGAGGATGAAATTGGTTTGGTTTATGAACATGCAGCCTTGAGACAATGAACGCTATCTTTGACTGTAAGGGATTTCCTGGGCTCATCCAGCTGGAGTCAATTTGGCTTGGAGCCCGATCAGAACCAGGTGTGTGTGACTGGCGGTGTGTTTCTTTGTTATACTCACCTTGCCCGAGAACAGAACTGAATCCAAAGTACATCTCATCTCCTGGTACACTACATCTGTTAACCTGGGCACAGTGGAAGCAAATATTCTCATAAAAAGAAAATAAATAATTTGGTGTTTTCAAGTATTTTCCGGCAGCTCATGTGAGTGATGAGTGTTGAAGCATTGTTACAATCCAGGACCATGTATTTCAGAGCGCTCCTGGCTGGAGGCGGATTCTCTACATGGACCTACAGACAAGGTTATGATGTCAGCATTCCAGTTTACAGCCCCCTCTCCGCAGATGTTGAGCTGCCCGAGAGACAGCCAGGGTGAGCGCATCTCACACATCAACTCTCATTATCTTGTTTGAGTAGCACATCATGACCGGATCACAGACACTTTACAAGTAATCCGTCAACAAGTTCTCTTCAGCAAGTGCTCCAAGGAAACAATGATGTGTGACATTTAGAATGGACTTCTAAATATAATAAAGTAATTGTGGTTTATCAACACTCTCAAGGCTAGTTTTGATTGAGGAGTCATTTATAGTCAACAATATAAATTATAACTAGTTGCACATCTCCTGTCTCCACACACCCAGGCCAAGACGCTACTTTATTCTGTCTTCTCAAACTGCCATCCACCGAGAGTACCGGGCCGAACTGGAGCGCTTGAAGGAAGAAAATGGAGAAGCGCTGCTCCTCCTGGACAAATGTAGCAACCTATCTCAGGGTGCTGCTTCTGCACGAAAGCGCTGCTGCAAGGGGCAGGTGTATGACTACCCACAGATCCTGCAGGTTGGAAGCACAATTGCATTTAAACCACTTCAAAGAAAATTTTCCAGCAGTGAAAATTGGTCAATAGGCTTGAGTTTGCTTGTACAACGCCCAATGTCTCCCTGCAGGAGTCCTCATTCTGTGTGGTTTTGCGCGGGGCGCGCTTGGGACAGGCCGCCCTCAGCGATGTGCTGCAGGCTGGCTGTGTCCCCGTCGTCCTCGCTGACTCCTACATTCTGCCATTCTCTGAAGTACTCGATTGGAAAAGGTAAACCACTGAAAAGTTGAAAATAAAATAAAAAAATGGTTTGATTGTAAGCCATTTTCTGCTCACTAATTACATGTTTCTGTTTGTGCACAGGGCGTCTGTGGTTATTCCAGAGGAGAAGCTTTCAGAGATGTACACCATCCTAAAGAGTATTCCTCACAGACAAGTGGAAGAGATGCAGAGACAGGTAACCGTCACGATGTACTGAAGAGCAAAACAGATTTAAAGTGGTTTACATTTCGTTATTGTTTGAGAACTCTGATTGAAATTGTGGTCAGAAGTGCTGTCATTGTTGTAAGTTTGAATTTCCTCCTTTTTCTCAGTTTAGATTTTAAAAAGTTTTCAGAAGACTCAGCTGTGTTGATTTTAGCTTGAGTCAAATGCACTGAAGACGACTCAAGCTCTCCTTCCATTTGATACGTGCATTGAGCCACAATAAACAAAAGAGAATGCAGCTTTGAGAGGAGTGAGGCAGTTCAGCTGCTCCTCATTCCCTTGTATCAACTCTAGTCCATTTACTAATTATACTGGCCAAACAGACATTTTAGACTGAGGGCGCAGAGATGGACTTGGGGGTTGGATTACACCAGACAAGCTCAAAAACATGACTTGCTGCTCTGTCTGGCTTAATTTAATACTTCATAGTGAGGTTCGTCTCACCCTAAAGTACACCGCAGGAACAGAAATGTAATACGGAATGGAAATTTCAACGTAATGGATTTGTCACATTAGTACAGAACATCTAAACCAGGATCTGTGTACTGCAGTGTTGTAATGGACCAGTCAGTGTTTGTTCCCTGGTCTAAAAGATGGGGAGAAAACATGGAATGTCCTGTGGTTCTGATTTCTTAAAGCAGATATTTTTGACGAGCTTTGGTTGATATGGTGAAGCTGATGATGTAATTAATTCGTTTTGCCAGCAGAGGGCTCAGCAGCCTTTGTTTTCATAGTGTGTCTGTCGACGTTCCCATGGCTGACTTGTGCTTACAAATGTTAAAAAAAGAATACACGATGCATACTTTTCGAAAAGGAACAAAATATATAATTACCAACTTATATTTTACTTCTTGAGTATAGTTTAAGGCTTTGTCAACATAAATACTAAAGTTACTAATTTTAAGAGTTGGAAGCCAGAGAACTACCTGTGATATCAAGAAAGAAACTCCTTCTCTAAAGAAAATTAATTGATAATTGTTTAATGATATTTGTATGGGACTTAAATGTTGCTTTGAATCTTAAGCTTCCTTAGGTAGAAAAAAAACTGTCCTCAAATTGCAATTCATCAATTGCCAAAAGTGTTAATTCACTCAAATATTGATAGGGTTTCTTTCCCTAGCAGAGTAAGATATATGTGATGAGTGCAGTTTCAGTTCATCCTGCAGGGACAGATCAAATTGTGACAGACTACAGTTGAGCTTCCATCAGTAGTCAGTTGTGCTTGTTTTCAAATTTGAGATGATGCTGTAGCATCCATTTAGGTCACATTTTAAAAGGCCACATACTTAATAGCTGTGAGATGTTCACAGTGCTCAAGTGAGACTACTACACCCATGTGCACTGACTTCCATGAGCCTTGTGTGGGTCATACCCTCAAAATAGGATGCATACACTACGGACCCTTATTAGATTAACACCTGCAGATCCATTTTTTTTATTAAATTAGAATATATAAGCTTCAGGTTATTCCTCTACGACTGCCTTGATATTGAGGGTCAACTTGTATTTTCTTTCATTCTGTTGATCCTACTGGTCTTCCCAACTTTTTTTGTAGCCTCCCAGCACTCCACCATGCAGAACCACACACTGGCTGTAACTGATATATCATCTCCGTCTACTCTCCCTTACATTACATGCCGTCTGCTTTTCTTCAATCCAGTCTTCTTTCTGAATCCCAGCAGGCAGAACTAAACTATCAGCCCGGATGATGACAGGTGTCAGTTGCTTTTAAGTCAGTCAAAAATGTAATAACATCTTTTCAGTGAAGAGGTGCAGATTTAATATCCTTGAACTATAAATCAAGGTCCTCCACCAGATTCCTGTTGGCTGTCCTTACCTTCACAAATGCAGGAGCTATTAGAGCGTCACCGTCCAAATGTAAATATTAAAACTAAAGTATAAAGAGTCCCCCGGCATTAAAATTTTAATGGATGAATCGTTCATACATATTTGTATCGAATTAAGCGTTGCTGTCATGTGTAAACTTAATTTTAACCAGAAGAACATCTCAGTCAAAGTACCCTCCGGGGGGTCCCGACCCCCACTTTGGGAACCCCTGCTCTACACTCTGTCAAGTGCTGCTAGTTTATTTTTAGTCCTCCTAATAAGGACTGATTTCCACCTGTGAGACAAGGTTATTATTATTATTAACAGGCTGTGTATGTGTGTATAGAAATGTTTTGATCACAGTTAAAAGTAAAGTGCTAATAAATCTTGGACAAAATATGCAATATTCCCAGTGAGCAGCTCGCATGATTGAACCAGACTTGGTTCCACTGCTGTTTTTGATTATGTCAAAAACACTAATGATTGCCTAGTTGTCCACAGCTCACTGGTTGCCAATTTCGGTCTATAGGTTGAATCATCTGTCAGGCACTTGACAACTTCCTCTGAATTAAACAAAGTGATGCAGACTACTGTAATATAAATTGTATTTGATCATCTCTTTGACCTTTTTATTTTTTTATTTTTCAAACTACAAAGGAGTGGGAGCAGCCGCGGAACTTTCTAAACCAGGGGGAAATGAGAAGATAATTCGGTTCCAACCAAGCGTTGCATCGTACGACTGTTTTGTTTAACTGCCAGAGGAATATGTTTTAGACCTGACTCCTGGGATTGTTTGCATTGTTTCTCAATATTTGCATCAAGCCTATAATTACATATTCTTATTCATATTTTCCCTTTTATTGGAGAAATTCATTTTGGTCTGATTTAGTCAGAGTTGCTCTATTTGCCGCAACACATTTTATTCACTTTATTCACCAGGAGAACAAACGGGAACAAAGTGTAGAGAATATTAGCTAGATGCTGCAACACTGTCTCTTCTTCCATGCTCATAAAAATTCCTGCAGGCGCGGGGAGAGGGTGGTGGGTGCCGGTATGGGCCCTTGCGCTTGCACTGTTTGCTTTGGTGGTATTGGCCCTCGTACTAGCAAAGTTTGCTTTCTGCCTCCTCCTGCTCGGAAAGGAAACTTTCATCACTGGTTGATTTATGGGCCGTTGGGATTCCCCCCTGAGATTAGAACGTCTTTTTGGCTTCTCCTCACCCCCTCTGTCAAAATAAGAGATGTTTCTGTGTTGTTGTACAACTCCAGTGCTTATACTCAGACATAGGAGATTCAGGCAATGGTCAACATGCCACTTAGGATTGTTTTTGTTTGAGCCGCTCATTAGTACATGCTGGTGCATTGCTATAGGAGGAGATGGGAATCGTATCTCAGTGCTTTATACACAAATACTCATATATTCACATCCTCTACTCCAGATCTGTGGTTCACTGAGGGGCTCGTGGAGTCGGGTCAGTGTAGCACCGTGCCTCCTGGCAGTAGACAGTGTTGTTTGAAGCGTCATTAACTCTTATAGGTTTCTCTCGCCTCTGAACTGTCCCTTGAAGTTTCTAACTAGAATAGAAGCCGGCAGGAGGCAAGGAGGCTAGACACATGTGTCATGGTCAGTGGCACTACTCTAGATTGATCATTGTAACTTTCATGTTTCGTGGTATAAAAAGTGGAAAAGAGTTCATGAACCCCATAGAATTTTCATTGATTTCTATTTAAATTTCTCCTTCTTTATATCTTGATATGATGCAGTCAAAACAAAATATCTGCGTAAACAAATTCACTAGGTATTATTTTTCAATGTGATGTAAACTACGGATGAGGGCGGCAGGAGTTGGGTCCAACAGCCAATGTGACATCATTAAGATATGGGTTCAGTTATAATTAAACTATTATTATAACTCTGCTTCTCAGATCAGAGATCGGTTGGAGCAGAACGTTCACAGTCATAAGAGATTTTAATGTGTTCAGAAGAAGAGTTGTTTAAGTCCAGAGGCTAGAGAGGGCTGCAAAATGGTTCAAGTCTGCGACTGGGGGGAGGGGAATCTGGATTTTACAGCTATGACTTTACATAAGTGTTATCCTTTATCATGTAAAAGATATCACTCCACAGCGTAAAATGAGAATTAATTTAATGAAAAAATGTTTTATATGCAATAATAACATGCCTACATTTTCATTAAAAACAGTTGTAGTGACTTCCGGTAATGGCGGCGAACAGGACGGTCGCTTGAGTTGTGAGCTCCCGTAGCCAACTAATGTATACTGCGCTAAAAGTTTGAAAGTGGCAAAGGAAGAACGTAAATGTCGGGGGAAAGGAGCGCGAGACGAAGTACGAGACACCAAAACAAACTAACAGACGGAACGCTCCAGAATATCGACGAAGAAGAGAGTGCACCGACGCTAACGCCCGAAGCTAAGGAGATCGACATGGAGACCGTCCAGGCTGGCCTGGAGGGGATTAGCAAACAAATTGGCGACATGCGTAAGGAGATGAAAAGTGACATGAGAGCCCTGAAAGACGAAATTACAGCGCAACTGGACGAGAAATGGGCGACGTTCAGTGTGGAGATTAATCGCAAATTCGACACGATTAATACGGGGATGGAAGAGCAGAGCACCAAAATGGCGTGTGCGTTGGCGCGCACAGAAGAAATGGAAGAGTGGAGTTTGGAGGTGAATAAAACATTGACGGAGCTGCTGGAGGAAAGGCGAAGAATGATGGATAAGCTGGATGATGTCGTCCAAAGATCGAAGAGGAACAACATCCGTGTGTTTCAACTGTCCGAGGAGGCGACGCCAGCGGAAGGTGAAACGATGGTGCAGTTTATGACCGACTGGCTCCGCAAAGAACTGGCTATCGACGCTGACCTGGGCATCCAGCGGGCGCACCGGGCGCTGGGACCGAAGAGGAAACCAGACGAACCACCGAGATCGGTTATTATTAACTTCCAGCGGTTCGATGTGAAGGAGATGGTTTTGGCCAAAGCCTGGGCAATGACACCACCGGTGAAGTACGGCGACAGAAGAGTGTTCTTTGATCATGACTACTCGGACAGAGTGCTGAAACAACGAAGATCGTACGACAACATAAAGAGAGTCTTGACAGCAAATAAGATCAAGTTCAACACGCCTTTCACCAAGATCCGCATCCACTGGGACACCGGGAAGGTGATGTACCAGAGCGCCACGGAAGCAGCCAACGATATGCGTAAAAGAGGACTGGAGCTTGGAGACGAACAGCCGGCAGAGGTCGAGGGAAGCTGCGCCGGAGGAGGCGGCGAGTCAGGAGAAGCTAGCGGGGGAAACTCTACTCTTCTGGAAAATCTTCGTGCAGCTAAACTTTCTACCTGGCAACGGGTGGATCGAAGAAAGAACCGGACCTCGGAGGCCAGCAGGAGAGCAAGAGGAAAGCTACAAACATATAAACGTTGAGTGTTTAAAGGATGCGTGATTCGACGGTGTGTCTTTGGCTACAGTCGGCTGGATGAGGGTAGGAAGCGCGCCGGTTTGTGTGCGTGCGTGTGTGTGTGTTTTTGTGAGCGCGCGCGCATGTGAGTGCTTTGTTTACTCAGTGCATCTGGTTGAAGACATGAGAGGGTGAGTAGATGAAAGGAAGGTGTTTTGATACTCTTGCATAACTATATAGTTAAACTCAGGGTGTTAATAAAGGGGAAATGTTTTGCTACTTTGGTTTAAAATGACAAATATGGTTGGTTATGGGAATGGTTCTACAACTACTCTGGTATGGAGACCCCTTCTAGGCTGGACTTCATTACTGGATGGGAGCCCCAACCAATGGTAGGGTTTACTCCCACAATACCACAAGAGGGTCAACAGGAGAGGGGATGGGTTGACATCTCTTACTGGAAGTCCTTGATTTTGACTTTGTTTACATTATTATGCTTGTACATAGTTATTGTCTTTATTACTTTTTTAAATGTGATTGCACTTGTAGACAGCAGGGGTGCGCTAATTTTCTTTTTTTTTTTTGGTTAGACTCCATAACTGTTTATGAGCACTAAACCTGAGATTAAATTTATGTCCTTGAATGTTAATGGTCTGGGAGACCCTGTGAAACGAGCTAGGGTTATGGCTAAGTTGAGGAAGGAGAAGTCGCAGATCAACTTCCTGCAGGAAACCCATTTATCACGTTCAGAACATGAGAAATTAAAGAAATTTGGCTATAAGCATACATACTATAGTTCGCATACTAATACTCGTAGAAGAGGAGTGGCAATATTAATCTCCAATCAGGTCCGGTTTGAGTACCAAAAGGAAATAAGGGATAATGAGGGGAGATTTGTAATAGTAAAAGGTACTATAGATGAAACAAAGGTGACTCTGGTGAATATATACGCCCCGCCAGAAATTGATAAAACATTCTTTAAAATGTTACACGATACTATTGCATTGGAGGCAGAAGGGATATGTTGGTGTGCGGGTGATCAAAATGTGGTTATCGACTATTACCTTGATACCACAAGTAACAATAGAAGTAAGACTTCATTATCAAAACTAGTGAAAAATTCATGGGAAGAGATGGGATATATTGATGTCTGGAGGGATTTGCATCCTCTTCGGAGAGATTATACTCATTATTCGCATGCACATTTGGTATACAGTAGAATAGACTACTTCTATACTCAAAAGGAAAATATAGGATTGATAAGGGACTGCCACATTGGAGTAGCTGATGTATCAGATCACAGTGCTGTCTACATGAGGGCTTGTCTCTCTGACAGGCAGAGGAATACAATATGGAGGTTGAATACTGGACTGCTGAATAGTAATCAGGTGGTAGAGCAAATTAGAATAGACATTGGGAATTATTTGATGGAGAATGACAATGGTGAGACTAACCCTGCGATCTTGTGGGATGCCCTGAAGGCAGTTATCAGGGGGAAATTGATTGCAATCTCAAGTAAATTGAAAAAGGAAAAATTAGCAAACTATAAACAGCTGACGAGTGAACTTAAGATAATGGAACAAAAACATAAACTGAAGGCTGACCGGCAAACACAAGCACTAATTAGTGAAGTAAAGAAGAAAATTAATGAGCTCCTACAACAGGAGGTGGAGGTTAAAGCGAGGTACTTAAAACAAAATTACTATGAATCGGGCCCCAAAGCTGCAAGATTACTGGCAAGACGCTTGCGTAAGCAACAAGCGGACATGGCAATACACAAAATTGTGGACCCCAACACAAATCAAGTAAAATGCAAGTCTGGAGAAATTGAGAATGTATTTAGTAATTACTATAAAGACCTATACGCTAAAACATCAACTTCTAGTGTAGAGGATGTTAGATTGTTTCTTGGTGGCTTGGACCTTCCCACCATTGGTACTGTACAAAATGAAGAAATGATGAAAAACATAACTATGGAAGAAATTGGGGAAGCGATAGGGAAATCAAAAACAAATAAGGCCCCAGGTAGCGATGGTTTCCCTTCAGAAATGTATAAGAAATATGAAAAAGAGCTGACTCCATTACTCCATTCTACGTTTAATTGGGTTAAAGAGAATAATATAACTCCCCCCTCATGGAAGGAAGCTATAATTACTGTAATTCCTAAACCATTAAAAGATAAACAGCACTGTCAAAACTTCAGACCAATATCGATGTTAAATGTGGATTACAAACTTTATACCTCTATATTATCTAAAAGACTTCAGTCCTTCATACCACGTCTGGTGGACGAAGATCAATGTGGTTTTGTCACTGCTAGAATGACACAGGATAACATTAGAAGAACTTTGCATGTAATGCATCGGATAAACAAGAATAAGACACCAGCTGCGTTAGTTTCGTTGGATGCTGCGGCTGCCTTTGACCGGGTCTCCTGGGACTTCCTGTTTCTCACACTAGAAAGATTTGGGTTCGAAGAGAAGGCGATTCAATGTATTAAAACACTATATACTAAGCCTACAGCTAGGATAAAAATAAATGGTTCTTTGACAGATAGATTCGAGCTAGAGCGAGGGACAAGACAAGGGTGTAATCTGAGTCCTACGTTGTTTGCAATTTTTATAGAGCCATTAGCACAGATGATAAGGCAAAATGAAGCGATAACAGGTATAGAAATCAACGATCAGCAGCATGTGATAAGTTTATTTGCAGATGATGTAATGGTCTATCTTAAAAATCCATCAGTCACGTTTGAACCACTTATGCAGTCCTTAGAACAATTTAGCTCATACTCTGGGTACGAATTAAATAAATCAAAAACTCAAGTTCTCATGCTTAATTGTAAACCAAACCAAAGACTCAAGGAGACCGGATTAAATTGGGAGGCAAAATCAATTAAATACTTGGGTATAAACATTTCCAAAAATCTTACAAAACTGTACAAAAATAATTATGGTGAAATTGATGGAAACCTAAGGAAAGATATTGACAGATGGTCTATATACCCGATGGGACTTAGTGATAGAATATATACTGTAAAAATGAACGTATTACCACGTTTGTTATACCTGTTCCTTTCCCTACCAGTGCCTGTACCGCCAGAACAGTTTTTTAAATGGGATAAACTAATATCAAGATTTATATGGGAAGGAAAACGGCCTAGGGTAAAGTATAGTACTCTGCAGCTGACCAAAAGAAAGGGTGGAATGGCACTTCCAAATTTAAAAGAATATTTTCAAGCAGCGCAACTGCGCCCACTCCTGAATTGGTGCAGTAGTGCCTACGAGGCTAGATGGAAGGACATTGAAGCACCAGTCTTAGCATTCCCAATCCAGACAATCATAGGTGAAAGAAAGATCCCAGAGAACATTGAATTTGTGTCAGAGATGGACATGATAACGACTTATACATTAAACACATGGCATTCGGTTGTGAGACGGTTAAAGGTGGGAAGGGAACTTGGTTTATTGAAATGGATTGCACACGATGTGGCTTTTAAACCTGGAAGGTTGGATCCTAGATTTAAACAATGGACTCAAGTGGGTGTGACTGCCATGTGCTCGTTGATCCTTAAGGGAAAAATGAAGAGCTTTCAAGAAATGAAAAACGAGTATGGATTGGCCAATCAAGATCTATTTAGATATATACAACTGAGAGACTACTATTGCAAGGAAATTAAAAGAGCAGAGGATGATATACATCCAATAATAAAACTCTTCTCTCGGGCATATGGTGAAGTCATGCCTAGGGCAGTGTCCAAACTCTACATGTGTTTGACTGAGTCGAACAAAAACTCTACTGTGTACGTGAAGAACAAATGGGAAAAAGAATTGGCTGTGGACATTTCTGATGAGATATGGCATGATATGTGGGACATACACCAAACAACGACTCAGTCAAACGGATGGAGGGAATTTTCATGGAAGAACCAAATAAGATACTTCATCACACCGCGAATTAAAAGTAAACAACTTAAGGCACCTCAGATATGTTGGAGACAGTGTGACCAAATTGATCCGGACCATACACATGTTTTTTGGAGTTGCAGTAAAATCCAGCCTTTCTGGGAGGCTGTGCACTCGGTTATATGTGTGGTCTTAGGATATGGGATCCCCAGCTCATGTCTTGTTCTTTATTTGGGTCATATGGGAGGAGTTGTTTGTCCAAGAGACCAATATTTGGTTAAGATCTTACTAGTTGCTGGGAAGAAGGCAATCACCAGGAACTGGCTTAAAACAGATATCCCGGATTATGAACAGTGGAGGACTATCGTGGACAATATTCAGGATATGGAGTATTTATCGTTCAAACTAAAAATTCAAGAAGATTTGTTTCAAAAGAGATGGGAAAAATGGTTATTGTATAAATCCAAAAAAGGAGAACAGTGAAAGGTGAAAGTTGTGTACCCCTGTGATGTCTTGATTTATTTACCATTTTTTATTTATTTTTTTATTTTCCTTTTCCTTTTTTAAATTTTTTTTTCCCATTGTTTAACTACTTTATTTAATGTACCTTATATGTATATATCTTTTTCCTTTTCTATTGTTGTATGTTACTGTTCTATACTTGAATGGTTTTGTATACCTGTGCAATCCAAAATAAAGACAGTTATAAAAAAAAAAAAAACAGTTGTAGTCCAGTTGAAGGCATAATGTGAGATTTTCTTAAAATCTATCTACTCTGCCTGTATTTTGTTATCGTGTGGGGTTTGAAATGTTTCCAGGTGTCAACCTCTCCAAAAACATAGCGACCAGATGCTAGTTCATAAGCATGCATCCAAGAAGAAGCTATGCCGAAAAATAGCCCAGATATAGTGAGCCGAAATGCAATCGGGACTTCATTTTTTCCAAAAATGAGAGTGAATTTGGGGTTGTCTGTTGGGGAAAAAAAATACTTTTTCATTGACCTTTCAGTAGAAAGAAAACAGGGTTTTACGCAAGGATTGTCAACTGTTATCATATGTTCTTTCATCAATCCGTGACTACATCTGTGAAGGGAAGGTCCATTGTTTTCTTTATGTGTTCATTTTAAGGGGTCTGTTCTATTTGTCCACAGGCACACTGGTTCTGGGAGGCCTACTTCAGCTCCATGAAGGCTATTGGCTTGACAACGCTCCAGATCATCAACGACCGCATCTACCCGTATGCTGCACGAACTTATGAGCAGTGGAACAATCCACCTGTGGTGGTACGTAACAGTGTAGACTTGATGTTGATGTGCTTTTTGCAAATATTTGTTAATATTGAGCAAGACTTTTGGGGGTCCTAAACTTTGATTGTCTTTCAGAATACATGATATTTAGCTTTAACTCTCCAAACGTAATCTATTTAGTCTGTGTGCTTTACTCTGCTATGCTGCTCAGTTGTATTCCTTAGAAGTCTTTTTATCGTAGACATCTGAGTGAAACCCATCCAGGATGGCGCTTTGACCATACGTAAGCTGGAAGTGCCACAGAATTTCCCCCACTCTCCTGTGCGTTGTAAATCGAAGCCTCTGTGGCAGAGTGACAGAAGATGCCTTCAGTCTCTCTGAAGCGCCACACATGCTGCACTTCACAGTTTGGTGTACACCCAGCGAGCTCGGAGGCAGCCAGTTTGTGTCAGCAGTTCTGCTGAAGGAGGATGCCTCCATTGTGGTGAAAAATAAGTTCCTGCACGTCTGAGTCATGTGTTTGTTGCGTGTGTGTGTGTGTGGTTGGGGAGTTTGTGGCTGCAGACAGCTTGGCTGGGCAACCATCTCTCAGGAGTTGTTAATCAGCAGGATCTGATCTAAGGTCTCCTCCATCCTCAGTCTGTGGGGTAGAGGCGTGTGCATGCGAGCATGCGTTTGGACGCATAATAGTGTGTTTGCATCTGTCGAACGGCTACAAGTATCCCCGTAGAGAGTGGAGTGTTAAGATAAGTCACCATCGGATTGCGTTGGTGTAAACAAGCAGGACTGGGAGAGCTGTTTTTGTGTGTGTGTTTGTCATTCAGGGTTAATAGGCTTCTGGTCAAGCTGGCTGTTTCCTCTGAGCAGGTTTGTTTGCAGATTGTGAATCAGCAGCTACACTTGACATTGCCCACTTATGTCAAAATGTTTTGTCAAAGCATCGAAGCCCCCAGTCCAGTCTCTCAGTATCACTCATGTCTCGAGGTTTGTTCAGACCCAGAAGAGGTTAATTGCGTCAGGGTACAGACCTTTGGCCATTCTTGCCTACGATGGGAGATGAAGTGTTTTCTCGATGGATTCAGTGACTGGATGGTGAGAAGAACTTGCACAGAGCACTAAATAAATCAGGCAGACTTTCCCCCCCCTCTTCTCCTGTAGTCTTTAGGCTGATAATTGAAAGCACATTTCCCAGGATCGCTGGTGCCTTTGGAGGGAGGTGGGGGTGGGTGGTTTCAGAATAAGGGACAAGCTGCTTTTTGTTTTGGAGCTGTAGGTAATGGGCATACTTGTAAGATTTCTACATCACAAGAATGGAGGCATCTCAGATTTAAAAAATATGTTGTGGGGATTTGCTTATTGTTTTATTTTTATTTATCTATCTTGTTTAAAAGTACATTTTAGTTTTCACTCTTTTCTCCAGCATATTAGAATTGAAAACTGCTATGGTTGAAGTGTTGACTGTCACATTTATTTTGAGGGTGTCTACATTCTGAAACTAATTAACCCTGTACTATAACATGTATAATGTTTTACCGACGAGCAACAAAGCAGCAGGCTTCAAGACATTTTCAATGGTAGCTGATGACATGAAGCTACAAACCGGCGCCCTGCAGTAATCGCAGCCTGAATGGCGTGGTAAACAATAAATTATAGTTCAGTTGGCCTCAAATTTCTTCCTGGTGCAGGATCAACCCATCATGTTTTAATTTATTTTTTTATTTCACCATTTCCAGTCGCCTACTTTCAAATCCTGTTCTGTTTCGTAAGACAAAACGTATCCCGTTGCTATTTGACAACGTATTTACGACATCATGGCGTGCTTGGGCAACATTTAAACAGCGACTCAACGACAGTGTAGCTGGCCACATTGGCCGGTTTGTTGCTTTGCTGCTCGTGGGGAAACACAAATGCAATGAGTCCTACAATTTTGGCCACGATAGAGGAGGAATATTTTAAATACCCTTAAAAATGAAAGTTTGCTCATCAGTCATTTTCTTTTGAATACCAGTTGGCTGACATAGAGCCAATATAATAACAATCACCTAATTATTACTAATGCAGATTATACTGTATCTTATGTTGCAACTTTATGGTTGTCATTGTTCAAAATGAATGCGCATTTGCATCTGTTTACATTAGTAACACTAACATGTGGATATTATGTGTTAAAGTTGAATTTTAATTTTGACAGATGAAGGCATTTTGAATGCTTAATAGTTATTTGTTGTCTTGCTCTTAATCTGCACACCCCTAAGATTAATGAAGAAACGCTCAAACAGTTCAAATAGCCAAATAAAATGTTTCTTCTTTTAGTCGAAGGATAAATTACAACAAAACACATTATCTCCTTCAGAGCTGTTGGTGACATAATGAGCTGCGGCTTTCTTTTCATCTAATTTATTGTGCTTGACAAATGACTTAAGTGGTCTTTCTACTGTTCCAATGCTGCTGTGCTGCGTATGTGTGTTAGTTTAATTATTTCCCCCTCTGCTTGTTTGACAATGTGAGAATGACCACAAGGAAGTTTCCACTTGCCAGTAAAGTGTTTTTTTATTGGCGGAGGAGTCACTGATGTTGTGTAATAGCCAGTGGCTGTGTCTCTGTTGACAGACGTGTGTTGATGCTGTGGAAGTAAACCACATAATCACTGTGTGGCCACCTAGGTCCAGGAGAAAAAAAAGGGGTTTATATGGACTTCAAGAAGCCCACAGATTTACTGCGTTAGATATGCTCCCTTTGCCCTTCTCAGACTGATTGTCAATGTAAACCAGGGTGGAACATTTTTGAAGCCTTTGAAGAAATGTATCAAGCGTGAACCCTGGCGCTCCTGCATTTGCTAGTTTTTGAGTAGCACATGCTTGTAAGTGAAAGATATCTTTTTATTTCACTTTGTGAAAACACATCTCTAAACAAACGGTAGCCCTGATTTGCTCACTGCAATTCAAATGGCTGTAACTTTTAAACTTTAGTGTTTTGTACACGTGCCATCAGAAAACTCCAGTAACTTCTCCTGCAGCTTCCATCATTAACAGCGTCACTTGATCTAAGTCGGAGTCAGTGCAGCTCTCTGGGTTTACAAGACGTTTTTAAGAGCAACAGTGTCTGTCCCACACTATTTATCCTGCATCCCAGAAGACCCATCATACTAACATCACCAGAGCTGTAGATACGAGTGGGTAGCCAACCTGTCTTTATTTTCCTTCTGTACTGCTACTTCTGAAGGGTTGACTTGGCATGTTGACTGGAAGCTTTTGGCTCGGCCTCCGTTAGCCCCTCAGAGACATTATTGGACTAGTCTTGCTCCATAATAAACACCATAATCTGGAAAGTGCTGCAGGTGACCTCACTGTCCAGTGAAGCACAATTATAGTGCATTTAATCATGGAAAACACCACAGATGAGTTTAACACAGAAGACGTGAGGCTAGCTCCACTACTCGACTGCTAGCTTTCCATGACAATGAACAAAAACAAATGAAAATGAATGAAAAAAATAAACAACCTGTGCTTTTCTTTGTTCCCTATCTCATGTAGAAATGGTCCAGTGTGAATAGCCCTCTGTTCTTGCCACTTATCCCACCAAGAGCACCTGGGTTCACTGCGGTGGTGCTGACCTACGATCGCGTTGAGAGCCTTTTCCGGGTCATCACAGAAATCTCTAAGGTGCCTAGCTTGGCTAAGCTGCTGGTGGTGTGGAATAACCAGAACAAGAGTCCTCCTGAGGGTGAGTGTAGCACATTCTCATGAAAAAAATAAGAACGTTCATGAAGCCTTCCGAACAATATCGTTGTGTGTGTACATACGCTGAGGTTAGGTTTCTGTCTTTCATTAGTGTTCATCATCAGCTGTACTCCATCATAGATGTGTCATAGCAGGCTCTTATTAGTTGTTATTTATTGCACCTCACGCTGTAATTATTTGCCTTTAATATGGCAATTAAGTCGACAACAATTAATCGTGTCTTACCCCTCTGACTGCTGAACGCAGACAAAGACTGTGCTGGACCGGGAATTAAATCGGTCCTGCTGCTGTAAGAGTTGGCTGATGTAATGAAGTATTGAGACGACTTTGAAGTTCTCCCTTGTGGCTGTGAGTTGCCTTTTCATTAGAGGCATCAGCGGCGCCTGGCTGGAGCTTTGTGACCTATTAGAATTAACTAGGGGCCATTGACGGGTCAGATCATGGGGCTCAGTCAAATATGAAGGCAGATTTCCCCATTTGCACCAAGCCTTGATCTGATGTGCTTGGAGACTCTGAGCCTCTGTGCGTGTGCGTGTGCGTGTGTGTGTGTGTGTGTGTGTGTGTGTGTGTGTGTGTGTGTGTGTGTTTTAAAGAACCCACCAAGCACAGTAATTGTGATTGATTGTTTTTTTTTTTTTTACACAAAATCGCATTATTGCCTATTCTGTTTGTGAGTCTTACAACAAACCTAAATTACATTCCGTTAAACAAATGGTCCTTACCCGCTTGCAGCGTTTGTATCCGTTCATCTCTTGACTTGTAAAGACACAGCAGCTTAGATTAACTGCCAAACAGCCAAAATAATTGCAGCTTGTTCTTCAGAACATGGGATTTAGTTTTTGTTGGTTCTTGAATACAATTTAGGAAGTCGCAGAATAATGAGCAAGATCGGCATTTTGACCCATGCCGAGTTGGGGCTGCAGTTTTAAAATTCATATAACACCCTATAATTTCCTCTATCCTACTGTCTCTTTCCAACTTAAGAAGTGAAAGAAGGAATGACAGCAACATGGACGGAGTGAAAGAAGAAACTCTGGGTGTTTAACATGGCATATTTCCTGACAATAGCTTTGACAGGAGACCTCAGACGTGGTTAGCAGGACCTGGAGCTCTTCTTATAGGCTGCCAGGCCCCAGTTACCCTATTAATGAGCGGACACATTCTGTGTGATCTATCTCTGCATAGTCCGTGCCATGGACACTGCCCAAGATGTTTGAAATGCTCCCCCTGAAAAAGACACTTTGTTGATCTGCCTCATGGAGAATCGTTGTGTGGTTGGATTTGCACGTGCTTGAGGTTAGCTTTGTGATATGAGTCAGTGAAGTTAAACTCCCGGAGCACTGTTTTCCACTGGCAGGACAGACGTCAAATATCTCAGTCTCAGAATTTCTCAGTCTCAGAATTTCTCACCCATCTTTAGACCCTTGATAGTGGCTATATTTATGAATGTTATTGGACCAAAAATGTATTATAGTGTCACATACTGTTTTCATGCATCTATGAAGGGTGGCAACTGAATAATTATTTTCAATTAATTAATTTGCATCTTCAAATAATTAATTTAGTCCATCCAACGGGCAAAAATCAACTTACTATCATACAAGAAATGGCTAATTTAGGCCAATTCATTAAATCCCTATCAGAAATACTTTGGGGGGGGGGGGGGGGGGGGGGGATTGGTCCTTTTTCCAGTTGTCAAAATATAAATAACAGACCATTCAAAATGTAAATTTTGCACATAATGCTAAAATATATAATACAATAAATGCAGAGAATAACTAGTAAATAACATACAAGAAACAAGAAGTGAGAAATACAAGAAATGAAACAAAAACATAAACATATACACCATACAAGCACAGTGTAAATGAATATGTTTTGCTTTTACTGGTGTAATCTTGTTTTCTGTACATACATATTTATCGAGCATTGTTGAAGTGACTAATTCTTGTGCATATCATAATAAAGAGCTTGAAACTCGAAACTCAAAACCTGTGCACATAAAGACCAGGCACATGTACGTGATAGAGCGCACAGAACAGTATCCACTAGCAGAAAAGCACCCTCGTGCACACATGCAGTCCAGCGAGCCCGGGGCTGTATGGCACACACTCCTGAATGAGGTAACACAATACTGATTGAGCCAATGACGCACTGGTGAAAGTAATGCATTATTTATATATCTGCAGTATGACGAACTGGGTCTGTGTGGTGACATTCCCCGAAAAAAAACTGTGGTATTAAGTTACTGACTTTTATTATGAAGTAGTCAGAGGAACTGCAGTGTGTTTGTCAGTGAGCTTGACGTGGATCGTAACTGTTAATTAAAAATACAACTCCAAAACAAGACCGGTTATTTTCAGCATTTTGTGACAGAGGATCAGTTTGAAATAAGGCAGCGAGCAGTGGAACAAGACGGAGAAGCCGTTGGAGGTTTTAGATGAAAAGCTGCAGGCAACAGGCTGCACGCCCCTAACTGCTCAGGTAACCAACTGCTTTACCTTTCGCCGTTCACAGATAAAACACAGAATGATGGGAAAATGGGAATTATTGCCTGACTTATAAATACAACAGTAGTTAGTTTTCTACACCCAGTATCCTGTTACCACAAGTACATCGGGTCAGGAGAGAAATCTTAAAAGGGTTACCACTTTAACCAAGTAATTGACTTGCTTGTTTCCGTCCTGTATCTATGTGTATAAAACTATAAAGGCAGTTGCTGCTATTGTATTGTTTTCCTCCCGGCAGAGTCGCTTTGGCCAAAGATTGGTGTTCCTCTCAAAGTGGTGCGAACCAAAGAGAACAAGCTGAGTAATCGCTTCTTCCCCTACGACGAGATCGAGACGGAAGCTGTGCTCGCCATCGATGATGACATTATCATGCTGACATCTGATGAACTGCAGTTCGGCTATGAGGTGAGAAAAAGACCCCCCTTTAAAAAAAACAACCAGAAAAAAAAAAAAAACCTTAACCTTGACCATACTTTCCCATCTTTCCTCTGACGGCATGTATAGCAGGGAACCATTTCAAGTTGATCCCAGAGTTTAAAGTCATTCAGGGGGATTACAGTCTCATTCTCCTCTAGTTGGGGATTTGACTGCCTGCCGTATGCGTTTGATGTGTGAGGAATGATGACAGGTCTGGAGCTGATGCTTTCCATGGCCACATACCTGTTGGGCCCCACTTAGTCCGGCACACTCACCTGAATCCATTTAGAAGCCATTTAATAAAATTGTGCTCCGTTTAAGGATAATTACATGGAAATACAGGCAGAATAGAGGAGCTGTCTGTCTAACCAGAATCAGACTGACTGCTGGTGTCAAGTGTGAGATATTCAGCCGAACATGAAGCTACTTCAATCTGAAAGTATCTTAATTTGACGCTCAGTTGTAATTTTTGGCTCAGACAAAAATGCTGAGGGATATTTTGAAACGTAAAACTACATTTTTAATCATTCATTTTTTTTAGTGTAAGCCATCAGTTCTCACTTTTAGTTCAAATGAAAATGTTTGACAATCTGTTTCCTGTCCTGCTCTAGGTATGGAGGGAGTTCCCAGACAGGCTGGTGGGCTACCCAGGCCGGCTGCACCTCTGGGACCATGAAATGGGGAAGTGGAAGTATGAGTCGGAGTGGACCAACGAGGTCTCCATGGTTCTAACCGGAGCCGCCTTTTACCACAAGGTGACCTGAGAAAAGCCTGAAATCAAGGAGCTTTGACTGCTGGAGCTCTGCTCTTTCTCACACGATTCCCTTAGAGCTACTCGTGGACGTTAGGACTTTTGCTTAGCCATGATGCACGCAGAACCAATTTTGAAAAGGAAGTGGTCCATTACATCTGGAAATAGAATTTAAAGATGATGATTACAGAAATTTCCTGTAGACCTCTGTGTTGGGTACATGTCAGATTCCAGGGAAGAAGATTACAGTGATAGACTAGCAGGGTGTCATAGGTAGAGCAAGGTTATCTCACGTCTACTTAAAAGCTCATTCACTTACTTAAGTTCAAAGCAAATTCGAGTGCAGTGGTTTCTCCTACATACTCGTGGGTCACCATGTCAAACGGCGTCTGCAGTATATCTATATGACACCTACTAATCATTTGTTGTTGTGAATCCCGTTCCATTCCAGTACTTCAACTATTTGTACACATACAAGATGCCTGGAGACATCAAGAACTGGGTGGATGCCCACATGAACTGTGAGGATATTGCCATGAACTTCCTGGTGGCAAACATCACGGGCAAAGCTCCTATTAAGGTACGTTCATGGCTCGGACTGGTCCGGGTGCTTTAAACTCGCAAGGGGAGGCTGAAGCCTGACAGAGCAGACCAGCATCTCTGGGTTTGATCAGTTCTCACCCTTCGACTTCACCATCTCTCCCCCTCCCCATCACACTGACTGTGCCCAGGTGCAGGGGCCCGAGCTAAAGCCGAGCCTTAACCTCCCTTATCTGCGTGTCACTCATGGGCACTCCCCCTCCGAGTATGTTTTCCTAAGCTCACCGGGGGTCACGCACACCCTGCCATCAAATCACAAGCTGCAAACTTCCCTCCGCCTGCACCCGTGCTCCCCACCTCCCACCACAGCTCCATCAGGTTCCTTCAGAGAACACTCACCCTCTCCCACCAACCTACTCCGTCTCCTCTCGGTGTCTCTCGCTCTCTTGTATGCACACATACGTTCACAGCTTCAGAGTGTTGGGTGCAGGCATGTGTTGTGGATGTAGATGTTATGGAGGTCAGACAGAGGAAAGAAATGCATCTTATATCTCTCCAAGTCCACTGATGATTCAGACATTTTTTTCCCCGCGTGCTGTACTTAACAAAAGTTTTTTGTAGGATGTTACAGACCTATTTCATCAGACTGCATTGTTTATTAGTGTCTGTCTGACTGCTCAGTTAAAGTGCGCTGACATAACTGGTGTGACTTTGTTCTGCTTCTGTTTAGGTGACCCCCAGGAAGAAGTTCAAGTGCCCAGAGTGTACTGCCATTGATGGACTGTCCCTGGATCAGACGCACATGGTGGAAAGGTATGGCTTTTTTTCTTTTTTGGGGGGGAAATTGAGAACGAGTCAAGCAGAGTTTTTTTTTTTTTTTTTTTGCAGTTTTTATTCCTATTTGCCTTTTTTGTTTTTTGTTTCTTTTTCTTGTCAAATATTGCCATGCATATTAACATTTTATAAATACAATTATTACAATTAATTATGTCTTCCCAGTTTTCTATTCACTTTCTATTACCAGAAGCATTTTCTGCTGTAATACTTTATCGCAGCAGTTCAAACCACAAACTTTGCACAGTGACATAAAATTTGGTCAAATCTCAATTAAAAATAATCTACTCATTTTTTTGAAAACTTGTGTTTAACTGTAAATGGTGAGTTTACAGTAAAACAAATGTTACGTCTTAATTATTTCATTCTTTCCAGTTACCTCTTTCTGTGAGCTGTGCAACAATAACCACATAGGATAAATGACTGGATATATCCTCTTCATGTCTGTAAATAGAGTTATAAACATTTGTAAAATGCAGAAAACTAAAAAATATATATATATTGAGGAGGGTAGGCACCATATAACATTTAAAAGGAAAGAAAAGGTTAAAGACCTCATCCATCTACATTAATGCATACATCACTTATCAACAGCTGCTAAATAAGTACGCGTTTGAAACGGCTTTTAAAGTAAATAACTTGTTTTTTTCGTCCCTAGGTCTGAGTGCATCAACAAGTTTGCATCGGTTTTTGGTACGATGCCTCTGAAGGTGGTGGAACACCGTGCAGACCCGGTGCTCTACAAAGACGATTTCCCAGAGAAGCTCAAGAGTTTCCCCAACATCGGCAGCCTCTGACCAGCCTGTAACGGATGTTCGTATCCCGACGCGGCCTCAACGCTTTAATGTTTGTCAGCAGCTTTGTCTTTTATATGAAGACGTCAATATTCAGACTAAAGAGGGACAAGCTCCTGTCACCTCTCGGTTCAAGAGACTCACGTTAATTTTGAGATTATACTTAGAAAGTAGAGTTGTACAGAACATTAGGTCAACACCTTGAATGACAACACTGAAATCTGAGGATGGTGGCGAAAGTGTGATGAGAATTTTTTTTTATTTTTATTTTTTTTTATTCGGCTTAAAGTGACACACAAATGCTGAGACGATTGTTGCATGAACTGCTGTTGGAACGTTTCCCTGAGTCTGATGTTTGATGGACAGGCTGACTTATCGGAGCCTCGTGGCCCCTCACTGTTACCGTTTTGGAGCTGGTAGCTTTGAGCCCAGCTGCTCTGGAGTCAGCGTATACAGTGTATATATTTGTATTTCACAGCAGTGCTGTAATATAGTCATAATTTATGATGCTCCACCCAGGATGTTTTTCTTTTTTTTTTTCTTTTCAAAAGATGACATGGACCTAACCCGTTTTAGCTGTCCTGTATTAAGAGTAACAAATGTTATATTTACATGATCTATATGCTTCACGGACGTATCTACAGGTATGTCGGCTTTATCTAATGGTTACTGAATGTGATCGCACACAGTTAAACAGACGAGTAAATGAATGCCGGTACCATAAATCTAATATTTAGAGAGAGTAACTACTGATTTTAAAAGACTGATGCTGAGCTACTGGGACATCTTGAATTCTCATTTTATACACAAGGCTTTTCATTATATTTATATATACGTCACTAAAAACGTCACAAAATCATTTCATGAGTTAAGTGTACGAACATTGCATTAACTATACGAGTAATGAATTGTTTACAATGCATTGGAAGACGCATGCTGTACAGTGAATAGGCAATTCCCAAATCCACCAAAACGGATATATATATAAATATATATATAATAACTGTTGATGCAATGCTTTGTTTTAAACTTTCCTTTATATCTGTTGTGTTTTTTTAATTTTCCATCACTAGTTGTCCCAGCTACAGTATTTAGGCATAAATATTGAGAGCAGTGCAGTCTTCATGATGTCAATGCCTTGTGATGGTTTTATTTGCATTTCCATTTTTTGCCTGAGATTATGTACCTACATGACTTTTTTTTTTTAAACACAAGTAAAATCCACACTAATATGTTTCAGACTCACAGTTTAAACGTTTTTTTCCTCCAACTGCGCGTGTGTGAGGTGGGAAGAAGATGAAGTAATAACATTTTCCTTCCTTTTCACGTCTGTCTTTAGTCCGGTCTGTGACCGTCCAGAGCAGACCTTCCATGACACGGACGCTCCACTGTTCCACTCCAGCCCGTCACCTGTTGTTAATATACGCCACCTAATCCACCCTGTTCAATGTCAGCAGTTCAAAAGGGCGCAGTTCGTATTTTTGTCAACTTCAATTAGTGTGATACTCTTGCGGGTTGTGCGATCTTATTTCAGCACTCGTGTCTCTTCAAAGGGGCTGCAATGTGTGGTGATTTCAGATTCTCACTAAACGCTGACACAACATCTTGGCAGAGTGCTGCAATGCAGTAAGACACCGAAGATAAATTGTTTTTTTAACAAAGGCAGACAACGTTAATCGCAAGTTTTGGTCAACCAGAATCTTTAGCTGATGACTTGCGAGGGCTTTTCTTTCAAATGGAAATGACGGCGATTTCAAAATACTAACGGGAGAGTAGTTGTTTTGGTTTTCTCTGTACTGTGTTAACAGCTGGAGGGAACCGTCATTACCTTCTACCCTCTATGGACCATTTCAACAGAACTGCATTGCTAGGCAACAGCTCGGGTCCTTGTTTACTTCTTGTCAGCTTGTGTCATTCACATACACTGTAACAGGAAATAAACAGGGACACATTTACCACGTTTACCACTATAACATGATCTGTTTACTGTCAAGGTCAAGGACATACTACACTTTATAACAAATGAAATGGCAAATACAAATTCTGAATAGAAGTGCAATAACTTATTGTACTTTAATCACGCACAAAATGAAACTCGCATGAGTAAATCCATACACTCATTTCAGCTTTAAGCCACAAAAACTTGAAAAAAAAACCCAGAAGAATTACATATCAAGAGAAAAACACGACTCTGGAAATACAATTTTTTCCACTGTCTTACAAAACAAAACATAACATCTAAATAGTAATGTTTCCAAGAGTCTTGTAACACTGCAATCCTTTTTGCATGCACGAAAATGTACATGCACACAACAGCACACATATTTATCATATATTTACTCCTATACCGATTGCCTGACTTCAGTAGTATTAGAAAATGAGAAAAGTGGATGACGACTTCATCACTCAGGGACGGAGGTATGCAGCATACAGGAGGGGTTTGTTTTTTTAATGTAATCCTGCATTATCACTTCTTTTTGCGATTGTGGTGCAAGTTGATTGACGGTGTAAGCTTCCTAGTGGAGGAAGACGTGATGCTTCGGCCCAAAATTAATGCAACTTAGTGAAATCGGTGAGGATTGTGTTAACCTGAGCTTCTGAATGCCGGCGTGTGTGGGTGCACTTTGCAGAGGAACAGCCTACTTTAAACCAACGGGCTTACAGAAGGCCCTATCTGTCCTGACACACAATACTGTGCTCCACATGGCTCAGCGTTAATTAAAAAGCCTTCCCGGGTTGACCGTGCGGCTGTGCCTCGGACCCTCCGATTGGGGGGCTGCAGCTTTGAGCCAGTGGATGTGATGGTAGTGAGCAAAGGGAGAGGCACAAAGCAATGTGTATTGAGGAGGGAGGGGGGGAGGATCTTTGAAAGCAGAGCCATGACAGCTGAGGGGGAAGCATGTGTGAGGCATGTTTGTTTTGCATTAACCCCCTGAGCACAGCTGTGTGCACTGTCCTTTTCCCAGAACACCGGAACACAGCAGACGCCCTCGCGGCTCGCCCTCCGTCCAACCTCACAGCTAGAGCACAGGGGGCCCCCCATGTCCACATTTGCAAGGAGACCGTCTCGGGCTAAAGCCCGAGATATGTACTCCATACTCAGATTATGCGTATGCCTCGGATTTGGGTCAGGGAGTAGAACTGGATGTAATTTCGAGGACTCTCGGGTGACCCGCTCTGATCATATAATAGCCCGCAGAAGGACGGAGAATGTGGTTCAAGTTAGAGAATTAGCAACGGTTGCTCAGCCTGAAGGTGTACGGCCAGTACAAGGTTCGAGGGTTGCTGTAAACCCCCTTGTTCTGCTTAAATCGGGCCTTGCAAACAAAGCATGCATAACCTCATCGGTAAGCCTCATCTGCTATTTCTGTCACTGGTGGCGGCAGTTACCAGGGGAAAGGCTAGGTTTAGTTTTTAGAGTGATATGAGGATATGATTTGGGGTCAGAGAGATTGGTCTCATCTCTGGCTGGCCCCCTCCTCTTTTTTTTCCACAGAGGCAAACAAGCACAGACATATTGTTCCAGGTGGAGATGGAAGCAAACAGGGAGTAAATGGCATCACCATTATGAAGGCCGGGAACACCATTCCCTGATTATGCTTTACTGATTTTACCTGCTCACACATCACGATAAAAGACTGAGGATGGGCTCACACCTCACACTTGATCTTTCCTACAGCTATTTGTATTTGAACCTGTCTGGGATTGACATTAGCCATGTTTCCTTCAAGCACGTGCACCCAGCTCACCGTAGAGCAGCCAACCATCACAACACATGCTGGAAAACGACCTGATCCCACGTTTTCTCTACGTCATTTAGTTTGTTGTCCAGCTATTTGATTAAACACTTTTTTATTTTTTTGATTATACACCACGTTAGCACAATATAAATTAAAATAATTAAAATAATTTGACACACAGCTCCTTTACAAGATAAGGCCACAAGATTACAAAATAATACAGGACCCAGTTGTTATTGCACTTTTGCGGTGCAAAATCACAAATTTGCAATTCAATCAAATTACCAAAAGAAAAAACGAAACAACTGACAGTGAATCTGGGAGTTTGGGCCCTGTGTTATTTGCCTGGGTGATGATGAGGTTTTGCTACTTCAGGCAGCTGAAACATCATTTAGAAATCCCCGACTCCATTTCTCATCCAACTAAGATGTAGTCAAAGTCTTGCCGAAGACGATAGAGGTTACTCTGCATTAATCTGATCAATAGCTTCCTTGGATTGGATTTAAAAAAAAAAAAAAGATGACAGAAGAGAGAAAGAAATACATTATGCTAGAGCTGTTTCATAACCATTTACCGGTCAGCCATTGAAGCCAAGCGGTCGTCTTAAAGTCCAGAAAAGGCTGTTGAACACTGACATCCTTTCAGTGTTCAAAAGTGTCAACACACGGTGTGTAATCTCCACCAGCCTCCGCTGTTTCAAAGGTGGCTGCCGCTGTTTTTGGTGTTATTTCTGGCAGAATGACCGACTAGTAGGCACTTCTCTCTCTGAAACTCCCGAGACTGGAAATGCAAGGGGGCACAGTCGTGTTCGCTCGGAGTCCGTCCTCCTGAAAACAGAGCTGGCTCTGTTTGGAGGCTGGCGCTCCCAGGCTCTCCGGCCCTGAGAGCAGCAGGCCTGCTGTGCACCTCTCGTCCTCCCACACACCACTTCCTCCTCCATCCCTTCCTCTCGCTGGTCACCAGCAGGCCGCGTCGGTGCGGCAGGTGGATCTCTCAGCCCGACCGCACTTAAAATAAAACCCACATTTCATCTGCTTGACTTTTAAATGCGAGAGCGTGTTTCTTTAAGTGACTGAAATGTGTGCGTTGAATCTGAGAAGCTTCATAATGTGAGAGATATGCTGGATATGAACCGCTTCCTCGAGCACTATGATAGCAACCGTGTGACTGAAGTTACACACGTCTGCATGTGCTAATGCTGCTAAAGATAGCCTTAGAATAATATGAACTTGAAAACAAACAAAACCAGTAACAAAATGACTGGAGGCAAAAACAACGACATAAAAACACACAAAAAAAACAGTCAAAATTTAAATAATAAGTAAGTAAAACAAACAGCACCTGAACAGAGAACTATAATGACACTAGAAGCACTGTACAAACACAATTTCCTGTATTTTTTGGCAAATAAGTGCATGGATTTGTTTGAAATTATTTTCCTAACATGTTTCTTCACCTTCCATCTGAACTACACTGCTTCTCCTGTTGTACAGCACAGCGTCGCCTTCCACCGGGGTTTCCACACACCGCGGATGAGAAACACGGCAGTGCCAGGCCACCTTATCTTGCCAAATCTCTGGTTCTCTCTTGGTATTCTTCAGCCTTCCATATTTGGATAATTATGTTATTGCAACATTATGAAGGTAGTCACTGTTGCCTTTTAGATTTCGGTTATATCGCCCCCTCACCCCACGCAGGGGTCGCGTAGACATTTCAGGGGTCAACAAGGTTCCCCCCCCGTCCAGCTGGCATCAACACATCATGTGGCCCAAGATATGGCTGCACTGTGCTCTTTGGCCTTCATACGCAAGGCGGCGATACTGGAGGACTTGCGGTCGGGGTCCATGTTCAGATCGTACGTGTTGATGCCTGTGCCATGCCAGTCGGCCCTCCAAACAGGCTGCCCATGTGAGCCTGTCCCATGTGACCCCCAGGGCCTGGCATGCCCAGAAATTCAGACATCCCGCTGGCGGAGTGGGGGTGAGGTGTCATACAGGGGGTCACGGTGTCGCAGGGCACCACACAACCCGGCACGGGAGATGCTGCGCTGCCGCCACCAATCCAAGAGGGGTTCTGAATCTGAAATATTGATGGGAAATCAACATTGTTAAAAAGGGAAGGAACTGTGGAATCAACTCCAATGGTTCCTTTTTAATTATATAATATTAATAATCAAACATGCTGTACTGGCTGTTCAGCACATTAACAACATCTTTAGTATAAACTAGTCAGGCGATTACCAAGGTTTAATATGGCTTTCCTGGCCACCAATTTCCATTTGGTTAGTTAAATGAAACTAAATCTAACTTTAGACCTGTGAGCATAAACTTGCCTTTTTGGTTTTCTCCTACTTAATATGATATGATATGATATGATATGATATGATATGATATGGATGTTAATTTGGTTGTGAACAGAAACAGTTGTGAAAAACATTCCTTTTGGGTGAATTCAATATCAATATCACACGCTGCTGAAAAGCATTGCATTAGCTATATAATAGAAGTTGCTCTTCTTGGTTAAAACAAAAATAGCTCCAATATGTTACTTCTTTTTTTACACTTTTTGTACGATGTAAAGTGAAGTTTTAGGGCAGGTTTTGTTACTTTTGGATGGAGTCAGACTGGGAGTTTCCCTGTTTCTAGTCTTTATGCTAAGCTAAGCTAACTGCCTGTTGCTTCATATGTCTATACACATGACATGGTAGCACTATCACTTCTCACCTAACTGTCAGCAAGAAAGTGGAATTCCTCCTGATGCAAAATCACAAAATGCACTACAGGACTGTACCTTTTTATTTATTTTGTTTGTCTTGTTTTTCTCGTGTAGTAAATGGGCTACAACTGCAACTTTGTTAATAACATGTCAATAACTGCATTACCACACCATAACCACAACTGTCTGAGGAGAAAATAAGGCTATTAAATTTGGTGTTGTAATGGACATAAGCAATGACAGTAGAACTCAAATTGAATATAAATATGTGATTTGGAGTTAAAGGGCTAGAAGTAGTCATTCTGTACCTGTGCGTAGTTCTCAGGACGCGACAGAAGAGGAAGCTCGTAAGCTGTTGAGAAATGTGTTCGGACCTGCTGCATCTGACCGAAACGCTCCCTTTTCCTCCATTTGGCCCGTCGGTTCTGAAACCACACCTGCAGAGAGAGAAGGTCGGAATGGCATAAACGTTTTTTTTTTTATGTATATATGGTTGCATATGTATATATATTGTCTTTTGTTAATTTAAAGTAATTTTCTTTCTTTATGTTCATGTACTGCAGTACTTAATCCTGGTTTATCCTTTGTCATCTTTGTGCACACTGAACACGGAGGCAAATTCCTTGTATGTGAAAACGTACTTGGCAATAAACGCCTTTCTGATTCTGATGTCTTGGGTGAATGTGAAGTTTAGATTCGGGGGAAAAAAGGCAAAAGGATTGTACAGCTATATTCCTTAAGAAGTTTCTGAAGGAATCAAACACGGGTACAAACTGATTCAGAAGCAGTGGAAGGGATATAGATGCGAGTGTGTGTCGGTGCAGCTGAAGGAGGGAAACCGGCGTTTGTAAACAGTTTGCTGCAACCTTCAGGTCCTGAAAACCAAATGTAACCAGATGTGGTAACATTCTCTTTTGCTTATTTGTTGTCTGTCAAGAGCTTCCCATTAGAGTTTCCCATAAGCCTCCCTGATATCTAAATACGACACTGTTGTTTATTGAAAAAGATCATTGTGTTTGAATGACCATCAGAGTGTGAGGAAGTGGGCTTTAAACCTAACGTGCTTTCTTCAAAATGTCCAAACGTAAAGGTTTGTTATGCAACCGTTTCTCTGATATGATTCGACTGATTTCTGTTATTTCATGTATCTGCTCTTTGCTCATAAATCTAAGGAGGCGATGTGGGAATTTGAAAAGTGAGATGGGATTATGACTTGGGTTTGTTTACATTTTCCTTTTTAATTTCCTGAGGCTGAAAGCTCCTGCTTTGAAACGACGTCCCCTCCTAAATTGAAGAAGCACACACTAGAGAAGGTAATCCTTCTCTCCTTGATGACTTCATAGATCCTCTTCCTCGCTGTCACTCAGGAGCCACAACCGCATACAACATCGCTGCGTTTCCCTCAGTAAGTGTTGCTTCATGATTATTATACATTAAAATATGCATCTGAGGTATCATATGCTCACTGTCTGCCTTGTGCCAAGTCTGTTGGCTATTACACTGGGAGAAAATATTTTTGTGTTGTGCACACACACACACTGCGTCGTGACAGTAATTGGTAAAGACCATGACAGCTTAAGTAGCTGGTGGACTTTCAATGAGGCTTTATTTATGTTACGGCCCCAGAGAGAAATAGCAGAGAAATGCCAAACTGGCCCCAGCAGGAGAGCTGTATGGGGCTGAGAACACTTTGAAGTGAGAGAACGGCTCAGAGGATTGATAACCCGCCTCTGCTGTCACTCATGTCAGCTTCCATACCAAAGGAAAAAAGAAATCCAAGGCTGAGCCTGGCTTCGGTTCTCCAACACCCCCAAATCACCAATAATATCTTGGAAACACCTCCGACCGGTGTTGTTGCTCATTAAATATGAGTTTGTTTTTAGCATGAAGCCTCGACCACATCATTTCGTATTTCCACGGTCAAGTAAAGGTGACGTGCAGAAGAAAAACAGGATGACGCAACTTAATATTCAGATATTATGCATTTTAAATTTTAAATGTTTTGTTTAGTCCATCAATTGTCTGATTTAAGATTTAAATTATGTCTTGGTTGTTTCGTTCAACCGTTTAGTATCACAAATAAAAACAGTAAATCCAACAATTATCCATCCATCACAATTAAACTGAAACGTGATGTATATTTGCTTGTTAAATGACAAATGTTTAATTTATTATCATAATAGTGGCCAATTTCTATCCCCTTCATTGGTTGATCAATGAATGAATAATTTCATCCCTAAATCTGACAAATGGGTTTGGGAACCTGACTTGGAAAATATTTTTTTAAATGTCTTTCATATAATTCCTCTTCTTAATGCATTACATGTTTTATGTATTTCTAAAGGGTTTGCTCCCTTAAGCACACGTGCAAGTTGGACTGACCCTGTCAGAGGGAACCATCACATCCTAATTGGTCAAATCAGGTTTTGCTGCCGTTTCATCTTCCGTTAACTGTTGGGATCTATAAACGCATACGGACACCTGTGTTTGCCAGACAGTCTCCACATGTCAGATGCCATCTCGGCTCTGTGAGCTCTCTGGACTAACAGAATGGCAAATCTGAGAAATGTGATGTTGTTGAAACCCCGACCCTTGACCCCTGACCTCCCCGTGTATCTGTAGTGCATATGACTCTGATCTGAACTTACTTTCTCCCTTTGAAACCGAGACTGAAAAAGCAAACAACTGAAAACTCTGAAGTTTTTTCAACCCAACCTTCCTTGTTTGGCCTGAGAACCATCAGACAATGAGGTGCAATATTGACCCTCTTTTTATCACATAATTTCGGATTTTAACAAAAATCCTTGTAATTGAAGTTAAAGTAAACTTTCCAGCAGCAGGAACCTTTTTTTTCTCCTATCATTTCTTTCACCCCACACTCAGGTTTCATGAGCTGTGAGTCCTTTTGCGTGTGAATGCCTTGAATAGAGTACAGAGCCCTGTTCTCTGACCGACTAGGCATCTCGTGTCTTTTATCTTTTTTAACTTGAGTGTTTGAGAGGGCCGCTGGGAGAGCCCAGGGCTGTAAAGCTGCATCCATTCTCTTCAGGCAGGTCTCTGATAGTATAAGCAGCAGACATACCTTCAGAGCCTCGGGGCTGAGTTATAACCCTGTGGCTGCCTAGACTTCCTGTGTTTCACTGTGAAACTTCTCTGGTCACTGTTTGAGCTTGTCATGTAAAAGATTGCTTTTAATTGACCTCTTATCTTATCCCATGTGCAGCACTGGTGCACAACAAAAACATCGCCAAAATACTGTAGCATTGCGTTAGTTTTAGCAAACGCTGGCAATCACATGCCTAAAAAAATGTCCAAAAATTCAGATATGACTTGGAATATCGGTCGCTAACTCGCTGAAAGCTCACGGGAGGGGTCTGACACCTCCCCTGGACGCCACAGCAGGGAGACATTCTTGTCTGAACAGGATGTTAATGAAAGAAAAACACTGGAAATCCAGGGGCTTTGGTAGATCGCGATGCACGCGTACACTCGCACATGAAGACACAACATGCACCGCACATGTACAGAAATGGTGGCGGCCGTCTTTCTCTGTTCTCCAGGTTGGAATGCATTACGGCACTCGTGACCACATTGTGTGTAAATCGGGCCAGAAGGTCGCTAGAAGGGTTTCAGTCGGAGGCGTCCCGTCGGCCTCAGGCTCAGCTTGTACCAGCAGAACTGAACCAACAGATTCAGGATATCAAAACAGCGCAGGTACGAAGAAACTAAGAGAATCGACACACAGCAAGAGTCGAGTCCTCGTAAGCTGATGAAAATCTGCTCTCTTAAAACTGCACATATGAGGCCCAGGCAGCTCCAACCTCAGCCCCATGGGCCCCCTGGCCTCTGTCAGCTCCCACTCCCCCACTCTCTCTCTCCCCTCAACTCCCACATTACCAGATAAATCTCTCATGTTGTTATGTGAGTGACGTTATCTCTGCAGATGTTGAAGGATCCGCGAGGTTGTGTTGTTAAAACATCCTCTGCTCTGCTATGCGAAGAGCTTTTTTTTCCCCCTCCTTCATACGACAGGCATGTGTTTGCCATAGACAACTTCTTTGAACTGTACGTTTTTTTTTTTTTAATTGTTTGTGTTCCTGTCTTTTGGCTATATAGCTGCATATTAGACACTGTTGTCGAGTGCATTACCTGCACACGGGCCTCGGTCAGGTCCGTCCTCAGGGCCAGCTGCTCCCGGGCGTAAACGTCAGGATAGTGCGTCTTCTGGAAGACCTTCTCCAGCTCTTCCAGCTGGTAGCTTGTGAAGGTCGTGCGGTTGCGCCTTTTCTTGCCCTTGTTGCTTTCGCCGCCATCGGCCTTGTCCAGAGGGCTTGACAGGTCTGTGCCCGATGGCCTGTCAGAAGCCGCCTTCACGCCCTGATCCTTCACGGCCAGATAACCGGCGTCCATTCCAGGCGGGTCGGAGTCCGGCGCCAAGTCGGAGTCTGTCAGACCTGAACTGTCTTTACCTGCAGAGAGAAGGAGGTTCACGTTTTTATCATTCAGCCGGACAGAAAGAATGGAGTCAGATCTTTGTGAACTTGTCGCCCTCTAACTGAAGATGAGAATAAAGATGTACATGTAACGTAGTTTGGTTCTGCTGCTATGCTTCATGATTTAGGCTGTAATGCAGCGTCGCCTGATTCAAGCCATGTGTGTGGATTCTTCAGATGAACAAGACAGTGAAGTGCACAGAGAACGTTATTAATATTGAGACTTCAAAGATCCACAAAACCGTCTCTTTGGTGCAAACTGGCTTTTTGCAACACTGTCTATCCAGAATGCAACATTTGTCACTAAAAAGCTTCTGGGTAAAGGAGTTTTAGCGCATTTAAATTGTACAAATATAAAGAAGAGGGACATTTTGGTCTTTTTCACCTTTTGTCATAGATATATTTTCTTAATCTCTGCCTTGGGCAACTTTTAGTACTTTTAGAAAGCAAACAGATTTGAACTACTTTTATTGAGCCTTTTCTCAGCTCTAACATTCAGTCGCTTGCCTCTGGCTGTGTGTGTGTGTGTGCATAATTTGTGTGGATCAGCTTAATAACTCATGGGGTCTGATGGGGTGGAACAAAAGGAAATGTCTCGCTCTGTGTGAGGAAGTTCTGTGACAGTTGTGAAATCTGGCGTGCGGCGCTCGGTACGTGTGCCCATTTGTTTGTCTGCATCTGCTTGTGTAATGGATGGCCTGGTTCACTGGCTGCTTACGGGATCCAGTCGTAGTCCGTAGATCATTCTGGGATGTGATGGGGAACCGACACCCTGGCCTAGAATGCGAGACTGACAGAAAGTTGCAGCTTTTTTTTTTTTTTTACTGCATACCCGCCCCAAACACCTCAAACCCAATACACCCTCACATACACACCACTCTATTTCCTTCCACTCAGTGCTGCGTTTGTTGATCTCTATCATGTGGCTGCAAAGTCACCTGGCAGCAAGACTGTCGCAATTAATTTGCCGGGGAGACACTTTTAGCCACACAAGGAAGCGAAAGCCCCATCTTTGTACGCTCTCTCGTTCTCTCCCCGTCACACACACACACACACACACACACACACACACACACGATTGCTTTCTTCACAACTGGAGCTTAACTGTAAAACCTCAGGCAGCTCTCTGATCATAAATTTCCATCGCCGGGTCTCTGCCAGTGTTCTTGTCTAAGCTGGCAGCTTTTTTCTGCCCCGCCGCTGCACTTCACTGCATTATCCCGTTTATATCCATACCTGGATTAATACACATCTACATGGAAGAGGATGTAATATCAGAAAGTGTTTGGTTTCAGGCTTCTTAATGAGGCCTTTGAGCCCCCTCTCTCTCTACCTCTCTCTCTCTCTCTCTCTCTCTGGCTCATTCTAGTGGCGGCTCACAGCCCTGCAGCTCCTTCGTAACCGAGTTATTTTCAGGATGGAGGACGCCTCTGCCCATCGCACCATTTGTCAGGTTAGAACCAGGAGGTGTGTGTGAGCTCCGAATGCAATTCTCAGCACTCAGTCAGCACAGAAGGTCTCACACACCCGGTGACCCGCAACTCACAGCCATGTTGGGTAATGTGCTGCAAGGTGAGGCGAATGGATATCTTGTCATAGATCCTCTCTCAAAGACACATTCATAAAAGTATATGTTTAAGTGCATCTTTTTTTGCCTCAGTAGGGAAAGTGAGGCTTTAAAGATCTAAAAACAAGGATGTTTGAAAAGGTCAAAGGGTTGTCAGATTTACCAAACATGCCTCTATTATTTATGGAAAGATTTTGCCATTATTTTTTTAAGTGCATAATATTTGTTTGTGGTGATATTTTTTATTTATTTCATTTTATTTATCTTTATGTGCCTGTCTTTCCTTTAAGGTAAGCATGCAGAGGCCCAGCTTCATATGACATTGCTGTACTGGTGTTGCATTTTATCCTGTTCAGGTATGTAAGAACCGATTTTTGTTTTGCAGATTTGTGTAAAAATTTGGAAAATAACTATTGCCTTCTTTATGCTGAAATTGAAATGTTACTTTTCAGGTATTCCTATGTTTAGGGTGTCCTGCCATTCTGTAGTTTGCGACGGAGGAACCATGATGCTCCAGGCCCTACAGTGCTGGAAACAGATTCAGGTTTTGGTGGCAGACAGCGTGCTGGGGGTCTTTGCCTCGTCGTCCATGAGTAACACATCCTGTTTGGCTCAAAGGGACCAACTATGTTTTATGCCAGCATAAATACCTTCTAGTTATTTCATCATACATCCCTGGCTGGCACCCACAGTCCCCACAAGGCCAGAGCCGTCAGGCTGTTTGGAATCACGAGGCCTCTCACTGATCAAAGGCTATTGTTTATATCGCGTGTCATTGATGTTTTTTTGGCAGAAGCGGGATATTGTGACAATCCTCTGCTTGTTATCCATACGATCTGCTGTAGCTGTGAGGCTCTCCGGCAGTGCACAAGGTGAACAGCCCTGGGCCCTCCTGCAGGGAACACCATATGTATGGAAGAACGTAGGGAAGTCAAACACTGCCTGTCAGGATATAATCTCTGTGGAAGGAGGCAGGAAGGAGCGACTATGAAAAACATACGCTACATCCAGGCTTCGATCTTTGTGCAATTGGCTTTTTCTTCCACAAAAAGACAATTTACACCTGCACGTCTGTTTTCAACACCCGCCGATACTCTGGCAAAAGCAGGCAAAGTTCTTTTCCCCTTTTCTTTTCAGATGAATATGCCATGCATAATGTTGCAACCACAGAATGTTCTATTTTCACTGCAGTGGATCCAACGAGCAGCATCTGTTCCAATTACTGCGTTGCAGCGGAGAGGGGAGAGTCTGCAGCGCTGTGTGTTCCCCACCAGGACCTTCTGCAGAAATGAAATACGCTGGAAGTGCTTCGGAACGAGGTGAGCAGTAACAGCGGTTTAGCTTGGGAGTATTTCCACCTGACATCTGAGCAACGCAGCAGCACTGTACGCAGCCGTACTCACAGCACGCTGCGGTGCTACAACACTGCATGTCGCTGATATCAAAAACAAGGATTGATTTCATCATTTTTTTTAAATATATATTGTGAGGCACTCCTCGCGTGGACATCAGCGTCAGACGTTTAGCGTGGACAGCTATTCATTCACAGTTGAACGCGAGGGGGCTACATCAAAGTGTAATTTAACTGGCTGTAAAGCGACAGGGCACCTTCGCTGCCTCTTTATTGACTGGGATGACTGGGGTCAGCTCATGGTGTTAAGAGGAAACGCTATAAATTACATACCGCACGGCGACCGGCAGCGATTAACAACACGTTGCTTAAACCCAAACAGGGGGAAACGTAAACAGTGAGGAGGAAGGAGACGAGGAAATGGAGAAGGAAAGAGAGAGTGCAGTTTACAGAGGGAAGGTAACGTCAGCAAAGTATTTATTTGCACGTGTATCTGGGGATTGTTTTATGGATTTAAGATGGATTGAGATTTAACATGAAGACTTGAACAGTGGATAACTCAAATCTTGCTCGGCTGCAGAAACGGAAGGCTGGCTGAGCTGCGGATTCTGATTCTATGTGGGCTGGACAATCAAGTCAAGGCACGGATATGATTTGTGTAATATATTCAGTTATTTATGCCTCCTCAGAGGGACAAAGCACAAGCCGAGTATCAGTGGTGGAATTTAAGTACATTTGCTCAAATACTGGACTTCTACTTTTCGTTTACTTGTCGTTTTAATCTTCTGCTACTTTCTGCTTCAAATCCACAGCCTTTTTCTGTAGTAAATTGTATACAAAAAAAAAACATTATAAGACTTATTAATCAAGACTGATTTATTGTTATAGATGAAATTTGACTATAAACAGCAGTTAACCTGCTACAACATTAAAATGCTGCTTAACGAATCCTTAAAAAAAGTAATCCAGTGAAATAATGTATAATATTATAACACTGACAGTTCATTATTTCTTATATTATAAACAAAGAAATCTGTAATAACTGATTTTTGGCCACTTGGGAGCAGCAGTAACACAATGAACAAAACACTGACATATTATCACTTTTTAAGTTGATATGGTGAACTTTAAGAAACCAGTCTCCACCACCTCCTTAGGGAAATATCTGGCCCTTTAGCTGCTAAATGCTCATCTCTGTTCACCAGCTAGCTGTGTTGACGGCGAGTGTGAACCGAAAACAGCAAAGATGTTTTGTCTAATAGTTTTGTGTAACTATCAGACCGTCCTTGTTATTAATGACCTCAGTGGCCGTGAAATGATCTGCAGTCAGCATCCGGGGCGTCGGCCAAAGCAGTGATGTGACACACGAGAACGAAATGACCGACTGGAAAACAAATTCCACTCGTGTTTTTAGAATAAAGCCAGCAAGCTGTTTGTAAATCCCTCCATCAGCCAACGCCACAAAGCGTCCCCGGGCCGCCGCTGTAAAATGTACATAAGAGAAACGGAGCATGTTAGACCCTCCATGTGAAGGATGTAAAAACGCCTCTCAGCGCTGCTGATGATGCAGTTTCAGGTTCTCTGACCCTCTGTTCTTGAAATCCAACCTTGTCTCTTTTGGAAGTACAAATAACACGACTATGAATAGCATGCTCTATACTTGCTTGGTGTGGTGTCAGGTGCATTCATCCAAACGTTTTGGGACAATACACACACACACACACACACACACACACACACACAGCAGCACATTGCTTTTGTTTTTTATCAAATGAAAGTTTCCTTTCGTGACCATGTGATAGGTAGCCATTCACTTTGAAATCCAACTCTGCTGACCGAGCAGAGCGATGAACCATCTCAGCAGGCTGCGCGAAATTCACAGACTGAAAAAAAAAAGAAATCCCTCCATAAAACATAAGACTGATAAATCACGCACTCTTTGTCTCCCTCCCTTTCTCCCCCTCTGTGTCTCTCGCTCCCTCCCACTGCTCTGGTCCAAATGTTTCTCTCAGACTTTGGAGCAACACAGAATCGCCTTCATCTTCTGTTTTTGTTGTCTGATCGAAGGAGAACATTCCACACGAGTGGGGGAAACTCGCTCGAGTACATTTTTGTGTGCACGCACATAAAATTAAAAAATATTTTTCTGGCAAACTCTCTTAACATCACTTTTTCCTCCACCAACGGTTCGACTTCAACAAAACTCCGAAGACATCAACCTGTAACAATCCTGGGAGTTTTGGGATCATAACTGGAAAAATATAGCATATTAAATTATATTTTGTAGGCCTACCAATGCCTTTAAACTGCATATTAAAATCCACAGCTGATGCTGAATTTTGAGCAAGATAACAAAAAAGCAAAATAGCTGCAGGAAACATCTGCTGTTGAAAAAACAAAAACAAACATATATCCATTTTTATAGTATTTATATCTATTTGCAGTTAAAATTAAGATTTAAATCCTGCTTTCAGTGGTCGAGTGATAAATATATATATATATATATAAAATAATATATTATCTGGCCTCGCAAGGGAATCATAATATAGACATTTAAAGTGAAGTAAAGTGAGTGCAGTGGGAAAAAAGGCACCTTACTATACCGACACACAACAGGTAAGAAGTAAAAAGAAACAACTGGATCTCTGGTCTGCGGTCCTCCACGGTCGGTCCTGTATTGGTGTCCAGTTTACATGAAGCGGTGACAAAGAGACCAAAGGGAAGTCCTGCATGAGCCTTTTTTTTTTTTGCCCCGCTGCTCTCACTCGGCCATGCAAACTGAGCCTAATGTAAATTGCCCTGCCAAACTTTAAGCTAAATGGTAAAATGATCCTGAGTCCTTGTCACCTCCACTCATGTCATTGACTTGCTGAAGTGTGCCACAGTTGTCTGGGCGCCATGGCTGGTTCCCATTACTCCCTGCTCCAACCAATCTACGCAGACTGCCGCTACAAGAGGCTGAAATGGTCGTGCCGGGTTAAAGATGGTGAAGGGGGGACAAAATCGCACAAGCCAGTGCAATCCCACCTGAGTGTTGGTCCTACTGGAGATAACTGTCATCAAATGTTGCAAGAGATGCAAGAGAACTGGATCGTATTCTTGCTTTGCGCCAAAAATAAAAAAACACTGCGTCCTTTTATGTCTTTAAATCACATCAGCAGTGTGTTATTGGGCCAAGTTATCATTACCCTGCAAAATCAGTGGCTGCAAAAGACTAAACAAAGTCATCAAAGACACAACCCCATCACATTTAGGCCTAGAGTCGACACGCGGCACCAAAGTGACAACCTTTGTCATATTGGCGGAGTGAAATGTTTACAGTGTAAAACTGGACTCCAAATGTTGCAATCCGCTTTGACACCGGAGAGTTTCAAATGGGGGGTTTCAAATGGATTTGCTATGGTGTGTTCGTGCAGGGAAACGCGTCCCGCTCTCCAAACAGACAAGGGCAGGAAAGCCGGGCTAAAGGTCGAGGGGGGGATGTTGTCTCTGGAGGATCACGAAGACGTGTAGGTGGCACTTTAAGACTATGAACTGATTGAATCATCCTCAGGGCCACGTTCTTTTTTAAATTACATTTTTATATTGATACAGTAAGTACATTTTTTGTGACCATCATGCCTTTTTTCATTTTTCTGTACTTAACTATTTCTATTTTATGCGACTTAAATCTTCTACATTTTAGAGAGAAGTATTGTACTTTTAACTCTGCATTTATTTGACACTATATTTATTGTGACTTTTGCAGATTATAAAATATGATGTAGTTCTATAGCTAAAATGATCCAGTAGTGTTTAATACATAAAATGCTGCTAATGCCAATAATATATGTGCTAATACTCTGCATGATGACTTCTTTTCTTTATGGCCTGGTTTTGGGATTTGGGCCGTAGAGATCTGACATATGTCTGCCTTGTCTCGAATATAATGGGACAATATGGCACTTGGCTTAAAGTGCTAAAAATGTTTCCAATGCAACTATGCAACTCACACATAAACAATCTAGATCTATGAGTAGCACTACGGGTAAGATGAAAAATATGTTTTTATTATGGGGTGAACTGTCCCTTTAAATGCATTTTTTAAACTTGTAATAGAGTTGTTTTATAATGTTGTACCTTTAAGGAAAATGCATGAAAACTTTGTCTACCACTGACTAATTTCTGTAGTTATCATTTTGATATTTTACTATTTCTTGCTCTTAGAACAAACATTCTTTTTAAAAATGTCTCACACCTTTTCTTGAGGTTTCTTTCAGTAGCAAAGGCAATGTTGAGAAACAGAATAACTAGTGACTCTTATTAGACAGACATGCTGATTTTCATAGGCCAAAATGTCTCTGTTACGGCTTCAGGCAGACTTGAGACCAGTCATCACACCACCTTAACGGATCAAGCCACAAATTATATCAACAAAGGCGTTCTCTGACAAATACCCAGCCTTTGTTTAAAATACAGGTTTGATTAAAGCAGCGACTCGGCGAGTTAAATACACCAGCATTTCTTATAAACACATCAGGAATCATTTGTTTTTCTTTTCTGCAAGAAACTTTAGCTTACTATGTTACTGCTGCCTTCAGTTTATGACCAGTTGGTGTAAAAATCTGTAAAGAAAGATGAGTTTACAGAAGAATCCCTTGAGTCTGTGACATTCATAAGAAAACACCCACAGCCGGCAAAGAATTTACTTCTTTTAAAAGTTTCTATCTTTGCATTATTTCCACCTTTAATATAATCCATGATATATATATATATATATATATATATATATATATATATATATATATATATATATATATATATATATATATATATATATATAAACCTCCTGTTCCAGAATGGAGAGTTGAAGGAGATTTGTCTCTGAGGGCCAGGTCCCTATGTGAGCAGGGGATTAAAGGCAAACACAGAAGTTTGCCATCTGAGTCGCATTAATGCAGAGCTCTTCTTGTCTATAAGCTTCGGGATGTTTTTTCCTGCCATGAGTCCGGTGATTAGATTTAAGTCTCCCTGTTGTAAAACGAAACGCGCCTGCTTTGCGATTAACCTGAAAACGTGCGCTTATATTTGACTTTAAAAGTCTAACCCCTGTAAAAAGGAAGACAAACAAAGAAAAGAGACTTTATATAATTGAATAACGCATGCTGTTACGCACGAACTGATATCCCCAGCTTGATCGTAAATAAGAATACAAATCCTTAGAAATAGTAGGAATTGGAAAGATAATTTTGGGATGTTTTAAATATAATCTCTCTTCGCGGTTTGGACTCAAAATAGCAGTTTGTTCACACGCCTAATAACTGCGGTTTATTTACAACACAATATAACATTTTTATTTCGTCTCGATTTGCCGGATATGTCGACGTTAATAGGCAATAAAACACTTTACAGCCATTACAAACAGACTAATATAACTTTTTAAAAGTCTGATCTCTGACACTGTGGAGATGTAAAAGCTTTTTTATTAAGACCGATTTCCCCAAACTGTCAAAACATCCTTAAACATTTCCGTGTGATACTGAAGGAGAAGCAGCTCAGTAAATCACGGACAAAGAGTGAAGGTTTCACGTGACGAGTAAAAAATGATTCATCATTATAATTATAATTATTAATATTGTTATCATCATCATTATTATTATTGTTATTATCATAATTATTTCAGCTTGATATTTAGCTTCATAGGCCATATACCGTTTTTATATAATTCTCAAAATGTCTTTCAAATTCCTCTCATTATTTTGTTTTGACGTTATTTATTTGATTCATCCGTTTGCTGCATTATTTTCAGATGATAATATTTATATGCGAGGAGAGGCCGAAAGAGAGAGAGAGAGCCCTCAAACCCAAACGTTCATCGTCCGACATCAAAGCTTTTCTTCCCATATATAATAAAAATGTTTGATCTTTGACCTCCGAAATCAACCGTAGACAAGAGGATGAGCCATGTTGCTCCTCAGCGTTCACAACGAGTCGTTCTGAAAGCCTGCTTCTTTCTTTCTTTCTTTCTTTCTTTCTTTCTTTCTTTCTTTCTTTCTTCTTTCTTTCTTTCTTTCTTTCTTTCTTTCTTTCTTTCTTTCCTGATTTATGTCGCTTTTTTACGTTCAAATTCAAATAGCCTACGTATATATAAATATAAATGTGAGTTCTGTGTGTGCGCGTGCGTGCGGTAGGGATGCTCATAGTTTCGGACCAAATTCCGTTTGTCCACGTTTTAATTTGCTGGACGCTTTTGACGCAACTCTTCACACTGCGGTTTTCATGCCGGTCTCGTGTTTAACAACTGTGTTGCGGTGTGTGAAGAAAAAAAAAAAAAAAAAAAAAAAAAAACAGGATTTAATGCTGCTTCAAAGTGGCCGCCTGCCTAACGAGGGTCAAAGTTTTATTTACACCCTCATCATCCACCCATTACAGAAGCGTCCCCACGCACTTAAATCTAATTGGAGCCAATCAGGCGGAGCAATGACATGCAAATATTATCAGTTTGGAGCTCCCTATTTGTGCCATCCGAAAACCTGTTAATTCAATTGTCCGACTCAGCTCCAATATTAAGGATTGTAATGCAGATTATCGCATTAAACGCGCCCTAATTTAATTTTGATGGCCAAAGGGACAATTTGATGGTCGAGAAGAGTATATGTGCCTCTTCTTAACGGTGCTGCGCGCGTGGCTGCGAGCTGAGATGACCCGCGCCCTGCTGCTGGAGACAAAACTTCACTGGCGCGTTTTACGCACGGAGGAGGATCCCCGTCCTCCAGGAGACAGGACAGACTTTTTAAAAGAACCATCGTTGCATGTTTAAGTGCCTTTAATTGCCCTCGACACTTACCATCTGCGCCTTTTGTGGGAACACGTGGATCAACGACGATTGCTGCGCAGGTATACGACTTATTAATAAGCACACGCAGAAATCATCCTGATAACTGGAATTAATTATGTTGCATCTCCTGCAGATTTCACAACAATCCCTCTGTTTAATGATGAGAAACAGCAGCGCAGCATTCTCTAACTCATCTGAAAGTTGTTGTGTGTGTTTTTTAGTGTACTCACCGCAGCAGGGGATGAGCGCGCCGTTGTGTCCGCTCTCCTGGTGCAGTTTGCCCTCCTCGGGGGGCGTCTTGCAAGAAGACCTCTGCATGAAGAGGTGGTATTTGCTGAAAGTGCCTTGCCCAGCTGCGGCGGCATCCAATGACTGGCACTCCTGCTGGAAGGGGCTCCGGGACTTTTCTCCGTAAGCCTGACCTTTGTTGGGCAGGAAGGCGGCGGGGCTGTATTTGGTGTCAGTGGCTGGAAATGTCCTAAAGTGGTCCGTCTGGTGATCCCTACCTGGCGCTGCGGAGGGACTATAATATGAATCCATGGATGTCATATCGCTGTATGAAAGGCAGGTCTCGGCGTTCATGCCTAAAACACAGTGAAGTGGAGGAAAAACGACCAAACTTCTCTCTCTCTCTCTCTCTCTCTCTCTCTCTCTCTCTCTCTCTCTCTCTCTCTCTCTCTCTCTCTCTCTCTCTCTCTCTCTCCCACTCTCTCTCTCTCCCCCACTCTCTCTCTTTCTCTTGGAAAAGGACGCGCAGACACCCCCTCCTCTTCCTCTTCCTCTACCTCATACAGACAGGACCTACACACGCGCGCGCGTGCACGCGGGGATCGCAGCGCACACCAGACCGCAGCTGGGTTTGGTTAGAGAACGATTCAGATCTTTTCCAGGAACCGCTGTCGTTGACCAAACACTCCAGACTCCCACTCAGGTTGCAGCAGAGTTCCACACAAAGCCGCTTCTCCTCGGGAGGACGGGGACGCGGAGCTGCTGGCGTCGAGACCTCTTCCCCACACTGACGACACGGACCAGTTAGGACACTTATTAGCTGGCACAAAAAAAGGGGGAAAAGATTGCAACGCAGGGGCGGGGGCTGAACACATGACATTAATGCAATCTGGATATGAATATAGCTGTATGAGTGATGGCGCTGGGGCGGAGAGGGCACAATTTTACGCTTCATTCGCGATGGTTCATCAAGGGCGGATCAGCCACACTCAGCTGATTGTGTTCCGGCCAACTATGTGGCCCCTGAATAAAAACCGCCATGTAGTTTATAATAACGTTAATGTCTTCTTTATCAATTGGAACGAATTCCAGAGTCACTCACATCCTGATCGCCCATTTCATTCATAAAACATTTTTGATCTAAAAACAAAATATAAATTTGAAGAACCAATGACTTTGTTTCTCGTGATTTTAGGATAAAACATATTATTAGGCAGAGCCTAAATAACTTAAATAAATTAAATATAAAGTGATTCCTTTGTGTATTGGGCGTCCATAACTATTTGTAAGTATTTGCGAGAGATGATTATTTTACAGCGAGTCGTCGTGAAGAAAGGCCACCTGCGCCATCGAGTCGTTTAGTCAACTCATCGGGTGGAAAATCAACGTAACCTTTGTGCCCAACACACCAGGTCGTTCCTTAATAACTGGAAACCCGTCGATAATAACAAGTGCAGGGCCTCACTGTGTTTTAAAGGCCCTGCAATTGTTATGATCGACAATAATTTACATTTTGCATCAATGCATGACGTATTAGATCGAGTGCTGTTGACTATGATACTGGATTTAGATTTTAAAATTCTAAACGGACACATTTTATATATAAATTATAATAAAGACTAGAATAAAACTACTTTTCAATACAATTTAATTCAGTGCAATTGTTTTGAGTCATATAGCTGTTGTTTTTTTGTTTTGAAAAATAATTTTGTGTAGAAATTAAGAAAAACATTCAGTTCAAGACAAGCCCCTAATTAAAGATGCTGTATGTGCACACAATAATTCTGTGTTAATGTGTCCCTCAAAGTCATGTGATCTCCAAATTATTTCCCAATATTGCAGTTTTCCTTGAGTCCAATTATATTTTTGATATTTCTATTATTCTATTATTACTATATTCTATTATGTTTGTGTGAGCAGAAGATGAAATAGTGGAATTATTACAAAAAAATACGAACCACACTTAAAAATTCTCCATTATTTGATACATGTTCTATATTCACAATGTTTATGAATAGTATTTGAGAGAAAAATATACCAATCTCACACACTATAGTCTGTCTTTTGAAAAGTGTGTTGAGATAATATCTATATATATAATATCTAATATATATCTGTTGTGTTTTTTTTAATATTATCTTGTCTGTTTGCAGCTGAAGTAAAAAGTGCAGTATCAGATACAAACATGTACAGTCAGGCACACATGGTGGACACATGCTCACATAAAAGCACATGTGTGAGGCAAATATAGAAAGAAATCTCCTCAATTATTTGATTGGATTTCAAATGAAGTCCGTCAGGCTGAAAGGTGTAGTTACTTGTACGGATGAGCTGTGGGGAAACCGTCTCCCATTGAGCTGTGAACTGACTGTCTCTGAGATAAAATGGCTTTACAACACTTTATGTTTCATCCAATACAGTCCAACAAATATCAAATGTCTTTGAAGTCTCTCTGCGTGTGTCAGCAGTAGATTTATGGCAAAGAACCAGACATAATGATTACTTGGCCGAGTTCTCACCCGGCTGAAACCGTATAGGCTACCTCTGTCTGAGCTATTTTTAGCAGTGTGATGTTAGGTCATGATTTTGTAATGAAATCATGTTTATGCAAAAATGGCATGCTCAGTGAGAAGGCTGACTTTTGTGATTTCTGCAATGCAAATCAATAATACTTCATGTGTGCAGCATTTTCTTGCTGTGGTTCTACATATTTCGGACTAAGACAAGTTTTGTACACCACAAGGCGCCAGAGCTGAAACATCATTAATTTACAATTTAAGTTGTACTCAGCAGAAGGCACAGCGGACACCAACAGGACTTTAAAGTCTGCCTAAATCTCAAATCTAATCGTTTTTCTTTATTTTTTTTATCTCCAGCTCCAGGAAGTCTGCGACCGCTGTAAATAAAGATGGAATATAATGTGTTTTATATTTCCATTGGCATGTTTAGAGTGTGGTTCATGCTTCGTCCACAAGCATGAACTGATCTCCTTTCAGTTCACAGGGAAAAGTGTCCCACGTTTTATTAACTGTAATTGCTTTATTATAAGAACCATGCGCCGGAGAGCGAGAGGAACTGTGATCCTCACTGTTGGGTTTTTATTTACGTGTAACTCTTCTGCCACAGCGAGTGAAAGCTTCCCCTGAAGCCCACCTGCAGTGAATAACGCACACACACACACACTCACGAACACACTCGCACACATGCATTCTTGCATGCCTACACACAAGGGAAATAAAGCACTGGTGTCATATTCTACGTCCAGAAACGAAAGTTGCTACCGTCTATGTCAAGTAAAAACATAAAGCCAAATTCTTTTAGGGAAAAGTCAGCACTGATGACAGAATTGAAACATTTAAATTCACACTGGAGTGATCATCATATGATTGATTGTAGGTTTTTATTCCCCTGTGGAGAGAAAACTGGTCTGAATTGGCTTGTTTATAAGGATCACATGAAATCTATTATTTATTTCATTTTATTATAAAGAGAAATGCATTCATATAGCAGAAAGACAAACTTAACGGGATTAAAAGTTATACTTTGCATATCGTTTTTGGCATTTTTTCCCCCATCTCTTATGCGTAAGCGAGGAAAATATAAAATCCATCCCTGTTGTTAATTACATACAATGTATTTGTACTGCTGAGGTATATAGGGTTAATGAGTTTAAAGCAAAGTTTAAGATCCGGAGACTGACAGGAACACAAGCAATATTCCACTAAAAATGTCAGACAGTGGACAGCTTCTTATATATTATTGTATAATTAACATCTCTTATTGCCGGATACTCCTAAACTAAGAGTCTATTGAGTCTCAACCGTGACTACATTTTTAGGAAGCCCTGTGTAATTATGTTTTATTTCCTAAATGTCCCCCTCCAGTGAAATACATACATACATTGTTCTAGGGGCACAATGAGTAAGTCTGTTGTCACAGTCAGTGACCTTGAAATGGCCCTTCGCTGTGTGCCGTTTTCAGATGCCTTGTTACACTAATCGGACTTGCAAGATGCCTGCGAATGTGGGGTTTAAAAGAAAACACAAGGACGCAAAAGAGACATGAGCCCACATCCTTGCTCCGACTGACAACATTAAACTTCAGTCTCTCCAGCTCGGCTTTAGCCTGTGGCAAAGCAACTTGATTGAGGCCTTTGATGGGCATTAATACACCGTGGAGAGACGGCTTTGTTCGGGAATGGAAATGAACATAAAACGGAAAGCGGAACAGGAAGGAGAGAGGCCCACAAGCTGATCTTATTTAATTTCACATAAAAGAGACATTCCATCTTTGCAGAGCCTGTTTGGGCATCTGAGTGTACCAAAAACCCAGACTTTGTGTGTGTGTGTGTGTGTGTGTGTGTGTGTGTGTAGTGAGAGAGAGAGATTCGTTGAGCATTTCTGGACCAGAACAGCAAAGTCTGGGCCATTTCGAACACATCACATGTGGCAGCAGACTTTTAAAAACACGACTGGTATAACATTTCAGTGACACCGGCCAAATCAGCATGGAGGGATGTTTTTGAGCCGCTACCTGGCTTAATGACGGGCGGCCTGCCCACAGGCACAACATCTGCCATTAGTCTGACCACATTCTCTGTCCTTTACAGTGTAAAGAATGAGCTACGCTCTGCTCAAAGGTTTCAGCTTCGTGACATGCAAATATCTGCAGTATATCTGACTGAATCAAAGATTACCCTCCTGTCATATCCCATTACTGTGTTTTCAGTGTGGAACAACAGCGCTGCACCACTGGTGTGTTTGATGATGACTCGACTCACGTCAGGATTTTTCACTTTTTGTGATGCAAATATTTGGAAAGTTCAATATTTTTTTATTTAATTTTACATGTGTTTTTCATATGAGCTTAATGGTGACAAAAGACATACAATTGTTTTTTGTATTAGAATTAAAATAATGTATTATTAATTAACATTTATGTTCCACTATACATAGGCGTGCAGTATCATATCTTGTGTATTGCTAACTATTTTTAATTTGTCAAAGCTAAAGCAGATATGAATATGTTAGACTGTGAAGTCCTGAAGAAGTCAGTTGAGACAGCGCCACTGATTTGGGGATTATGTGTGAAGACATCTGAATATCAGATTTAATGACACATAAACAAAAGTTTCCTAGACTTCTTCATGTGGTGAATTTGAATTTATGTATTTTTACTCTTGTAAATGTGTTCAAATGCTGTTGTCATTGTGAAACATCATGCAGGAGTTTAGTCTCTTTGTATATCTTTTATCATAACTGTAAACACTGACATTTTATGAATTTCAAGTCGACTTCAAATGTCTAGATTCCTCTGACTTGAAATAATGAGCTGAATGAATATACTGCTGGGTTTTTAGTTGACTTATCAAATTAAGAAACTTCAACAGCATATTACCAGACTTAACAGCATGCATATGAGCGTTAATGCTTTTCCATGACCCTTTGTTGTTTAAAGAAATATATTTGCATATGCAAACGTTTTATGGTAACTCACGAGCCAACTTTTAACCAGTTATTCAACTTTAGTGAGGTTAACTCACATTATTAAGCTTACATGTTTATGTTAAATAAGCTCACAATGTTTTATAATATAGATGGATATATTATCATTATCATTAAGTTCCTCCAGCTCCTCTGTTTAGCATCTATCCAGCCTGTGACAATGTACATCATCAAATGAAAAAAGGGTCACAATAAGGTTATCCCATTTATTCACACTTATATTTGAATATAGTGACAGATACTTTTATTGGCACATGAAGGCCACATGAACACAGCCTTCATAGTTTGGTTCATATTTTGCCTGGCCTGGCTCTCTGTGCCCGTCTCCAGCTCAGGCCTCCTCTAAGACCCAGTCCTGCCATCCTGTAGTCCCTCCACCAGATGCCCTCAGTCCTTCTCTCCTGAGGTCCCCTCCCACCTACACACCTGTTGCCATTCTCCTCATCCGCTCCACCGGCCCCGCCCACCTCCTCACCTGCATTTCATTCACTCGTCAGCCGCACTCCAGATAAACCACTGCACCATCTCCCTTTGTTCTTCTAGATAACGGTTGTGTAGTTTTATGCCGCCTGTCTGCTGCCTGCTGTCCTGCTCCCTTGTCACCTGTCTGCCAGACCCTTTTGGACTCGTGATCACTGTAAGCTTTTGTAAATAAATCACTGATTTCCTGCCCCTGCTTCCCTGCATCGCCAGTCGTGACACTCGTATTTTTACGGTGCTGTTACATCATCCGGTTTAACTCTGAACTGGGCTTCTGTACGAGCTCCGCTGTGGATTTTGGCACAGAAGACAGTGATAACACACGGAGTGTATTGATGAATGAGAAGAGCGGAATTCTCCACAGATGTACGAACGCTGTTAATGCTCTCTGATTTGTACATCGGTTCACCATCGTTTCAGTGATCATGTGAATCAATCACAGTAGATGCTGTCTGACAACGCAGACGTATGAATGGGATTTGTTTCCTGATCCAGGGTGATATCATGGGAATAATCCTAAAGCAATAATAAGAAAGAGAAGAGACCTTAGATGTTATATTCAATGTTTTTTATTAATATTTTTCAGAGGCTTTGTTAATTGTTTGTGCATTTGCAGAAGACACAATGTGATAATTTGCTGAAGCCAAATCCAAATAACTATACAAAGTCTTCATACAAAGTCTATACAAACTGATTAAGTAAAACAATTGCATAACCTGTAAACACAAATGTGATGTCATTTTCCCTATACTTTTCTTCCAGTAACAAGCTGCTCGAGGAAGAAAGACGTCTCCAGTAAAGAGGTTGAAGAACTGACCCGTCGTCACTCTGGGAGCGTGTAGGATTAAAGGTCAGCTGTCTTACATGTACTTTACGGTCTCACGCAGTGTATGGTTTTCATAAAGACAAGCTGAAAATAATCCTTGTGATAAGTTTGAACAAGTTAAAGTGTTATCCTGAATGAATCTCATTGAAGTCAGACTTGCAGACGTGTCTTTTTCCATTTTCCTGGACACTGTTGCTCCGTAAGTAACAGCATGTTGTATTATAATTTTGAGATCCATAGTGCTGTGTGGTGAACAGATGCAGGTATTTTTGTGTGTTTTATGTATATCTGATTGGTGGTCTGCTTGCAGACACACACACACACACACACACACACGCATTGCCACTGAATTGTGTTTCTGTGGTCGGAGCGTGCTGAGTTTCTGTTCACCTTCAGTGAACGGTGGTCACAACACACACCTGCAGGTTCAATGTGACCGAGGGTGAGATGAGCCTCAGCCAGTTTGAAGCGCTGCAGCTGACTTTTATGTGCTGCTGAAATTGGTTTCACATGAGTGGGGGGGACCGAACTGTGTCAGCAGATTTTTTGATCAATTAAATGAAGAATGGGGGCAAAAGGACCCAGTGGTTGCACTTATCTTGAATTTAATAAAAGAAAAGAAAAAAAGCCCAAGGAGTTAAAGATAGAAAAATCATCTGTTCCCGCTTTCTTTGGCCTCACTTTGAGTTTAGGTGGTGTGTGTGTTATCGCGGTGAACACAGTCAGAGTCGGTCTACACCTCCACTCCGCACAGTGCCAGTGAAACATCTGCTTGACTTCCTGTGGAGGAGCTTTAAACATCTGGTACCTCATGTGTGGCAGGTTCAAAGACAGAACAGGTAAACTCCCAGTGAACTTCAGCGTTCCTGTAAGCACAGAATTTGATTTACAAATGTGCTTTCATGGTTCAATAAATGTACATGCGATACATACTACACATACTGTATATGTACAGAGTACATGCTGTATTGACTGTGCATGTAAGCATTTATAAGTATGCTAGTGCGGTACAATGTAGATTCAGTTCAAGGTTATCATTTTCCATCTACCTCCCTTTAAAAAAAAAAGCCTGGAGACGGTGCCCGGCCCATCCAGACCTTCTACTCACAAAATCCACAGATGAAAGTTTATTAGGATCTGGAAAAATGTTTCCCATATGTTGCGACCTCCAGAATCTGGTGTTGATCTTGGGATTCCTCCTTTACTGATATGATCATTTGGGAGAATTATCCTGCTTCATCAAATTCAGAGCACGCCCATGTGGCACACGCTGCACGTGTGTGTGTGTGTGTGTGTGTGTGTGTGTGTGTGTGTGTGTGTGTGTGTGTGTGTGTGTGTGTGTGTGTGTGTGTGTGTGTGTGTGTGTGTGTGTGTGTGTGTGTGTGTGTGTGTGTGTGTGTGTGTGTGTTCAATGTCCACTGCACCAGCCTGCACTATTGCCGTGTTGTGAAGTTGAAAGTGGGAAAAATATAATTATTTCGTGCATTTAAGCGCTGAATGGGAGAAAAACATGGACGCCTGCTGTGAAGTGTGTAGATGCTGATGAGCTGTTAACTCTTTAGGTTTCACCGTGACCTTATTGTGCTGAATGGTTTTAAAAAGTCATGTCGAGAACCAAACTGTAAATGCCATCTTGTTTAAGTGAAATGCTGCTAATTAATCAACGTATTTATTGTTGAGTAAAGATCCATTAAGTTGGATTTGACCAAATGACTAAATTATTACTAAGTACAAATGGAACTGCTTGCAATCTTTCACCGTGGGTCTAACTTACATCCAGCAGATGCTTTTGTCTAAAGCAACACTCGTTTTTACTCAATGGGAGAAAGGTACACTGATATGTGATGAGGCGGAGGTGGGAATCGATCCCACCACCTGAACTTTAAGCTGCCTTCCCAGTATAGGTAACAACAAGGGGAGCAGCCTTCATGCTGCACACACAGTTCTTTATGAATACTGTCTCTGAATACACGCTTAACAAAAAGTTACCAAGAATGTTAGATGCAAAAAAAAGCTGTTGCCGTTAATCAAATTCTTGGCTATTTAACAATAACCCACTGCTATTTAAATGGATAATGCTTGGCATGTTTTGTAACCTCTCTTGCTCAGCCTGTGCTCCTACCTATAATTTAGTTCTCAAGAGCAACCATACTGACTCTACAGGGTAGAAAGCTTTTCGGGAGGTCTTCACTTGGCTTCACAATCTCTGGAAAACCACGGCCACAAATATGTCTGTAGGACTCCTCAGAGGATAATGACACTTGCACACGGTGTCGGCTGACGGCAACACATGCGATGACAGCGGATAAAAAATGTGCTGTAGGTTGCCATAAACAAAAATAAATTTGTTTCCTGTCACAAATCCAAAGCAGCGGTCAGTTTCAGAGAAAATAGTAAAGAATCATTTGAGGAAGAATTTGGAGGCAGTTTGATACAGATTTTCTTTATTTTTCTGGGTAAATCTTTTCATTGTTTGCAGGATAGATGAATAGAAATCATGCTTAAGTGTTGCTAATACAACTGAAGTAATACACATTTGAAGTTCTGCTGTTCAGTAAGAAAAAACAAGCAGTAGAGACATGTGATACTAATGTGTACCAGTATGAAAATACTGCAGAAACACTGCACTGGCACCTCACCCGACTCTAACCACTTCTGAGAGATAATGCTGTGCAAATAGGTTGCAGGCTGCAATCTAGAGGACACTGTATTCTGAATAAATTACACAAATGTCCAGCAATTTGTTGTCTCCCTCCCTACCACACTGTCTTTGTAAATGTCCAGATGCTGAAGTGTTGGTTGATGTTGTCAGCTTTTTTTTGTGTTGTTGTTCCATTTGCTCTTCTTTCATTATGGAGTTTGTTGTTTCACATTCTGTAGGCCAACATCTTTTTCAGTCTTTCAAATGTATACTTATGAAATAGTGTAGGACTCTTTAGACGGGCAGGAATGCTGAAAGTCCACTAACAATGTAAAACTCTGAGTCACTTGCAGTATACTATGTTAAGATCTGGAAAACCACGGAAGGAAGTTAAATGTCTATTTACTCTTCAAAGATTCAATTGACTTTCACTACAGAAAAAAACATGCCTTGGCTTCCGGTGTTGCTGCTTGCAGCTTACTCGAGAACCACTCATCCAAACGACTTAAGACCGTGCTTCCTTGAGTCCTGAGTAATACACCTGTCATGACGTAGCTGCTTCCCAATGCTGGAGTTAATTTGGGTGCAAACGCTCCTGTGATTATTGGCGAAGTGAAAGCTGTGCTGATGTCGTAATCTAAAAAACGCTCAGTATCTCCCATTTTAAGTTGTACTGAGTGATATGTTTGGCATTTAAGAGTTCAGAGTAGACAAACTCACAATTGTAAGCTGTCCTGTACAATATCTGTATTCATGTGTTTCGTACCCGAATGCAGCACACAGTTCAACCAATAAAGTCAGTAATGATTTTTATTGGTTGTAGTTGTACGGATGTCCTCAACATTTTTATGTTCAGTCAGGAAAGGCAGCTTGGTCCCCTCAATGACGCCACTCCTGCAGTGCCATCTTGATAGCCAACCGCTTCCGAGTCCCGATGTCATGGTTCCTCTCAGGCAGCAATAGGCATCGGAAGAGGAAGGTGCAGGGATGGAGTTTCTGGTTGGTTGAGACAGAACGGCACCCACCCTGACTTCAGATGCATCTACCCACACAACAAATTGGCGATCTGGTTCAGGCATCTTGAGGATTGGTGCACATGTAAACCAGTACTTGAGGTCTTGGAAGGCTTCCTCAGCTGTTGAGGTCCATTGGAAAGGAACCTTTCAGGAAGTAAGAGCCGTGAGGGGAGCAGCTATGGTGCTCTAGCCTCGGATGAATCTCCTTTTAGAAGTTTTCAAAACCGGAAAGCGGTTGCAATTGTTTGAGGGGTGGGACAGGATGTTCCCACTGACACCCTCTCAGGATCCATCTGCATACTCCCCTGTGCCATGATGTAGCCAAGGAAGTGTTCTCGAGGACGTGTTGCAGAGCAGTCTGGACAATAAGAACATGCTCATCTCGGGACTTGGAGAAGATCAGGGTGTCATCAAGATAAACAAACACAAACCGATTCAGCATGTTCCTAAACACATCGTTAACTTGGGCCTGGAAAACTTCCAGGGGATTTGTGAGACCAAGGGCATCACAAGATATTGGTAATGGCCCATGGGGTGTTGAAGGCAGTCTTCCATTCATCGTCCTCTCGTACACGAAGGTCGAGTTTGGTAAAATTGTCGCCCCCTGTACCCCAATAGTCAATACACAGTCTCAGAGTCTTGTCTGTATTCTCTACAAAGAAGAACCCATCACCAGAAATGATGAGGGACAGACTATTCCTGCAGCCAAGGAGGAATTGATGATGGTCTCCATGGCCTCCCTTTCAGGTACAGGCGTCCTTTGAGTGAGGATGTGTCGGGTTGCAGGTTGATAGCACGATTGTCGGGGTGATGCAGGGGCAGAGAAGTGGCATTGGCTTTGCTTAATACCTCTTTAAATCGAGATACTCTTTAAATTAGATTCTCTGGAGGCACCCCAGACAGGTCCAGGATGACACTGGGTGCGGCGATTACTGGAAAATAGGGGCTTGTTTCAGGCAAATCTGGTGAAAAGATGAGCTCCAACCCAGGATGGCTCCTGTCATGACGTAGCTGCTTCCCAATGCTGGAGTTAATTTGGGTGCAAACGCTCCTGCGATAATTGACAAAGTGAAAGCTGTGCGGCTGTCGTAATCTTAAAAAAACGCTCAATATCTCCCATTTAAAGTTGTACTGAGTGATATGTTTGGCATTTAAGAGTACAGAGTGGACAGAGCTTCCGAGTCCCGATGTCATAGTTCCTCTCAGGCGGCGATAGGCATCGGCGATAGGCATCGGTGTAATCACAAATCTGGTGAAAAGATGAGCTCCAACCCAGGATGTCTCTGTGGCCCAGTCGTTATGTAGGTTATGACAACATCAAATGTCTGAAAAGATGTGCAAACCTAAGTATGTCTTTCCCACTCAGCATTGCCCCACAGACGAGCTCTCCATGTCATCCTGGCCTCCTCTGTGGCAAAGGTTTGTGGTTGCAAAGAGAATGTAGCAGTTTGTTAGAGATCCAACATAGCATCCTGGGGTCCCCAGAGCTCTGGTGCAAAACTAGGTGGCAAGGTTGTAGCCAACACTGAGGTTGCAGACTGGTTCAAAGCCATGGCTGCTCTAGCTGGGAGGCTACCACAGTTATCTCAAAAATATTCTGTCCCCTTTCTGGCCAGATTGTACTGTGACAGTTGTGTTTGGGACCCAAATGCAGCACACAGTCAACACCAATGAAGTTGTGGAAAACCGGTTCAGAGCAGATTTATCAAATAACAGTTGAGTTCAATCCCATATGCTAACCTTTTTGAGATTCACACTGTAGTAGCATGTAAGGAGTGTGGAATGCAGGGAGGGAAGCAACATTGTCTTTCACGTTCCTGCAATCCTCCCATTTTCTCTTGTATATGACTGCCATATGGAAACACTTGTAAAGAAAATTAGGCACAAATAAAAAAGACTTGACAGCCCTGTTTATAGCGAGCGAAGCCCAGATTGTTTTACGCCTTGGGTCAATTCTCAGGTGTTCCCTAGGGGTTTCTTGTGTCCCACTTACTGTATCCTTTGCCAGGTCAGTTCAATGTGATTTTGAACTTAAGGTTAGTTTAGAAAGGTGATTTTTTATTTCATGTTTGGCACAACTGTCTTTCTAGCTTTCTGGTGTAGATGCTTCTCTGATGGATTGAATTGTGAAATGTAGTGGAAAAAATCCCATTTTGTTAAATAGAAACAATTTCAAAAGGGGCAGTCCAATAACTAGTTTTTAAAATGTTTTTTAAGACAGATGTGGGTTTGAATATTTCGGTCTTGCTGTTTATATGAGAGCAGAGAAAAGAGAAAGACAAACAGATGTTAGCTCCTCAAACAGGAGTCCAGCTAAGGAAAACAGTCAAGACTCTCCCTCAACCAGAGTGAAGCCAGATTCTGTCGAACAATGTCGCTGGGATAAAAGTTGACTGTGATCTCCTAGCTCGACCTTTGACCCTGACAGTATTTTGATTAGAGTAGGTAGGATCCTGTGCACCCTTAGCGTTTAATCTCCGAGACCCAGTCAGAGCTGGACAGGGGGTGTTGTGGGAGGGCTGGAGCAGAAACCTCCTGTGTTTATTTTGATAGATATAGGAGATACAGATAGGAGTCTCGCAGCAAGGTGCTCGCTGTCATCGCTGTGACCTACGAACTCAGGCCGCCGGACATCACCAAGACTCCAGAGAAGAGAGCTACGGCAGCATGTGGGATGCTCAGTGAAGGGGTCAAAGGGCAGGGCTGCTGCTGAACATGTGCACAGATGTCTAGAAATAGCCTCACTGGATTTTCTTCAACTCAGTGCAGTTTGTTCAAGCAGATTTGATGAGCCAGCTAATTGAAAAAGTAGCTTTCCAAGGGGAATGGAAATTGACAGTTGTATTATGTTACATTATATACACATATATTAGGTATATCCTTTTTTGTCATGTGGAATTTTTTTAAGTTTCGGGAATTAAAATCCAGGTAATGTTATTATACCTGTGCTCTTTTATGATCATAGCCTTTCCTTGAATGCAATAGGCAGAAAACAGGGAAACACTTTTATCAAGTCAGTCATGTCATCACATGGTCACATAGAGATACAATTACATGAGAACAGACGAGTTGACAGCACTTTGCTTCAACAAGAGAACATTCAAGCTCACAACCAGTATTGAATTAAGGTTGATTAGCAAAGAGCACTTGATGTCTATCTATAGCGCTATCTACAACTGGGTGAAAGCACTCATGAAAGCTTCCTCTTCAATGAACTTTAGAATGTTACTGGATACATTTGGTGTAGTTTCTTCATGAGATCTCACATTAATAGTAGCAAGACTCTCACACAAGGCTGTCTGCATGTACTGCGAGATCCACTGAGGACAGTCACAGAGGTCCACACTCAAGCACTCCCAGATGATCCTCCTGGCTCAGATAATTAAGAAATACATCATAATTTAACTGGATACATTTTTCAGTCAGCTAATTACTTAAAAACATGAGAAATCTAAAATGACAATCAAGGTTTTGACATTAATCTTGTGCATCTGCTCTTCTATAACAGTAACAATATAGCGTCTATGACCAGGATGGGTAACCATGTTTTACTGAGCTACACTGAGACACTGAGCATTGAAACAGCATCACTGGCCGCACTGAGACCCAAGTGACACTTTTTGAGCTAAGGTCAGCACCAAGAGAAAACAGAGGGCTCACTCACTGGTCTAATATCCTGGAATGTCCTAGAAGCTGTGCGGGGAAAAAAAGGTCCTTTCAAACAGGATCTTAATCAGAGTCATGTTCTTCATTTAATTGGAGAGGGTATTGGCACGGATGTAGATGTCCTTTATACTGTCATTTATTCAATTAAGGAAATTTCAAGGAATAAATAGTTACTATTTCTGTGTTCATAAGTTGGTCCTGAGGCCTTTCCTCCTGTTCATTTATTCCCATATGAAAGATGTGGAGGACCTAAGGACGGACCAACAACAGATATTTTATCCATATATCACAGCCTGCACATCTTCACTGGCCTGCCCTTTCTTCTGCACCATATCACTGTATTTCTGTTTGAGTTGTTTAACTAAGTTAGACTTAAAGTTTAAGTTCAAGCTACATGAAACTATCAGGAATAAGAAATGAAAGATAAATAAAGGAGAGTTTGGTTCTCATGAACACAATGTTACAGTTACTGTTCCTTACTATACCAGTTTATTATCCATTTCCAATTTCCATGCATTGGAATAAAACCATCTCCACATCTAATGCTGTCCAATACAACACAACCACTAAATATGAAGTTAAATCAACACCTCAGAGTCAACTGTTAATTAGAATCTTCATAAATGGATGATTTATTCCAGTTCTGTCAATTGGATTTCATTAGATTACGCAGGCAACAACTGTGTGTCTTCTATGCCAGTCTCGATTCAGCAACAGGTGTTAATCAGTAAGACAAATTATTTTAATTATTATAAGCAGCCACAACGTATTACTTATGAATCAAGTTGATTGTATTTAGTCAATAACACAGTTCTATATGCCCCTTGTATGTTTTATGAATGAAATATAATATTTACACACAAGGAGACATGCACTGCACTCTCATCCAAAGTCCAGCAGACTATTGCATTAGATTGTGTCATAGTTTCCAATTGTCAGCTTTATTAATCACACACTTAACACGTATGTTGAAACACTGAATCTTTTGAGTATTTTTTGTGTTACATTCAATATTGATTAAAAAAAACCTTTAACTCAGTATAGTGTCATAGTTTCTGTTTTCTTCCTGTTATTCTGGAAGTTGCAGCATCAGCAATGATGCTTTCCATTCCGTTATAGTTTTTATTAGTAATTCTATTGTTATTAGCAGTAGAAGTACTGTAGCAGCGCAGGTTAGGGTTTTTGTAAGCGTGGGACATTCATATGGTTTCTGCGGTCCGGCCGGCCCTGTGGAGATGTGCACGTCAGGCTCTGGGAGTTGCCATTTAGGCAACAAAGCCCTGTTCATCCTGCTTCAGGGTGACCAAGTGATTCCAATTAAAGCTGCATGTGTTGCTTACTGAAGCTGGGGTCGTGCAAGTCAAACATAAAGGAATCTGAACTTACAAGTGGAAAGCAGAACCTTGGATCATTCTGGCCTGAGTCTGTTCACACAAACACTGAGATCCACTGTCCTACTTTTACAAACAGGTGATTAAATCAGTCTGTCTGCCACCTGAGTCCTTTCCACTTCTACAGTATGTTTGTATGTATTGTTTTCTAATGTATTTATTTTTTAAATCAACCTTCACATATATTGACAAATACAGAAAATAAGACTTAAGAGGTGAAGTGAACTGAATTGATCAAATTGGAGGTGAATAGGCAAAAGCAAGACAAATCAATTTGTTTTAGTATAATATGACTGAAAGAGGGAGGTGAGCAGTCTGAGAGGGTGGAGGAGGGAGAACATAAACAAGTCTGAAGGGCCTGAGGGGAAAAACATACACAGCACTGAGTAAAGGATCGCTTGTGCTCCAGCAGAGTCTTATCTTGTTGGAACCAGAAGACAATCAGACTAAAATACGATACACACTTTGCACTAAATAAGTGTGAAAATGATCATTAGAAAGTAAATATAGTCATAAAAACTGTTACAAATGTAAGAAATCTTATCTATATATTATACAAGTTCCTCCTATGCTGTGTGCAGGACAACTCAAAGGCTACGGTTATCTTGAAACATACATTTTAACATATTAATGTCACTATGAAAGACTTTCTCAGGGGTATTTTATGTTGGCAGTCTAACTCCGAGCACTAAAACTAAAGTATAAACGGCAGGGTGGCAGTTGCCTCACAGTAAAGAAGTCTAAAGCTGCAACTTTTACACAGCTCGGGCCTTTTTGTTGAGTTTACAGGATTGAAGAAATGTCTGTCCAATGACTTTTGTATTGTTCCCTCTACCTTAGTTAGAAATTGAGTGCAAGTTTTTGACAAAATGTAATCAAGTAGGCTACATGTCAAATGAACACAAAATTCACATATTGAACAATTAGACCATTGATTAGACCGTTTCTACCTTTAAGTTCAAGTTCAACCTAAAAGACTTTGGATATGAAACAAAATGTATTGAATTTTTAAAAAACAACAAAAAAGCTTTTCATGTGAGATTTAAAAAAAACATGAAAGGCAGACGGGATAAGTTGATTATGTCGAATGCACAAACAACAAAGCAGCGTGTTTGGTCGGACTCGGCTCTGCGGAGCAGCAAAGGACAGACTATTGGCTGAGTGTCGACATCAGCTCGTGACTGACTGACTGTTGGAGTCGGCGACGGTGACGCCGTAGGAGAAGGGCTCGCTGAACCAATGTCCTTGTCATTTCATGCTTTGCGTCCATCCAGTCCGCTGCTCCTCTGCTGCTGATTCAATTGCAGCTAATCATCCCAATTGGAATCACATGTATGAGCAAATAAACAGGCCATTCAAGGGAGTGTGCACAGAAATAACCTTTTGTTATTTTGGACGCCTGACAACAGAGCAGATTCTGCTGCATCTCACTGTGCATAAAGAAAGGTTAGCTCGTTACGTTTTCTCATTTCACAAAAAGTCTTTTCCTTGACTTCAGGACGCCACATGAACTACAATATAGCCACAAGCTACTGTATATCAGCGACCTATGATACAGCTTTGCTTGGGGGAGCTTTTTGCTCACAGAGGAGGAAGTCAAGGAAGGAAATAAGGTTTGGCATGTTGACTCAAGACAGAAATTCCCAGGAGCCCTAAATGGAGAGCTATTAAAGTTTAATTGCTCTCCTTTGCCTATTGGAAGAGCTGTGAGAGCGACATTTTAGAGCTGCTGACACCTGTCGCTAAAGGGTTAGCAAAGAGAGGCACCAACGTACGTCCACGCCACGTCTTATTATCTCAGAAGTGGTTATATCAAAAGTGACTGTAAAAATATAACTGCACGTCCTGGATGGAAAGGACGGATGGCAGCAACACTCACAACAGCCCAGTTCCTCCCTCATCTCTGAAAGAAAGGACAGAGAAAACAGTGCGTCTGAGCTGTGTTGCCTGATTATTTGCATAATACACTTTGATGGGTGGGTACTCATCTCAATCCATGGCTCTTTTGTATCTGCAGATTACAAAAGGCCTGTTTCCAGCGCCGCGCAGGCTACCAAGAAGAGAGTTTCAAAGGGAAGGAATGGGCTTTCAAGTCAGGACCCTTCGATTGTGTTACAGATTGGTTCCAGGTGAGGCAGCTTTGGGAAGTTCAGCCGGAGGAAAATTGCCCCTCCATGCAGTGCTTGTGAGAGGCAGGGAGGCTTCACGGTTGGCATGGTGCTCCGGAATTCCAATACTACTCACGTTTGGTGGGATTTCTGAGGGATGAACGCTGGGCCTCAAAAATCTTGTTGTGGTTGATTGCAGTTACAATAAAAGCTAAGCCCAGACAAAAAAAAGGGAAATACAGAGTGTCTGGCTGTTTAAAAAAAAAAAACAAAGAAGCATGCTGAATAGCTGGATAACACTACAGTCCGCAGACAATAATTGGCGACCTAATGTTCAAAACATTCCCTTTGATTCGCTCATAAGATAAGTCCCGGATTTAGTTTTCAAAACAGACATTTTCCAGTTCCACTTTGGTTTTAACGTGATTTTCAAAAATGAGCCACTCTTGCTCTTCTTTTTCACACATGCTGTTATGGCAGGAAACCAGCTCAAGGACTCCGGGCAGAAATGTAACGTACACATTTCAGCAAACAGGGCACCCAAAGAATATCACATCACATACATTGTTCTTTCCCTCCTCAAAGCCTGCAGTGGTTTATCATCTTTCTAACTTCCCTTCCTTTTGATCGCGAGGATATATATATAGTATATATTCAGATATGACTGGCTGTCTCCTTTACTCAACTCGTTTCATTGGGGAAGCAACACACTTCAGTGAGTCTTTGGGAAGTTGGGTAGATTTTGACAACTTATTCAGTTTGAAGCAATTGAGATACAGTATAAAAGCCTGTCATCACATTTGCCAATTGATGTTACCTTGACAACTTCACAGACTTCCTCAAGTGGCGCCATTTGTCTTGTAACCGATATCCTGCCATCATCATCTTTATTTTCTTTTGATATGCTTGTACCCACCCCGCCTCAAAGCCAGGGCCATCTGTCCTGTTAAACGCATCTTAAACAAGTCCTCGGGGAGACTCTAAACAGACCCTAAAGTGCTTCACACGTACACAGGGAAACGATGCTGTGTGTGTCTGCTGCGCACACTGTGTCAATTCTGATCTGAACCAGGCTACGTGTGGGAAGGGCAATTAGGCAGAGACAGAGCTGAGCCATGCACGGGTGTGCCAAGCCATGGCATTATGCATCACTCACCTGTCTGGCCAAATAAAGGGAGACAGGGAAACATCTGCTCATGTTTTCAATCTTGGCGGAAATATCCGTCCCATTTTGTTCTTTGGGGGTTTTTGAAGCTACGAGACGAAAACGTGTGTATTTTAGCTTTCCGTTGCAAGCATTAGTCACAAAAACAAGGCCGTCATATCATTATTGCTGCTTGTTTTCTTTTCTTTTTTGTTATTTGAAATCAGTGTTTGAATCTTTAATTACTTCTTTTTATAGATTGTATCATGTGTGCATGCTTGTGAGCGCTGCACCTGTAAAACCACAGAAAAAGATCAAGAGGGAGGGGATGTAACTTCACGATGAATGAGAAGATTGTTTCCGACTTCAGCGAGCGCTGCGGATCACCATACGTACAACAATCCCCCAACCTTCCACCGAGGCCACACAGAGCAAATAAGCTGTTATTCCACTGTTGTTTGGAAGGATTGTGGCGAGATCGGTCCTGTAATGAAAAGAAAATAGAAGTGATGTTCCCATGACGGATATGGTAAACTAAATTGAGAGAGGCCTCTGTCGGCTCAGAGTTCACACCTCTGCCCCCCTCCTCCCCCACCCCCCCCCCCCCCCCCCCCCCTCACATTCACCCATCGTCCTTTAACCTCATTGACTCACCCTTTCCGAAGAAACTGATCCGGCCTGGAGGCCCATGCGCTCATGTCCTGTCGAGGATTTGTTGATTTCTCTAATCACTGTTCCAGCTCTGCTTGTCTTTGTTTGTTTAGCAGAACAAGCAGCAAACACAAGAGCTTAAGACGGTCCTGTGGAACAAAGAGGGGAGAACTGCTTGAGGACACTGAACTCTTGATTGCATCAGTAAGGTCACTGTAATTACTTTGCGTGCTTTTGTCCTGAAGTACACTGTTGCAAATATACGTCAAGTGTGATTACGGATGTGATTGTGTCCTTGCTCTCCGTCATAAATGCATGCACAAACCAACATCGCGAATGTTAAGGTAACTCTGGCTTGTGTTGCTCTGTCAACATGTGATTTGACTGTGTTTCTTGTCATTTTAATGAGGCTGTCCATAAGTGGACACGCTGTCCTGCCTAATTGGGAGTGCGGGTATATATTCCAACGTGTGTTTTTGTCTGTGTAAGATCAGGGACGAGGTGCCCAGAGTGGAGGGAGAACACTGCTAAGGATGAAAACCATGAGGAGGAGGAGGAGGAGGAGGAGGAAGTGCTGTATTTACGCTGTCCGTGGTTTCTATGACAGGGGGAAACAAGCCCTGCTGGCGATCTGCACGGCTCGGCCTTATTTCACTGACAGGGGGAAATCTGCGTCCTCTGAAGCCCCCTCTGTTGTCCCTGTGGCACTAACGCTGTGTTTAAAGCAAGAACCGCAGCTCTGTTGAAGAACCCCCCGCCCCCCAAAAAAAGGTCATTGTTATGAGTGGGCATGACTGAGGTTTTGTGATATTTTGCAAAAACAAATAGTTCTTTTCAACTGAGTGGCAGCTCACTTTTAGAGAGAGGCAACCAAAATAAAAACTAAAATACGGTATTACTGAATAAGCAACAAATAATGACTGCAGAGGCAAAGGACATCAAAGGCCTCAGCTGGAGCACAAAGCATCACTGCAGCCTCCTCTTGATCGTGCGGACACAGAGCAACAGGAGGGATTAGCCACAGCTTGACATAAGTCAAAGCAAGACAAGCCAAACAGATGTCATGTTTGACTAAGATACATACGGTTAGCACATATACGGAGGCTACTGCAGCACCAATATGCTGGTTCGTTTGAGCCACACAGCAGCTTTCAAAGTCACAGTATTTATGGACAGGTGTACTGTACAAATTAAAACAAGAGCAGACTTGAGTTTTGGTCATTCGCTCAGTGAAAGCAAGTTTCGAATGTCCTGCTTGCTTCAGTTTTCAGAAACCCATTTTTAACAGTTTAACTCGACCCAAATTCGACACAGTCGCTGCTCACACATGTTGGTACATAACCACGCGAGTGTTTGCGTCAGAGGCAACGTTAGGGATGCTGCTTCCCTTTGTAAGCTCTGCCTTGTAACCATTTTTTGCCTTCGATTTAATAAACCAACTTAATTTAATGGTTGACGATGGGAAAGAAGCCAAGCTCAATCTTCTAGACTGTTTTTCTCTACCTGATAACACAAGGCTGCCTCACAATGAATGCACAGTCACACCACCACCAATACCACTTGATCTGCAGCTTTAACTACATAATGAACTGTTGCGCCTCAGATGTCAGTCACACACTGCCCCCCCCCCTCACTGTTTCTCTGCATGCATGTCTCTTTACAATCTCTCTTTGAACTGAAACCCTATCTTTTGAAAATCATAATTTCAAAGAAGAACCCAAAAGATGTTGTTTAAATTTTCCTCCGTGAGTTTCTTTTGCCAATTTAGGTTTTTTTACATGTGAATGAACAATCCTAAATTTCTTCACAAAGACACATTTGAGGCAAACAAACTCACAAACATCTACGCAACATCGTACCATGACCCATGTTTAGCTTTTAGAATACCGATGTGCTATTTTTTCCACATACAATTTTAGGAGGACTTTTGGTGACATGAGTGAGTAAGAATGCCAAGTACTTAAAAATAATTCATAGTCACAAAACAATATTGTTTCATCTCATTTGCACAATAAGGTTATTTTCCACTCTTGACTGACACGCTGTAAACACATGAACATTAAAATGATGTTAAATGGTGGGAGTTGTTTGGTTTAAAATCTTTCCATGAGATCACTGAAAGTGTGCCTTATTTTTTCCTAACATGAAATTCTACCAAGGCACATGAGACACTGTAAACACAGACGGCAAAATACAGCATAGAATATATATTTATATATCAGCCATTTTACCAACATGGCAAAAACACATGACCTCCTGTTCACACGCACATATGACACAAATGGAGACCTGTTGTGGAACTTTGGATGACTTAACTTGGTCCTGCGGTGTACTCCTGGTACCCTTCTTAAATGGAGTGTGTGTGTGTGTGTGTGTGTGTGTGTGTGTGTGTGTGTGTGTGTGTGTGTGTGTGTGTGTGTGTGTGTTATAAAGGTGCCGGTTGCTCTGTATAAATCCACATACTGTGACAGATGCCTGGTGCATAATGTCAAAAGCCTGCCTTTCCTTAAAGGCTCTTCAGGCTCAATCCAGAGTCTGACCCCAGATCATCCGCAGAGCACCTGCCACGTCGGCCCTTCATCACCGTCACAACGCCCACTCGCTCATTCACTCACCAGCTTCAGACGTGACGCACATGGAGCTGGACGGGACGCCCAACAGCACCGCGGCGGCGGGAGATGGGTGGGAAGGACAAACACAAAGTTTCGTGCTATTCCCGTCATTTGAAATAGCAATCAAAGCTGATCTAATTAAGCCGGCCTGTATAATTGAGGCTTTTAGGGAAATGCTGACAGGGTCCAGATACCCTCTCGAAGCACAGGGAATTCTGGGATACAGGGGAGTCATGACAGAGACTTTTGTCGAGGATGTAAACCAGACGTCAGCCGCCTGTGTGTCCCGATGTTGCATGAATGCGTATAGGACACGATGGTGCGTGTGTGAGAGAACAGTCATGCATTTTTCATTGTCCAGGTCTACGTTTGTTTGTTTAAGCTCATACTTGGCATATGATGAATGTGTATTACATTTCTTATTTAGACACTGTGTTTCCAGGCCAGTGGGCTTCTTCTGAACAGATTCTCCTGGACTGTCATGTATATCGACACTTACTGCTATATTTATTAGAGCTTGTCACGTTTCCTTCATTTTGAAGATATGGTTCAATTCCTGTTTGATTTGAGCTAATATTCAAGAGGTCCGACATTTGGCATTGTGGCCATTCGCACAGTTGGTGGCTGATACCATCTTCACAGTCAGGCTACATTCAAGTATGTTTCTTGTTTGACTTGCTCGGATACCGTATTATTATCCGCTCATGGCTTTTTGTTTTGTTTTTTCAGCGGGGATAGATTTCACCGAGGTAACAGTGGAAGACCAGAGTCTCCCAAATGCTCAGACCGACAGTGGAGGTTAGTTGGCATCGAGTTTACGTTTAGATTTTCATCCAAATTGATTTGACTTCAAATGTAGAGTAAACATGACATATTCTGTCCGTCTTTGCTTTATGGCAAAATAGATCAAGTTTTAACCAAAACCACAGTTTCGAAGCAACGGCTGTCTTTCAGTTAAAATCATCTCCTGTGATCTCTGGTGAAGATCTACTCAAATCTAGCAGCCTATGTTTTGACTATTTGGATTGTGGGTAGATCCTGTCAATGAACCTGCTTCCATTTTTAAAAATGTACTCCAACATATATCTAATTGAACCTTGCACGTTAACCTTGGCCAAGACGTTGCTCTTCTCAGGTATCATTTATTGATTAATTAATTCCCTCCTCTCCTAATTTCATGACCATGCTTGCTCTTGAATAGTCAATATATTTATGGCTAAACCTTTTGAGTGTGGCATTCGTGCTTACAATTTTAGCTCTTCATTTTCATTGAAAGCACATTTTTTAACTCTGACATTTTAATTATATAGCTGGAACCAGAGAGCATGACTGACAGATGTTATTCCAAATCTGGTTTCAGAGGTGGTCGAAGTGAACCTCTGTTTGGAGTTCCCATCATGCACTCTGGCCTGAGCTCTAGAGAACAGAAGTGCCTGGTCTGCTCTGGTTTCACACTGTCAGATAAGATCAGTTTGTGTGTTGGATTTCTGTCACTGAGCAGACCATGTTAGTGCTGCTGACCCAGTACTAAGATTTAGGCTTCAGGAGCCGACACTAGTCACGCAATGCAGAACAGGTAGTCCAAGGCCAGAGTTTACACCAGTCTAAGTCTAATTCAGTTGGTCGTTGCTACTGATACGTTGTGTTTTTCATTAAACTCAAAGTCCACGTTCACTCATAAATCTTTTAAAATTACTCTTAATTTGGCCAAATGTTTTTACATGGATATAAATGTTTCATAAGGACTTTGAGAGTGGTTCTGATTTTTTAATATTGGTTAGGTTTATAGCAATGTGATTAAATACATGCAAACTGTTGTTGAACTATACAGAGAGCAGATGTTCTGCATTAAAGCTCAATATTATCACTTTTTAACCACACATATCAACACATATATCAAACCATGATGTTTTTAATTGGTTGATTTCTGACTTCTGTGTTGCTTTGTGATGCAGAATAAGAACAGAAACATGCAAACAACTGGAAACTGGGAACACTTAACTTTGAAAAAATAAACCTTCTGCTTTGTCTTCTAAACAAATGTTGTCATACAAGTTCCCAAATTAATTTTGTTGTTGTGTATAAAAGTTACAAAAATATACCTGTGAAACAACCTGGTCTCACAGACATCCGTGAAATGACCACGGCCCCTCCGTGAAATAGCCACAGACCCTTAACTCAAAATCTGTGACAATATAACGGAAACACCCGAAATTCCGTTAAATGACCACGCAAATCACGCCAACACAAATCAATGCCACTGACCTCCCGTAGTCTACACAAACCATTACGGAGCGCAAACCATTATGGAGTTATAACGCTCTAAAGACAACATGAACTTTTGTAGCGTAAACGCTACAATGGGTCTCAGAGGGTTAATTTAGCGAGCCCAAAAAAGGTTGAGGATAGCCCAGAACAACTATAACAAAATCTGCAGTCTATTAGTAATGTCACCACTTGATCAGTACTCAGATGAAAGATTAATAGGCTATTCTTTTTCAATTGGGCATTCTCTGGGGCAACCTAGCAACAGTTGTTATGTTGGAAGAGGATGTCCAAGATCCGTGTTCATATGACAGAATAGGCTAATCTGTGTTTATTTCACAGAATTGAGTTCGGGCTATATCATGGAACCTCGCCATCCGTGTCTATATGACGGTATCTCACCATCCGTGTCTATATCACGGAACCTCGCCATCCATGTCTATATGACGGAATCTCGCCGTCTGTGTCTGATCACATATAGATCAGCATCTTTTTCTGGTTAATGTGAGTATCATAAAAGCTCTCACAAATGTGATACTATGTTCATTTTTAGACTTTAGATGTAGGCAGATGGATTAAGTGTCAGCGTTTCACTGAGACCTGTTGTGAGGGGCTCCAACAATGAGAAAATATAAATGACAAAGAGTCCATCTACAATATGGAGGAGTCATCTAGAATCAGGCCCAGTGCCAGGTGTGGATGGATGTACCCTGATGGATGTTTGTGGTCATTACCAGCAGGATCGCCCTACTCCTCTGCAGCTGACACCCTTTGAGTTAAAACATTTAAATCTAAACACAGAACAAACATGGAGTCCCAAGCTTAGTCCTAAACCATGAGACATTATTAGTCGTTCAGCACCTTTGAAAAATATCCACATCACAACAATTCAATGCAAGAAAGCATGCATTTGGTTTTAAAATGTGAAGCACAAGATGCTTATCATCATAGGTTGCCCAAAAGGACGGCATTGTAAACAAATCCTCTCTTGAACCACAATCTGAAATCAAACCTCAATCGCATGAATCGCAAATTGCAGGACTCTGAATACTATTCTCCAGCTGTAATAATGATAATGATGGTACTTAAGTGGTGATCCTTGTAATCTGTCTGTAACACATGTGGGCCATGAATTATTAATGTTGTCCAACTAAGAGAGGCTGTGAGTGGAAAAAGGCCCTCATCCCCCTCAAAGGTCTGGAAACACCCAAGATCCTGTTTTCACCCCTGCGTTTCTGGTGACTTATAAAAATAAAATAAAACATTTGGGTGTGAGAAAGGGGTAAGAATAAAATTTGTAAAGATACAGTTAATATACAGCAGAGAAAGGGGAAGCCAGAAGGGTTGCCGATGAATTCCTGCGCTTGCCTTGCTCTGCAAGTGGTCTGGAGGCAAAGTGTTTGTGGGGCTCTTGTGGTTTTTCAGCCAATAAATCCTCTGCACATATTTAATCTAGTCAGATGTGCTGCAGGAGAGGAGAACTGAAGGATGTACGGCCATTACTCAGCTGGCCACATCAGAGAGAGAGAGGAGCTAGATATCCATACACCCCCACCTCACTTGTTATAGACATAAATGTCATCGGACAGCGAGCCAGACACAGGGATCATAAAGGAGGTGTGAAAATAGTGTGAAAGTTAATTCAAAAGGTCTGAAACTATAAAGGTTTGATCATATTGACACGCTTTTATGGTGCTATTTTACCATATTGTGCAAATGAGAATAAAATATAAAATTAATATTTGAAAATCTAAATTCTGTTTCCTTAACTATACAGGCAAAATGGACTAAAATTTGGAGTGATAAGTGATGAGAAAATATCGACTTATTCAGAAATAAATAAATTAAATGTTGTTAATTTAAAAATTATTTTAAATCTGTAAAATTGTCCAGTAGTAATAGAATTAGTAGAAGTAGTATAAAGAGTTTTGATTTGACTCATTGAAACATTGGCTGTGTTGATTTTAAGACATGAGCATTACACCAGCACTACTATTAGAACAGTAAATCTGGTATAAAATCTGATGAAACTCCTTCACTGTTCTTTGCCATTCCACTTCTATATTCCCTTTGGATTAGATGTTTTTTTTTTTTTCAGCATAAAAACGTTTTACCATTACACTCTATAGGACACTTGCGCCATCTCCTGTTCACCATTTGCTATTATTAGGCGTATTTTTTAAAATTCCATTCTGATGTACGTCTTCGAACACCTTCATCAATACATACCATCCTGAGATATTAATGTCCCCATTTGTGGTAAAACTCCTGTTCAAACGATCATAGGACCGGGCTAAAGGACCTTCTTTCTTTTCAACCAAAGATTACTCGTTATATTATTAGAACAACAGTTGCATAAACCTTTTGCATGATGATATTAATACTCAAATAATTCAGTCAATCTTTTGGTTTGTTAAATAGGTGGTTCAGTGCATTGCAAAGTGAAGTTATGTTGGGTGTGAGCAAACTAACAACCAGGGCTGAGAGTTGACTTCGATTGAGTTTGTGGCCTCTGTATTTTTTACTGAGAATTTAGGTGTTTGGTTGGGGACATGGTGGGTCTTTTCATTCATTTTTTAAAAACTAACACTCAGTGGGTATTTTATAGGCTGATTTGTATTTTATGGGCACTATGCTTTGTAAATAAATAAAACAAAAAATAGATGTATAACGGATCCATTACTCCACAACCAAAATCATGTTCCTGCACTGTGGTAATGGCTTTGAAACAGGAAAATGTATAGATTACTCAATAAATGACTCATACATTTTCCTTTTTATTGGGGAAAGGTAACTTCATCATTCGCCAATTAGGCTATTTGTAAAATTATGCTATAGGTTACTACATAAAGGTCTCATTTTTGTCTGCTATTGAGATCAAAACAAGCTTTCAAAACAACAAGTACATACCATTATGGACACGCTTTTACATTGATAAAGTGGAATAATTTATATCCAGTTGAGGACAAAATTACAGTAGGTCGATGACTCCTCTCTATTTTAAATTATGTATTTACTATCAGGCAATCTTGAAGTTAGCCAAGGGGTCCTTGTAGCTGCCACCGTTAGCGCAGCAGCTAGTCAGCCATTGGCTTGCGAGCGCCTGGCAGCATCCTTCCAGAGGAATACTACTGAAAGTAAAATACACGGACTGCTCTTATCAAGCTAACGTTTAATCCGACAAAGGACATCTCTCTGAAGACAAAGAGTATAAAGGTATTGAATTCTTGGCACCACCAACAAAGTAGCTGTTTGCCCTGTGTTGGTTTAATAAATCGTCTTTTGTCGTCTTTAGTCGAAACGAGTTGTCGCAGCGTCCCGAGATGGCCTTTGTTCATCGGAGTTTAAACGTTATTTCGACGACATTTCTTGTGTATGAACGTACAACAACAGTTTTAAAATGATTTATTTTCATCTAATATCTGGTAACATTTAGGTATCAATGTTAGCTAGCCTCCCATGAATAGGTACGCTAGCTTTTCGGCTAACAATGGGAGATTAGGACCAACGTTTGCCTAAAATTGATTTAATGAAACGTTAGCTAGCTATGTTTTTTCTTGTACCAATACAAGTATTCCTTACAAAGCCAAAAGAGGAATCTTCAACGTTACCTTAATTGACATTGCGTAACTTGCAGTTACGTTAGTTAAGGATTGCTAGCGTCTGATAAAGAAGGTTAGCCCGATTCTCCAAGAGAGCTAGCTAACCCTAAGTTTTTAAACTCTGCATACAAGGCCGACATTTTAACTGCTGCCAACTTATGTTGGCAAATCTCTATTTAGTTTTCCTTTTTTCTGTGTAAGTAGCTATGTAGTCCCAATTAACCATGTAACTACTAAGCGACTAACTAGGCTTTGCATCAGGGTAATGGAAACCAAAATCGCCTTAGAAAGTAAAAATAAATAAATAAAAATAACCAAAGACGGGTTGATTTCCTGCATTCCGTTGGTATCAGTGGTGTGTGCTTGAGTCTGGCTTCACTATCCTTACCTAACAGGATGCGAAATTAAATGTGAACGTTACTTGAAAGTAATAAGAGAGTAAAAGAGAACATCATCATCCTGGGTAACCTCACTATCGGATCCAAGTATATTAATCCTCAGCCCATCTTTTAGGTGGCTTTCGATCCAGACTGTAGTGCTGTTTTTTGGACAATGTTAACTCAAACTGAAATGAAATACTTCATCATATTAAGAAATTACAGATACGCTATTATGGAACTATAATTTCCTCCAATTTCACATAGTTAAGTATCTTCTGTCTTTACACAGCAGAGCATAACGCTAATTCGTCTGCATTGTTATTGTTGGTTTCAAACAGCGCAGCTCGCCATGTGCACTTCTTACAAAAGATGTACTTCTAAAGTGCTTGAACCTCTGCTTTGGCTCAGGAGTGACATTTAAAATCTTGTAATGCTTCTAATACATTTTGTCTCTATAGATGCCTTCAGTGATGGTTGGCAACAGTGCTGTACAGTCTGCCTCTCCAGACCTGGGCAATGGATGTAATTCTGAGGCCATGAAACAGGTTCTTGCTATGATTGACAAGAAGGTTCGCAATATGGAAAAGAAAAAGGTATCTCTAGTTCATTAAAATTTGTCGTCATATTATTTTTCCTTTTGTCAAATTAAAAGCAGTGTGTGAGATTAGTGTTTTGATTTTGTGTATTTGTTGTTAGTTGGCTACTACAGACCTCATGAATTATGTCCGCTTTAATGTGTCCTTCGCTGTATTGTTGGTACTACCACTGTGCATGTTGTTTATGTGAAGCTGTACTTGGTACTTTTAGCCCATGACAAATTTCCTTCAGGTCAATATAGTTTATCTTATCTTAGTTGGCTTTTTTCCATAGCCAACTACAATATGACATACATGATCCCTTTTACTAAGTTGTGAGAACACAGATGAAGACACTTAGAGTAAAGTTACAAAGTTTAGAGTAGGTAGGTACTGTATATCAGTTTAGTTTACTAAATTGAGTAACTACTCAAGTACATTTTGAATGTTAACCAGTGTTTACTGCCCATTAATGAACAGTAATTAAAATAATACTCCACCCTTAAAATGTTAATTTGTTTGTAATTTACTGACTGTTACCTTGAATTCTTGCAGAAAACTTGGTCTCCCATGGTAAATGGAGAATCCAAAGACGTAATCCTTGAGGATTAGAAGTTGGCAGGGTTTTGTTAAAGCATATAAAAAATCTGTTTACAAATCCTCACATGATGTGCAGTATTATGCAAGTATTGTTTGTCCTGCCATATGCACAGAACTTCCCAAACATGTATTTTTGCCAAAATCTTAACATCTAAACACTTCCTCCACTGCCAACTCATTCACGGGGTGGTGCTGTGAGGAAAAACAAGAAGAGTTTTCTTTAAGAATTCCAAGTAACTTGATGATTCATTCAAATAAAATGTTAATTGTGTGGAGAGAGATCAGTTTCTGTTATGCATGGATGTGATTTTCAACTGTCTGTTTCACATTTTGTGTTTCTCAATATTCCTCAGTCCAAACTCGATGACTGTCAGGCAAGGAAGAGTAAGGGTGAACAACTGAATCAGGATCAGCTGGTAAGATAAGACAACGGCACTTTGTTTTTAGCGTTATAAATAAATCTTGACTTTGATAAGATACCTGCCTTAAGTATCTCAATACTGAAATGATGCCATGGCAAAACCTAAAATATCAGGAAAGTAATGGATATAATAGATAAGAGAACATAAAATAACACAATGCAAGGTGGTGAATTATTGTTCTCATAGTGTATTCATACATTTTACATTTTATCCAACCAGGACTGGAGAAATTCCTAGTTTAGATCAGCTACATGTTCAAATCTCTCCTCCTCCACATATGACACTGCAGCCTAATGGATGAAATCCTTGCAGATATAAGTACGAGCAGTATAGTTGTTTCATTGAGTTCCCTCTTAGTTAATTTAAGTGCCCTCTCATAAGCAGTGATGCATCTTATATGTCTAGTGCTTTTATCGTGAAAGCAAAGTACAGAAAATATAACGCTGTAACGCATTGCTGTTGACGACTTGTATTTGCAGCATGCCTATGAGGGGAAAACACCCACTATGTCTGTCTGCAGCGGAAGGCAGCAGAGCGCCGCTGCACACACACAGCCTTGCTGTCACAGTAGAATTCTCTAGTATTATACAGGCTGCTGCAGTGTGAATTCAATGATATCTAATATGCCTATTATAATAACAAACGATAAATAAAAACAAAGATAATTTTCCTAAAATAAAATCCCATACATGTATTGACATTTTAGAAAACTGCATCTTCATCAATCTGTTACTATATCCTGTTCTTTTAAGAAAATTATTTTTGAAGTGATACACGATTCTGAACTTTCTTTCCATGATGTCCCTGAAGGATGCCTTGACGAAGCACCAAGAGATCACCTACAACCTTGACTTTGCTCGAGAATTGCAGAAGAATTTCTTGTCGTTGGGTCAAGAGGTGAAGTCCTAAATTATGATTGTGCTCATAACGTTCTGATTGGTTCTTACGTTTTATTGGGTTTTATCAGTGTGCAATGACTGAGTCTCTTGAGTAACATTTAGCACTCACCAAATCAGGAAACCCTGCTTTCCTTCCAAGTCCCCAGTCTATTTTTAAAATAAATTCTATATAGAGATCTTGCTTACAAATAACACGATTCACATGACCTTTTGTAACTGTTACTGTACTCTAGGGATAAGACTTGAGGCTGCATATCATAAAAATCCTACATGACAAGAATGCCTCTTCATAGTTTGATATATAGAATGAAGGCCATTGAGAGAACAGGAGAGTGATTTGAATAATGTACAAGGTGAAATTTGATGAAGTTATGATTTGTTTTGTAAACCGTGTTAAACCTAATGCACAACAACATGTGTGACTGTATGTTAAGATTCAAAAGGCAGTGAAGAAGACTGCTAGACGGGAGCAGCTGCAGCGAGAGGAGATCGAACAACAGCGGTTGAAGACAGTTTTGAAGCTTCAGTTTGTATTGGACCAATTGGGAGATGAGAGTGTCCGGCAGGACCTTAAACGGCCTGATGCCACTGGGTCCCCATTGCTCACCGATGCTGACCTGGCATCCCTTGACGAGTTGTACAAACTGGTGGGACCTGATAGGAACTATGATGTGAGGTATGACACTAATATTTAAGTATGTATACGTTATTAGCAGTGGTGATATGTTTAACTGCTCAGCAAGTAAGGATATTGTAACGGATGGCCCTTCCTTGCAGATTGACTGACCAATATGAAGAGGCCTCCCTACACTTGTGGGAACTGGTTGAGGGCCGAGACAAGGCTGTGGCAGGGAGCACATGTATGTATTTTCATGACATTTGATCCCCAACAAAGTTAATTTGGTAAATCGTATATATATAGCTTGTCTCACTTCTCTTTGTTCCAGACAAGGCATTGAAGGACACTCTGGACAAAGTGCTGCTGAGTGGTTACTTTGACAGAGCACAAACTCATCAGAATGGGGCTTGCGAGGAGGAAGAGGAACAAGAGGAGCAGACTGTGGTGGCAGAGTCTCTGGCTGGAAAGCAGCCATCCGAACCTGGTAACTAACAACACATGAGCAAATATATGTGCGAGTTATTTCTTTAACCCAGTCAGAAAGCTCTTCACTTTTTCTGTTTTGTCTCCAGAAGGAACAGCTAATGAAAAATTCACAGAGCCAATTCCAGTCGAAACCACAGAGGTGAGATTTCAGAGTATTGCATAGATAATCCCACAAATCAAAACTTTGCATTTGCAAGTTACATTTTCTTATAATTTTTTCCCCAAATGTTCTTGTGTTATAGTTTGTAAACAGACAGTTCATTCCAGAAACTATGTACAGGAGTACAGACAAAGAGCAGGTGGAGGAGTGGACAGTGGAGGCTCAGGTATTACTATCCTACTGCATCACCACAGTTTTTAATGTATTTCTCAACACTTTGTGTTTGTGTGAAGTCTAATGTCCCTGTCACGTGTCTGTGTGTTGAATAGATGGTGAATGCCCTCCATCACCAGCCCCCTGCCCTACAGGCTACAGAACTAGCTGTTACTGTGAACCCTGGCTCTCCACCTCCGACGGCCGACCCAGTGGTCAGGAAGCAGGTAGTGCAAGACCTCATGGCCCAAATGCAAGGGACGTACAACTTCATGCAGGTAAAAGCTTACACTGTAGTGTTCAGATGGACACGTCACGTCATGCATACATTGAGATTGAAAATATTTAAAGATGGTAATGACTTAGGTAGCCTTATTTTCTCAGTAGGGAAAATGCTTGCTGACATAGGAGATTGAACTCAGATCTTTGAGCTGAAGCGTAGTTCCCAAATTCATGTTACTGCACTGCCCCTGATCCATGACCCAGCAATACGTTGACTCTTGGTGGGTTTTCCTAGGACTCCGTGTTGGAGTTTGATGGCCAGGCTCTGGACCCTGCCATCGTGTCTGCCCAGCCGATGAAGCCTTTGCAGACTGTTGACCTGCAGCAGATGGGCTGCCCTTCAAGTAAGTGCCAGTTAATTTACCACATCGGAACACATAGCCAACTTATCTCTATTTTGTGATGTGAATATGTCATCCTCATATCGTTATACACCACCTGGTAACTTTCTTTTCTAATGTGTCCCTGTTTTTTTTTTTGTTCTTTTTTTCCTAACAGCCCACTCAGATACTAGACTTCCTCAAACAAATGCAGTGTCTGGACCACAGGAAACCTCACAAGTAAGTAAAGTAGAAGCACAACAGCCCCAGTACAGGTTATTTCTTGTATTCAATTTTAAAACGTCCGCTATGTGGATTAAGTGTGACGATTATTACAGGGCTATGTTGGAATCATTTGAATATGATAATGGTGTAGAAGGGAATTTTAAGGGTGAAAAATCAAAGATCCCATCTCTCCCACTGACCCTGTCAATCCTTGTTTCCTTGCCTTCTCAATTCCCTTCTTCCCCCCTCTAGGCCGCAATGTCTCTGTCGTCTGAGCAGTCCCCCACCCCATGTTCCCTGTCCTCTGCTTTCCCACCTGTCTCCAAACCCACACATACTGGAGGCATCAATGTCAACGCTGCCCCCTTCCAGTCAGTGCAGGCGGTACGCTTACTATCTGGGTCTAAGTAAAAAAAATATAATGGTGAACGTGTTTGGGCTTATTTAATACCTTGTTGTTCGTACTTGTTTGTCCAAGCTATAAATTAGCAAAGTAAATGAAATATTTAAGGCTGGTTAACATGGCTTATTAAAAGCAGCAAAAACGGTTTATTATTGGTGCACCAACAGGTCTGACTGATCTGATGTTCCCAAACATACAGTACATCTTGCTCGCCAGGTGTTCTACGGCAATTGTAATTGTGATACAGAACGGTTTCTTCCCTCTTCAGGTATTTAACCTGAATGCCCCCGTACCTCCAGCCACTGATGGCCAAGCAGATCCTCTGAAGCAGCCCGGCCAGTTCCCTGCTGGCTATGCACAGGGCTTCAGCAGGCAGTCGGAGAATACCGTGGACCAGCCCGACATCCCATTACAATCAGGTGAGGGTATAGCTTTGGCTTGTCGCATATTTATATATTACTTTAGACAAACCAGTTGACATACACTTTAAAAGCTGTTGACATTGTTTGGCATCACCTCTACATTCACCCGACAATGTAAGCACTAACAGAAAAAATGTACACAGATCTTAAGGTTATTTCCGTTTTGGATAGAGCCCCCAAAACCCTTGAAAATCTAGCTAGTTACAAGTAGAAAAAAACCTCCTTTTGTTTGCTTCTGTCCAGTTGTTGGTGGATTCCAGCCCCAAGAACAGCTCATGCCCTCAGTCGGAGGCCATGAGGAGTCCTCTCCAGGTGCAGGGTTTGGACAGCCAGCCCAGTCCTTCTACAGCAGCAGAGCTGTGCCTCGGGGTGGACCCAGGAACGGCCGTGGCATGATGAACGGATACCGGGGCTCCTCCAACGGATTCAGAGGTACACACATTAAAACTATGTTTTACAGAGTTCCAATAGTCATGTGGCCCCATGATTCACTGTAATGACATAGTACCATGTTGAAATTACACAAGTCTGCTGTTAATTCTTATCTGTTTCCTGATCAGGGGGATATGATGGCTATCGCCCTCCTTTCTCAAATGCTCCCAGCGGTGGTTATGGTCAATCCCAATTCAACACGTCCCGGGACTATTCCAATAACACCTACCAGCGGGTAGGGGCTCCTTTTCCTAATTAAGTTAAACACATTTTCATATTTGTAAGAAGACAAATATTATAAATCGCCATTGTTTCTTCAAGGAGGGATATCAGCAAAACTACAAGCGGGGAGCCGCCCAAGGACCTCGGGGTTTGTCGAGAGGAAATGCTCAAGCAATGCGATCCTAAAGAATCCCAAGGACCGCCAAGTCACGCCACGTTTAACATTCAGGATTTTTGAATGTGTTCCCCCCCCCCCCAGCTCACGTTTTTAACAATGATTTGTTTCTCATTGGTAATGTTTTTTTTTTTTTTTTTAAACTCTTGGCCTACTTATCAGTCAGTTTGCTTTGGTCTGTCTAGATCCTCTTAATGTTCTGACACAGAATGCTGAACTACTCAACATGTAGGATTATCAGCAACTCTGTGTGATTATAAAACAAATAGATATTCCTGTAAACTTGAAAGATTTCATTAATTTATTTTTTGATAAATGCAAATAAATGCAAAAAAACAACAAAAAAAAACACCCTGCCACTGTCGATCTGATTCCATGAGAATGATTTCCTTCTGCCCTGTGTTGTCAGCCACTTTTTCCCCTTTTGATCTTATAATTTTCATTAAGGAATTTGTAGTTTTTTTTTCTCTCTCCTCCACCCTTCGTCACCTCTTGCGCCATCAACTCTTTGTACACTGATGTTATTGGTTGAGACTGTTTCAATAAAGTTGTGTTCTATTATCTTCTGTTTAATGCTACTATTTTATGGCTTTGGTTTGCCTTTGTGGTTATACGTTCTGCTATTTTAATTCTATTTGCCTTTACCTGTCAGATTGGTGTTTGGCGAGGTGGGTCCTTCCTGTCACTCTCCTGCCCAAACGTATGACAGATGTGAGTACCAGTTGTCTGTCTTCTGTCAGTGTTATCAGGTAATTAAAGTAACTATGTGTAGATCCATAGCATCTTTCAAATTACTTTGATGGCATGCTCTTTTTTTGTAGAAAATGGGACCATCCAAATAACATCGGGTGACATCTGTGTTGTGTTGGGCCTGTTCACTCAAAGATGTGGCTTGTACTACATGCAAACAGGCAGATAGAGCCTGCACAAAGTAGTGCATGTATTTTTTAAGATGAAACACTAGGAATAAACTTGGTAAGAACAAACATCACTGAGAATTAAATCGTACTATCTTATAGAAGTATTGCGTTTCTGCTTCAACAAATAAGGTGCCATTGCTTTACATTTTTATATATTGTATATTTGGATGATCCATACTTATCTGTTTTTCAGTGTACTGTAAGAGTGTGATGGGCCGTTAAGTGATAAAAATCTGTTACACAAAATGAAAGGTCATAATTGTTTTATTATCTTGAAATGAGGTGGTGTACAGTATTGTCAAATGACTATTTTATCCAGCAGCAAGCGATTCAGGGGGGGACAGCTATACATTTGTGCAAATGATGATTCAGTACAGTCTCGGAGGAACACCTGGACCACAGAAAACAAATGACACTGCAAAAACAGAAATCTTTCAAGATTTTGTATAAAGTAAAACCACAATATGGTAAACCTGTTATCGATCTGGATGCAAATTAGGCACTCTTCAGTAAAAAGTGGCAATAAGTAAACACCTGATTGCTGTGTCCAGTCTGCCAGCAAGAAGAGACCACATTACATGAAGAAAGCACTCTGAATAGCACAGCAATTACACTAAACTGGTCATTTTGGGGTGAAATATGCCACGGTTGTCAAATCAGGACCAAGTAATGCACAACTGGTTCCAAATAAAATGTGAACTAAAAGCAAATTCAATAGGTCACTCTTTGACTTTAACAGGCAATATTAATCAGAAAATTGAAAAAGAAACAGTGGTAATATCAGACTGAGCTCTTACTGATTCAGAGCTTTGCCATTTTTTTTAATATAATCTTAAATTAACTGAACTGTCCAAATCCAGCAGTTGGTTGAAAACACTTAAGAAAATCTGTCTACACCTTTTATCAGCAAAACTGTTTGACAGACTCAAATCAAAATGCCCATCATATTTTTAAGTTGACCAAAGCAAATGTTGTATTTCAGAGGTCCACCATACTGTAAGTAACGTAAAACTCCCATGTAAGCATCTGCAGGACTTCGGGCTATAATGAAGTAGGGGGGAATATTTGTTGAACTGAGAAATATTGCACACCTGTCTTCATTTAAAGAACCTAGCACCTTTATTTATTTTGACATCAGAGAAGTGGTGAGCAGATGGAGTGTGACCTAAATATGGCTAATTTCAGGAGACCTGTAACCAATGTCTGTTTCGGCAGGGTTGGGAAAACTCTGAATGTACACATGAAAAGATGACGTTTCAAGATAGGCAAACAGGTTTGAAAGCAACCAGAATAAACATTAAGAAAGTACCAAAAGTGTTAAGTCTTGACATGTATAAGGACTGAGCTGTCTGCTTTTGAAGAATGAAACATTCTGTGACACTGACAGGTGGAGACCATGGAAATACATCTGACCAGACCCTTGTAGATTATGTTTACGTAATAATACATTGCATGTTTCATCCTAAAGTCCTCGATTTTACTTTAAGTGCAATGAAATGGTTCTGGTTAGGGCATCCAGATGTGGTATACTGGTTAAAATTGTCATAGTGCTTATTTTAAGTTTTTGATGCTATAATAAAAAATCTTAAAAATGTCTCTTGCACTCAATTTGTAAAACCTTTGATACAGCCTAGTGAAAAACATTTCACCAAAAGTCACATGTAAACTAATCTCTTTTAGAAGTGTGGGGGTATCTTGATTAAATGACTTGAAACACCTCATCACACTCAACAGTTGTTGAATCTACTGTTATCATCTCATCGAGGTTCTGTACTTTGAACGGCAAACGGGTAAAGAAAGCTCACCAAACACTCCTTGAAAAGTATGGACATCTTAGGATGCAGTCCTTAGTTGGCCACATTACTATTGCAATTCCTTTATGTGATCCAAGGATTGCCATTATTATCAAACACTGGTATCATTCAGCAGGGATTCCTTTTGTGCTGCTCTCCTTCATCTCAAGTGTCCTCCAAACCCCTAAGTCATGCTGGTTAAAGAGGTCGAATAGTCAGGAACTGCTCCTCGGCGCGCTGGAGTGGAGGTGCTGCAAAAGTCTGGTTGTGGAGGTTCAAGTTCTGACAGCATTGTTATGGCATGTTATGCTGGCCTTGTGCAGCTTCTTGGTGGCCTGGTGGCAGATGATCCTGATGTGTCTGGGGGAGACCTTGCTGGGCCAGGTCTTGATGATGCTGCTGTTGTTGTTCATGGTGTTCCTGAGAATTATATTGAGGAACTTGAGGTGCAGGTGGATGCCCTTGGTCCACTTCATCAGGATGCAACTGATTGTCAACTACGTTAATCCCTGGGATAGCGTTTCCTTCAACTATAAAAACAAAAAACAAACAGTTTTACATTCTCAGGAGGTCAGCCAGTAAAATCAAACAACTGTGACATGACAAATTGGTGCGATCAAGGCTCACCATGAACCTCTGGAGGGGGTTCTACATTCTGTGATTTCAGCCGTTCCATATGCTCAACTGCCTAGAATATAAGTCACAATAATTCATAGATTAAACAAAAGTGAACACAAGGAACAAAAATTGTCATACTGAGATTCTACACACAGATGTGCATCTTAAAAACAGAAAGTTTGGATGAACACATTTCTTTTTCAATTAAAGCTACTGTAGCAAACCTTGCCTGCATCTAAAATATTTCACATAATGGTACCACTCCTTACCTGTTGCAGCTCTACTTTCTGTGCATTAAGCTGCTCCTGCTGTCTCTCCAGCTCGTCTCTCTGTTTCTGGAGGTCTACGGCCTTCTCGTTGAGGTCCTGTTCCTGCTGGGTAAGATGCTCCTCAAACTCCCTCATCTCCTCGTCTGTGTAAGCCTGGTTCTGCTCCAGGGTCTGAGGAGCACAGAGTGGATGTGATACTACTTATTACTTTCCTACTTTCATCAAAATGGTTTTGAAGATTAAATGACTAAAAACAATATTGTAACTCACCTCCCAGCTGTCTGGTTCCAAGAATTCCTTTTTCTTCGTAGCAACAAGGAACTCCTCTAAAGAGACCAGCCTGTCTTTGTTAGAATCCACCTATGAGGAAGACAGAATGAGTTTATTTGATAGATACATTTATGTGCATATGTAAGGAACGGTTTATTGAAACTGTTTGCAATTTACTGTACCTCATTCATAACATGCTCTCTCATACGTAGCCTCTCTTCCTCCATCTCCACCATATCATCCTCTTCGTTGGTGGGGTCGTAGATTTTTTCCAACTAAAAATCACAAAGATCAACAGTCGGTGCAAATGTTACGCTGACACATTACACATTTACATCAGATGCCATGGCTTTACCTCTTTGGTGAACAATGCCTCCAGTTCCTGTTCATCAAAAAAGCCATCTCCGTTGGTATCTACATTATAAAGACAGAAAACAAAAGAGTGTGGTGAACAAATAGCATTTTATACAATAAAAATGATGTAGCGTAAACGGGCATCGTCTCTCCAGTCCAGTTTTAACAGTTGCCGGTTGGTAAAGGTCTTACCATGCAGGTTGAAAAAGGTCTTGGGGTCAAAATCTTCAGGGTCCAAGCCATCAGCTTCCTCCCACACCTCCTTCAGTTGATTCTGGCTACCCTGCAATATGGAAGCAAAATCCCATTTTAATTCAACATTCAGTAGATGGTTCACATATCACCCCAACCCCCAAATCCATAATGTACATTTTAAGGAGAGAGAGAGATTCTCTTTATTGGCTGAAACAAAACACGTGCTGTCTGTGTGTGTCAGGTTGTTACGTCAGTTGTTACGTCAGTGTGTGCAACTGAACCAGACTTACTGGGTGGTTGACTTTCGGGTGGTCAGCGTGCTTCTTCCTCATCTCCTCATAGTGCTCCTCCTCTTTTTTTCTTTCGTCTTCATCCAGTGTCTTCAGGTGCTCCCGCCTGTCGTGCTCTTTCGTCATTTCATATTTTTTGAACTCCTCATGTCTATCTTTGTCAAAGTTTTCCAGATCTTTAGTGGCCTTGATACATGTGGGGAAAAAAATGACAAAGGTTGGGAGTCCATCTTGATTCAAATGAATAAGTTAATATAGCATTTAATGATATGATTTATTATTCACTTAATATTCAATTTTGCTATGTTGTTAACCCATCTGGAAACTAAACTTTGCTTACTACTACAATCTGTTTATTTAACTGCATACATTTTGCATATAGTGTTGTTTACTGAGGTTTCTGAATGAACCCCTCCCATTCATTTTCTGTTGCTTCAATTGGGTATGGTCAACTTGTAAAAACTGTTTTTCAAAAAATCAACCTAAACATTTCCAAACTTTTTAATGGTGAAACTGTGTGAAAGTGTCATCAATTTTTTTTTTTAAATGGCATGCAGTAGCGAGGAGATTTACCGATTTGATGAGCCGATCCAGGTCATCCACCTCAAATGTATGTGGGTTCATGTGGTTCAAGTACTCAAACTGTTTCAGCAGAGCCTGGTGGTCCACGGCTATGTCTATCGGAGTAATTAGTGACAGATAAATAAACACAGAATTTTTCTTATTTATTTACCGCAGATTTACTTTTTCAGTTGTAGCATCTTTCTTTAAATAGAAATCAAAATTAAAAAATGTTTTGTTGCACAACATACCATTCCCCCCTTCGAGGTCCTGCTTGGCCTTAATCAGAGTTCGGAGTCGGTTCACCTCCTGACGCTTCAACTCATCCAGTTTGGTTCTGACATGATGGCTGACGAAGTCTAGCTCTTTGGCCAGCTTACCTTGCTGCATTTAACATGAAGGAATTTGTGTTAGCTAGTGTTATCTAACACTAAGGGTTATAGCAGTATGGGAAAGAAGAAAACGCTATTTCTCAACAAATTCATGATTTCTGCCGAATATTTTTCCAATTCCTGGAACTGAAAGCCCATTTAATCAGTAAGAGTAATGATTTACTAGTCGTTTACACAGGGCTGGTAAATAGAATAAATAAGAATAAAAAAACAGGATACCTTGATGTCTTCCATATCTGTATTGTGGAGCTTTTCTCTGAAATGCTGATCTTTCTCGAGAAAATCGATAACTTCTCTGAGGTAGCGGTCATAGTGGAGTCCTGTGTCCTACAAAATGTAACAAATCAAATGTAACTCAGAGTTATACACTGTATATGACAGAACGCAACAAGTAATCCAACAACGATCATCACTTTTTGTTTTGTTTACTATCTCAGAGGTCTTAAGTACTGAAGTGTGAGTTACAGGATACTTAATGGGATATGCATTTTATCATGAAAGTCTATAAACTGCATTAACTCCTTCTGCCATATGCTGCAGCTGTTCTGTGGTTAAAGACCACGTCCTTACTTGCTTTCCCTGCTGATTATTTGCTTAACATGTCATTTTCTGTATAAAACGCAATAAGGCCTATCCCGAGTTACCAACACAGACATACATGCTTGTATCTCCATGCTAATATGAAACAAGAAAACAGATATTTGATAAGCTGTACACAAAGTAGAATCATGTTATGGCTACCAGCTGTGGCTAAAACGCAAACTAATGTATGGTGTGTCGTGTAGACCTATAGTGTACATCTTGTGTCTTACCACACTAGCTGGAGGCTCTTCGGGTTTTTTCTCGGGCTCTTGGACTTTCGTCTTATCAATACTGATGGGCACTGCCTCCAAACACAGCAGCTGGACCAGCAGCAGAAGCGAGCCTCCGAGAAGGGCCCGGCTCCAAAACATCTGGAGACGAGGACACGTTATTACAGCATTAATTACATTATACACCATGTGGAGATAAAAAGCGTGCCTGCGTATAAAACGGTAGTTGTGTGCTTCGTCATTTACACTCACTAAAACTGCTCCCCAACCCCAAGCCTACATAGGTTGCACATTATTGGCTAGCTACTAATATCCAGAGGAAGCTGTTGGTGTTAGCTTTAGCACGGCCACTGACAGGTTTGGCTAGTCAGACTCGAGCGCCTAAGCGACTCTCGTATCGCGTGAGTCTGAGCAGCGGGGCTAACAATACATGCCCATGACACTAAAAGTACTGCCACAAGCTTCGCTGAAGAGCATCGAAGATACGCGTCGCCTGTACACTCACTTTATTATGAGTCCTCATCTGTTCCGCTACCCTCTCGTAGGTTCCTCTCACAGCTGAGTTCTGTCGCTGGCGACCTCACCAGTCGGGGTTAGGTTGTATGCGCGCGGTAGCGTCAACCTTAGTGGTCCGTTCGGCTTTCAGTCAAACGCATTAGCAAGTTGCGTTGCATTGCATTGTACGTGGCGAGCACGGGTGTGTGACGACGGAGCAGGTGGGCGGGTACTTCTGGTTTCTGGTCGAATAGATAACGGCAGGTTCAAAGAGTCATGTTAGGGAGACACGAAGAAGGCAAGATGAAGCCAGCGGTGCCGGTTTTATGCTAAAATAATGTACTGAAATGAAGACAGTAATGTCATGGTGTAAAATACACATAATAAAAGGTATAATAAGCCATACGCAATCTAAGTATTACAAGTAAACCCGTTATTCGGGTATCCTGTTAGTCTTCTATGAGTCTCTGAAGAACCCAAACCCAGAGTCTTCTTTCACTCTTGATCAGTGCATTTTACAACTTTAAGGACCTGATTATTTGAATGAGCGCTAATTAAGTATTCAACAACATCCAAAAATATGAGTGCAGAGGATGTTATGTTATGGCAATTTACAGTGTTTTGGCTGATTTAGATATTCAGCCATATCTCTCTGGGAGGGTAACATAATGTTATGGCTCCTAGGGGCCCTCCAAAATCTGAGTGGCTGAGAGCCTTTGCTCAAAATGCCCTCCGCTGGCACCAGAAAAGGAGTCATTTCTGCTGTAATGAATGTCAAGGTCTGCAGTATTTGCTGTCGCTGACGACAATCCAGAGCGAGCGAGCCGGGTGTGCATACACAAATGAAAGTTGTCCTCACTGGGACAGAGGTGTGCTGGAGACCTTCAGGATGTAAACTGGAAGAGACAGTCATGACCACACAAGGCAATTTTGGGGCGACGTGGCCGAGAGAAATGCGGCATATTTTCACCTTAACTTTACTTACTACCTCTACTACTTTACAAGGTCAATTAAGGATTGATATCGACCAAGCAAGAGTTGCTGATTGTTTGAGAGACAATGAGAAGACTACCCAAGACGGGTGAGTTTACTTTCTTGTTGTCCAGTTTGAATGAATTGTGTTTTGAGGTAACAAGGCCTCAAGCCTGTCTTTATTCAGTGTAAGAGAATACATTCACAAGAGTTACATTTACGGTTGTATTTTAATGATTTAGTGGAAGAAACATTCTTTTATTTTCATTTTGTGATCTTATTTTGTTTGTTTTATCAGACTAAAAGATATCTTGTGTAGGGTGAAGAACTCACCATTTGTGTGCAATGCATCCTGGTACATGTAGGCACAGCCAGCACCGCTTTCAGAGCAGTCAGCTTCGTCAGACTGTATAATACACTAATTGATCAGTGGACCCTATTTGCCTTCAGCACTGACTGGACTTGCACCTTCAAGAGTATTCATAAAAATATTTGGTTATTTGTAGACATAACTTTCACTGTCGTCGGCGCTTTGACACAACGGAGACTGAATGTCGGTTGACTTCACTGGTTGTAAAGTACCAGTGATGATGGTGACTTCACTGGTTGTAAAGTACCAGTGATGATGGTTGACTTCACTGGTTGTAAAGTACCAGTGATGATGGTGACTTCACTGGTTGTAAAGTACCAGTGATGATGGTGACTTCACTGGTTGTAAAGTACCAGTGATGTTGGTTGACTTCACTGGTTGTAAAGTACCAGTGATGTTGGTTGACTTCACTGGTTGTAAAGTACCAGTGATGTTGGTTGACTTCACTGGTTGTAAAGTACCAGTGATGATGGTGACTTCACTGGTTGTAAAGTACCAGTGATGATGGTGACTTCACTGGTTGTAAAGTACCAGTGATGTTGGTTGACTTCACTGGTTGTAAAGTACCAGTGATGTTGGTTGACTTCACTGGTTGTAAAGTACCAGTGATGATGGTTGACTTCACTGGTTGTAAAGTACCAGTGATGTTGGTTGACTTCACTGGTTGTAAAGTACCAGTGATGTTGGTTGACTTCACTGGTTGTAGTACATGCAACGTAAAGGTTTTTATTTGATCATTTCCACATTGATGTTATATGCAAAATCATATACTGTTCATATTATACACACATACAAAATAATGATCCCCATCCCTCCAACAGAGGGTGGTATTGTTCTGTTTTGTATACCATTATTATTATTATTATTATTATTATTATTATTATTATCATTCCACTATTGCATTATTATATGTTCAGGAGTAACTGGAAGACTAGCTTAACTGGAGCACTTGACTGTATGTTATAACATTTTTTTCATTATTTCACCTTGTGAGTCACCGTGGCAAAATATGGTGCTGAAGACATCTACAGTATGTAGCAGAACCACAGACAGTTCTGAACAACTAGATAGCCAGATATTTATATTTCTGTCTATAAAGTACAGAAATGAAAGCAATATTTATTAAAAAAAATTGCATAAGTAAATTACAAACAGTTAAATGATTAAACCAGCATCAACATAATCACCTCCATGGGTTATAGTACCTGATGCTGTAAAGTCTGTGGTGGGCTGCACAAAGATGAAAATTAACAAGACTTTGAGCAGGCGTTGTACATGTTGTACATTTTCAAAGGTTGGTTGAGGCTCTAGTCGGCCCTGCGATTGACTGGCGACCTGTACAGGGTGAACCCTGCCTTCGCCCAATGTCAGCTGGAATCGGCTCCAGCCTTGTTGATGGAGATCTGCAGAAGCAGGCTAGCAGTCTCCCTTGGTTGCATGGTTGGAAAAAGCTCAGAGTGATCTGCAGAAACAGATCTCCATCAACAAGGACCAGCATGCTGAGATGCAGAAACATAAACATGATTTGCGGTCCGCAAAATATTTTTTTAAATGGCTTTAAATTTTGGCTGTACTCTTGTTGTTGGTGAGTTCAGTATGTTATATGATCATTATTCCTGAGTCTCTATGACATATTAGGATGATTTTAAAGCCAGTTGCTTTAGATTTCTTACATATTGTACCTTTAAATAATCCCTCTGGAAGTTATACATTTGCATTTACAAGAGAAAGAAAAAGAGTCAAATAAGTATAAAAATAAATATTAGTAATATTTATTGCCAATTTTTTGACAGTTATAAATGTGTATCTGGGTAATGTTGCTTTTGTTAATGAAAATTATGACTAAATATCGTCGTCAATGAACCTTTATCCTTGATATGAGGAAAACTAGACGAGACGCGAAAATGCTGGTCATGTAATAACATATTTGGTTGTTAAAATAATATGTTGTTAATTAAAATCAGAGCGTCTTCTGTGTCTGGAATGGATGTATTCTTGAGTGTATAAGGTAACAATAATATAACAATAAGATACCCTTGTTTGAATTGTGAAATGGGTTTGGCTAAATATAATCTTTGACTAAAACTAGACTAGAATGTCATCAGTTTTCGTTGACTAAAACTAATGTGTCATCATGTTTCGTCAACTAAAACTAGACTAAAGTGTCATCAGTTTTCATCGACTAAAACTAGACTTAAATAGTCACGGACAATTCGGACTAAAATAAGACTAAAACGCTCAGACTTTTAGTTGACTGAAACTTGACTAGACTAAAAATAGGATGGACGTGACTAAAATATTGCAAATATGTTTTTATTCTCCTTTTCTTTCTGTAATGCATTTTTAAATTTGCCTTTATTTTCTTTTAATTCTTTTTTTTTCACTTTGTTGTATGATGTGAAGCACTTTGAGTCTGCCTTGTGTATGAAATGTGCTATACAAATAAAGTTGCCTTGCCTTGCCTAAAACTAATAAAAACTAAAATGATAGCTTGAGACAAAGACTAGACTAAAACTAAAAGTAAAACAGGCCGCCAAAAACAACTCTACTGCTGGAGATGCTTGTATGTTTAAAATCAATCAGAAGCTGTGGTCATGTTAGCGCCTGCAACAGCAGTAGTTGATTTATTGAGTTTTTTATAATAAGCACTAAAAGCTACAGACTTAAGAAAATATTTAAACTGAGATTCCAGCTTACCGTTTTATTTCAGAAGCTACTTGTAGGGCACACATTTGTTGCCCGGGATTTGTAAAACTTGGCTTTCTGCTCGGACTACGAAAGACCATTGATGATCCCTGTGAAGTCCAGCAAGACACTTAATTTAATTTTTATCTGGATCAGTTGGCTTAAGACTGAATATAACACCCCTGCCCTGTAGATGTCAGTGTAGTAGTTCAATGAGCTGGAAGGTAATACATCACTGTCTCAGATAATAATTAACATAGAAAGTGAAAGAAATCTAGAGCAAATGGGGGGCGGTCAGCACCCCTTTTTAATCAACAACCATACCATGATAGGACAGGAAACTGTTGTCTAAATATTACTCTTCACAGCGTGTAGGTCATAATTCAGGCACTGCAAGTCACCTACACACTAATTTGTATCCCTTACCTTGCTGAGATTAATGCCTCATTTGAAAAAATGCAGTCCTCAAAAGATGTTATTGATTTCCTATGTGAGCCAGATAGATTCGGACATGAACCATTCTGAGCTGAGGAGCTTAAAGCCAGAAACGATCTTTATTATATTTTCTGCTCAGCACCTTTTAGTTAGCTGTGATTCAGCGGAAGGAGGCTCTCCGAGGAGAAGACAATAACATTGAGTCACCTTGCTGCATTGTGAGCCTCTGGCAGGCGAGAGGAAGGAATCAGCAGCAGCAGAGACCATACTGCAGAGCTGCACTGGACTGCGCATCAGCTATGTGTGTATTTGTGTAGGAATTGGTATGTATAAGTGTGTGTGTAGTGGGGAAGATGATGATTAATCATAGCAAGGTCAAATGAGTGGGTGTAGCGGATGATTACGCTGCAGTATGGACAATGTTCCAGCGACCCCCAGGCTTCATTTTGCAGACTGGTTGAACAATACACCAAATTTGGGAACCGCAATATCAATGATAAAGTGACATTATTGATTCATTGATTAACAGCATGGCTTGCACATCTCTGCTTGACCTTACAATGCAGGGCACTGATTCCCCACCATGCATCATTGTTTCTTCTTTAGATCTGTTGCATTTGCGTTGACCTGTTGCCGGCGGCATAATATAGGATTTTATGATACACACATTTGATTTGTACCTTTTTAAGTACGGTACACATGAGTGTGACATTAAAGGAAACACCAGCATACATATCAGATGTCTTGCATGGTGTCGGGCCACTAACACAGCTCAAACAGATTTAATGCTCATTGGGACCCGAAGGTTTACAGCGAATCGGTTTCTGCACACCAGCTGCACTATCATGTTCTTTTCGAGGAAACATTTTTTTCTTCCCAGCCTTTGTAGAACAGTGCCTTAAACCACTGGAGAATGTTTCAACAAAGCACCACCAAAAGGGAATCACAGATCAAATATTTATAATGTTGACAGATGCTCCCTGCTCACTGATGTGCACCCAGACAGTGTTATGTTCCTTTCAGAAAGGGCACATGAAGATTATTGTAATATACACCTCACAGGCAAAAACAAGGGGAGGGTATGTCTGCATGTCTTTCTATGATTGTTTGATGGGATACCATTGGCTCTTCCCCATTTAAAGCGCATAACGTTACATCATATAAATGATAATGCAGCTATATATAAGAGAGCACGGCATGATGGAGTGAAACTCTGCTGCTTGTCTTTTGATGCTCGATGCTCAGCAAAATAATTCCTGTGCCAACACTACTGTGACTTTGAACACTGCCTGCCCTCACATAAGCCCAAGTGAGATTTATGGCCGGCAATGGTAAGTTGGGCAGGTCTGTTTGATGCAGCGTAAGCATTATTGTAATGTGTCATGGTCAGGAAGGCTCTCTGTCCTCAAAGCGTGACTGCAGTGGAGGTGATGTGAGGCTGACAAACTTCATCTAAAGCTTCCATGCATGCCCATGCATTGATTCCCACACTCACTCTCTCTCTCTCTCTCACACACACACACACACACACACACACACACACAGTCTGTCTTAAGTGTATCTTCTTCATGCAGCAGTTACCATGCATATATGGGATAACATTCATAATTTTGGGTGCAAATGCAAGATATCTGAATAACTAGATCTCCCTTTTCCTCTATAAAATTTGCAATTGAATTATTTCTGCATTTTTAATGTATTTTCATACATACAGTATACACACTGTTGAAGCGTCTACATGTAGCCTACTGACTTTGTTTTGAACTTTGATTAAATTTGCTGCTCCTTAAAAAAGAAACCACAATCACCTATAGTTCCTCAGACATGACTGCCACCTGTCTCTGAATAATCCTGTGATTAAATATTACCGTGAGGATGCAGGGTCAATTGTTTTATTCTCTCATCCCTCCCTCACACACTTACATATCCACGTACAGTATCATATTCATCAATTCTGAGGTATTTTTTGTAGTCATTTAACATCCTGTAAAGGAATTTATTTTCCGTTTACTCCTTATTACTATATTTTTGCAACTAGAATTCTTTTTAAGATTGGCACATTCTTTCATAGTGTATATGTCAACATCATTGTCAAGAAATCATGAATTCTTAACCCAGTGCACTCTCACGACACCCTGGGGGGCTACACCCTACTTTCCTCCGCAGTGGGCTTCCTCTCTCTTTCTGTTGCAGAGTCGTGAGCTTTGTTTGACTAACTAGCGGACTGCTACTTGGGGGGGAACTGGGTAAGTGGTCCGTTAGCGAGTTAGGTATTCTTCCCCTTTAAAAACAATGCAGCCCTAGTGGTGGTTTTCTTTTGGCTCCCTGGAAAAGTCTGCGGAGGGAGAGAGGGAGAGGGAGAGGGAGAGAGGGAGGGAGCGGGAGAGGGGGGACAAGCCTAGCCGGAGAGGAGAGATCATGGCGGCACCTCTCGGACGGGACACCCTACCTGACCACTGGTCGTACGGAGTTTGTGGAGACGGCCGGGTCTTCTTTATTAAGTGAGGCGCTTTATCTATTCTACGTCTGCTACTCTACGAGGCATCATTAAGGGTTTCTTTTTGTTGTTTTTTATTACCGCTCAGTAACAGGTGTCTCTCTTGCAGTGATAAAAGTCACAGCACTACTTGGCTACATCCGCGCACTGGGGAACCTGTTAACTCGGGCCACATGATACGGTCAGGTACGCCACAAAGTATCCGCCGTGCGGGACGCCGACAGTTTTGCGCTGCAATGTGTTCCTCTGTCTGTGGCGGGCCGTTCAATGTGGTTTTGTCCCCCTTCGTGTTGCAGATTTACCGAGAGGATGGGAAGAGGGCTTCACGGACGAGGGAGCCAGCTACTTCATCAAGTGAGTGGGCTCGTCGTTTCTCCGTCGTTTGATCCCATCAGCGACTTGTTCTGTGTGGAAAAAATGCTTTTCTGCGGCTTTTTATGTCCTCTCTGTCGCCGTGCAGCTCCGCCTGACACGTTTGGTAACATGACTGAGTTCAACTAGATTAAAAGGCGGCGCCGTGAACACGGTGTTTCTGCTCTCAAACACATGTAATGCAGGCAGTACGACAAATGACACGCGAACGCATCACCATATGGATTAACACACATGGGCCCCCTCGGGTAGGTGGGGGCATTTATCTCTGCCTGCATTGCTAATGGAAAGTGGCAGAGCCTAGCAGGACAGGAGGAAGGTTATTAAAATTCTCCTCACAGCCTCCATGCAGGACCTCTACTCTTTCCATTAGATAGGTGTGCAGCCTGTGTGTGTGTCTGTGTGTGTGTGTGTGGTGTGTGTGTGTGTGTGTGTGGTAGATGGACTGTAAAGGTTGCAGGAGAGGGGTGTGACCATGTGGTGACAGATATGTATGGCATGGTTGCATTATTGAAGCAGAGAGGACAGGTTTTACAAAGTCACAGACCGCAGAGTGAAGTTTTTATTTAATTTTATTTTTTATTTTGGTCAGGATTTCACATGTCCTTCACACACATGGACGCTGCAGGATTCAGGTAGCAAACGATTTGCATTTCCATCTGCAGTGCTATGCGTTTGCATGGATTCTGGACCGTGGCGGTCAGCGTATATATCAGATGGTTGCTGTGAGAGAAATCAGGACACAAGCTCACCAGCAAATCACGCTGAAACCAATCACCTAAGTCTGGCTCACAATGATGGACAGAAATCCTGCTGTAAAACAAAGTGAGGACGAATTCTTGATTGGAGCTTGATGAATTACAAAGACTCCTCCTGCATTAACTTGTTTAAGATTTTGTAGTTCCACTACCCGTTGTCCTATCATGGCCTTTTTTCAGTTTGCCTCATTTGTTCCATACCGGGGCTGCATGCAGAGGTTTTATATCCCCCATAGCTGCAGTCTTCCTGAGAGGGATAGTAACGTGCTCTGCAGACGCCGGTTTGCAGCTCTGAATTAACAATGCAGCCACTTTTTTTTATTGTAGCAATGCCTGCTACAAAAAAGGAGAAAGCTGTGTGATAACAGGCATAGTCTAATAGTGGAACCAGACAAATGGATGCCTATGCATTCGATAGCCACTTGGAAAGACTTTGTTGGCCGTGGAAAAACATAAAACGGTTTCAAATCTAACAAATTTGTCGTTGCTGACAATCACAGCCTATTGTGTGTGGAATAAAGGTTGTCTTTGTGTTTCCCTCGTTCACACACTTTTTTTCTGTAAGAAGCGAGAACAATACAACAGTGAAGTTGTGTGATATATGGTCGGCTAAACAATAAAAGGCTATTAAAATCGGTGCACTACTTGTTGCCCAGTCGGCTTGGTGGAAGGATCCTGTTTTGCTCCCACTCTCTGTTTGTTGTGTTGTGGAGGGCTCGTTTCTGGGAATCAAACTGAGGACACGAACGGCTGCTCATCTTGAGCACCGTTGACATTTCTCTTTTGCATGAAAGGAAATCAAATCATTGTTTTAGTAGGTAAAAACTGGGAGGTGGTATTCATGGTATATTTGTATTTTGAAATTGTGAATACAGAGATACATATCTTGGTTCACAATTATCAGCTCTGAATTATGACGAGGTAAATCTCACCAAAAACTGATGAAACCCTAAATACTAATTTGTTTTTTGAATATGTAAAATGAACATAAATATTAATCAAGTTTGACCATGCAAATATTTGACATTCATTTTGGAATTAATTACTGTGTCGGGGAAATTTGTGCCGTTATTTGATGATGGGAAACCGTCATTTTCTCACTATGGAGAAGTTACTCCCCCCAGGTTTATTTGACTTATGCAGACCTGGAGGATGCCAGTTTTCTGAAGTTGTCCCATAAGTCTACAGGTTCATTACTGGAAGTTGTCACTTGTATTAATCCTACTTAAACTTGCTTTTCAGTCCAGCACACTGCCAATTATGCTCAAAGAGTCGATGCACAGGTCTGGTTAATTTGTTACTACTACTTCTTAAAAACACAAGTTGGTTTAGATTAAAGGTTAAAAACTCTCCTGGAATATGTTAACAGCTTCGATGCAAAAATATCCTTTGGTTGTTGATGTTAGCTGGCAAACCTGAAACACTGAAGACAATGAAGATGGTCCATCTTAATGGGATTATTCCTAACGTGACATAAAATGTTGGAAAGGGATGGACAACTTGCAGTGTGGCCCTATTTCACATCATTCATAACATCACAAGTGTTACTTTTTTAATGGTTACAACATTTTAAAATTCTCATTAATACTACAGAGACGTCTCCCATTAGGAGTCAGTTTAGGTGCGTTTGTTTTGCTGCTCCAGGCTGAAATTCATGGTTCTGTGTTTCCGATTAAATTTTCATCTCACGCTTTTATAATTTCACTTAGACATCCGAGTTTATGAGAAACCCTCTTGGCCTGGGATCCGATTTTCAGCACAATGCGAGTTGGCTCTTGGATATGAACAACTTTTGAACCCACTTCTCGTCGTTAGCTGACGCAGACGACAACAAACTGAAGCAGGACTGAAGTCCACATGGTGCTGCCGTGACAACGGTCCGTAGGTTTGGTGGTGTGTTGATAGTGGAATTTGGCTCAGAAGGAGTACAAAGGAGGGATTGTTCAGACACTGACCCTGTGGCTAAACTGACATTTATTTACACCTCGCCGTCAGCCAGCCCCCAGACCTGCACTATCTGATTAATGGTTGCTGATGTGATGTTTGTTTTTATGTGCCAAATGTAGGGGGATAATCCTTTTTCAGTGTCTGAACTCAAACTACGAAGGATTTATTTATGAAAAAAAAATATTTTAAATGAAGTAGCTCACAATACCTTTTGATACATTAACAAATCAGTAGATTTAAATTTTGAGATTGGAGCAGAAGATTCTCCAAACGAATGGACGAGGTCTGTCCGCCATCTGTAACAGATTGAAGTAGAGTTTCTCCGGCTGTCATACTTCTGGCAAAACTCCAAGGAAGTGACCCAATTTGAAAAACGTCTTCCTAAATCATCTCATTCTCTCTGAAGATAATATGCCAGAGATGAAACAGGTCTGTGCGTTGAGTTAAACATTTGTAATGGAATGGAAAAGTAAGGAAATTGGAGCGAAAGAAGGCTGAAAAATGAGGTGGGGCAGTGAAATGAGGTAGATGTAACTAAGTAAAACTTGCTTTTCATGTTATAATTGAAGGATGCTACAAACTGTCATTAACTTTAATACATCTCTCATATAGTTAAAGCTGGGCAAACGGAGTTCAGTAAGATTTACTTCACTCACTCACTGAGCATAGGAAGTGTGCAATACTATAGCTCCCTGAGGGGAAAGTGACCCCACTGAGGTACAATGGTGTCCTGGGGTCCGTTTCACAAAGCAGGTTTAGTGAAAACCTTGAGTTAGTTAACCCTGAGATGAGGGAAACTCTGGTTTTTCGGTTTCACAAAGCCAGTTCAGCATAAATCTGAGCCAGTTACCCGGGTAACATGCTCCGTGAAACTAACCTGCTCGCTAGCAGGTTTGCTTCAACAAACCCTGAGTTTCTCCCTACATGTCTCCGCCTTTTTCCGGAATCTTAACCAACTCTGAAAAAATATGCCGTCCTTTCATTGCCAACCTAATCGATACGGAAATAAAAGTGATTCTAGCAGCTTTGCGTCGGGAGAGGATTTTGATTACCTTTCCTTTCAATCACATTAGATATTATCTAAACAATATTCTCCCGACATTTTCAACATTTCATATCGCGGACATAATCCGCAACCAGATTCTTTGCGGAGGTAGTGTTTTTGTGAACGGGAGATTTATGAAATGTTTAAGTACATTTCTGTGATGAAATATCTGCTTATATTTACTGTTTAATATGTGAAAAATATAATTAAAATCATATGCCTTATTCAACGTATTTGCGCAATATTCTTATGCTTAATTTTCAACTGAAGCCACTTTCTTTCTGTGCCTGGGGGGATTACACCCAATAAAAATAATAATACATTCAGTGCGCTACTTTGTGCAGGAGTTGAACCACTGTCGCCTGCACCATGGGCTGCGTTGCTAACCATTACACCACAGTGTTGCTGTGCAAACTTGAAAATAAAGCCTTATTACCTTTAGATCAATTGACTGTTTCATTCAGTTATACACATTAGATCGGGCAGTAAATGTCTGCCACGCCAACTATCGCTACTTTACTGCAGTTACGGTGCTCCGCTTTCTCAGGATGAGCTCGTTTTCTACATAAACACTCAGTAATATCTAATGACGCTCTCCCCGTTGCCATGGTGAATCGTAGTATCGGAGCTCCATGGATGATGGCTTTGTAGAGTCGGCAGGCACGCGCGTAACTCAGAGTTTACATACTCAGAGTTGAGTGAACTAATTCAAAACCACTGTTCTGAAACCCAAAACTCAGAGTTGCCCATCTCAGAGTTGTTCAACTCAGAGTTCAGGGTTAGGTTCAGAGTTTGTTGAACCTGCTTTGTGAAACGGGCCCCTGTTGAGGACACAGTTCACATTATTGAGTGGACTTACAAAGCTGTGGAAGGGAAGTCCAGGAAGAAGTGTATGTTGTCAAACTCATAGATTTCACACCAAAAAAAGGCCTCGGTCTCAATGTCACATACTCTGTCTGTGTTAAGCCCATCAATATTTAATAGAAGATATCTTCCCATTCTCCTGCTGCTTGTTTTGCTTTAAGTAGCCACCTATTTCTGGACAATATGACTTAATTAGCCATGGGATGTTTTGGGAGTTTTGAAGCAGGGCATTTTAATAGGGGATGAAAAAGTAGTTTAGTGCGCATACAGGCCCTTATCTTAAGGCTATTTAATGAGGCTTTCTTTTTATGCCAGCACAGCAAATCCATACCTCATTGCTGAGTTAAAAAGAAGAAAATAAACTACCCCCTGAGGTCCTTTAAATGACCTTTGCCCTTGCAGATTTGAGATTATTTTAACATTAAACATATTTATGTTTGAATCCAGGGTTACCATTGTGCTCTGTCCAGAAAAATAAATACATGGCAGATTTCCTCAAATACTGAAAAAGTATTTGACTTAACTTATTTGGTAATATATTGGTAGAAATTGCTCCTTTGACACTGGACATGATATTTCAACTTTTAAAGGGAGGTAAAACTTGTGATGTGCTTCGTTGTGCAGGTGAGACAACTCAACTACAGCGGATGTACGTTTTAAATGGTTTTCCCCTTTGGGCCCAGGCAGGAAGACAAGTTGGAAGTGAGTTTTGTTTTCAGAGGCAAAAAAACAGCAAAATCTCTCTTCAAGGGAGAACCCTTTTAGAAGTGGTCACTCCTCAGATGAAGACTCTTCGAACTTCATCTTGAGGTCATGTATTAAAGCAGATTTTTGCTTATGTTATTTATAATATTATATAAGATTACAATAGTGGATTTGAAGGGAAAGTACATGTTATCATTACATGTTGCTCACAACCTTTTCTCACTACATTAATTTTGTCACCAGGAGCAAAAGCTTGAGGGTTTTCAATGAAGACAGCTGAAGTGGGACAATTTTCAAGAAACATGTCACATTGAGCAATTATGCATAAAACATCTGCACCATCATCCCATGCAGAAATCCACACAATAACATATGGTTCACTCTTTTTCTTCCAACTGTGTAAAATAATAGGGATATGTATGAACTGAATCTATAAAAATCAAGGCTAAACTTAGTGCTAAAGTTAATGTTAGCTTACCCCCGTTGTTAGCCGTTAGCTGAGGAGCAGCTACATCTTTATCTTTGCTAACTTCGCTATAAACATATCTCTTAGCTGATCAGTTTGAGCCAGCGATTTCTTGTCTTCTCATGAGAAGGGAACTGAAAGAATGGAGAGCCGTACCTGCTGGAATGGGAACATTAAGGAACAAAACACAGCGGCATCTTCATCTTCGATGTGACGTCAATTGTCTTTCTATATATATACCGCTGTGCTTGTTCGTATCGTAGGAACCATACTTCTTATTTTATACTGAATCTGCTTGTTGGACATTATGCCTCTTTATAGACTCTGAAGAGCTAGAGAGAGATTCATAATACGCACAGGATCGTCATCAGCATGGTCACATTCAAATTGGCAATCAAGCTGCATTTTGATTTGATTTTTTGGTGTATTTTGGTGTACTAACTACTCATGCATTTCAGGCAATTCACTTAACAACTTTTGCATTTATTTATTGTATTTTTACACTCGAAGTTTGCAGCTAAAATATAACTACAGTATAGATTAATTCTGTTTCAGATATACATCACTTCTGCAAATGCTCCTGTCTACAATTCTGTCTCTCCCTTTCTCTTCCTGCCCTCAAGCTGTTTGTAGAGGCAGTGAGTGACCTTCCGCTGAAAATCGATATTCTGACACCGTGGTGACATTCTTGTCAGGAAAAAATCCCGATGGATCAGATTACTTTTGCCTCATTTTGAAAAATAAAGACATTTAATTTGGGAGACATTATGGCAGTGGACTGAACTCCTATTATGTTGCAGGAAATGCATTGACAAGTTAGACTCCTTACCCTTGTGTTTTCAAATACTTGCTGGTTGGAGAATTTAGTAATAGGGTTCAGTCTTATGTGCATTTTTCTATGATTGAAGCATCATTCTGCATTTAATTGTATTTGCTGCCTCATTTTAATTGAACTCCCAGATTATTCGCTTCTCTTCCCACCATGTGTGCCTGGCAGGAAATGGGAATACTGAATGAACAGGCTAATTGTGTTTCAAGGTCAAGAGGTTAGCAAGACGATGGCGTTCTCTTTTGCCAATCTTTGCACCACTAAAGAAATGTGTTTATTTATTGAAGAAAGTGATGGTTAGAGCGGAGAGAGAACTTGATTTCTCCCTCTCTTTCTCTTTCAGACACACCCACACACACAAGCTACACGAGACAATACAATTACTTAATTTCCCTGTCCCAAACATGAAACCTGCGTAGACACGACCTCGCCTTGAAGCACAAATCATTAATCTGGCAGAGATTGCAACAGCGCACATGCCACCGTTGTCAGCAGGAGATGCAACTATTCTGAAATTGAAAATTAGCATTCATAGCCAAGGAAATGCAAATGGGATCTCTGTGAGGTAGGGGGTCCTCTCCCTCTCGAAGAGTAATTTATGTTGCCCATCGTCGTTATCAGTAGATGCTCGTATCATGTTTAAATCGTGTCCAGCTATCATGGTGGTGCATCTATCTTCTCTCCGTGCACATCAGGCGTTTCAGAAACAGAGCTGTGTTGTCAATGTCACGTCATTCGGGGAATTATTACCAGGGTTGTGACAGTTTAACGATACATACTGTACAGTTACTGTTGGGGCTGAGAAATAGAGTTTGAGGTTAAAGCATCGGACTGAATAAAGATGATGAAAACAAAGGGTAGATTGAGAGTCCGGTACAGTGGACGTCTGTGCCGAAGAATACAAAGGAAGCTTTCCACCAGGCCTTGTTTGGACTTGAAATATCTAACCCTGGAACCTGCAATGAATGAATACATTAAGAGCTGCAGAGGCCTGAGGTGTCCTGTGTGGGACGATATGAAGAATGAGTCCAGACGGCTTGTGCAGTCCCAGCTGGAGCAGGAGTTGGAGCAGAAGCAGGGCAGGGGAGATGCCCGAGCCGGGATGGGGTCCTGCTGCTGCCTGCCCCTTGTCCAGCAGAGTGACTCAGCTGAGCCCTCCAGTTTGGGGGAGGAGAGGCAGATTGAGACAAGGTAACACTAGTTCAATGGTACTATAACTTAGTTAAATGCTCATTTTGCTTTGTGTAAAATGTTTTTACACATCCAAGCTTCTACAATCGACCTGTATTGTGCTCTGATAAAACATTCTTTTTGATGCTGAAAGGAAGCTCTGCACCTGAGTACATTCAGCTGCTTCTCAGGAGGAGAGAAAGAGTTTGTATAGCCTCCCTCTGATTGAATTCAGATGACGGATCTTTCTGCCGCATTCTGTCAGAGCCCGAGTGTGACTGGAGCCACTGCAGAGAGAAGCAGGTCCCACACTGTCATCTCACCAGATGTGTGAGAAGGGAATGATTAGTAAAGCAGCCAGAAAGGTGCAAGATGGATGTTGTGTAAAAAAAGAGGCAGTCTTTCTCCAAAGCATATCTGAGACCTCACCTTTTTTTTTTTATGAGGTATTGATTTTTTTTTTTCTTTTGCCAAAAAGATTCCAGTGTTTGATGAACAGAAGTGATGAAAATGAAATAGGTAATGTAAAGCTGAGAAGCTCACATGGCCAGTAGAAAATCCAATAAAAAATAGCATAATGCCATGATTTTCTGCAAAATGCAAGAGGACATTTGCATTTAGATACAAGGAGCAGTGAACCAATCAATGTGTTTAAAATTAAGATACTGCATTGAAAAGTCTGTGGAACTTCTATCTTAATAACAGTGTTTTAAAGCTTTAAAGCTGCACTAATCATTGGTTGAGCAAATATCATTTAATCATCACCAAACATCATTTAAAAGGTGTCGCTTGTAAGCACGATTAGTTCCTGCTTTTGCCTTTTCAGTGGTATTTTTTCTCCTTCAGATACACTGATATCATGATGCATATCGTAGATGATTTCTTGCAATATATCATGAATATCTAAGATATACATTATCGTGGGCGAAACATCATGATATTATCGTATCGTGAGTGACTCTGTGATTCCCACCCCTAATATGAACTCTGCAATCTTCTCAGCTGTTAAGGCAGACAGACAAAGTCAGCGAGTAGATGGTGAACACAGAGCATCTATAGAGAAGAGTATTTCCCTCAGGAGTTGGTGGAGGCCAAAGAGAGTGAACATTCGACTTAAATTCACCGTCTGCTGGCTAACAAGGTCAGCACAGCAATGTTATACGGGGATGATAATGTCAACGTAGATTTGTATTTTCAGCTTGTTCCGCTGACCTGCATGCAGAGACGCTGAAATTGCTTTCACCTTGCGAGTCTATGTGTGTCATCATGGGAAGATGTGGCCCTGGAGACATCTATAGTAGCGGGCTCTACCACAGGACTCTGCCAGGTGTCTATTTTTCGGAACTTGACAGTTGTGTAGTTGACCTTAAAAATGATGGTAGAGTTTGAAGATGGGTGTCGCCCGAGCAATAGTTCTGGAAGTAGGGGACATTGCTGAGACTTGTATATATAATAGTGCTTTAAAGGTCCCATATTATGAAAAACAGGTTTTCTCTGGTCTCTACACCTATAAACTGGTCCTCCCTGAGCCTGTAAACTCCCAGAATGAGGACAACAAGTGATTCCTGGTCTCTGCAGCCGACCTACTGGTACAACAGCGCTTCTACTGGCTGTTCAGATGCAGCTCCTGTTGTTACTTAACGAAGGGAGTCATTTGCATCGGCCGAACTCTTCTGCACGATGATTGGAGATATCCGAGAGGGGGCGTTCATCACCGAGGTGAAGTTCGGTGTGTCCTGCGGTGAGATAGCAGTGTTTCACAATGTCGTTGCTCAGAGCTGGACACGCAGATTGCTCTGTTGTTGGTTGTACAAATCAACACAAGTGCTTATATTTTGTCCCAGCTACAGAAGAACAGAAGAGAGAGCTCATTAGCATTTAAAGGTGCAGGCCTGTTCTCAGTAGAGCTCATTTAAACAACTTTTAGACAGCTGAAATTCAGGAACATGGATGGGTTTGGGGCAATGCATATCAAATACAGTGTTATTGGACCTCTGACAGCTGTGTGGAATTGAGGAAAAACAGTATAATATGGCACCTTTAAGCAAATGCTAACTAAGAATATAGCACATTAGCATCTACAGTGTATTTTAACAGTGTTAACATGCAAGAAAATAATTGTTGGAAACCAGGTAACTACAGGAAGTCAGAACAATCAGATTTGGATGACCTTGAAAGAAAATGATTCTTCTATGGCCTTTGTTGGAAGAGGACATGGTGCCATGTGCTGATTAAAAATTAATTATGATACTATAATATTACAATTAAAGTGCTTTGTAGTGTTTTCCTCTATTCTTTCAGGTACAAAATTCGAAGTCTAAATAACACAACACTTCAATAAGCAGCAGATTGAGCTCTGAAAGCTTTATCATTGTGGATTACTTGATTTAATATCGCTATTCCAATGAACGGAATACTGAGTGTGAAAAAGATCAATGAAAATGCTAGAGATTTGGAGGTTGGGGCAGTTTCATAGACTGCAGCGTTCTTTGAACACATGGACCACACAGCCGTGAGTTCTCACAAAGCGGTGCAGTTTAATTTGCATTAGCGCAGAGATGCAAGGCTAATTACTCATCCATGATTCTCCTTTTTTTTAATCTAAATCTTGTGATTTGATGATTTTAAGGTCTTACGCTTTGATTAGTCTTCACTTCCAACCATCTATGTCCGTAATTGGCTGAGTGTAATGAAGCCTGGATTGTGCAGCACAGTCGGAGAGCTAATTTTGACAGAATATTTTATAGTTAATGGAAGTTTTAAAAATCACTGTGAGACTATTTGATTCAGTGATGATGTGTGCCTGGTCAGTGAAGCATTGAGACCTGCTGGAGTGTGTGCTGTTCTGAAGGTTCCCACTAGATATTGCTGTTGAGTCTTTGTCTATTGATGCATTCGGTCTATTATATATCATGTATTATTAAGATAAGTTTTTGTTATTTAAGTCTTTGTTATCATGCAGGCTTGTGTCTACATTTATTCAAAACTAACTTCATAACCGAGTTTAACTTTTTGCGTCATATTGCCCTTTTACTGCATTTGACTGAACACATTCCTGTGTTCCATACTTACATGAAAAACATTTCCCGCATTTCTGAGTATTTAAGCCAAGTTTTGTCTATCAAAGCCCCTTTTCTGGTTTGATGGGTTTATTGATTTGCTCAAACATCAAACTGGGATTCTGATTATAGCTATTCTCACCGCCAGGAGGACAACAGTGGAAGCAGGTGATAGAGTGAGTTATGAATGTTGACCTGGCAGTCCATCATATGCATTGACCTAAACCGCCCTCATCCAGCCCTCATCCAGCCCTCAGCTTTTATCTATACGTCTGTCTGTGGATTATTGAACCGGCACTGCAGCGGCCACTCAGCTGTAGTCTGCCCTCCATCCTCTCTGCCTGGCTGACGGGGATGTGATCTGATAAAGAGGACTGGTGGTGAGACTGAGGGCTCTTGTTGCAGTCAAAGACCAAGGTCACTGCTTTAAATTGAGTGGACAACACAGTTGGGTGAATTCTCATCATCTGTAGTCACCAGAAAGAGTTTCAGAGTTTCTCAAACTCTTCTTCTTCTTCTTCATCTTCTTCTTCTATGGGGCTGAACAATGGAGCGTTATCATTTCATTCTTCCCTGGAGAGGCTGAGTAGAGCCGTGTACTGTAAGTGTGGGCAGTTTTACTGAGAGATCCAGAGTAAAGAGAGAGAGGGCTGAAACAGCAGTTATACTCCTATCTGACACCAGCCTTTGTGGCAGTTTCAGCACAACTACCTAGCATTAAGAACAGAAAGGCACGCTCATCTTCACCATCTTGAACTGGACTTTGCTGGATTGCTTTTCACAACTGATCACTAACTGGTGAGTAGTTATGTCGCTTTGTGATCAGAGATGGATCATAAAAAGCTCAAGTCATTTCCTATAAAGAATATTTGTTCAACTTAGCTGCATTCATGTATATAGCTGTGTCTAAGTATAACAAGTATTAAAAGTAAAACTAAAGTACTTATTGTGCAGCAGAGTATTATGGTATTGCATGATATGGATTATTATTGCATCATCTGCATCATAACCAGTAACTACTGTATATGTCCATTCATATCAATGTGGAGTAAAAAAGTAGAACATTCCCTCTAAAAGTATAAAGTGTATTTGAAATGCTAAGGTAAAGTGCAAGTAACTTACATTTGTGTACAGTACTTGAGCGTACATTACTTCTGACTCAGTTTCAAACATTCTTGTAGTATCGCAAAACGTTGCCTGTATGTTATTTTATTAATATGATGCTAAGATTTGGTTTTCTTTTAAACCCTTATTTCTTTAGAAAACAAGTTTGTACGTGCATCCTTTCTCACTGCAGACACGTTGGAAGCGTTCTGCTCTGCTGGTTCTGTTGTTTCCCAGCGTATGGCTGCTTTACATTTGAATGGTGCAATGTTGCAGTTTCTCGATGCAGTGAAATGGATTACTGTAAGAGCTAATGCACCATTCAAAACGTCTGTTGGAGGTGGTTAGACCCAGCCACATACAGTAGTGCGCCGTTCTCATCTCCACAGTGTTGAAGAGGTCTTTACCTGCCAGGCGGGTAGGTCGACTCCTGCGGTATGCTAACGAGATGTGAAGGAGGATGTGGACGGATGAGAACGAGCAGCAGAGGATGACGCTGTGGGGGACAAGGGCAACAGCAGCTGGGTGCATTACCAGCATGTTTGTGTGTGTACGTACATGTGCATGTGTGCAGTTACCATCAGTTTAATGTGCGAGCTTGAGTCCTTAGCTGGTGGAGGAAAACATTTTTCACCTGCACCCCCCCCAACGTCTCTAGCTGATAGAAAGCATTTGTAGCATGACATAGTCATCAGTCTCCTCAGCTGGTAGGTCGTAGCCCAATCTTCAATTCCATTTCTCATGTCATGAATTATATTCCCCCCCCAACTCACGTTCTCGCTGCGTCATCTGGTCTGGCTGTTGTTACAGTGTTTCCTGTTTAAGCTGTTAAGTCATCCTGCATAGTGGAATTAGTTGAGCTGTTGTTGTTGTTGTTGGGCAGGGTTGAAATTCTATACTTAAGGGCACACCTTCCATAATAACAAAATAGTACCATAGGATATTTCTTGCAAACTAACTGCAAAATTCAGTATGTAGCACATACTTTATGCAATTATCTATAACGACATAACGAGAAACATAAAAGTTGCGGCACACTTTCTCTCATTTTCTTCCCTTCTCTCCACCACTATAATTCCTCCTCCTCGCTCCTTATTCCCCTCTTCTTGCTCACTCTGCACGCCGTGTGTTGCCTGCCTGACTGCAGAGGGAATGGGACCGAGAGGGTGTCCACTTCAGGCAAATGCTCCGACGGCAGAGCTCCGCTGAGGAACGCATATATTAGAGGGAAGCAGAGGAGAGGTGAGGAAAGGAAGAGGGAGCACTACGGGGAATCGCGAGAGGAGAGAATATGATTACACGGTTATGGCTAATGTGTCGCACCCGTGGTTCTGCTTGGTTCTCCGGGGCCTCTTTCTTACATGATGTGTTGGTGAGGTTGGCTGGCTTTAATAATACCCATCACAAGCCTAATGCTCTCGGAGACCGGGGACATTCCAGTGATTACGTGTATTTTTAGCTCCACCTCGGCCAGCCCAACACGGGGCAAAGCGGGAAAGAGGACGTTTTGAATGAATCGACGGCGGGTTGCTCAGCAGAAGACGTCTGCAAGAGCAGCACTACCAGATGAGAGGAGCAAATCCCAGACCTGCAGCTAACATGCCGGGCCAACCAGGACAGTCAACCTTACATGTCCCTTACAAGAGGCAGCCAGTGTGTCGTGCGTCCTGCAGGTGTGTATCCCGACCGCTCTCCCGACACACGTGTGCGGGGTTGTATTTCTACTTAACGACTCAGGAAGGCGTGTCTGCTAAAGCTTTTCCAGCAGCCGCGGGATATGAAGTGCCTTGAATCGCATGCCATTAAGTGTTGCTACAAAGTACCCGCGCAGGCAGGAGAGTTCACATGCATGCTGAACAGTGTCCGTCTCTTCCGTCTGCAGCAGACAGAAGGGCTGTTTTGCCTTTACCAACCTTTTGGATTGCCTTTGGGGAGCGCGTTTATCAATGTGCACTAATGGTGCAGTCTCTCCAGGAATGAGAAGAGAGGAAGGAAAAGAGGGGGATGCTCACTGCAGTGCCTCATGATCACAGGTCACTGACTGCCGTGTTGATGTCAGCAGATCTGTGATCTGGTAGGCTGATTACGGTGCTCTTTCTGTATACATGGTTAAAGGGGGATATCTCCATATGTGGTGGAGGTTTGATGCAGTCCTCCCGCCCTCGCAGTGAGCCAGAGATTCTCAATGGAATGTACATATTTACATGGATTTACTTCTCAATCGCTTTTAGGGCCCAGCCCACGCTCACACAGACCCACAGAGAAGTACTGTATAGATGGAGGCTTGCACATGCAGTGTCACATCTGCTGCATACACAGATGTTATGCTCTATTTTTGCTGAAATTGTTGGTTGTTTGCATCGTTGACTTAAGTGAGCTCTCTAGCCAAAGTGTGGCACCTATTAGCACCAAAGTGAACTGAACATGTTTTCTGCTGTTTATGGTCTGCTTCATGTGGGTTTTTATCAATGGGTTGTTGTGACGAGAGCTGCAATGATTAATCGATCAGTTGTCAATTATTAAAATAAATTACCGATTACTATGATAATCGATTAGTCAGTTTGTGTTTTTTTTTTATTTCTAAAAATTCTCTGATTCAAGCTTCTTAAATATGAATTTATTCAGATTTCTTTACCTATCTATGACAGCAAACTGAATATATTTGACATATGGGCAAAAGACATATGAGGATGTATTTTTGGGCTTTGTGAAACGCTGTTTGTCATTTTTCTTATCATTTCTGACATTAAATAGACCAAACAACTTATCAATTAGTGGAGAAACGAATCAACAGATTAATCAACACTGAAATAGTTGCAGCCCCAGTGGTGACATGAAACAACGTCATAGATCCAGATATGAAGCTTATTGTCATTCTGTCAGAGTCTTGCTGCCAGCCGCAGCGATAACGTTATGTTGCCTATTTATCACTTCTGCGCTTCCTCTCGTGGGTCAGCCCTCCTGCTGTGCACTCAGTCACAGAGGCAGCGGGCTGTAAACACCAGACCGCGAAACCTCCCCCAGAGTATTAGCCGCACAATCGAAATTGACATTTTGGGTCATTTTTGAATCAATATTGTTTTCCCTGTAGGACAGATAGCTACATTTATAACCTAGCTCATTTTCAACCAACATCAATGAGCCTCTGGTGGCTTTGCCTGGTCTTGTGTGGTGTTCTGTTTTTAATTTATTAAGTAATGCTTGGCTTCGGCTCGGTCTGGTTCTACTTAGGGTGTTGGATAACATCTGACGGGACCGTTCGTTCCCAGTCAGTTCCAGTAACGTTGAGTACAGCCCAGTCACACCCAGCCCAGCCCAGCCCATCCTTCCCCAGTTCATCCCTCGGCCACATGGTGAAATGTGGCCAAAAGACACATCGCTTCATTTGTGTGCTCGATCTGATATAGAGGTCATATTTTTGTTAAGTGCAGCTTTGAATAGCTGGGCCACTTGGTGAGAAATGACGCACCAAAAAATTGGTGCAGGGCATAGATTACCCATGGATAGAGCAGAGACGGTATCAGAGAGTTGAACTCTCTTGAACCACACACATTCTGCACATTTCCAGGGAGATGTAATACTAAGAATAGGCATAATGATGATACCTAACAGAAGGTTAAGGTATTTGAAAAAAGGGAGTATAGGCGAGCGTGGCCTTTTTAAATCCCCCAGCCTGTGATTTAGGTCCGCCTCTGTGAGTGGGATAGACATTCTGGGGAAGGGACTGTTCTGGTAAAATCCAGATCATGCTGGCCAGTCGTTTATCTGGAGCTGTGCACCAGATGTGGCCTATCTTCCTCCACTGATGCCTGACTTAATAAGCCTCTACAAGCCTCCACACTCTCGGGACATGGAGATCTAAAAATAACCTCTAAATTCAGTTGCCCTCTACCAGCCAAGTGGAACCTCACCTAATTCATTTAATCCATCTGTTTAATTTCCTTGATAAAATGATAATGTGATGGCCTGTGTGCTTTAGTGTCCAAGAGGTACAGTTGGGAGTGGGCCAAATAGCGAGATCACTTTTTGTAACCCCGTACAATGTTTCAAAATCCCCTTTGGATGTCTCACCGTGCAATGTGGTGTTCAGGTATTCACAAAGATAGCACTCGTGTGATCTAAGTAGGGGAATACCGGAGAATAAATCGAGGTTTTAGTGGAACAGATTGTGAGAGGAACCTACCGGGCTTCTTTGATGGCTTTTTGTACGGAGTGTTTACGCATAACAGATGTGAAGACACTGTTATTGTACTGCATAATACAAGGCAACGACTCAAAAAGCCAGTTTGCATCCTGATAGATTTTCTCGGGCCACCTTTTTTGTGCGTGGTGCCTGTGTGTTGTTCACTGAGCATTGCAGTCCTGGACCGTCTGTGTTGTCTTAACCCTGTGTGTCACTGTAACGTAACCTCCCAGTGGGAGGGAGTTCAGTGGCTGCTTTAGCTCTGCCGTCCGTGTGTGTCTGCTCAGATTCTGGTTCTGACATGAGAACTGCGGGAGAGAGTTCCCTTCAAGCCAGAAGCTGGTCTGGGTGCAGTTAGCTCCCAGCAGAGAGCAGATATCACTGTCGAACAGACAGGTCTGCTGCAGTAAAGTCTGCTGCGCTACACAAGTGTGGACACCCTCAGGGCCGAGATTCTCTGCAGCAAAATTCACCAGACTAATCAGATTTCCCCCACACATTACCTTCTGTGTTTTTGCTGAAACGTGATGGCTTTATTACTTACTGCTTTACCAAAGAGTAATATAATCAAGGGTCTGAACAATACATTTGCCTATTATTGTCCTCTAATATGCTTTACAGAACATTTTTTAGCTGTTGGATAATTTGATACATTCCTCCACTGTCATTTTGCTGACTAAAGTGTGTGTGTGTGTGTGTGTCACTGTGTGTGTGTGTGTGTGTGTGGTGGTAGAAGGAGGGTATTTAGCATTTGGATGGCAGAATAATGCCTCCGACATGATTGTGTAAGGGATTTAGCCATGTTTCACAGCAGGGTTAGCTGGATTGTTAGAGGATCCAGTGTTTATCTGCCCCTCTGCTTTTGGACAAAAGCGCTGGCAAGTGACACGGCTTTCATGAAATAGTATTAGAAAACAGGGATTACCCTGCTTCAGATAATGTAATCCTTAAAGACACAATGAAATTCAACTATGCCTGTGCTGTTTTGTTTCTCTACATTATGAAAAGCATAACGGTGAAAGGGCATGACAGCATGAAGACACAGTATCTTAACACAACTTCCAGGCCTTGGGTTGGACGTATTGTGTGTGTTCTTTAATTATCTTAATCTATTATGTTATATTTCTTTTTCTATTTAAAGAAGAGATGGATGAGAGCAGTTGTGCTTGAGTTGATGGGATGACTTAGCGCTCTTAAAGAGCTCATTTTCAAACATGTTAATGATTGCTATGGTTGAAAATTGCAAATATTGATCCACACAGAACAACAGAATCAGCTGCTGTCATTAGACTCAGAGGCGGTGTCATCGAAGCTATCTACCTTACCAACTACCTAGCTAGCTAGCCACCTAGCCACCTAGCCTCCCACCCACCAAGCCTTATTACACAGATTAAACCCCAGTTCAGTGACAGCTAGCTAGCCACCTAGCCACCTAGCCTCCCCCCTACCAAGCCTTGTTACACAGATTAAACCCCAGTTCAGTGACAGTTAGCTCGCCACTTAGCCTTCCACCCACCAAGCCTTGTTACACAGATTAAACCCCAGTTCAGTGACAGCTAGCTAGCCACCTAGCCTCCCACCCACCAAGCCTTATTACACAGATTAAACCCCAGTTCAGTGACAGCTAGCTAGCCACCTAGCCTCCCACCCGCCAAGCTTTATTACACAGATTAAACCCCAGTTCAGTGACAGCTAGCTAGCCACCTAGCCTCCCACTCGCCAAGCTTTATTACACAGATTAAACCCCAGTTCAGTGACAGCTAGCTAGCCACCTAGCCTCCCACCCACCAAGCCTTATTACACAGATTAAACCCCAGTTCAGTGACAGCTAGCTAGCCACCTAGCCTCCCACCCACCAAGCCTTATTACACAGATTAAACCCCAGTTCAGTGACAGCTAGCTAGCCACCTAGCCACCTAGCCTACCCCCCACCAAGCCTTGTTAAACAGATTAAACCCCAGTTCAGTGACAGTAATTACCATGTTCCATTATTAGGTAGTAAAGCATACTACAAAAACTGCGCCACATTAGATGGATTATTTTTAAATAACGTCAAAAGGTGAACTGGAATTTCTATAATTTAAATTAAATGTAGTCATATGGTCTCATATTTAGAGTAGCCATGTTTGCCATCCTTTTCTTTTCTGTTTTTTTTTGTGAGGTTTGATTTATTTTTGATGTTGCAGGATTATGGGGTTTAGAGATCAAACAGATAATCTGACCACGGACATATGCAATTTGTGTGTGTGTGTGCTCAGCAGAATGTGTATGTAGAATGACAGATTGCCTTACTTTGGCAGTCATGTGGCGGATCATTCATTTGGTACTGTAACAACCTCTGAGAGCCGAAGGCTTTTCTGAGCCCAAAATGCTTGAAGTTTAGGAGATGATAACTACTGCTGCGTGGGGCTTGCATTGAGAACCTGCAGGTAGGCCATCTTTGTTTTGATACACTTGCGCTTTGGGTTGTATCCGTTTGTGATCGACAGGAATGCATTTGGGAGGCACACGTGGCTAGGTATAATAAAGATGCTGACAGCTCTGCTTGTTAAACGATACTGCAGCTGCTTCGCTGCACAATTCATCTCCGATGAAGTGAGGGCCACTGATCCTTTTATAGAAGGGTGTTCTGACGAGTGACTAGGATGATTATTGTCTTTTATTAGAATGAAAAGCTGACTGTAAGTTTCTTGACTTTTTTTTTTTTTTTTTCATTTTAAACGATCTCTGAGTGATTCATTGTTTTTTTCCACGGAGGAGGCTGTCATCTGAGATGGACATCTGTGCTGCGGAATTCAGGACAAGCTGCTTCCCCATAAACCCCTAAACAGCAGCATAAGTAGGCACTTCACAGGGATGCACACATGCACCTTATAGGACGACGGCTAAGAGGCTCTGCAGTGAGCCACCATCTCTATGCAGAATCGGTTTTATGAGTATGATGCTGAGCATCTTTTCCCAGCATCCTCTCCTCTCCTCTTCTGATTCTGTATTGGCACTCATCTGTGAAATGGTTGAGAAACATATTTAATCGGATAGGATAAGCAGAAATGTGCACATGTATGTGTGAATATTGAATAATCTTCCGCCACTGTAAACATACTGTAGATGGTGAGAGACGAGGGTGTAAGGCATGGGTGCAGATCCCAGGGTTTTTCAATTTCTGAAAAACCCCAATTGTCCCCCCCCCAATAAAAATACGCTAAATTATTCCAAATTAAATTTGACAAATATATTTCTGACTCCACATTCCATCTCTGGTCTCCTCCACTACAATGCAAATGAACAGATGGACGATGGAGTAAGCAGTGATACGCGCTGTTGGCTGTTTAGGACAAATAAACAAGAAAGGTAAGCACAATAAATGATTCCCTGTGCAGTACTTTTTGAATGATATGGTGCCTCCCCCAATCCTGACATCGGATCTGTACCCCTTGATGGAGGAATGGTTAGCACTGCTGTATTTCACCACTGCATTGATGAGAACAAAGCATACCTATTCTTGATCCTCGGGGTAATTTGTAAACGCTACCCTTTGTTTAAACTAGTTGATGCTCATTCCAATGGTTACATTTTTTAGGTGTTGAGTTTTTCTTGAGGTAATTCACACAATGCATTTAATTTATCACTTCTCCCATTTAAGACATAGTGATAAGATCATAATACAAATGTGCAGTCGCTCTCTACAGCTAAAGGTTTTATCCAAAGGTGTTCCAACCGAAGTATTACTCTGTCATTTTGTTTTATTACTAGTCGATAAGGACAATGAGGTTGAGCGGAAGGAGAGGAAAGGGGGCCTGAAATCTCTTTATCTTTCTTTTTAGAACCTCAAACTGTCCAGTCGTCTTCATTTCTATTCCGCTGACATTGCAATGATGATCTTTTTTCTTGTTAAGCCCCCCTGTGTAGTTGGTCATATTCAAATAATTTTAGATATTTGCTGGTATTGTTGCCTGTGATATTCTCTGATAGTATTTTACATAAGATTGGGTTTGTGGGGCCAGTGTACAGTAACGTGTCTCTGTGGTTTTGTTTAGTTACATATAACTGCACTATAAATGAGGCTTCCTACACAAAGTTTCCGCTGTCTATCCTGCCTGGAGCTTGTACTTTCCAAGCCTTCCTTCTAGCTCCACATCCCCTTCTGTCCTCAGTTGCACATGTTAAGTGATTCGATGTATTTGTCTTTGCTATGCACTCACGCAGATGTTCCAGCTCTTTAGCCACGGGCGAAAGTGTGTAGTCTCAGGTTGTTGGGGAAACAGAGTGGATGTGCCACTTTAGATGTAATACTTGGTATTTGATTGAATCTTCTGGGCAGGTTTGAGAAAGGGCCATTTATGTTTCATGCTTGTGATTCCAATGTCTGTACAGTCTCAGACCTCATTAGATGAGGCAAATGAAGACTGCTTCAGCACATCTGAACAGCTGATCATATCACACATCCCAATTACATTTTGGTAATCTTCCACAATGCAGATGCAGTGGAACGAGCTGGGATGTCTTCCTGGACGCCTGCCCATCGTTCCATCATGTCCGTAAGAGAAGAGCTTGTGTCAGCATGGGTAAAGGCAGGAAATAATTTAGGGTTGAGACAGAACATAATTACATGCATTTGATCACATTTATTCTAATTAGGAATCATCCAGCCATGCTGCTGGCTGGTACTTGTTATCCATGCTTCATTTTAGTCTGATTATTTCAGTTTTGTTTCGATTTCTGAGACTGCGTGAGCCAGGACCTCCATCATCAAGACTGACTTCTGTTAGGACCTTTTACCTGACCTGGAATAATTTGCTTGGTCCCAGACCTGCTTTCCCTGGACTGACTGCAAGCCCCGACCAGCCAGCATTTCATATAGCTACAGATTGGCTTGCTTGCCAGCACACGTCTGCTGCAAAGGTCAGGCTGTAGAGCCTGCTTAGATCCTTCTGTTCAACAGTGCACACATTGGTAGGCATTCAGTTTGTCTGAGACACTCTCATGCTACCACAATCAGGATCACCTATAAGATGACCAGCATCAGGCATTGATTAAATGACAACTAGGGTACTTGTGGAATTAATCCGTTCATCAGTTGAAGGTTAACATCATATTTTTTTCCCAGGTGTATGTGCTACTTCTGCTGGTTCCCTCCCTCTTATTTGTCTCTATCGTCTCCTATCTACCGCAGCATGGTCCTTGTTGTCAAATCCAATTTGCAGCCTCATATTTTCAGTAAGTGGGGTATCACTGCTTGTGAGAGTGAGTTGGAGTAATGACACTAATAGCACAAATATGCTTGGTTCAGCTTGGCATATTTGTTGGGAAAGTGCTACCGCAGTAAATAAGCTTTTAAACTGATGAAAAATGCATGCTTTCGGTGGGATTTTGGGTCCTCGCAATGGTCCGCCGCCTACAGTGTGACGTGATGTGTAGGTGACAGACCACCAAGAAAAAAAACCTATAATAGGTAAGACATTTAAGCAGCTCCAACCCTCACTTATGGTAATAAGCTTTGGATAGTGGCAGAAATAATGAGGTTGCGGATTCAAGCGGCTGAAATGAGCTTCCTTCATAGGTGGGCTTGGCTCAACTCGGTAACGGGACGGGCAGCTGGTGCTGTTGTCCTGCCCAGTGCTGATGCCTCGTTTTTACATACTTAGAGGTTTAAAAGCTAGGCATACAACCCATGGCGTCTCAGGCCAAAGGTCACCATGTTACCGCTCATTAACCTGTGATTTCATGCTGCCATGTCATCTGAGATCAGACCTTTGATGAGGAAGCTGACTCAGTGCTGAGGAGGTTTGTTTGTATGTGTGTGTGTGTGTGTGTGTGTGTGTGTGTGTGTGTGTGTGTGTGTGTGTCCGTGAAGGGAAGCAAAGTGCCTTTGAGCCTCCACTATTGATGTGTTGATCACAGCGGGGGAAAGACCGTGATGTGAGACATTATTCTCATTTAATTTGTTTCAGAATTGGTGAGGGAAGGATTATGACAATAGTTTGATTCACACCATGATGTCAGCATATCACCTTAACACTGATTATACGTTTTAAGATGGGTCTGTTCATTAGGAAGTTGTTATCAGTAGATGAGCTCCACTGATAACATCCACGCACAAATGACGGCTACAGTAGAGATAAACAGCTTCCCCTGATGTCTCATCATTTGTGATCAGGTATGTGATGCGTTAACTGATGTACTATAGATTAAATCATTTTAGGTGCTCTGATGTTGAACACAAGGCCATATTTTGATGTATTACATTTGATCAGACTAAATCCAGATGCAGCGCTGCAATAGGGATGAGGATCTTATTCCCGCTTACTGAGAACTTTTAGATTTGCTGTGTGTAGACTTCCACTATGGATTAAGAAGCCACACACAATGCTTTCTACTGGTTTTATAATCTCGGGTCCTTCTTTTCTTCGTCTGCCTTTATGTTGGCTAAAATTAGATGAAACACAATTTTTGGAAGCGTTATTCACTGGTGAAATTGACTTTCTTTAAGCCCTTATAGCTGCCACAGAAGGTTGGTTTTTAACTTATTGATTGGTTGAGTATGCACACTTAGAAAGTAAGGGAACTTTTGGTCACGCTTGGGATGAAAACCAGTGAGGCTGTTTTGAGGTTTACTTTAATCTAATTTTGATTAAGTGTGCACTGTGCAACAACATCAAGCATCTTATATATTTTTCCCTCCCCATATTCCCCATAACACACACTTCAGATCATGGCAATCCTTGTTAGCAGATGAAGATAACTCCTGGTTGGACTGTGTCATCATTATTCAGTGTAAGGTGCAGGGTAAATCTGTGGTATTAAATATTGACATAAAGCTGCAGGGAGCCTTCATTCATTTAGTCTCCAGAGCAGTGCTCGCACCAGAAAACTTCTGACTTTTTTTTCATTGTCGCAGCACATCCCTGTTGCTATCGATCCCTAAGTTAAGTGCTTTTGGAAGTCATTTCATTGTCATCATTGGAGGCCTTATAAAACCACAATTTATTTGATGAATGACTTCAAATCACCCCTTATAAATATTTATCAGTCAGCTAAATCTGTGCCAATGGAGCAAAGGAAGTGCTGATGCGCTCTCAGAGTCCTGTAGGGATCCATCTCTGGCAAAGCCCATTTACTCTGTCTTGCTGCAGGCACACTTTTTACAAGTTTATAACATTGCAACCTTCCCATGTAAAAGATTTTGATAAGGATATGGGCTTTTGACTCTGTGGTTTAGCCTCCAATAATCCTTTTTGCTCTCCTCTTAGAATTTAAAAATTTCCAATTGAACAGGCATGAAACGAGATGTGCCTGATGAGTGACACCTATACTAGTAAAAATATTTTAGTTTCCAGAGCATCCTGCTCAACATTTTCACTCATTTTTTCAGAATTAGTTTCTCTGCGTGGACAGAGTAGTGTTTCCTTGCATCCTAATTCTGTATTATTGGTCCAACACGGGACTTTCTCGCATTCACTGCAATACAATAAGCTGTTGCTTTGCTTATGTTTCGTAACGGCATGGCCTAAAGGACTTTTGTGACTGCAATGAAATGTGCTGTGTCAGAATCTGTGCGAGTTGAATGTTAACGAGGTGACAACTCTTTCAATTTCTGCCAAACCCCCTCTGTCTGACAGCGGTCCGGGGCACTGGCAAGTCCTAGCACCTGTTTTGCTCTCCATTAGACCAGTTGGAGCCTGTTTTTTGGCACTCTTTGCCCAGTGATGCTGGAGTGGTTCGCTGGATGGCCACAGACTCCATAAAAGCAGGTCTGCTGCCACGGTTTCCCTGTTTCATTGATGCTGTCGAAGATGATGGTGGTCAATGAGTGCAATGACAGGGGAAAGTCAGTCAGTCTGTGTGAAATATGCTTGGTAAGTTTCCCTCATTTCCATACTGAGTGACAGAGGAATCTCCTAATAACTCTTCGCGGAGTCTGCCCAGATAATTCCCCCACAAATGTCAGGGAAATGAAGCCGAGCGTGGCTGCTGCACTCCTCTGCTATGAAACTGATAAAGGTCAATCAAACTCTGCAAAGTCTGCAGCAGAATGTTTTACTCCGTAATGGCTCGCTGTTGTTGAGGCTTAATTAATTTTTGCCTGTCAGGCCTGGGATGCGACAGGGATTTTTCTGGATGCCCATGATATCTGGCTCCCTCACTATTTAATGTCCCGCCACACACGGGTGGAGCGTCGTACACAGAGACACGATATTTGTTCGTGGAACCTCATTTAACCTCTAATGTGTTGCAGCTCTTGATTTGTTTTTGTATTAATCTGTTAGTTTTTAGTCCGTTTGCTATTGTGAGTGGAATATTAATTTTGTTGCGCCCACAGAGAAGTAACAGGTCCTCTCACTGGATGTGTCTTGGCGCTGCATGATTCATCCCACTTCTTGTTCTTTTGGACGCCACGTTGATGCTGTGATACTTATTACAAACACCACATGGAGGGAAAACAAGAGGCTGCTTCCTATAAAAGTGCCTGCTTCTGCTTCCCCGTGGGTTGGAACTTATTTCATTTTAAGTGTATCACATTGTGTGAATTTAGTTAGAGGCGCCGTTGAATTACACTGCTTTTAATTAACTATGGGGGAAAGGAATGAAACAAAAGCAAGTCGTGAAGCGGCAAACTGCTGCTTTTTTTAGCTCCCCAATCCTCGGTTGTCTGTCAGATTCAATATTTACTACAGTATGTCGGTACCAGCTGCTCCAACGGGCCGCATTCCCTTGGATTACTTTCAGTTCCCTCTAAGCCTAGGTCAAAGGTCAATGTCAATGTCAAACCAATGCTTCAAAAAGTACACTTCAACGACCCCGGGGTGCCCTTGAAGGGGCTTAAGAACTTATGTTTTGCAAGTAACTTGGACTGTCAAAGGAGGTTTGTTTTCATGATGATCGGGGGGAAACATGTTTTTTAACTTCATGAATGACTGAAGTGCAGTATGTCCACAGCAACTACATAACACAACACCAGCTACTACGTGACAGGTGGAGAGAAGGAGTAGAAAATGGGAAGGGAGGAGGATCTGATAAGCAGCTGAGGTATTCCCCTGATGGGAGGGAGTTAGATCTCTGCCATCCACACAGCCCGTGTGGGGGGAAACTCTCCGACAGCACGCTCGAGCAGGAGAAAGTAGCTCTCATCCTGCTGCCTCCGCTTCACTCGGCTCTTTGTGGATGCCAGCTGCTACGAGAGACCCTCTCTGCATCTCCCTCCTGCCCCGGTAATGCCGAGAGGGATTTCTTTGACCTGCGAGTCCAGCAGCTGATTCACTCTGGTTCCCTCTCCCAGCAGGCAAGGATCTCTCCACCGTGTGTGTGCATGATACAGCAGAGTGTAGTGAGCAGCTGATAGAAGCAGGGTGATCTAAGTTAGTGGGTACGGTTTTCTTTTTTTTTTTTTCCCCTATGGGAGAGTTGTGTAAATAGATTCAGGAGTCGAGAGTGTATGAGGATGGTGTGATCCCGGTCTTTGATGTCTGTTGTGGGGCAGCTGGGAGCCCGAGTGTGTTCCTATTGGTGCGAGGAAGAGAGAGAGGTGTTCAAACCACAGAGCCTTGCCCCTGGTGCCCCTGCTGCCAAGACTTAGCCCCGGTGATGGACAGGGATTACTCTGAGCCTCTTGTTTTGCTGGAAAAAAATTGGTATGGCATGCCAGGGCTGAAGCGTGGGCTCCAGTTGCTGCAGCACTGAGAGAGAGAGGGAGAACGAGCGTGTCCTCACGGTGTGAGCTTCGGTGCTGCTGTTTCTACACATTTCTCAGCAGAAGCTTTGGCGGAAGTCCAAACTCCGGTTACTCAATTTTCACAGTGAAGTTTGCCCACTGCATAAAAAGTCAACTCAGTTTATAGACACTCTTTAATCATCCGCTGGTCTAAGTGTGAGAATAACGTTTGGCCATAAAACTGGTATTTGAACTTAATGTGGTAGGTTTTACCTCACATCCAGCTCATTGTGTCACCTAGGGCCGACCTCGGTGCTGTTTGCATTGTGGTAACACTTCTGCTCTACATGGGAAAATCCATCTTGAGCCTCTCTGCAATGAGAGATGCCAGTCATTCTTTCTCGTCCAAGCAGGAAATCTACTTGACCCGATGGTTAGTGTTTGGGGGCCCTGGAACATGCTAATGACGTGAGTCAGTGCCTGTTTTGGATAAAAACTTGCTGTATCGCTATATTACGCTATTTAGGTGCAGATGGTTTCTTTTTCCAATTGTTATATTACGGTATGAGTGGCCGTAGTATAAGAAAGTGGCAGAAAGTAGGACTTTTGTAATAAACTAGAGTAATGCAATAAAGTAGCTTTTTATATGGTGTGAGTAACTTGGCATTATCATAATACTTATTTGAATTTGACGATAATTAACTCCCAAAACTACATATATGTTGGTTTCATTAGATACATCCATACATATCTGTTTTAGAGGTTGGGATGTGAGTAAAAGCTTGATATTACTGTGTCTATGTTTATGTCATATCCTTAAGATGTTAGCTATTGCTTATAACTGCTGTGACTGGATGATTCAGTCAGTGTGCAAAATAAAGATGGACTGCAACTGAGTTATTGTCCCTTCAATTATCTTTCAAAGAGAAGCATAGATGCCTGCTTTTGTTTAGCTCACACGGAGTATTCAGGATTTCTGTGAAGCCGCTACACTCATATTTGTGACATCAGAGTCTTACGACTACGTATAACTGGCACCGCCAACAAAGCCGTTTCCCCGGCCCATAATCTAGAAGGCAGTGTTCTCCAGCTCCTCTGCAGTTCATTCTCTCCTTTGGGAAAATATTGTCACAAGCGTTGATGGGAGCTGGCTTTCTGCAAACAAATAGACCCACTGTGCTGCAGCGTTTGTACACCGACTGGAGATGCTGCGAAATTCTGTGACAAATAGTTCAGAAGTAATGCGGCTGAAACAAAAGCCTCAAAGAATGCACATTCCTAATTAACGGGGGATGCTTGTGCAGTGCTGTACTGTGTGTGTGTGTGTGTGTGTGTGTGTGTGGTGGGGGGGGGATCAAGAACTGTTTTTACATAAAGGTATGGCTGTTTGTATCAGATGTTATGTTGTGGATAAGACAGAATCACTCAGCATTCCCTTCAATACACTTTTGTGAAATGTCAACTCATAAATCCCCCCTCCTGCTCGGTTTGTCTCCCTTCCCTTTGCTGCATGGTGATGCAGTGAGCCACCACTCTCTTTTTGTATCGTTCTGCACCTTTTTTTTCAGCACTGAAGATTTGGTACTGCAGTTCAGAGAAGTCACGCTTTTCCTGCTGGATATGTAGTCGCTTGTTTACGCTTTAAGTTATGATCATGTAAACATGTTTATCCTAGCGTTATCTGCACCCGTGTATGTATTTATGAAAGAGCGTGCTTATGGATTGCACGGCAGTGTTCACTCTATGGTTTTATGGCACGCTTGTGCACAGTATTTCACAGCTTCTGTTGGAGAATAGATTTGTGTTTTTTCTCTGCTGTAGTAGATGGTGTGTGATGGCGATGGGATATGATAAAAAGGTTTTGGGGGAATAAAAGACGATGCTAGAGAAAAACCTGGCGTGAAAGCATCGTTTTGCAGTGTATTATCACAATAACGGTCACTCGCTCCAGTTTTTCAGCCTGAATGGGACAAAGACATCAGCGTATACATTTATATCTTGTCCTCATGCTCAGACAAATCTCCTCACTGTGGAAGCTCCACCTGACTAGATGGAAAAACAGGCCTTTGCTGCTAGATATTAATAGTAGTGCTGCTTGGTTTCTCCCCCCATAACATTACACTATATGTGGACGACAAGTTTCTAAAGCTAAACAAAATAAAAATGATAAAGCCTAAGATGCACTAAGGATCAGAAAGTCAGCTGCGGGTGATGATGTGTTTGAGGGACAAATGGATGGCAGTACTGAGTACCAGTGGCAGGTAACTAATCGTGGTGAGACAGACACGTTAACGACACTCTGCAGCAGCGGCTTCCCTGTAAATAGTGAGGGAAACTAAATGAAATAGAACACAATGAGGGATTGGAGCGTAACCTGACATGGTGGATAAATTCAATTCAATTTTATTTATAGTGTCATATGACAACAGAAGTCATCTCAGGACACTTAACACATTGAGCAGGACTAGAATACGCTCATGATTTTCACCCAGGGGCAAGCGTTACAGCAGCAGTAGCGAGAACATACTGCCTTAAAGGTGCCATATTATACTGATTTTCCTCAATTCCACACAGCTGTCAGAGGTCCAACAACACTGTATTCGATATGCATTGCCCCAAACCCATCCATGGTCCTGAATTTAAGCTGTCTAAAAGCCTACTTGGAGAGCCATGGAGACGATGCCGCTTACGCTAGCGGTAGCATGCACCAATGTTTGCGGTGGATGTATCGCTATGGCTCGCCTATGTGGCTCAGGTGAAGTTGCTGGGTCCCGTATTGTTGGGACAGATCCTCGTTACTGTAGTGGCCCGATGTGAAGTGTTTAGCACACACGCACAAGCTAACACAAACCGTAGCCGACATTGTCATAAAAAATTAAACACAACCACGGCCTCTTCTGTTCTTCTGTAGCTGGGACAGAATATAAGCACTTATGTTGATTTGTACAACCAACAACAGAGCAATTTGCGTGTCAAGCTCTGAGCGACGACATTGTGAAACACCGCTATCTCACCGCTGTCTCACCGCAGGACACACCGAACTTCACCTCGGTGATGAACGCCCCCTCTCGGATGTCGTCTATCATCGTGCAGAGGAGTTCGGCCAATGCAAATGACTCCATTCGTTACATAATGATGGGAGCTGAATCTGAACAGCCCATAGGAGTGCCGTTGTACCAGTGGGTGGACAAGCAGTCGCTTGTTTTCCTCATTCTGGGAGTTGACAGGCTCAGGGAGGACCAGTTTATATGTGTAGAGACCAGAGAAAACCTGTTTTTCATAATATGGGACCTTTAATCTTTAATCGCAGAAATCTTGTGCAGCCTAGGCCCTTGGGTTCCAACTGCATTTGGTGAAATAAATAAATACATTAATGACACGGTCGGGCATCTGATAAATGCATCAGTGATTTAGAATCGCTCTTGTTTTATTAAAGCAAAAGTACAGCGTGAGAAAAAAAGGAGCTCAATTTGACTATGCTGCAATATGTCAGGCTGTGTGTGTGGATACAAAATATTTTCTAGGAGTTTTTGTTCAACTGTAAATCTTGTCATTGCTTTGTCCCAAATACATTTACGATGGACAACAACAGGGTTGAGAGTGAATGAATATTTATTGCTCTAACTTTTTAGGTGGGATGGGGATTGATGATGTTTGTATAATGTTATGATGTAGGTTTTTATACTCTATTTATATGAAATTGTTATTCATTTATTGTTCCACCAACCTGCCCAGCAGAGACTACAGGTTGAAAATAGCAAGTTTGCTTAAACCTGGTGCATGCATCTCTCCTTGTTTTATAGAAGGTTCATGTTTTATTGTGCACTGTCCCTGTTTAAATAAATACAATACAATACAATGATTCTCTCCTGTGACGGTAACATGCGTCTTCTTAAAGTAATGAATGGCCCCATCTAACTGCAATCAATAAAGCCTGGTGAGCTGGCTAAGAGACAGTGCTGAGCCCTACACTTTGTGGTTCCCAGCCTGGTGATGGTGCTTCCATAGATTTACAGTTTTTTTTGTTTACGGTTGTCAGAGGTGTTCATTGGAAGATAAACTTTATGTGGTTTTGTTGTAACTTAAACCATCGGCTAAAAGGAAGTACAGAAACGCATGGCAAGATTACAGGGAGTATGAATAATTACTTATTTCTTTGTGTTTTGTTTTCTCCCTTGGCGTTGCTTCCCCTCCATCCTCCTTCCTCCATCTGTCTTCAGCCACAACCTGAGGGCTACGTCGTTTCGGCACCCTGTCACCAGGCAGATATCCCCCGAAAACACAGAATACACGCTACAAGACAGGTGAGGTGTTTTTGTCTCCTGTGAATGATGCATATACTGCATGCTTAAATGTAAAGATAGGTGAGTTCAAGGTGATGTGGTGTCCAGAAATAGACTGTGTGAAGTAGCCTGTCACTCCCCTTGATGAAGAGTCTCACCAGGGGCTTTTGTGTAAAGCAAAAAAACAGTTTAAGTTAAGTGTTCATCAGGAAAATGAGCTGCGGTCATAGAACACTAAAGGGCGGGCGTTGTGATATATTTTTTACCAGATTGAATGTATTCATCACCATCATGGCATTCATTACTGACTAACTTCTCAGTGATTTTTGGTCCCAGGGACTCTTAAGTATTATTCTTCAAATGATTGCCTAAGGGGTTATGGTAATGGCGTGGCAGACACTCACGCATGCTTTTGAGTGTTAATATCACATCTGGATTCATGAATTTGTCTCATCAATCTCACCAGCAATTATTATGTTTTTTTTGGGGGGGAGGGGGGGGGGGTGTTTCATTCTTTTTCTGGTCCATTTGGGGCATTTTTCTCAGTGTAGTCATAAAAATGGAAATCTGTCTGTGCTTCTAACTACACTGTATATTTAATGTCAACAAATCACTGAACGTTTGAGAACTGTCTTTTTATTTTATTATATATATTTCTATTGGTTTGCACCTTTTGTGTAGGTTTCACTGTCATGGCATGGCAGTTGGATTTATGGTCATTGTTTCATGTCATTTTGTCAATGTCATCCTGCAAAGCCACCACAGCTGTACGGCCGGTTCCCAGCTCAATACGAGGCAGCAGGTGTCTGATCGCATTTAAGCCGGCCGGTGTCAGATGATCATGCGTAGTGCAGATTCCCCTTTAGGCTCCTTTAGAGACAAGCATGTGACCTCCACATTCCCACTCATTAAAAAAAGGCTGTTTTAAAGCATTGCTAAAATGATTGTAGATTAATCTGCACCCTCCACTGTCATTCATTTCGTATGGATTTGTGTACTATCAAGGGGCTTCATAGTCACTGGTGCCTCTCCTCAATGCTGTGGTGAGAATAGCATCAGCTTCATTCCCCTCTCACAACAAGGTCGACATACGAGAAAGATGATGTTAGGAAAGCTAGTCTCAGCGTTTACAGTAAGGATGATAAAATCCTCTGTATGTAACTTTTATTTTAATTATTAAAGGGATTCTCCCAATATATTTATACATTCAGTCTGTATGAACAAACTGAAGGAGGATCAGTATATATCCACCTTAACAGTTTAGTAATACTCATTGTTCGAAGCTAGACCGCAATAAAGACATCTCATAATGGAAAATAATTATTTTTCTTTTTTAAATCAGTGTAAGATCACAGTTACTTACCATGTTCATCAGAGAATGTGATGAGTGTGAAAGATCAATTGATGCCACATCAGTACATGTGAACATTTGAAGTCAAACACCAGCTTTAAACACGGGTTACTTACTGTGTGTTGCGGTATTTCACGAGGTGCCTTATCCATTTCTATGATAAATTTTCAAGCAGTTTTCAGTAATAGAATTATCTTTGGGGATTGCTCTAGTTTCAGGCCGGTCTTAAGCTTAGACTATGTAAAGTTATGTGGAAGAGGGGAGATTGTGAAAAGGGCAGATGTAGGTCAACTTAGTAACACTGTAAGTTATGCAAAGTGTGACTTTGTATTGGATGTTTTAACTCCAGCATCTAGTCCGGACCACTCTGTGCCGCACTGCACACACACTGCTTACTGCTGCGTGACACTTTTTCTTCTATCTACTTAGAGACATATTGTTGTGCCTCTCTCTTGCACCCTCCTTTTCATAATGTTGTTGCAGAGTTTACTGTGGAGGGTGACGGCTAGGGTTCAGTCTTGGTATTGGATGTATGCGACACATTGTGTGTGACCTCCCTGGGGCTGAAAAAGGCTGCTTCTGTTCACTGTCATGGTGATGTTATGGGCTGCATTGTGCCTACAATGCTATCTGAAAAGGAAAGTCGGTTTCTTTTCATGAATCATTGACTGCCTTTCCAAATAAGGGGAACCTCGGTGTTCCCTGGGGACGCGTATCCGATTGAGGAAGGAACAGGATGAAAGAGCTTCAGGAGGCCCTTCCACATGTCTGGGACGGGGAGGCTTTGACTTTGTTATAGATCATCCCACCATGATCAATTCGTCAACTCTCCACATGTGCACCCCACTGCCTTTACAGGATAATAAAAAAAGTCAAATATTCCCTCATTTCCATCACACGGTAGCAGGAGGAGTAGTAAGTGATGGAGCTTAGTGTCTTTCCCCCTTCGACACTATGTGATGTGAAATATGGCTCCTCTTCCCCGCGTGCCACAACAAATCTCCGGGGGAACTGTTCCACTGACAGTGGTGGTAAACGCTATGAAAGCTTCACATAAAACAGGAGAGCCCCATTGATGCAACAAACATCCTGTAAAAACGCTGGCTGCAGTCAGGGCTGCGAGTGCAGATACTGTACGTTTTGTTCCACTGTGACCTCTTTCATTTCCCCCTTGTTCTACCAGCCTTTTTTTTTTTTTTTTTTTGTGCTTTAGTCACCACCATACATCTCTAGCTTATCGTCTTTTGCTTCAGTGTAGTGCAGCAACGCTATGCAGGAAAAAACAACAGGGTTAGTGCTGCTTTTAACCCCTTTGCGGAACAATGCAGAGACAGGTCTCACTTTGTTTCCTGTTGGAGGTTCAGGATGTAGGCTCTGCCCAGGACTGGACAGATGCCTGTCAGTTATACTGGATGACTGCAGATGAGTTTTAATGTTCAAGAGGTTTCTTCATCTTCTACCTTCTCTGAAAGTGTTGTATGTTATTTATTTTCCCGGGAGGGAGAATATGAACAAATGATTAAAGGAGAATTGATCGTAACTTGGTTAATCATTGGTGCCCAACATAGCGGAAACTGACATCACGGAAATAGCCTCCTGGTGTTTTCACCTCTGGAGTTTACTAAGAATAGTGTATCTGAACTTGTCATAATCTGTGGATGATTCCAGGGGCATGACAGTGAGTTCCTTCTAATCCAGTGGTCTGCCCAATCTTATGATACAAACCCAACAGAGCTCCCTTTAAAATGCGATGGATGTAATGGAGGTCTGCAGGATTTGTGGAGGAAAAATGTTACTTAATCGACAGAGACTAAAACTCTGAAGCGCTTTTTCTTTCTGGGACCTTGTTAAGTCAAATTGATCCTTGTTGTCTGCAGTGTTCCCATTACCTATGATGCATCTCTGTTTGAGCACACGGGGCAAATCAAAAAGCCGCAGCAGCTGGAAGAAAAAAAGAAGTCCTTGAAATTGTGGGAGTGAATACTGCAAGATAACTGCTAGTTTACCTTTTGGATGACATTTCACTGCTGGATTTGCCATTGCAGAGAACCACTTAAAATACACTATGCTATGGTTGGATGAGGATCAAAAGACCCTGTTAAAATCTTTCTAATAATGGGGTCTGCAATACAAAAAAATTGCGTTCGACATCAGGTTCTCACTAAAAGTGAATGGGCTGTGTCGTATCTGTGCTTGAAAGCAAAGCTTCTGTTCTTGTTCTGTTGTTTTGGTCTTGTTATCCGCATGTGTGTACGATGTGTGCTTCGGCGTGTGACACAGGAGTGTTTGGCAAGCAAAGATTCCACTGTAACACAGATATAGCTATTGGCTATGACCGGTTGGCGTGGCTGTGTCAGGAAATAGTCATATCCTTGATATGTGAAAGCTCAGCACAGGGCTCGGCTCTGTTTCCATGTGAGTTTGTTCATGGAATTAAGGAGGAATATCATAAGCCAATGCTTCTCGTTTCCTCTGTGGTGCTGATTTACTTCTACGCTGTCTGGTCAATTGTAGGTTGGAAGCCCGTATGTCCAAGTCAGCGGCCAATCAGAGATCCCCGAGCATGGTCACGGAGTCCTCCAAGGCTGTGACTTCAACAGCAGCAGATGCCACCTCTGGGTCAAAGGTGAGTTTCAGTGTTTGTCTTCACTGAGAGCCCATGTTCAGTACGTTTTACTTGTGTCAACTTTAAAAATTGCTTACAGAGAAAAATACTCGTAAAACAGAATCGGAATGTATTTTTGGGCTTTGTTTATTTAATGTAACTGACCAACATCTGTTTTGGTGGGAGCGGATTGCTTTACAAGCTCTCTTGATGACGTTTAATGCTCGTGTTGATAAATGGATTTAATCAACTCCAGAAGACTTTATCTCATTCTGATTAACAACCTCAGAGAGCAATACTTTTTTTTTTTAAAGCGTAATAAAACTCACATCCTCTGGGACTGCTATGGGGTGTGTTCTGCAGAATGCATCTTTCTGATGGACTTGCTGTTGTTTCCACAGCGATCATGGAATGTGTTTTGTTACTGAACATGGGACACACCTCAGAAACACAGGACTGTAATCCAATCACAGATACGTCTGAAATGTTACTCCTGGAAGCCTCGGGAAACAGTTGAACTTTTCTCAAACTTTCAATGCAATTTAATGTTAGGGACACCTTTTGTTCTTAGGGAAGTGAATCGCGAATTGCTGATTGAAAATAATTTCTTAGTTTATTACTTAATTAAAGAGATAAAATGATCCATTAGTCAATTTAAGTAAAATGTATATAAAAGCAGAGCAACGATTCTCACACTTGATTCATCTTTTACATTGTTTATTAAGTAAAAATGCCATCATTTGTTGGTTCTAGCCCCCTCAAATGTGAACCTTGTTGTGACTCATCTGACCTTTTGGTCCCTCTGGTGTTTTTCATTTCACATTTTTGGGTATGCCTATATGTCCCCTAAACATTTTTTGTATTATTTCAGCCGGCTGGTCAACCCGACAGCCTGTGGTATTTCTGTAGAAAAGCCATGTCTAAAAATATGCCTGATTATAAATGGATGTCCAGGAATAGTCAGTTGGTATTTCTACTTTTCCTAATGGGAGTTAGAAGAAGGAAGTTCCAGGAAAGTTCTTATATCCTCCCAAGTAACATTAGCATTTTGCAGTGTTCTGTGCTCCATGGAGGGCAAATGCCAGTTCTTAAATGTCTGCTTCAAAAGCTAAGGCAAACTCCTAGTTTGAACTGATTTTGACTTTTTATGAAAAGGAAAATTTGCAGATTAGCAACCTTATCTCTCCCTATCCGAGTATCGTTATCTTGATGACGCTCCTGGGAAGAGAAAGAACTATAGAGTGCTACTCTCAAGCTAAGATTGCATCCCAAAATATGAGTGCATGAAGGCACAGCCAGCACGTACCAGACAGAGATTGAGCACGGTGAATTATTTCTTCAGTGGACTACATTTACCATCTGCACCGATTGGACATCCACATAAATGTGGTGAATTTTCCCTTTAACAATATCGGGGAAACTCCTGGTAAAACAATTTAATTTGGCTCCCCATTTTTGGTCACCCAACCCCCTAAAATGGGTCCAAATCCTCCTAAGGGGGTCCGTCCCTACGTTTTGAGAACCTCTAGTATCCACAATAGTACTCTCTATGAATTACTGAATGTTACCTGGAGTGTGAATGTGTGTATGAATGGGTGAATGTCATTGCTGTAAAGCGCTTTGGACAAAAGCGCTATATAAATGAGGCCATTTACCATTTTATTTTACCATTTACCTCAGGTAAGCAAAGTAAATTAGCTTAAAGTTCTACAGCAACATATAATCAAGTCATTTGTTCTTTCTTTGCTTTCTGCAGGGCCCCAGAGGCACAGGGAAAGTACACAGCTTTGGCAAGAGGGATCATGCTATTAAAAGAAACCTCAACATCCCAGTGGTGGTGAGAGGCTGGCTCTATAAACAGGTGAGCTCGGCTTCCTCTGCTCTCCTGGGGAGTCTGAAAGAAAGACCTCACCTGTCCCATTCGGAGCACATTGAAGATTTTGGTATAAAATGTCATGTTGTAGGAACTAATGTTGTCATAATCAAGTGAGGCTGCAGCTTTGCCTCAAATGCTGCATGTAAAAAATAAACCTAAATTACATTATTTCTCTAATGATATATAGAAAGCCTTCTCTCCCCCATTTCTCACTTCTAATGTGCTCCAGCCCCTAATTATTCTTTTTTTAATTAGAAAGTGGATTAACCGTGTCCCTGCGAGGAGGATTTCTAAATACACTGTGTGTTGCGTTTCCCCCTTCACCTCCAGGACAGCTCTGGAATGCGACTCTGGAAAAGGAAGTGGTTTGTTTTGTCAGACTACTGCTTGTTTTACTACAAAGGTAAGTCAGTGAAAAAAACGCTCACACGAACACGAGACAGAAGATTCACGTCTTGATTAATGACGGCCTATTATTAGACGTGTCATGCGCTCTCTCTCTCACTCTGCCGTGTTTCCTCTTCCTCTCACTTCTCCTTCCTTATTAACTTGAGTGTTTTATTATTGGAAGGAATCTGTGCTTGTGTTGCCAGAGCATCTACCTCCTCTCCTCCATTACTCATCCTGAATAATAGATAAGCCACATGCCATCTAGTGCCACATGCAGCCACATGGCCTCGACCAGACGAGAGTTACCTATGAATTATGCCTCGCTAATTTTCCCGCCATGAATCTGCAGTCACTCTCAAACAGAATTAGAGTTCTCTGTTTTGGATGTTTTAATATTGTGTGTGTGTGTGTGTGTGTGTTCCTGTTTCTCAGACAGCCGAGAGGAGACGGTGCTCGGTAGCATCCCTCTGCCCAGTTATGTCATCGCACCAGTCGAGCCCGATGACCACATAAACCGCAAACACGCTTTTAAGGTAACACCGAAGTTGGCATCGAATGAGATTTATGGCACAGAATATCTTATCTTAATCATGGCTACATCACTGTTGGTAGCAAGAAGCAAAATATGGAATCAGATCATAGTTTTGTTTAGTCTGAATTGATTATATATTTCTTATTCATGAGACAGTAAATGTGAAACGTTGATGTGTTTGAGAAGTGAAAGGTTTTTGTAGAATAACAAATACTCAATGTGAGGTAGGAAAATAAGTATTCTTTTATTATCGGTGCCGAATCTAAGAAGATTTCTTTATGAATTCCGGTTGTGTGGAATCTGATGCCCTTCTGGTCATAGGTCTTTTGTATTTAACAGTTTAAAGGTGGGTGTTACAGTACAGCCCTTTATGTAGTCCGTGCACTTCTGATCTGATTTTATTAACCTGTTGTGAGAACATTTCCCACCGTGTTTCAGTCGCCCTGCCAGGGCGTGCATAGTGCAGAGCTTTGTTCTTCCACTGACCCTGAAGGCCACATAGCTGCCTTGTTATACTGTACCCAATACAGCCAGTCCATTGTAACAATGCCATTTTAATGTAAAAAGTGCAACAAAACTTTGCTTGGAATGCGGCAAAGTCTTCTCCTCTCCATCTGTGACTTCTGCTAGAGGACAGCAAGGGGCTTCCTGTCCTTTGGTTACAGCGAGAGAATTAACATCGTCCAGCTCCTCCTGTTGTGGAAACAACAGAGCTTGTTGCAAAGAACAATCGTGCCTGAATGTTTGATGCACCGCTGCAGCTTCGGGGCATTCTGTTGCAATCCTTTCAGCTGCTTTGTGCTGTGGCTTTTGTTCTTGGATTCTCTGTGTATTTGTACGTCTGCGAGCGAGTCAGCGTGAGTTTGAACGTGTGGTCCTGCCTTTTTAAATATATTACGTACAATGGAATTTGTATGATAATTGTCTTGCTGGGGCGATTAATTATACATTCAGGCTATTCACCATCTCCTCCCACCGCTTGCTGCAGAGCATGTGTAAGGCTAGGTGAAAAGCTCTGCTGTACCACCCTGTATTGAAGACCCCCTCCCCCAGCTCACTCATGCATTAAAGAGCAGGAGATTTCATTACGGGTATCGGAGTTGCTTTGTAAATTTCCCGTTACTGCTAAGTAAGCATGACGGCAGCTCAGCAGATGTCTGGTGGGGTTCAGCGGAGGGGTATTTCACACTGTTGGAGCGGCCGACAGACAGAAAGTTCGTAGATAATGAGAGGTGGTGACACAGATTATTCTCAAAATCAATTTCATTAGCAAATAAAAAAAAAAAAAAAAAAAAAAAGTCGTGTAAGTGAGTGCCACACTGTATCTGATGGTAAAGTGCCGCTGTTACTCATTCTCACTTCTGAGATGACACAGCCGGAGCCATCTCTGTTCTTTCTGATTGACTCAGCAACATCCTGTTGTTTGCTCTTATTTTTGCTCATCTCACTGTTTTTTCTCTCATTCCCTGTTGGTCAATTGCCTCCCATTGTGACCTGGTGTGTGTGCGCGCGGGCGGAGTGAGTACTGTTCTCTGCGGGCGGTCGTCCTGAATCACTGGCTTCCTGTCTTGCATGAATAGGTATTTGATTTCACTTAAGCCCCACATCAGTAGACCGCCATCCTGGGTTCATTTTCCTTTCATATCATGCTAGCGGCTGCTGAACGCACGTCTCATCATGCACAGTCATCTATGGACAATGCCAGAGCACATATTGGTGGTTAGATTTAGTAAATTACTTTGCTGTGAATTATTTCGGGGGGGACTAAAAAATATAACTTTTGTTTTTCACGTACAGTGCAGTCCATAATTATTTGGACAGTTACAAATTGATGCTAGGACTCTTTTTATAGGCCCCTAATTCTTTGACAATGACAAGGCTACACTGCCTATAGTACCCAAGAGAGAGAGAGAGAGCTCTTTAACTACAAAGTCATCATTTCCTGTCAAATCAAACGGACCACAGAGTGAGAAAAAGAACACGTATGGAATGTCCAGATATTTAGGAAGTTGCCATCACCATGGTTACTGATTTGATCAATGCCATGTACATTGTGTATGTGCTTAGTGGCTCTGGTATTTGTCCATTCACGCTGCATATCTCACATTCTCATGGTCACTGGAGCAGTGGGACAACCGTCTCCGACATTTCACCCACACTTCCCTCTGATTTCGCTGCATTACTTTGTCTGTGTTCAGCCATTTGCCCCCCTGCTGTACGTACATTGATTTCCTCTTGTCTTACGATTAGAAAATTCAATAAACTGTTAACTTGTTTCTCTACATCTGTTTTGAAGCAGGTCCCTCGTTGGGTGCTTTGCAGTGTTTGGCTTCTCACGTTCTGCCTAAAGGTTGCATACTCGTTTATACAGTCAGGATTCTAGTCTTCATAATGAGCGTGTTGAGGTAATGGGCTCAGTGAAGATCACGCTCTCTCCACCACGACGTTGTGTATACTCCAGCCCTGTGTTGTGGATGCTCTTGTCATATTGTTGGCAGCTGTTATGAATTTAGTCATAATGAATGACTGAGTAGACGGGTACAACATATACTGCTCAAAAAGATTAAGGGAACACTTCATCATCACAGAATAACACTGAGTCAGTTAAACTTCACTATCAATCTGTTCATTATGGAAGCTCAAGTGATTGTGGATCAGTTTCCTGCTTTTGGTGCAAATTAAAGTGAAAACGGGTGCAATGGAGGCAAAATCAAGACAAACCCCAAAATGGAATGGTTCCAGACTCCATGAGGGTGGCATGAGTCCTCTAGTGCAGGGGTTCCCAAACGTTTTAGCCCGCGACCCCCAAAATAACAGTACCAGAGACCGGAGACCCCCAATATCCCTGGAGGAGACTGAAACACGCCACTAATAGGTGTATCCAAACACGGGCATAACAACAATACAAAAGAACAGAACCTTGACAACCATGATATGATTTTACATAAACAGTTTACTATCAGATAAAAGCAGAATATCTCAGTCAAAGTCATCTCCATGGAACTTAGGAGTGAACATTGTTGCTGTCACGTGCAAACTTCATTTTGACACAATACTTTCATTTCCATGTTAGCAGCAGAACATCTCAGTCAAAGTCATGAAAATCATTTCGCGACCCCCCAGTGGCATCTCGCGACCCCCTGGGGGGTCCCGACCCCCACTTTGGGAACCCTTGCTCTAGTGGGACCTGGTCTCACAGACCAGCACCCGTGGCACCAGAGAACACCTGAACTGGCAGGTCCACCATCGGTACCCCGCTCTCTCCACAGATGAGAGCAGGTGTGAAAGAGTCTGGAGGCGCCGTGGTGAATGAGATGAAGGCATTGATCCCATTGACTGGCCCTCCCCACTTCCCCCTGAGCTAAATCCAATTGAGCACCTATGGGACGTTGTGTATTGGTGCATCAGACACCACCAAGTACCGCCACAGTCTGTCCAGGAGCCTTGATGCCCTGAGCCAGGTCTGAAAGGAGAACCCCCCCAGGACACCATCCGCCGACTCATCAGGAGCCCGGTTGTTGTCGGGGGTTCATTCAGGCAAGCGGGGGCCAAACACACTACTAGTCCCATTAGGAGCTGGATCAGCCTGCGATTTCCAGTTTTTAAGTTTGATTTCCACTGATCGTTATGATGTGTGGTCATGTGTATCCTGTCTTAAGTGATGATCGATGACCATAATTGCCTTTTTGTTGCTGTCTAAGTTCTCTGTGCTTCAGAAATTATTTTTCAAAAGCAGCTTAAAAACCTAACCTGCTTTTTCTTTCCTTCCAGAAATGTTCACATTGTTTCTGCTGCAGCTCTTTGATCCCACCCTTTTCCTTGTTTTCAGTAAACCATTGCTGTAAACTTTGCCCTCACTGAGTTGACAACTGTCACTCTCAGTAAACAAGGAAGCAAAGTTTTTCACTCATTAGCTTCACATGCAGCTTTTTTCCTTCCCTTCTTCTTCCTGTCCTCGGCAAGAAGTTCTCATATCCATCATCTGTCTATCTCTCTCTCTCTCTTTTGATAGGCGAGCCATACAGGAATGCGCTCCTACATTTACAATAAGAACTCTGTGATTGGCTCACAGGCAGAACACTGCGGGATGCGGACATATTTCTTCAGTGCGGACACACAAGAGGACATGAATGGCTGGATCCGGGCCATGAACCAGGCCGCGCTGATGCAGCAGAGTCACACTATAAAGAGGTTGGTCTTGCTGTGCAGAGTAGGATTCATTACTCCTATTGGCTGGTCTTCTACTCGTGCCAACCTTCCCTAAAGTACAGCAGTGTGTGAACTGGATAGGTATTGAGATGATATAAAGGGAACCTGGGTGTCACAGTATTCAATCAAACAGTTGATGGTTTCTTTATACATCACTAGAGTGCCCACTGCTTTAATAGCAGTTTCGTTACTGATTTTGCTCCCTTTTCTTGCCTTCGTGTCCCTTTTTATCGTAACAGTAGAAGCAGTTTTCCACAGCAGACTCCGTCCGTCTGTTCTGGGGCACTAAGATTGTGCTGCATCTGGGTCTGCTGTAGATGAGGCTTATTGCAGTGTTCTACAGCAGGAATCACAATGTACAAAGCAGATTTATGTGTGTTCCTTTGTTCCTGAAAATAGTCCCAGTCAACAGCAGAAAGAGTCTGCAATACAGCGCGATACTCTCTTCTGGATGCATTGCAATCTGCATTTAGCTGGATACACTGCAGGGTTTGGATGGTCTGTGCGATAATGCCATCTAGAGGCGAATTTAAGTTACTACTCCTGACCTTTTAGTTTTGGAAAGCCCTTTCCAAATGTTCCCCGTGACATTCTTAGTTGGGTCCCGTGGAATGAAACATTAATTATGAAATTAGTTGGGCTAATGAAGCAATAATAAATGCTAGCAGCATTTATTTTTTCTGTGTGAGGCGATCACTTCCCTGCATCTACCATGAGGACATGTACCTCAATCAGCCACTATAACAGTTTAGGTGGGGAAGGGATTAATGCATTTAAATGTAAAACCTTATGAATAACAACAACCAATTAGAAAGAATGGCGCACTACTCCGAGCTATTTCATGAAGTCGAAGTGACTGTCATTTCTGTTTCCTGGGGATTCGCTCTGCATGCATTATCCAGAAAGGCTCTGCTCTGCTCCCCTTCTTCCTTCTAAATGTTCAGAAGGAAAATGATTGAATAACTCCCTATGGTGTCGGATCTTTTCTGAGAGAAACGTACGCTCAAGTGTCTCTGCAAATGGATGACCTTATATGGTCACAAAAGGTTAATTTGAGTGCCCATTGTCTTTTCATCCACTGTTTAATGCCATGTAATACCCTTGTTTCTAGAATGGTTCTGCACCTCATTATAATGTGAGGTGAGTTGGATGACGGTTAAATGAATGAGCGTAGTGTGTTAGTTGAAAGATGAATTACTTTGCCACTTCACTGCATACTGTCATTTATTTAAATCTGTTACAGGCAGGACTTACTTGTGTTAATGTATTTTATCATCCTGTCTCACTTTTAGAGAGATGGAGAATCCAAAGAAGGCTGTGCAGCAGGCTGTGCCACAGACGAACCATGTCCACGTCAACCAGATCTCATCTCAGTCAGAAAGCCTTCGCAGGGCAGACAAAGAGGAATCGGCTAATGGCATCCAACTGGCCCATAGAGACCAGCTGACGTATGGATTAGAGCTCCAGGTGCAGCCCAGCCAGTCGGCCACAGAGGAAAGAGTAGAGCGACTGTCTCCGGTCTCTGCCGACGTGACGGCACACAAGAGCGGACAGCAAACCGTAATCCAAGTGGCTCTGCCACCAGAACAGAATGGAAATCTCGTCTACCAGAGGGGCTTCGTTTCACGACCAGACGCTGAACACAAACACGTGCAGAGGAAGAATACGCTGGCTCAGGTGGAGCAGTGGGTCAAAGTTCAGAAAGCAGACCCACCAAAGAGGTCAGTTTGAATCTGTAAGAGCTGCATGAATGATGATGGGGGTGAAAAACATGAGTAAATGCCTCCCTCTAGTGGCAACTATGGGGATTTGTATATTTGAATCGCTTGCATTTCTGTCCTTAATGTAGAGAAAGCATTCTCATTAAAAGGCCTCCATGTGTTTTCTGTCCCAGTGCCCCCTCTGCCGAGTACAACCTCCCCCGGCGGACTCCTCCATTAAAGCCCAAATCCAGCACAGCGGACGCCACCTATCAGTCCTTGCCAAAGTCTCCCCGCCTGCCATCCGGCAACAACTCTCCTACAACAACGTGCAACCTTCCCAGTGACTACAAGTATGCCCATGACCGGCTCAGCCACTTCCGCATGTCCACCGACGAGCGCATGGCCACCAAGGAGGGGATGGTGTGGCAGCTGTACGAGTGGCAGCAGCGGCAGCAGTTCCGTCACGGCAGCCCCACCGCTCCCATCTACACGGCCCCAACTTCACAGACTCTTCGTCGTTCCGAGTCACGGTGGAGATGCCACGCTCCATCTCGGTCCCTCCGTCCCCGTGCGAAGTCCCACCGTCGGTCCCCTCCTCCTTCAAACCCCTGTCCCCTCGCAGGCCCCACACTCCTTCAGACAGACGGACAGTCAGGCCCCTGGATGAAGGGCCACCTGGGGACAGCACAAGATCCAGCTCCCCCGGCCACCTCTGTGCCCATCTTTCTCAGGTAGGACAGCATTTCTGTTCTTCTTTAAAGCGTTTCTTTATCGTTGTAATATAAAATAACATTTCTCTGAGATGGTGAATATTACACATAGCGTTCTAAATAAGTTTGTGTTCCCATGTATTAATTAATAATAATAATCGTATTTTACATTTTTCACCAAATACCAAGAAAGACCAAAACCATCAAACAAGTTTTGTCCATGTAGCCACAGGCATATATAGTGTATGTCTCCATAACATATACACAGGCCAAAGAGCATCGTCATCCAAAAAGACATATTACACATAATATTGCATTTTCTGACATATTCACATTTTGATTAACAAGGTCAGTGTAATTCAATCCATTTCTCAGGGCAAAGTAAACACATTACCATGTTCCCGTTGCATCTGCTAGCCTCAAAAATACTCTCCAGATCCAAAATGCAGTGAGTGAACTGCGTGTACAGGATATCGACCATGTCAGTGGTGGTGGATGATATTTACCTTGAAAGTCTGAAGGCTTTGGTTGCCATGGTTAACCCTAGGGCTGGAATGATCCATTTTTTGAATAGTAAATAATCAATATATTTAGATATATGTGACCTTTGGTTCAGGGAAATGGTGCGTTATCAATACATTCAATTCTAAATGGATTCATTGATAATGCAAATAATTGTTAGTTGCAGCTTTTCCAATAACATGGATGCCTTCTAACTGGCAAAGAGGGGCGTTGTTCCCAATGTAGTATCACTGCTGTCACACTTATGTGTCACATAACATCCCAAATATTATTTTGCTGAAGTCCCGCCCCCACAAACTGGCTACTAGTCCAGTGGGTTTGGATAATGGATGCATGGAAGTCCCACCCTTGACGTTGACTGTGTGCCAGTCTGTCGTTCGCATGGGACCGAAGCCGAATTTGATGATTCTCATGTCGTTAGCCCGATGACAAAAGGTCTCATTCTCACGCCGGGTCTGGATGGAGGGTGTGAGGTATCGATTGATGTCGATTTTGAAGGGTGTTTTGAGCTCACGAGGGCGCCATGGGAAGATGAGCATGAGAAGCGCACTTTGATGACCGTGCGATTCATTTTCAGTTTCACACAGTCCACGCCCTGGCCCGCTCCGCAGGTGGCGCGAGCATGTGTGAGTGCTTAGACGGCACCGCCACCGCCGTCCTGTCATCTGTACCCTACGCCGTCTTCCCGCCACACCCTCCACATGTGAAACGGTCTCCCTCCAAACCATCACCACATTTGCCAACACACACAAGTCCTCACAACCAACCCGGTGGCTCTGACACAAGTAAACAGAGCGTCACAGATGCCCTGTGTCCTCCATCATTCACGAGTGTAAAGACACTAATTATAACCATATAATGCTGTGACGCACAATTATGCAAAAAACAGAACCATCAGAAAAAGATGAATTTTTTTAACAAAGAGGATCCAACAGAAAGATGTTTATGGGAACTCCATTCAGCCTGCAATGAACTTAGTTTTGGTGCATCCAGCATGTTTGAGGCCGATGGTGCTCTCTGGCTGGAGTGCGCTTAAGTAATAGCGATGTGTATACCTCTGTGGAATATCATTAGGGAGTATGTTTTATTAGTAGCTAATCCAATTTGCCCAGGGCTCCTCAGCACCCTATAAACATCTCTACTGTATCTCAAACATCAGCAGCGGTCTCTTTTCTTCTGATCTCGCATTTAAATAAAAAACCTATTATACAGCAAAAAACATAGTGGCATGGGAATCTCAAAGGGGATGGCTTACAGTGCTTCTCTTGCTAGTAGCAAACAAATGTTATTTTAAGAAAGCAGGTTTGGTATAATTTATGTGTAGTTAATTAAATCTCTTGTTGTTTGTGTCCTTTTAAGGTTCAGTGGTGGGCCTGGTTTTTGCTAATTCTGTGTGTTAAGCAAAAACGTCAGATTTTCCCAAAGCCCCGTAGCGTCTGAAACTCAGGGCACACCTTGTTCCGAAGAAGAGTAGGGCTGATGAAAGGGAGAAAGGGATGGATGGAAAAATAAATCTGCTGTGTAGTCAGATTTGTTTGCAGACTCGGAGGCAATGGTTTAACTTTGATTCAGTGTGATAAACTGGTTTATCCTCCACTTTCAACGCTCCCATATTGAAGATCACTTTAACGAATTAGACATTCTCTTTGATAACCCTCTATAAGAGCTGTAATAACAAGTTGATGAATTTTGTTTCTCTGCAGGCTTCCCAAGTAGAGCGAAGGTCCATGCCAGCCATGGGATACATCACACACACCGTCAGCGCGCCAAGCTTACACGGCAAGACGGTACGATCCTCCACTACATTCCCAGCGTTGTTCAAGGCGTCTGTAATGTAGAATGAACTTAGTTTTCCAGCCTGGGAGTCGAGGGGAGCCAATCCAAGTGTGAACGGGGATAACTGGCTCCTAAATGTGATTTGGCAGTGGTGCCAAGATGTAGAATCTGGAGCTGGCTTCATTGATTTTGAAACCCCTATAAAGCTGGTTTAAATGTGAGGACACGCGATATTTGTTTCAGTATTAAATTTTCTTCAGACAATAAATCACCCCCCCCCCCCCCCATTCTCAGGCCCGATCGCTCAGCCACTGCTCTGCCCAGATGGTTCTCAAGTATTTTCTGTCTTCCCTCTGCACATTTGCTGGCCTCTGGCCCCCTAAACCTGGGCTTGGCTGCAGCCAGAGGAGCTGACTCTGCTCCTCATTCAGCTTCGGAGGCACCATGCCAAGATGGCTGGTGTGCACAGCCCCGGCGACACGTTCGCTCACCTGCAGCACCACCAGCACAGCGGCCTTCTAAGCCCCGGCATGCAGGTCAGGGGCCGTCGTACTTCCCCAATTTCCTCTACGGCACAAACCCCCCGCCCTGCTGGTGCATTGTGGTCCCACGCTCCCCAGCCAATCCCACACATTATTTCCATCTCATTCATAAGAGTGTGCGGCCTGTCGGTGTTGCTTGGTAGTCTTGTTTGCTCAACCACTTTTGCATGGGCTGCATTGCACCTCAGACTGCCCATTGCCTTTTAACCATATATTCATGTCTTTATAGTTGTTGTCACTCATCCACCTTGTTCTGAACTTGAAAAAGCTTTCAGAAAGCTTGTGTTACACTATTTGAAAAAAAGAAACGTGCCATATTTGAAGCATGTTGCTCATCAAATGTGCCTGCGTTGTACACGCTCCTTTTGTTTGATAGATATAGAAGTTTGCTCGGCCACAAAACACATTTGCATCCTACATTTCTGTGGCGTTCTCATTCCGAAGCAGCCATCAGACCACGGTCTCCGTTATGAGCCTCTTCACAAACAGTGCATTGCTGCGAGACCAGCAGACCACAGTGAATCTGCGACGGTGCTCAGTAATGACAGCTCCACCCAGTCTCTAGCATCCAATCACTCTATGACCGTCCTCCATGCTTATGACGACATGTAAATACTCAGTTTGACCATGAGGTCAAATATGAGGCGTTAAACCAATCCAAAAATGACATGGTTACTTATTAACAGATGGTTTTACTAACTATAAATACAAGCATACAGAGGTAGAAAAGTCAACTGTAATTGAGACCAAGTTAATTAAAGTTCAGCAAATAAAGGCCGTAGGAGTCATCTGGTCACCCATTCTCCTTTTGCAGCTTCCTTTCAAATGATTTATCTCTCCACTGCTCATTTAAAGGCTGATGATACTTACTTACAACTGAAGAAGGACCTGGAGTATCTAGATCTGAAGGTGGGCCCCAACAAAGTAAATGCCACTTTATCCTTTTCATCCTCTTCTCCATCTGACCTCTTTGGGCTTTGGGATCTTTTCTCTCCTGCTGCTGCCGTCAACATCTGCCTCCCTGTTTCCCCCCCTTTTTCCGGTCTGTCCTCTGTTCTGTGCTGTGCTTTCTGCTGTCTCCTTATGGTGAAATTAACATGTATGTTTAACTGTATAATGTAAATTGTCCATCTGAAGATTAAAAAAAAACAAAAAAACAATGAAATTTGTTATTAGTGATCTGGTGAATCCAACACATAGTCCAATGTGACTAATTGAAAGTGATAGCGACGTTTGTCCTGATTGAGTTAGGATGATAGTCCAGTACTTCCCGATGCAGTGGGCTGATGCAGTTATGTCGCCCCAACACGTGTTGATGTTGAGCCTGTCATGATGGGAATTGAAGTTCTTCTAAGCACATGGCTGAATTTCTAAAACTTTTGAGGCATGTGAACTCCAATTCCCAAAAGTGAGCGTAACAAATGGTCTAATTGCGAAGGCTTATTACTGTTGTATGTTGGCAATCTGTCTCATTTAGCCAGCTGTCGGCATATATTCCATTTACACCGGTGCAAAGCTTTGATTCTATTGATTTGTATGTTTAAACACCACAGTGCATCAATGATAAATCTGGGTTGTGTTTTGGAATGGAGGGAGGTCATCAAACGGTACGTACAGTACGTCCTGTAACTCCTCTCCATCTCCTGTTTCAAAACAGATCCAAAGTATTGACCCGACGATCGTTTCAATACACAATGTGTTTGAAAACTCGGCTCCACAGAGTTTTGGGTACTGTTGGAATGTAAGGACGGTGTGCATACAAAGTGAAACAGACCATTCCACTGCTTTTTTAAAAAGGAATGCCATGCATCCCGAGGAATAATGCAGGAGTCTGAGCATGGACACCTCTCCAGTCATTCACCGCGTGACGCTCCAACACTGATTTGAGATGATAGGAAGGAAGTCGTAATGGCAGAGGGCTTCCTCGCATGCTCTTAAGCATTTGTGAATGTGCTGAATTTCTGTTCTGATTTCTTCAGTTTGCTATTATTTTGCTCGTTAGAGTGTGAGAGATGACCCAATGGTGCTCTTTAAGAAATAGTCACTTTAGGTCCTCTAGTTTCATCGTGGGATCTGGTGCAAACAGGCGATAACGTTCAGCGGTGTGTGTTGCTTCCCCGTGGTCTTGAAAGAGTACTACGGAAAGTCACTCCACGCATTTTCCCAGACTTGACAAAGCTCCCTCAAGAACCACAGAATCCATTATAAAAACTGTTCTCACAGGCTGTGTAGTCCTCCACATGACTACTTTGACATGTAAGATAGGTGGAATGCCCCTTTAACAGAGTCTCCCATCCACACTGGTGCTGTGGTGCTGGGTGTGGTGATCCAGATATGGGAGTGTTATGAGTATTCTACCCACACATTTCAGCTTCACGCATTACTAACTGCTAGATAACTGGCAGGCAACTCTCTGCCCTGTTATCCTCTGGATAGGACGCCCTGACTGACACTCCCTATAGTATTACAATGATAGCGAAATATCATTATAAAGCTAGTTCTAACTACAATAAAACTGATAATAGAAATATATAAGGGCATGTAAGAGAAGTACCTAATAGATACAAGTATTACCCCTAACCTGAATAAAAGAGTATATCAGCCTCATTGTAAATACTCGAAAAGGACCACATGTGTTTAATGTCCACATATGGATAAAACCAGTGTATACAGGCCCTGAAATTCTAATAGTAAAGCTATGTGAAGTACTTTACTAAAAATACTAAATGTCCTTATATAGTGGCGCTATTGGCATGTTTCCAGACGTAGCAATGTCTCCACCACCTTAGTCCACACTGATGCATCGCACCAACTACAATTGATGCTTACATTCATCCCAAAATGTAATCAATTTGAGTGTCAAATTGTGCAATACTTTGGTTATTGCCAAATACCTGGCTACCTTGGCATGTTAGTGTTGGTCACTGTGAGCATGTTGGCGTGATGATGTGAGCATTTAACTCACTACAGCGTCACAGAGCTGCATGCCAGCGTGTTAAGATACAAGGCTACATGCAGTCTGGTTTGTTTGCTTTGAAGCAGATGGATCTTATTGGTGAACTACAGTTTTACAAAGCTTAGTTATGTTAAACTGTCACTGATATCCATATATATCTTCAGTCTTTTAGCCAGCAGACATGCATGCTGCCTTACCACACCGCCATGGAGCGAGGGGCCCTACAGTTTGACATTTTCCCAGGTGAAGCTTTTTGAAGGAGATATAACGAAATTAAGGTTTATGTCAACCTCCTAATATTTCCCTTGTAAATCAATATGTATCTGAATCACAAAACCATAGACACGAAGGACCTGGTTCTCTATCTTGAAGCAATAAGCAGGCAGTAAAGAGCAACTTTGGGTTTTTAGCTTTTCTCCTACACACAAGAATGCAGAAACTCTCTACATCGGTGATTTGTACTTCTGCAATAGTCTTGTTTTACCAGCTCATGCTTCTTTTCTTTTTTGGGACATTTTATTTCTTTGTTTTTTCATCATTTAAGATCCATCCAGCTTGATTTGCCTACCAGGCTCCCATACAAACCTACACAGCTGTTATCTGTTTACTGGAAGCATTAAAGTAAAGGTATTCAAAATATGTAATTCGATAACTCCATATTAAACATTTGTTTGTGTTTGTGGCTATTGGGAATTTCAGGTAACCGGACGTGAGAGTTTAAAAACAGAAAGACCGCCGAGGCCTGTGAAAATAGCAGAAAGTGATGCTGATGTAAGTGAATCATTACATCCTCAGGATATAAAGAAGCATTTTGTTAAGCACCCCTTTTTTTTATCTGTCTCTTCCTTTTCTTTAAGATCTCCATTTCTGACATCTTACAATCCACTACAGAGAAGCAGCTGACTTTAGTCTGACTTCACTGTGTGTGTGTGTGTGTGTGTGTGTGTGTGTGTGTTCCTAAGTTGTGGTAAACAGAGGCTGTGGAGGGAAGGGAACGTATGTACATTGCAACACTGTGGGGACACCCATCCACGCTGCACAGTGAGGGCTTTAGAGTATCGACCACAGCTTTTATTTTCCTCCCTGCAATTTAAAGGGAAAAATACATGTAATGGGAGTTTTTAGATGTCGAGCTGTTAAATTTTTCAGTTTGATTTGCCTGACCCGGCTTTTTCTTCTTCTTTGTTTTCCGCTGAATGGAGGTAAATGCGATGGATGTCCTGGCTTTTCATCATTAGCATTGTTCCACTTTAACAATTTATAAGAAATTGCCAGTAAATTGTCTGAACAATGAATATTTCATGCAATTAAAAACAACAATATACGGCGGCAAAAATAAAAACAGCTTAATTATTAATTGAACAGAATGATAAGTAGATCTGAGAAGAAGAAGAAAAAAAAACCTCACTGTGTGAGGAAGACTGTGAACTAGGCAGTCTTATGTTGTTTTCATAAACACATAACCCATTTCTGGGAAAACAAATCTGTCACTCTCAATAAACACGGTTTTCTCCAAAAGTGAATTTGAAAATATGGATTTTTGATTATGATTACTCATAATGGGTATTACCAGATCTCCCCCCTCAAACTAGACAGTATGGAGCCTTTTGATATTTCTCACTGCGCTGATGAGAGGAATTCCCCGGGGCTTTTTCATCCAGATGAGCCTTATTGACATATTTACAGACAGCCAAGACGGCAGCAGACGATCAATTCCTCTCATCTGGCTGCGTTGTTGGTTTAGAGTTGAAGGAGGACTAGAATGGAACGGCCGGCCTCTGTTGTAAACAGATACTGTATCTCATTAGCCCCGTCACCGCTTCCTATCTCGTCTGTTTTTCTGGTGCGTTATTGCTTTATACTCTTGGAGGAGAATAATAAATAGAGACCGATGTATCCTTTGTTTTCCCAAGTCTTATTGTTTCAATCTGTTTTTCCTTCAGGTGAAATTAAGTCGACTGTGTGAACAAGACAAGATCCTGCAGGAGCTGGAGGCCAGGATACGCTCTCTGAAGGAGGACAAGGTTGTTGTTTTATACATTATATGATACAGTGTGTATTGGTGTGGCCTATAAATGCTTACTGTGTTAGGATGGCGTCTCTCATGTCCCTATCTAGGACAAGCTGGAGTCTGTGCTGGATGTTTCCCACCAGCAGATGGAGCAGTACAGAGATCAACCGGCCCATGCTGACAAGATTGCCTATCAGCAGAAATTATTACAAGAGGATGTGGTGCACATCAGGGCTGAGATATCTCAAGTCTCCACAGTAAGAAACAAGCTGCACTCACCAGTCCATTTAGCTTAGAATCGAACATGTGGCGTCTTTTAAAATATGTGATTTTTATTTCGGTTTGTCAGGTGAGCTACTCAATGAATCAGACTGTCTACACTAATGCATACGAGCACACTCACCCGCGCCCAGCATGTATTTATTGGCTGGAAACAAGATCTTCACTTCTATTTTTAGTTGTTCCCCTTTGAAGGTTTCTGCAACCGGCACGATGTTTCAGTTTGACTGTGACTATCGAAGTGAGTGCACGGGGGCAAACCTGAGGGCTGCACAGAGTCTTATAAAGGCTTTTCACCGTCACGCTGAAAAATGCTTTCGTTTAAACTGTTCACGGATATTCAGGGGAATATGACAAGAGGACGAGTTTCAACAGAACATTTACAAATAAATCACAAGATTACTCAAGAGGAAACAAGACTATCTTTGTGACAGTGTGAAAGACATTTCCGACCACATCGGTTCAAACATGTTTGGTGATCTCAATGGATGCAGCAAGAAGAAGAAAAGGCTCAAGTATCTTTAGGTGACTCAAGACACAAGGGGTCGTATTCTTAAAGCACCCTCATGTTTATTTCCTACTGATAAACTTCTAGGAAAATTCTTAGAATTATCTTGTAATCTAAGACTGTCCCCCTTTCAGTTAGGAGAAGATCCTTGAACAGATAAACGTTATTCACACAGCATCTTAGCCCTCAAGACGGCTCCTGAGGTTGAAAACTGTTAGCAGTAGAAGAGACAAAGAGGTAGAATTAAAATAGTAGAATTATTCTCCAACTGCTGAATGACAGAGTCAATGAAACGCTGCAGGGATAATGTTTGTGGTCGATGTCATTATTATTAACGGCAGAGATAAAAGCGATCACAACACCAAGATATTTGGCAACTGGAAAAAAGCAACACAGTTTCCTGCTTTATAGATTTTCATGCCGACCAACGCCACTACTTTTATTGACTGGCCAGCAATCACAACAACCCATTCCTATTAATATCAGATCTTATGTTGTAAAATGATCAGCATGCTGAAAAATGGAAGCAAATAAACACAACTATCAGCATGTGGCACAAGTAGGCCTTTGCTTTCAGACACTTTCGCGGCTACTTTTAAATGAGTGATTTCACTGTCTATTCTCTGCCCATTGTCATTTTTAATATTGTTTTTTGGATCGACAACTCACACCTCATACCTGCTCGCTGTGCGTGGAGTGTCACTGTAAATCTCTGTATAACGGGTTGGGTCCGAGTATCTATTAAAGAAGCTGTGGGTCACGAGATGAGTACAGAATGACAGAGGTGTGTTGACTCATTAGAACACGGAGCGTGTCCTGTTCTGTTCTGCAGGAGATGGAGAACGCGTGGAATGAGTACAGCCGGCTGGAGAGAGACGTGGACTGGCTGAAGTCGGCGCTGCAGGGACAGATGAACCGCATCGATCTCACTCAGGTCCGTCATGGATGGGTGTGTGTGGGAATGAGTTACAGTTAATTTTACAGTATGTAAAAACAAAAAAAGAAAAGAAATGCGTCTCTGAGGTGTGTTTCTGTGTTTCTCTGTGAGCAGCAGGAGAAAGTCCAGATCAGAAAAGAGCTGTGGAGGATCGAGGACGTTATCGCAGGCCTCAGTACCAGTAAAGCCAACTACAAAGTCACTATCTCCTCTGTTACCAACCCAGGTGGGACACCTGTACAGTGCAACACACATTAGCAGTCTGTGCAATATGGTCGCGTGGTCACGCTGCTCGATCTCACCGTTAAAGCTCTTAATCATATACTCGATACTAATGACTTGAACATGACCCGTGGGAGAAGAAAGCACTGTCTTTACAGCATGTGTGTATTCATCTTACATGTTCATATACATTGAATTCCCCAGAGAGGAAATTTGTGCCTTCAGTGTCAGCATCGTCAGTGCCTTCTGTGTCCGGGAGCCCGTCTGCTATGGAGATGAGATTGTCCCAGCAGCAGCAGCAGCAGCAGCACAGCCCCCATCTCAGCCCCAGCAGCCACACCCCCACCCTTTCCTCCAGCCCCAGCCAGCAGCCCTTACACCACTGGGTGGACGCAACCATCACCAGTGGGCTTAAATGGGTGAGTGACCCCTGCAACAGTTGGCAGCTCTTACAAAAACATCTACAGAAAGTATTTGTTCTGTGCAGTTTGTGTAGCTTTGCTGACTAAAGGAGTCAAAACTGTCACGTGATATCTGACAGAAAAAGCTTCACCTTTTTGTTCGAGTGTTTCCATTTGAACTTTTTAGAGTTAAATGTTTGCAACTATTGATTGTTTTTATTCTAAATTAGTCTGTTTTTCATCAATATATCATTCGATTAAAGGGCCAGTGTGTAGATTTTTTGGGAATCTAGCTGTGAGGTTGCAGATTGCAACCAATTTAAACCTGTCGTGACCTCATGACCAAGCATGTTGGAGATCTATGGGGACTGATGCATGTGAATAGTGTTTGGTTTGTCCGTTCTGGGCTTCTGTAGAAACATGGCAGCTGGCTCCGTAGTTAGAAATAAACGACTCATTCTAAGGTAAATAATATCATTTCCCATAAATATATGATCTGGCCCTTTTAAGATAATGTCATTAAATTACAATTGCTCAGGTTGAAGTTTTGAAGTTGTTTGTTTTATAGGACCAACAGTCAAAATTTGAGAGAAAATGGAAATCCTCACATTTGAGAAGATGAAAAAAAGAAAAAAGTTTGAATGCATGTTTGCCCCAAAACAATTGATTAATAAAGAAAACTAAAATTGTCTGTACATAGACTTATCAGTTTATTAACTACTCATTCCATCCTACCTAGATCCAGTTATATTATTTAAGTATACAAGTATATATGGTATATAAGTATTGAGTATCCACTCGTGGTTTTGTGGTCTATTAGAAAGGACAGATATCACAGAGCAATGTGGGCTGTGTGGAAGAAAACTCTTCAGGTCCAATTCTGTAGCTGGTTCAAATGAGGTTTAATCACTGACAGTGGAGAAAAGAAATTCACAGTGTGTCTATGAAGATCCAGTCTGAGGAATGGCCTGGCTGAGTTGAATTTATACAGAACAGTTTGATAGAACAAAAGGGAAGGCGTCGTGAGTGGATTTGCATTGAATCAGCACATGTCTCTCTGCAGAGGAAGAGACATCTGTTAAGGTGTGACCGTTCTTGGGAGAGCTAGACGATGTCACTACAGGGGTCACTCATCGGGCCTTGATCAATGTATTTGAGACAGAGACCATTCAGGAAGAGGGAAAGATCAAAGAGTCTTTTCATCAAGACGGCAAGGGTTAACACAATGGAAAACAGCTCAGCAGGACATTTGATGTTTAGAGAGAAAGGAACATTATACCAAAACCAAATAAGAATTCTAAGGTAACACAATTTCTTCTACAATTCCCCATTTTGTCCTATAGGACAACACTAAATACACAAGAAAATGTAATCAAGTGAAGTAAGAAAATTACAATACATCAATTCTACACAATTTGTCGAAACCATCATGAAATAATTCTTTAGGTACGTCGTGAGTAGTTCGTTGAGTCATCATTTTAGTAGTCACCTTAGCTGTAATAATTTTACACATTGCTCTGATACAAGAAAAAAATAATAAGGGCTAATAAAAAAAAAACAGATTATTCCAACATAACAACAAAAACTATAAAACAGATTAAACCAACAAAAACATATTGAACTATATTTGTACCCCAACGGCCAATGAGTGTTTCCAACCATTCAAAAGGGCTACTAATATCGCTGGTGTGCACTTTATCAGCAATGTGTTTAACATGTGCAATGACATCAGAAAGGCTAGCATTATAATCTGACACATAAGTACAACATTCAACACAAATCATTGCACAAGTACCACCCTGGGATGCTAAAAGATAGTCTAAAGCTGTAGGCAGGAGGCGTAGAAGAGGTTGAAGTCCAAATGATTAAAGTCCTTGGTCACGGAGGAAAGCACAAAGTGACAATATGAAATTTATGTCATGTCCACTTCCGGTGCCTTTAATACACAATTCTAATGGTCCTGGAACTACACTAAGAGGGGTGGTAGCAGGGGCATCCATGCACGCCTGACACTTGTTTATGGATATTTTGCAGGATAAAGTTCTAATTTCAGGTGAAAACTGGAGAAAGTTCATGGGTGTGAGATGTGTGTGTATTCCGGTGAAGTATATGACACGTGTCACATTCGGAAATGGGCAGAGTCATCAGTGGGAAGAGTTCATCAGTATTATGTGGGATGAATCCACATGTGTAACCGTTATGGTTAGAATTGGAGCTTTGGTCAGCTATCATTCTAGGCAAGTTGATATAAGTGTTTGTAGAAATAATTTGGTCGTGTGTGGAGATTGTATTTGGTCCAGTTTCCCGTTTCTGACGAAGGCTGGAGACTGCAGTCGAGGAGGGATGAGTTATCCCTGATATGCTTCTTTCTGGTGGCTCCATAGCTGCAGTATTAATAAGGAGATCTTCCGAAGCAACCTTCTGTCCCCATTGCTTAATACTGGTACTGCAAAGGAGCCACAGGAACAATAATCCGGTCACGAGCAGCAACATTGGCGTCAGTCATCAGCATCTGGTCAGAACAGCAACGTTCCAGGTTGTTCTCCTGCTGGGCTGTTGATCTTCACTGGTCCATGTTGGCTTCCTGCTGGGCTGTTGATCTTCACTGGTGTGAAGAGTGGATCCATGTGGGGTGTGACACACTTCATGACAGTGTTGTTGGTCAGCAGTATTTGAGATGGGCCGGTCCACCTGGGCTGGAGAGTGTTCCTTTGCTTGAACTGCTTTCAGGGTTGAAATCACTAGGCTGAAGGTTGTGATAGTCCCCGTCAGTGGGAGGCGTGTGGGCTGCGATCACCTGTTAGTGCAGAGCTTAGACAGAAGAACACAGTTCCTTGCAGAGTTCTCGTGTGATAGAGTTGTTGAAATGGGTGCCGTCGTCGCTGTTAATGCAGCGTGGGATCCCAAACAGGCAGACAATGTCTCTGAGGAGCAGAGTAGTCACTGTTGTGGTGTCTGCTTTCCTGTTTGCAAAAACTTCAGTCTATGTTGAAAACATATGATTAAAAATAACAAAACAATAACAATAACATGTGAACATATGACTTTGTACAAAGTCAATCAGCATATTTACAATAGAGTCCTCACGGGGGGAATGCTCTTCTTGGTTTGTGTCGACAAAATTGTTTGAATTTAGGGACGTAACAGGAGCAACGTAAATCTGCTTATTACAGCAACCATTCCCCATTTGCTCCTGTGAGTCCCACCATGTGTCACACAAACAAGTTGAGGAAGCAGGAAATGTGTGGCTAATGCGCGGCCGTCGCAGGAGCTCCACAATTCGTAAAACAACACAACCAGGCAGAGCGCTCAGAGGTGTCGGGGGCAGCTTGTAACGTAGCCACGTTAAAGCAAAGAACTCAGCTTGTGGGGCTGAGCATGGGGGGTGGGTGAGATTCTAGGATCTCAAATAGGGGACCAATTGCATAACCTGAGTCAAGTGTAGGGCTCTCCGATTCCCACAATGCACATAGACTAAAACGCAGAATCTGACAAGAATACCTGTAAAACGTGGAATTTCGTGGAATTTGTCAAAATGTCAATGTTTTCTCGAACATTATAAGAGTTTGTTACCATATCTAAGCTGAAAGAAAAGGGAAATGGGGGCGGGGGGGGGAAGGTGTTAAACGTTGTGTAATCAACGGGAACAACGCATCGTCCAGCATGTCTGAAAAGTGAAACGAATAGCAGCTAGTGGATTACTCGCTGATTTTAGACACAGCGGGGGTCAGGGGCAGGGGGCTGCTAGAAATTTCTTTATTTTGATCTATCACCTACACGATTACACACTATTTGATGAAAAAAAAACAAAAAAAAAAACGCTATAAAATTGTAAAATACTGAATTACTATAAATGAAAACGGAAAACAGAATTTCAAAAATAAAACGGAAAACAAAATTTAGAAACATTTAAACGGAAAACACAGAAGTCCGAAAAATGGAAAACAGAAAGCATGGAATTAAGGAGAAAACAATAAAATGGAAAAAAAAATTTAGAAAAATTAAACAGAAACCGGATTTAGAAAATTAAAACGGAGAGCACGGAATTTGGGAAAATTAAATGGGAAAACATGGAATTTAGAAAAATAAAAATGGAAATCAGAATTTAGAAAATGAAAACGGAGAGCACGAAATTCTGGAAAAATAAAAGGAATCTTGAAAAATTTAAACAGATTTCATAGGGTTCTAGTCAAGTGCTCCAGTGGGAGAGCGGTATGAGCTACCATCTACAGACAAAAATAACTCAGGTTTTGCAAGTGGTTTGTCTAGTGGATCGGGACGGGTTGAGCAAAAAGATCAACGAAGATCAGCTTTCACAACTATATGGCTTGCCATCAATTGGGGAAGGAAGGAGGGAAACAGAGTTAAGAGGGGATCAGCGCTCAATACTAAGGTTAGGTTTGGAAAGAAGGGTGAACTCATAACAAGTCTGTCTAGAGGAAGAAAAATGTTGCGTTTCAGAGCGGAAGACAACATGGGAGACAGAGTGGGGGCAAATAGTGTTTAGTGGAGATCTCAGTACCATGGAGGAGGTCGTTTCTACAGCGAGACTGAAATAAAAAAAATAATAAAAAAACTGTGATCTGGGATGAACAGAACAGGAGGAGTGGATAGTGGTTGGATCTGTAACTACAGGAAAAATAGGGTTCATTAACTGCACCGAGGTCTCATAACTTTCTCTTATTTGTTTGTTTGTTTGGAATGTTACAGAGGCTGGAGGTAGGTAGTATTATGCCTTGTTCTAACAGGGACTCTATCACAGGTGCAATTCCAAATTCTGCGTCAAGTTTAAGGGGATACTGGCGTTTCTTTGGGAGTGGTTTATCTGGGTTGACATTAATTTATTTTTACACTAGAAGCAGAAAGAATCAGTCCCACATCATTAGGGTGGGAGGAACACAAAGCAGGAGGGATCTGGGATGAAGATGGAAGGAGGTTGTGGATGGAGAAATAGGCTGGGGGGGCTAGGTGTGGTTCTGTCTGTGACAGAGTTGAAAAGATAACAGGTTGTGGATCAAAAGAGACACACAGGATGTACCCCAAAGAGCCAACCTTGTACAGTGGGTAACTGGCTACAGTATCACAAAATGTTTTGTCATTACAACATTGGAATAACTTTTCCATCTTGCCCAGCTCCAAGGTGTCGTTTTAGTTAGCAGTAGCTACTGCGGTATGGGGAACACCGTCATCCTTCTGAAATCACTATCATTAACATGCAGGAGGGAGGTTGCTCTTTCATCTTGCTCAGCTTTTTGAGTATACTCAGAATTTGGAACTGCATCGTGATGAGCTAGACAATGGAGTGAGGGAAATCAGAGCAAAGAGTCAGATATTTCAGAAATCAGCCAAGAAAGGAAAGGAGAAGAGGGCTTGGTTATATGGTTATAGATTGTTTGAAGTTTTAAAGAAAGTTGAGGAGAGGGCAACTGTCAAGCATAGGTCACTGATCGGGAGACCTGTTGTAGCATAGAAAACACAGTATTAACATTAGCATCAGGTACATCAAGATATACCTCATAAGGGGTGCATTAATGGTGCAGTCAGAATTGACATAATAAATCACGACCCAGTAAGTTCAGAGGGGTATCAGTAGCCGTTAGAAAAGCATGTTCTCCATATAGGGGGCCTAATTCCACTGTCATTGGAGCACTTACTGGGTTTTGTTTAGTGATGCCGGAGACGCCTACTGTGTTTACAACCTCAGAGGACAATTCAACATTTCAAGTTACAATTCAAGTCTTTAGGATTGATGGCAAGTCATATAATTCAGTTAATTTATCCCTCTTTTTTTTTTTTTTTTTTTTTTTAGAAGAGAGATAAAAAATAGAATAAAAATGTACAAGCGAAAATAATAATGAAACACTAAAATAAGATGAAATCAAAACCAACATAATTATTAACGAGAAATTTAAAAATGAAAATAATGCATTTAAAAAAAATTAAAAAAAAACTAATATTAACAAAAGGTAAAAATTAATTCATATAGAGAAAAAAAAAACTGCAAACTAGTTAATATAAACAATAATACTTAAAGGACAAGGTACTAATAGTATGTGAAACCTGAAGTAATAAAATAGAAAAATAATGTATTTACAAAAAAAAACTGAAATAGCAACAGGTAGGTTGCTGAAAATGCATTAAAATGGACAAACAACCAACTAGTTACAGAAGCAATACTGCTAAACAGTGTTGTGCCTGAACCTGTTCATTGAATGATAGTTCTTGAACTCGTTTATATTTTGGGAAGAACGTAAACTGAAAGTACTGTATTTCTGCCTGATGAACGCTACTGTGAATGCGTTCATCCTGGTGTCTGTGAACACTCTCTCAGTTTAACTCCGTTCAATAGGGTGGCAGATTTGTATAGAGCATTCCAGGCAAAAACCAGGCGAAAATGAAAAAAATAATAATAAAGATAAAAATGAAATACAGTGAAAATAAAATACAATTGAAACAAAAATATTATAAAATGATAAACGAGAAAATAATAATAGTACTAAATATTGAGAACAATATTTTGACAAAAAATTAAAGGGGGCAAATTAATTGATACAGAAACAACCGGCTCAAAAGAAATGATAATAGTAGAAGGATAAGGTACAGTATCAATCATACAGTACAATCATAAAATTGAAAAAATGAAATATTTACAAAAAATACTAAAATAATAGAATGTAGGTAGGGTGAAGTGAATTAAAAAATAAACAAATCAACAGGCTAAAGAGAAGCCAGAATACTAAAAGAACCAACAATTTAACTATAGTAAAGAACAAAAGAGGGGAAACTAATTAAAACAGAGAGACAAACCAACTAGTTAGAGAAGGGATAAAGAGCAAGTTACTAACAGTCTTGAGTAACAAGAAATAAAAAAAATAGAATATAACGTATTTGAAAAGAAAACTAAAGTAGGTTGGGGAAAATTAATTAAAACAGACACACAACCCAACTAGTTAAAGAAGTGATATTACACAGTGAAGAAAAATTTGTATTTACATGAATATGAAGTGCTCTTAGCCACGTGGTTTATCGCAAAACAGCAGTCGTGAATCACAGTGATCAAAAGGCTATTAACTAATGGATAAGGAACTAGAGCTGGAATGTTGTGTTCAATTGTAACCTCCTGAACAACTACTTAATTCTAGCAATAATTTCTTATAGTAAGAAAACAACATAGTTATGGCCGCAGCGGGCCTTAAATCACAGCAAAACACAAACACACAACATTGAAAAACAAGATGTTACAATGAGCTCATACAACTTTCAAACCGGTTAAACACATGATATTCATTCAATATAACAATCTTTACAAAGAGAACCACTGAAATCCATAAGATTACAGAGAGTTTCACCATGCAAATCGTCATTACATTTCCAAGTAGGAATTACGATGACATGAGTGGCGGACTGGCTACCCCACTTAGATATCGTCAACCTCACATAACAATCTCTCACATAGAGAAACACTCAGACCCATAAGGTCAGGGAAAATTTCACAATGCAAACTGTAATTATGCTACCAATAGGATTTAAAACAATATGAGTGGCGGACTGGCTACCCCACTGAAATATCGTCAACCTCACATAACAATCTCTCACATAGAGAAACACTCAGACCCATAAGGTCAGGGAGAATTTCACAATGCAAACTGTCATTATGCTACCAATAGGATTTAAAACAATATGAGTGGCGGACTGGCTACCCCACTGAAATATCGTCAACCTCACATAACAATCTCTCACATAGAGAAACACTCAGACCCATAAGGTCAGGGAGAATTTCACAATGCAAACTGTCATTATGCTACCAATAGGATTTAAAACAATATGAGTGGCGGACTGGCTACCCCACTGAAATATCGTCGACCTCACATAACAATCTCTCACATAGAGAAACTCTCAGACCCATGAGGTCAGGGAGAATTTCACAATGCAAACTGTCATTATGCTACCAAGTTTAGGAATTATGACAATATAGTGTCAGACTGATTCACTCCACTAAAATTGTCTACCTCACATAACAATCTCTCACATAAAGAAACACTCAGACCCATAAGGTCAGGGAGTATTCCATCATGCAAACTGTCATTATGCTACCAATAGGAATTATGACAATATGTATGGAAGCCTGGTTACTCCATAACAATACCATCCACCTCATATAATAATCTGTTACACCGAGAAAAACTCAAACCCATAAGGTGATGGAGAATTCCACTATGCAATCTGTTATTATACTACATAAGGCCTTTGTTTTTCTTAAAACTCACCAGAACAGCCTGCAGTCAACTGCTGCTATTTGAAAATTTAAATCGCGTTACCTGGGTCTATGGAAGATCCGGACCTGAGACAGGGCATTGTGAATATCAGCAAAAGTTAGGAATTTTACAAGAGGCTTCCTTTACCCTTTGAATTTGGCGCCGATTGCTAATATTCAAAATCACTGGCTCCAGTCCAGACGTCCTCTAGCCCAGGGTTAGCGAGATGCCGACAACGCCATATTGTGGAAGAAAACTCTTCAGGTCCAATTCTGTAGCTGGTTCAAATGAGGTTTAATCACTGACAGTGGAGAAAAGAAATTCACAGTGTGTCTATGAAGATCCAGTCTGAGGAATGGCCTGGCTGAGTTGAATTTATACAGAACAGTTTGATAGAACAAAAGGGAAGGCGTCGTGAGTGGATTTGCATTGAATCAGCACATGTCTCTCTGCAGAGGAAGAGACATCTGTTAAGGTGTGACCGTTCTTGGGAGAGCTAGACGATGTCACTACAGGGGTCACTCATCGGGCCTTGATCAATGTATTTGAGACAGAGACCATTCAGGAAGAGGGAAAGATCAAAGAGTCTTTTCATCAAGACGGCAAGGGTTAACACAATGGAAAACAGCTCAGCAGGACATTTGATGTTTAGAGAGAAAGGAACATTATACCAAAACCAAATAAGAATTCTAAGGTAACACAATTTCTTCTACAGCTGGATGCTTGTTTATCACTTAACCGTTGTTCTGTGTGCAGGGGGAGGAACATGTGCCTCCCAGACCTCCTCTACCTCAGCTCTACAGTCCTGATGAGCATCCCCCTGCTGTGCCCCCGTTGCCCCGGGAGACAACGGTCATCAGACACACTTCTGTACGCGGCCTCAAACGACAGTCGGATGAACGCAAAAGGGACAGAGAGATTGGCCAGTACACTAATGGAGACAGTAAGGTACATACAGCACGTGTGTCGGTGCTGCTCAGATGTCTTCGCTTCAGTTTCTCACCTGTGTGTGATCCTCTGTGTGAACTTCAGGTGGAACTGAGGCCTTTCCTGAGCGATCCGGAGCTGATGGGAGCTGGAGACGGCTCCTGCCACATCAGTGTGGTGGCGTCTGGACGCGACGGTTACCAGACGTTACCGAGCAGAGGTACGTGGAGCCAGTGGGACGGATGTATTAAGCTGTAACGTATACTGTGTGTTATGTTCATACATTTACACTCGCGGTTGGATTTATGGCGAAGAACAGTTTTAATGTTTGCTGGCTTTCCCCTCAGGAGTTGCTGGCTCCTCGCTCAGGCTGAACCAGTCTTCGAGCATTTCCTCATATGTGACCCTCCGAAGACCCGTCTCAGCTGCCGACGTGAAGGTCAGGCCCAGAATTCACCAAGAATCAAAGAGTGTTTAGAGTGAATGAAAGCAGAGGAGTGACAGCACAGATAGAGTAATAACTTCAATTCTATATCATGAAATTCATTAATTCATTCATTGAAAGTTAAATGTTTTGATGTTGGGAGTTCACATTAATACTTTCTGCCTCGCTGAAGTCTTCCATCAAACCCAGCTGGAAGAGTTCACCTGTGGGAAGTCAGGGAGGGATTATGTTGCTATTTCTGCGCTAGAGATTTGAAAGAATACAACGCTCTGAAAATGTGTCACAAAAAGTGATTGTTTGCCGAATAGTAATATTTGAGTTCATTATTTTTTAAAGCCATGATGAATCAATGTAGCAAAATAAAAATGTTATTTATAATTTGTGCAAATAATATAATATAATACATCTTTGTGATCCTTTAACAGCGCTTCAGGACATTTTTAATTTATACTTTCCACTATTTAAAAACTACAAAAGAAATCAGAAAAAAAGTACATATTTTGAATCAATCAGACATGAAAAACCTTAAACTATCATATCTTAATATTAGAACTTTAATATCCAATAATAATATACATACAAAATAATGCTAAATAATAATATTGAATAGCTGCTGACACCAATGTATTCAAATTATGAATTATTATTAAGTAAGCATTATTCTGGTGAAGACAAACAAGCTTTTGTCTGACTGGACCAAACAGTTTACATTGTGCATTTGAATATTTCTATATAATCATTATGTATAATCTCACAAATGTCTGTTGTGAAAGCTGAATTGTGCCATGTTCCTCTTTCATTCCTCATTAACATTAGCTCTCACCTTCATGTTGTTTTCATTTTTCCCCACTTCTCTGCCTTCTGCTTGTATCTTCATCTGATCATCTCTCTTTCCTCCCGCTGCTCTCAGGAGAGACCAAAAAGTGCCTTGGAGCGTCTGTACTCCGGGGAGCCGGCGCAGCAGCAGCAGCAGCAGAGGGGGAAGATGAGTGCCGACGAGCAGCTGGAGAGGATGAAGAGGCACCAGAAGGCCCTCGTCCGCCAGCGCAAACGCACCCTGAGCCACGGGGACCGCCACGCCTCCCCGTCGTCGCGCTGCTCCTCCTCGTCCTCGCGCCCGCTTTCAGCAGACTTGGGATCAGTATGTTACTAGAGCAGTATCACACGTCACACTCTCACGCATGACGACAACCCAAACAGAGAGTGGCGGTCTCCAGTAGTGAAAACGTGCCTTTACGTAGCGTAGCCAGAGTTGATAGCACATCAAATTAGCCCAGTAATGCATTTGTTTGCCTGGCTCTGTGTAACTGTGCTTAATGCATGCATGCTGTTCTTTACGCCTTTTTCACAGCGGACGTTTTGACTCGTCATCGTAGGGAAAGCACAGTTCTAATACCATTAACAACCCAGTGTCCCAGTAAGCCACGGCAGTGGGACAGTGAGCCAGCGTCAAGGATGCTGAAGCAGCTAAATGGAATTTTTGTTTTTCACTCTTCTGCTTTTCCTACTCTGACATGTCAAAATGTCTTCCATGGAAAAAAAACTCTACAGTTAGATAACAGTTTTCTTCACACTTACTACTTGACTATAGCACAAAAGTGTACAAGTTCATTTAAGTTCAGTTCATTCCATGAATAGGGACGGTATTGTTTCCCTAAGTCTTTACAAATAATAGATCATGCCAATCAAACACATTCACACCAATTACCACAGACGTAGGCCTTCAATTCCATCTACTCCTCACATTCATGATATTCTTTCCCCATAATTACTTGTAATAGACACAAAAAATGTGCTTTATCCATTCATTCTCACCTCGCTGACATTTCCTTTTCTCGCCTTTGGTTGCTTTCACTCTGACAGTATGTTTTAACCAAACTACCACACTTCTTTCACCCTTTTGGTAGTGGTGCTTTCTGAACGTCAGTTAGACATCAATGCCTGCTGATCCTCAATTAAGTGCTGTTTCTGTCTCTAAGCTGTGTGTGTGTGTTGTGTGTGTGTGTGTGTGTGTGTGTGTGTGTGTGTGTGTGTGTGAGAAAGTGCCAACTTACTTCCTACTGACCAAATCATTGACTTACGCTGAGCTACACCTATTTAAGCCTATTCATCTCAGATTATTCATGGCATTTTCTTTTTAATTCAAGTGAAGATAGAGATGTTCTTGGGTGTTTTTGGGTCGGGCCTACTGTCCCATTTCCCAGTCTATTTGAGAGGAAGCCTTTTATTTAGACAATACTAATATGTACCAAGCCCATTTCATATCAAAACGTAGGTGAAGTGATTTCAGTGTTTGCTCAGTTTGCTTTCTTTTCAAATGTGAATGTTTGTAAATGAATAAACATGAATTTCTAATGGACTCATATTGCCATGTTTTTTCTTTTATTTATTGTATTTTCCCCCCCTCTGAATACCTGCGATGTGGTGGTGTTTGGTGAAACTGTCGTCAGTGTGACTGAAGTGGTCTTTCCTGTTTGTGCAGCATCGTGATGTCTTATTAGTGTTGTAGAGAATTTACATGCATGTGATTTGAGAGCATGCATACTCAAACAATGCATGTTCCCTCTTTTTTTAAACCTTTTTCACACCTGTACACACATTCACACACTGCATTCATCAACATATTAGCATACCAGTGATAACCAGTGTGCTGTACAGTACTTATGCACGAAGGCAAGTGAAACAAGTCATTTTCAAATTTACTGGATAAGTGCTTAATGGCAGCATCCTGTACTGTGTTTCAGTCTGTATTTTTTGTCTTTGTGCGTTCGTCCAGTGGAAGAGAGAGCAGGACTTTGACCTGCAGTTGCTGGAGAGGGCTGTTCAGGGGGAGGAGGCGCAGGGAGTCAGGAGCGTTCAGGGGGAGGAAAGACCTCCCGAGCACAAAGAGAGACCGCGCTCCCACTCCGACGAATGGCTCCCCCTGCGCTCCACAACCCCGTTGAGCCACGAGGTCGACCTGGAGCCGCTAGACTATGACCTGGACCTCAACAAGGAGGTACGTTATCTTTGTCTCAGTGAAGAAGTACAGCAGATGTGTTAAATGTCAATACATAAATACAGTTATTGTACAGTAGATGAAAAAACTAGAGTGTATTCACAGTCCAAAAGGTTGTGAATCCGGTTTTATACTTTGATTTTGAATTGCAGAAATTCAAGAATAACTGTTCCAAATTGCTGTACTACAGTTTGCTCTGCCAGCTTTTATCATAAAAACGGAGCAGTGCAGAGTTGAGTTGAACAACCGCTGAACGGCTGCAGCATGAAGTCGATGATTTCCTGCTCTAATGTCATCCTACACGATACACACAGTCTGTCAGCCTGCACCTGATTGCAGGTTTTATGAAGGCAGGTAGTGGAGGATACAAGACATTTGACATTTCACACATTTTCTATTGGAAATCACTTAGAAAACACCAGAAAACTAGATTAGCATGAACCAATTGAATCCATACTGCATGCGACGGTATGTATTTTGTAATGGCAGCTGTACCTAAAGTAAAAAAAAAAAAAAAGAAAACGTATATGGGATTCGGAACGCAGTCTATATCTGTTTTGTGTAGCTTTCCAAGCCTCAGAAAGTTTTGATCCCAGAGCGCTACGTGGACTCGGAGCCCGAGGAGCCTCTCAGTCCACAGGAAGAGGAGGATCGTCACCGTAAGGTGGAGCGCATCAAGAGCATCTTGGCCAAGTCCAGGTAAATCACATGAAATCACACTGATTTTTGCAATGAAGTGCTGGTCACAAACAGCTGATTCCTGCAGACCTGTCCTTGAGCAAGGCACTGGGCTCCGACGTCCCTGCAGAATGGCACGTGGCAAGAGAACGGCCTCACAGTAATCAATGCATTTCCACATGATTACCAATCCATCATGTTTCGTCAATGTGGTGTTTTATGTCTTTGTGAATGGGGCAGTGTGCAAAACCTCGCCCCGCCGCTGACTGTGGACAAGCCGGACGTCGGGCTCGTGGCCCTGGACTCGGCTCTGCAGGAGCAGGAGAGGATCATCACCATGTCCTACGCCCTCGCCTCGGAGGCTTCGCTCAAGAGCAAACTAGTCACAGGTTGGTCATCCTCCCTTTTCTAAATGCTCTCCTCTACCTTTGAGCCTGTAGGTGTCAGAGGTTTTACATCTTTGCTCTTTAAAGTATATAAAAATCATTATTCCACAGAAACACTTAGAGAAATACCAACGCTCACCAGCGCTGCCGGTTTGAGTCAAATTTCTCCCAGCATCAAATTGACATCGTTTTGGTTGAAGAAGGGATAAAGAGGGCGAAGCGGCCTTTCAAGAATGCCCGATTGATGGAGTGGAGATGAGAAGGGTGTAAGGTGCAGAGTCAAGCAATAAGGCTGTTCATTTCCTAATAAGTGAACATTATTCCTGCTTAGGAGCTCCGTTAGGCTCTAATTGCAATCCGTGTCGAATCTTTCAGACGGGGGGAGGAATAGGTTGATGAGGCCATTTTGTGTGCTGATCAATGACCCAGTCAAACTCCACTCTCCCTCCGCGTAGCGTTGCCGCCGCTTTGAACGCCGCTCTGAACCTGCATTAAAGACAGTGCGCTCACTTTTCATCTCTTTCATACACTACAGCATACTCTAGTTCGTTTTCACTAGCAGATTGTCAGCCTGTCTGCCTCGCTTACACACACACACTCACACACACGTATATCTGTCACACACAGTAACACTCAAGCTGTCAGCATGTGTGGAAGCTTAATATGCACAGCGAGGCAAAGTCAACAATTATAACATTATTTCCAGCATAGAGAAATGTCAGGGAATATAACTGGTGGCATCTTATCAGCGGAGAGCGAATCAATGACTTCCTCCTCCTTTGGTGTTGAAGTAAGGTATGCTGGTGCACGTTCAAATCCCCAAATTAAAAGAGGGGTTTTTTCGTGTTTTTTTTGCACAAGAGACTTCAATAATGTCAGCATGAAAGCAGGAATATGCATCTCTGGTATTATTGTACAGTCTATATTAAAAACGCTGTTTATTATTGTGTGTAAACCATATCTACATGTATCGTTTCACATTCCTGCATCAGAGGGGCTCAATCCTTAATCCAACCTTTACCTGAAACTGATTTAGTAATCAATTCATCTATATAGTAATTGTTTTCAAGCAAAAGTGCCAAACTTTTGCTCGCACTGATGGTCTGACAAACAAAACAATGTCTGGGAGAATATATTTGGCATTTGATTTGAGAAAATCAGTGGCAGGTTATTTTATAAGAAAAATGAATAATGGTTGTTGCCCTCAAATTCATACATCCAGATTTTGACGGTGTATTGTGCTATTTTGTGACATTTCTTGGAATCTCCATTTTTGTGGTTTCGCACTTCTGCTTTATTTTTCATCACTGAATATGATTTAGAGTCGGTTAAAACCTATGCAGTGAGACAGTAGAGATGTCAGAGATTGGTTTCTATACTAAGATTGTAACTATAGTTTTATTTATGAAATAAGCTATTAATTATTTCTTTGAGTAATTCAATTTAGTCATCAGTGCCAAGGTGACATCTTTAAATAAAAAGGTGTTTATTTATTGGATTAACAAAAACATAGACATCCGTATTGGTTATTTCAACAAATATAAAGTTTTAAAACTGACTTTCCATAAAAACAATATAAAAACAGTGATATAAATAAAACACGTTGTGGTTCCCAAGCAGCCTTGCACCGGGCCATCTGACTAACAAACCCATGTTGTCTCCTCCCTCTCTGGTTTTCCTTCTGTCCTCTCCTCCGTAGTTCCACCACAGGCTAACATCCCCCCTCCTCCGCCCCCACCCCCTCCTCCGCCTCCTCCGCTGCCTCCTCTTTCTCCTCTTCCTCCTGCTCCTCCTGCTCCTCCCATATCTCTGGCGCCTCCCTCTCCTCTAAGCAACGGAATTCACTACACGTTTGTGTAATCGGGGAGATGAAGTAAGGCCTGGCTGCATGTTTTTCTTACGGTGCCGATGTTTCCGAGGCCTCGCTAATTCTCTGTTCACGCGGGGCTCCTGTGTGCTTTGCACCTCGCCGCATGCTCGCCGCTCTGTTGTGATTGTGGGAAACGCATCTCGTGGAGGCGAGGGAAGCCCTGCCTCTGCTCCCATTATAATCAAAACAAACATCTGCAGGCAGTCTGCTCTTCCCACTGTGATAATTGTGTGTAAATTGTTTTCTTTTTTTTCTTCTTCTCTTTTTGTACCACTGCCAAAATATTTATGAATGGTTGTGGGAAGAAAGGAGCCTGACTGTTTGTAGCATTGTGTACTGTATAATTACCAAAAAAAAAGAGGCACCTTTTGATTTAGCATCTTGACAGTTCAGTAGTCAGCACAGCTGTATTCACAGCACCAATTAGCTCCCCATCTGTAGCCTGGCAGCGATAAGTCAGGTGGTAGATATCATTGTTGTTGCTCTTAACGCAGGAGAGGGGGGGTTGTGTCATTTTACTGTCTCGTTAAACAACTTTAATCCATCAACCAATCATGACAAAATAATTGAATACTAAATTTAATTTCTGATTTATTAATATGGCTGTTTGCCTTCCATGGATGGATAAGAAATACGTGCATGAATATCAGATGCACAGTAACAAAGTGCCCTGCTAGCTGCATTTGACCTTTGACCTTTTAGTGTCATGGAGCATTCATGTCAGGAGAAGTGAAAGCATGACTTGAGAGCTTGTATGGCTGCATGCTTTACTGTGGCTGACTTTTTTTTTAACCTTTATTTACCGTAGCTGTTCAGGTGTGCTGGTTTTGGAGGGCTGTGGCCTGTAGTGGGTTTGTAATGGTTGCTTTGCCACTTAACTGTGTTAAGTACATCACTAAAGATCAGAATGACGTAAAGGATCCGCCAATGGATGTATTTTAAGTGAGAGCATCCCTATGGGTGGCTATCAAGTTACTTTACTGTTAACAATTGTAGCATGTCTGCAAAAGTGTTCACCAGCCAGCGGAGGAGTAATCTATAAACAACTTGTTTTAATTGAAAATTTGCAAATTGAGGAAAGTTATGAGAGGATTTATCTGTGTGCACAATGAATGTGTCAGTTCAAAATGTAGAAAGTACTGCTTATATTTATTTAAATATTCATTTGTTGGCTGCATGGCTGCTGTTTATTGCATTTTTATAATATTTAAACATTGTTCTTCACTCCGACTTTTAGTTTAATGAGGGTTTAATGTTGACTTTACATTCTCTACTACATGTCGAATGGACACATACTTAATGCCTTATGTGTTTTCAGTTGTGGCGCATGAACAGGAACAAACTCCACGAGAGCCTTTCTTTTTGTGGATTCATTCACACGAGGGTCAAAAAACATAATGAAAGGAAATCTGTAGTATTATTTAATTTTGATGAATTCCTTTGTCCAGATTTCTTAGTTCATCTCTCTCTCTCTCTCTCTCTCTCTCTCTATCACTTCTCAGCACAAGCGATTTCTGGACACTGAGGTGCTACTCCACAATGACAAAACAAATGACTGCATTCTGCAAGAAAACTAGCATTTTTCAGACATTTGCACCTTCCCATGCAGCAGTACAAGAGCTGTACTAAACATTTAACCTGCTCTCTGAGGCTCACGCAGCACCGACGCGTCAAAATCTCTGGTTGCAGAAAGCGACAGACGGAAGGCTTTGCAACGGGAGCTGCTTATTAACTACGGACGTGTCTAACAAACGTTAATCTCCTAATAATATTTTCTACATGTTATTGCACTTTGAATTGTACACTGTATCATGTTTTCAAGGTATGACTGGGTTGCTTCTACTTGCAGTGTGATCTCAACGGGGGAACTTGTTTGTGTTTCTGTTTGTTTTGGTCGGGTACTGAATGTTAAGATCAAGAGGTACTAAATGTGTCATGATGGTAGTATTTTTGTCAAAACTCAGATAATATTCTTACACCAAACCACTTGAATATCATACGTATGTACCTGTAGCACTGCCAGTCTCCTTTTAGCTTGCCAAAATGAATTTTTATTTTTGCTTACATCGGGATGAGAATAACCTTTAACATATTTTCTGTATGACTGGAGAAGGTTGCACAATTGAAATTTATAAAAATGTGAATATTAAAGATATTAACACAATATCTCATTTACGGCGTACGTGTCTTTTGAATGATTTCCTTCCACGAGTTGTTCAGCTGCCCGATTACAATGTCGCACCAGCTAAAAGAATACAATTCTATGATGTTGAAAGGAAATCTACGACCTTCTGTGTCTGACACACAGCTTTCACTGCCTTGGAAATAACTTGTTTGAGAAATGAGTTTACGAAAGGCAGCTTTTACTTAAATGAATAACTTTTAACCTAAAATGGCCTTTGTTCCTTATTACGTGTCGGCGATGCATTTATCGACCATATCTTTATTCTAATCATGTACAAAGGAAGAGTACAAAATGTGCACTCATTACAGCTCCGAGATTCCCTTTGAACCTCCACATTGATTGACCTGCGAAACTTCATTCTATTATTTGAAAAGGGAACCAAACTATGGCATGCTCAAAGGAGGTGAACTTTCAATACAAAAAAGAGAGAGGGAGAGAAGCTTCTTGAAATGTTTCTTAAGTTCAAAGCTTTTTCCATCTCAAAAGGGCATTTTTAATTCCGTGTATTTTCAACCAAGAAGGTGGATACTAATAACTCTGGATTCTGAAGTACAGAATTCATATCTTTAAATCATGAACTACGTCTCCATTGCAATTGTAAAAAGAAAAACCTCTGAGAAATACATGTATTGACCTTCTGATTCGAAAAGAAAAGAATATAGAAAGAAAATTGCTTCTCAACAGAACGTTGCCAAAACGCTGCAGTTCTCAACCCAAATATTTCTCATGTTCCGTCTACGGTGAATCCCCCTGGAGCGTGGGATGCACACACTTTGAACGGATGTGGCAGCCACGCCCTCCTCGCCTGAGAGTGAGCCGTTGTGTTGCCTCCCGAGTGACATCTTTATCCTTAATTGGAGAGTAATTACTTTCACTTGCCTGCACCACGCCGCCCTTTGAACACACCTGAGAGAGGAGGCTGCACCTCCCTCGGCAGCCACCTCCTCCCTGCCTCCGTCCCTCCTCCAGGGGCCTGCTGGCCCTGGTGGCTGGGAGACCCATCGCCTCCTCTCTTCTGCTTATTTTGCAATAAAAAAATGGGATGTTTTTCCCTCCTCCTGCAAAAAAAAATCCACCCTCCACTGAGGATTGTGGCATTTCCATGTATTGACGTTTGGCTGGTGGTTCATATACATTTGTTATTCTATGCTCTGGACTTCAAAGAGAATGAAAGAGGGCCTATTATGCTAATTGGGTCCTGTTGTGTTAAACGCAATCAAGGCCTCGCACATTAATCCTTAACTAAATGCTTTTTCTTGGGATGCAGAGTGACTGAGACACGTTCTCAGTGTCGTGACAGGGATGTTTGTTAGAGAGGCGTTTTTGTGGAAGTGAATAAAAGATAGTAAGCAGGCTGCGGGAAATGAAACGTCTCATTTTGAATCACAAAAGTCGGAGTAGCCCATCCCAAGTTAAGTGACACAGGGCAGGTTATGCTTGGGTTGCTTTTTCTTTTTTTTTGGTCCGGTTTCCTTGTCTATGTTGAAAGGAAGAGCCCATTGAGACCCTGCTGAGGAGTCTGACCTTGTTCTCAGGTCCATATTGTTCACCGCGCCGCACACTGCTGCGTCTAACATATTCACACTTTTCCCCTGATGGCCGAAGAGAAAGGAGAACTCCTACACTGATTCCCAGTGATACATATTTCCATCACATAAATATTATTGTTGCTTGCCGTGAATGTCTGAGGATTAGATTACAGTGGAAACACGGCCGGCGCCTCCTTTTGTGCACTGTGGGGATCCGGGATTGTAGTCCAATTGTACAAATACAAAAAACCCAAGGAAGCCGATGCAATAGGTGCTTTGATTTCAAAATAGTATTTTATGCTGTTTTATCATTTTTGAGCTCCATATACGGTACATTTTTTAATATGGAAGAAATGGAATGATGATTTGTTGAATAATTGAAGAGCTAGGAATCACTGAATATTCTTCCCAACGTGCGTGCACACTATAAAAAGAATAGAGAGACGGCTGCATTACATGCTGCGCCACGTTGACCGAACTATTTGCAGTAACTAAAACAATGCCTCCGTGTCATCTTCTATTTCAAAGCTCTTCACAATTGCAATATCATTCGGGAGATGATGCAAATGTGGAAAATATTAAATATTGAATAACGCGTTTACCCGGCTTAATATATTAAACAGCGAGAGAACACAATTCCTAAGACATAAATGATTAAGTGTGTGTTGAGAAAGTGCTGTGTTACATTAAACAATGCATTAAGCTCTTGTCTCTTAAACGGAAGGCTTTTACATTACCTACAGTGAATTTGTACATAAAAGCAATTGCTTTGTAAATGAACCAAAACGCCCCTGAGCCTCCTCTTTAATGTAACCACACACTGTGTGAAATTTACTATGTTCGGTGACTCAAATAGAAGACTACAAATGCATCCATGCATCTACAGAACACTATCATGATGCATGTCTTTTCTGTTTTTTAAAAAATACATCAGTAATGAATGAATTCAGAAGAATCATGTTGTTACTGTTAGGCCATAACTTGAGATGCATTTGACCTTAAAGCGCAAAGGTCAAACAACAATTCTTAATTTTGGAAGATTCTTGATCGGGCCTCAAATAACACCATCTATACCATAAATAAAGTGTATCCATGAGTGCTACAGAGTTGATATTTGTATTACTGTTGGCACAGGCTGCATGATGGTGTCCCTGGTAAGTATATAATTAGAATTGGCATGTTGCACTCCTTATTTCAACATGATTAATCAGTGGTTCTCTGTTAACTTGAAAGGAAATATTAGATCCTGACTAAACTTTGATGAAATCCAGAGTTACAACTAAGAGATTTGGGTCAACTAATGAGAGCAGAGCGTCCCACTTTGTGAGTCCAGTTGGGAGAGAGGGGCGATTTGCATGTATGCAAATGGCGTTTGAGTTAATTACATAACTTGGCATTCAAATAACGACTATGTCGTGTTGGCGGCGGTTACCGTTGCAGCCGTCTCACCGGTGGTCACTGAGGTCGTGGAGGATCTTCTCACATTATGTCACGCATTTCCACTATTTATAGAGCATGCAACAACAAGTTCAGACGAGGCTTCGACGTGATGGGTGACTGTTTACAAAGACCCAACTCAGCATGTGTCTGTATCCATAAACAACACGTTTAAAGCGTAGAGGTTCACTGTCACGAGGTTAAAAGAACAGAGCTGCCTCCCCGTCGAGCCGAAGGTCTGCAGCTTTATGAAAATACAGCTTCCCTTCCATCCATGAGCCATTATGCTTGTAAGCATCTCCACCACTTAATGTGAGCGGAAAAAACAAAGGTGTGTCTGCTCAACGGCACGTAAAGGCAGGGTAGTAGCTACACACGCTGATTAAGAATATATGAATGTGAATATATGAATATGAATTGGATATCCCTCAGTTTTAATAATGAATATTTCTGATGTGATTATACCAATCCTTTGTAGGTTAGGGTTAGAGTTTAAATGATGGAGGCTAATGAATAGCAGCTCTGAGATACCGGCTCCTAACAGGTTTAGAGCGTATTGTGAAGCACCTATGAACTGTTTGTTCGGCTGTGCAGCAGCTTTACTGCTGTTTAGAAATGTATTGAAATAGACTGAAGAGGTGGTTAAACAGTGGATCACTACAACCATGTTAAACCACATATTATCTGTTCGTACACCAGTCAGCTGCTAACAAAGACACTTAAATAATGTCATATATGCATACAAGTGCGTCATAGTAATACATACTAAATAGGTTAGTGTTAAAGGGAGTTATCCCATATCCTGACATGCTTTAATGCCACGCTCAAAGGTTTAAAATAGAACTTCTTTAATCCTCTGTTAATTGTGAATCCTCATTGAGAATACAAATCACTGTACTCTTAAGCATGAATCAGCTGCACACCTTTGAAACCTGTTCTGGCTGCAATGTAATCAAAGCACAGCCCCCCCACCCCCTCTCTCTCATCCTCACTCACTGACTGAATGGTGTTCTCTAATTAACCATGCAGAACAGGAGAAGAACACATGTTAATTTAATGTAACAAAAATGTTGATTTTCATGCACTCTCCTTTTCAAATATTTATGGGCTAGACTTGAATTTCAAGATGCATCAAAGACTCACAGGGTATGCAAATGTGTCTGCCTTACCCCCCAACAAGTTGCACTGTCTTTTTGCTCTCTCCGTGCAGGCGTCGTGCACTCCACCATCCACCCATCCGAGCTATAAAGAGGAAGCCATTACAGTCACCTCTATAGAAATGGTAGTCTATATTTGAGGGCTATCCGGTGCCCCGTCGGCACCTGCTCAGCTGCACCCACATGTAATCACGCCTCAGTGTTAAACCCTGGTGGTAAATCCCACAATAGGCAAATACATACCGGCCATGTCTTTCTGCATCGTTTCCCCCATGATGCAAAATAACATTATTCTCAAAGCTGCATCAATGCAGTCAGAAAAAAAGTGAGCATGTGTCGTGATGAACCACATCCAAACACCAGGCAGTTTAACCTTAAAATAGCCTGAATGTTGTCATCCAAAAAAACCCTGGTTTTGTCTCTTAACTCTGGGGTTTTCAGACCTGGAGGGTGCGCTTCCCGCAGTGACCAAAAGGTGGCGTATGAGACACGTGAAACACACGATCCAGTCCACGGTTGAGTCCGCTCCTGAAGACACTCCACGCAGAGCAGATATGAATCATCATGCATGGATCCGAAAACTACGGTTAGATAGGAACAGGGTTATTTATAATTAAACCACACGGAGGTGTTTGACGTTAGGTTTCAGCTAAGGTGGGGTTTTTTTTTACATTGTCGAATCTCAGGAGGCTTTCCAAGTGTCCGCACAACTACAGAAAAAGTTTCCTTTTTTTGACGGAAAGGTAAGTCTTTCTGTCTCTCCATTTCTCATTTCTGCACTGGAATTTGCACGCATGCTGTAGAAACAACCACATAAAGGAGGGTTAACACTGACACCAAAGAGGCAGTGGATGGAGGTGCTGCTTGATGGAGATGTGATGCGTTTTATTTCCCTTTGAACAACAAAATAAATAAAAAAAAAGAAGAAGAAGAAGGGGGTAAAGTGAGGCGCACGGGAGTCTGAGCTGATACGGTGTTGTGGAGATGAGTTGTGTGGCCAATTCTCTCTCTCCCTCCCTCTCTCACTCTCTCTCTCTGTCACTCACTCACTCCCTCTCTCTTTCTCTGCTTCTCCTCCCTCTTGTAGCTTCTATGTGACTCTGCAGTTAACAATCAGAATTTCCTCCTGCTGTCTGCTCTCTTTGTAAGTAACTTTCTTATTTCTATTATCTAGTCTGCTGTTATGACACTGGATGCCGAATAGCGGAGTCACAGTGTCTGCGGTGCTTATTGGGCTTTTTAATCTATCTTTTTTTTGTTGGTGGTTCTTACAAAATGCTGCTGCTGATTTTTTTTTTTTTTTTTTTTTTTAAGATTACAACTGTCAACTTGTCAACTCACAACTCTTGACTTTCTACCGTGACTCTGATTTGTGCCTCTTTTTTTTTCCCTATTGTGATTTATTGTGTGTGTTTGACATCTTTGGGCCTCCTCCAGACACAGCTGATCATTTCAAACACATGCTCATTCAATACAGATAAGTGTCTCATTGTAAAAGCATCTGTTTGGGCGAATGATCCGCTGGGTCAGCCGCTGGATCTCCGCTTTCATTTCACATGTCAAGCGGACGCGTTTGAAAACACAATACAGGATTTTTATTTTTAATTTATTTTTTATCTGTGTGACTGTAATCGTTCTTACATTATACTGATAATGCAACAACGTACTGATGCAACACATTGATTGTTTTAGTTATTTGTACTGTGTTGAAACCCTTTATGAGATTTTATTTCAAAAAGGGAAATAAATTAAATGTATCCAAATAAGTTAAATATGATGCAGTTAATTTACATTTTCTGTTTTTGCGATTACATACTTTACATATTCGGTTTAAGCAATTACACACCAGACATTTTTATTTCTAAAATCGGTTTATTAATCTAAATGATACGCCCCCAAACCGACCCCTTCCTGAGGATAAGTCTTTTATTTGTAACGTTTTCTTTGACGGTAATAATGTATTGAACTATTGATCAATAAGCGGCGTTAAAATAATTCTTCAACATCCTGCATGCCGAGAGGAATTTATATGTTAGACGTACTTTTTACAGGACAACCAGTGAAAAACAATTCCTTTAAATTCTAGAAAAGCTGACGTTAACTTCCAGTCCATGAAATTTGCAAATATCTGCAGAGAAGCTGGGAGACATCTGGGTCGCGTGGCAATAAAAAAACAACAACTTCTTAATAAGAACAATATTTTGCAGCTTTATGTCAGGTGAGGATTTAATTTCTGCAAATAAATGCCGAGTCTAAACGAGTCCCTGAACGCCTCTTGCCTGCTCTCGTGATCTCTCGTCAGTTGGACCTATTTTCCTCTGTAGAAACAGTTTTTTTTTTTCCTCCTTTGAAGTTGGAGAGGTCAGCGCGTTATTTGTCCTCCGACAAAACAAATACAAAGTGTCGCAGTGTCACTGAAAGGAAAGGTGCAGCATCTTTAGAATGGGGGGGGAAAAAACTCACCCTGAACTTCTCTGCACCTGTAAACTGATGTTCATTTAAATCAGCTTATTAAAACGACTAAACTGCGGGCAGTTGCCGCCACCCCCCCCCCTCGTCTCTACTTTCATTTCGCAACAAATCTCTCTCTCCCTCTCTCTCTCTCTCTCTCTCTCTCTCCCCTCTCCCTCTCTCGCATCTCTTGTCTGGGAGGAGGAGGGGGGAGTCCTGCCTCTTTGCCTTCCTCAGATCAATGCCCTGGCCACTCACTTTCTGATGTTGCACGACGGGAAATGCTTTGAATACTTGCGACATGGCTGCGCGCATTGATTGCCAAGATTGACAGCAGCTCTACCCATCGTCTTCTCTTGTCTGAGTGAGCGAGTGAGAGAAGAGAGAGAGAGAGAGAGAGAGAGAAGAGAGAGAGGGAGAGAGAGAGTTAAAGAACAGACAGGCGAACAACAAAAGGTACTTGTAGTGTTGGACAGCTGAACTTCACAGAGAGCGTACGGGATCCCCTCATATGGCCCCGTGTGAGCACGCTTAAGTTTTCGCTCAACAGATAGCTCCGCGTTCTGCAGAGAGTAGTCTAGTCCGGTAGTGTTTACGCACGGGGAAGGACGCCTCCGCATCTCCTCCACGGCTCAGGTCATCAAGGTAAACACGTTTGCTCTACTTTTCACCCCGCTCTGTGTTGCTCTGATATATCTGCCACCCTCCGTGCTTCTGCTGCTGGTTCCCTAAAAGTCGAGCGCGCTGTCAGCGAGGCGTTCCGGCGCGGTGCGCGCATTTCGCTTCACAACTATTTCTTTTTTAATGTTTTTTTTTTTTTTTTAAGAAAAGTTATTTACGCGTTTGAGCGCGCGCTGGTTTCAGGCAGTGACAGTCAAACTTTCAGTGTTGCCATTATTTGACGCGTCGCCCAAACAAGCGGAGCACACGCGAGACGAGAGAGAGAGAGGGGGGAGAGAGAGATAGAGAGAGAGCATACGGAGGAGCTCGGCTTCACCCCACAGTCGTTCAATTCAACTTCGAAACTTCACCAGAACTAAACTCCGAGGCGAGCCGAGCCACCTCCCGAAGGTTTGAAATCACGTTTGTTTGTTTTCTTCTTCTTCTTCTTCTCTTTGTTTATTTCAGCAGCGTGACGCCGCGCGAGCCGCCTGTTTCGCTCCTAAACTCCAGCGTTTAGACCGAGCCGGACCGCCACCGCAGATAACGCGTTCGCTAAAAACAAGCGGCGGTTCTCACCGGACTGTTTTGATATTTAAAAGGTGGACAGACAGTGTTTGTGTTGACATGTCCCGTAACTTTCTTCCGCTGGTGGCAGTTTCACTTGTGTCCACACAGCGGTACTATTCGTTGACAATGACGCGCGTCCCGGTAGGTTTGCTCTCCGCCTGCGAGGCGGACAAGTTAATTTGAAGCTGTCGCTCATGTCTCGTTATGCCGTTACACATCCCGGGGCTCTTTTTGTTGTCCTTTTTTTTTTTTTTTTGATTTTGTCACATTTTTTTTCACGTCAGAAACCCGAGTTGTGGCCACCGTGTAGCCTGGGAATCCGGTTCTCCCTTAACTTTCTCGGGAGGTCAGGGGAATTGACCTCTAAAGAATGCATAAGTCATAAATTAAATTCAACAATCGCACGGCTTGTCCATTTAGAGAACATGCACACGGACAGACGCGTTTCCATTTAAGTCCCTGACGCTCGCCGCTGCTAGACTCAACACAGCTCCTCCTGTCAAAAGTAAAAATTAATAAGGACACATTTTTTTCTGATATTGTGAAATATTTTGGACATGAAGACAATTCCGAAAATAAATCATCTGGCTTTAAAAAATAATTCATAATATTTATGTATTTTTTAACAGCATAATCTAAACGTTGGTCTATTTTTTGTGTCGGGAAATAACTTTTTAAATATATATATTACCCGTTAGGAAATATGAAATATATAATTTTTCCAGGTTTATAACACATGAGAGATTAAGTGAAAATCGCAGCGGTGGAGGGTGATAACGGCAGCGCGGAGATGGCCCCCTCGTTTGAAGATGTTTTTTTTTTTCTTCCAAAATTAGACCCGCTCCCCGTGAACAAAACGAGCCCCCCCTGAAGCGGCCGCGGGAGTCCTGATAACGTTTCCACAAGGAGAGACTCGGCCACGACAACACTCAGAAACTTCCTCGTTGAATCAAGCAGTTGTGTCTTTTCTTCTACGCTTTTGGGGGCCACACGAATAACACACCTGTGGCTAATTAATGGAAGCGACCTCTCCATAAACTCCCCCTCCAACAAAGCAACACGTTCCCGGGTAAATCCTCCTCCGCGGTGAAGTTTTCTCCCCCTGAGCAGTTGCTCTTTCTCGAGCCGTGTGAACGCAGGTTTCCTCATAAGGTAAGGCGGTTCTGGACACCAAATGCGAGTCTAAATGGCACATTTATAATTAGACTGCCCATTCAGCACATTGTCCTGATTGCTATACAGGGACACTCGGCTGTGTTTCTATAAGAGTTTGTCTCCGGCGGCTCGTGCGGGTCAGCGTGGCTCTCGCGAGGACACGGGAGGGGGGGAAAGCGGCGTCGGAGCGCTGTGATGCCACACAGACGCACTTGGCTCCTATTTGGCACAACGCACTTAATTTTTTGCGCAGATTTGAATGAATCACCTGCCTTTCCACGCTGGTGTGCAGCCGTCACACGCAACTCAGATGTACATTTTAATAATCGTGAGAAATGTTGAGTGACTTAAAATAATTCCTGCTGTTTTAATCAGTGTTGCCGGGGACAGATGTGCTTGCATTTTGCAGTAATAGTCGCCCATTCAAACAATAATTAGAAATCTAAAGACAAGGCTATTTGTTGTTATGTGATCCTTAGTACTGCAGGGCAATAATATCATATTAGTCACATTTCATACTGACTGGCCTTGCACATTTTCCTGTATTTTCAAGGACTAATCTGCGGGTGGATCTTGAGCTTCTTTTTTGTTGTTGCAAGACTGAGAAAAGCAGCATTTCCAACCTGGAGTCAGCATAAGATATAGACTCGCTGACGCTGAGTAAGTTCAAAGATTTTTAGGACTTTCATTTTGGCATGAAGGGAGAAGCCACCTGGCTCACTTGTCTAAACACATCCTGCACTCTGTCCAAGTCCAATGTCTCCCGTGTTGCAAGAGCAACTTTGCTGCTGGGAATCTTTTTTTTCATCATCATAAATTACAATTGGAGCCTCTCTTTTTTTATTATTTGTTTTATGGAGTGGACAGACATGTTGAGGATGAGCCCACCTTAAAATTTGTTTAGACTGAATGCCACAAACTACATTGACTTGTAGCTCTACGCTTGACTGTCCTGGTCATCTGAATGTAGGGTTTGTTTAAACCTAGCTCTTGTGCCAGCAATTAGTGGGATCAAAGGAAAAGGCAGGAGAGAAAGAGGGGAGGGAGAGAGAGAGGGAAAGGAAGAAGTTGTACTGTTTTAATATTCTTCCTCCCTCCTCATATTGATTAATGATTATCCTTTTGTTGTTGCTATTTACAGGTGAATGTTATATTTTGCCAGCAGTTTTTGACGGGGAATTTTATTCCAACTGTGACGATGCCTAAAAGTGAAAAGTCCCTTCATCAGTGTTGAGCTTGCAGGTCTATAGCAGTAATTGTGAAGTGTTTCACTGCTGGAAATCAAATGTTATTTCTCACCGTGTCGTGAAATGCATTTTCTGCAGGTTTCATTCCAGCCCGTTTTTTACGCTGACAAACTGAATTCTTTGAATTTAAAACCAATTCCAACTCACGATGAGCTGGTTTCACACGTACTTCTGCGATGGGGCTTTAAATAATGATGATGTGTTGCCAGTTGCAGTCTGATGGAGTAATGTCACAAACAATATCGGTAATATGCGTTTTACTGTATAGATTATTCCATGCAAATTCCTGAAGAGGCTGCGTCAGTCTCACTGGATCTGGATTTTTAAAATTCTTATAAATCTTGTGTGTGTGTGTGTGTGTGTGTGTGTGTGTGTGTGTGTGAACACATGAGTGATACTTTCCTTCTTTCAGATATTTTGAAAGAGAATGTCTTCACTCTTTATGTGGATAAACCATTGATTTTGATTTGAAATGTCAAAATGCAAAAAGCCACTCCGTCTCTCCCGGCTGCACGTCGATTCAGAACGCGTGTCTGAGACTTTGCATGTCGTGTTATTTTTCCATATATATATATATATATATAGTGTGTGTTGTGCAGAAAGACAGCTATTTTGCTCCAAGTGACAGGATGCTGCTGGGATGCGGGCAGGGAGAGGCAGACGAGGATGTAGAGGGGGGGTTGAGAGGATGCACAGGTACTGGTCTCCCTCTCTTTGTGGTAGTTGCGGCTGAGACCTGATGATAAACAAGATGAGAGGAGGTAAACAACAGCAGGCCTGGTAAAGGTGGAGGAGGGGGGGGCAGCAGAAGGGTGGAGGACTGCAGGAGATAATAAATGTGGCGGCACATGTTGTGACATCTGTCTTTCTAAGTGTTATCTAATTTGCCGTAGAATATTTCAACAATGATGAAAAGTGATGGGACCATGCCATAGCATTCCTTCCAGCGAGAAGTTTCTGACAAGTTGGTAACATGTCACTTCTGTCGCGATGCTTGATTTCCCACCGTGATCAGGCGTCACACATTAAATGGATAATGAATGCACGCGCGACGGCGCTGCATTTGGTCTGGCACATCGGGTTTCTGACGCCGCGCGGCTCGAGGAAAAGCCCCGGTGCAGCTGAGCTCTGTTTGGATGAAGTGGATTTGTGCTCGTGCAGAGTGGAAACGGTGGCTTTTCACAGTTTGCACCCGCTGTAGCTTGTTGTAGAAGAGAGATAGTGATGAAATCAGTGGTCAACTGAGTGATCAGGAGCAGACGGGGGAGCATCACCTCCACGGTGTCGCCGTCTGACATGAGAAGCTGCGAGGAAGTTGGGACCAGACAGACTAATGGGACACAGTGTGAGACACCAATGTGATGTGTGAGAAAAGGCATCTCAAGCCTTTGCATTTAGAATTTCATCCGGGTTCCTCCATGTCAAAGATTAAACTTGAGATCGTGGTATTTTTTCTATTTATATAGATTTTTTTTTTATAGAAACAAATGGCATCTCTATGCACCAGTGCTGACTGCACCACGTCAAGGGCAGGTTTTTTTTTTTTTCCGGCTGTGTTGGATGTCTGCGTCCCCCTGGCTGCTGTAATTGAACAGTATTGCTGACATTAAAGGATTACAGATGAAGAAAAAAAAAATCTAAATATGTGTATCTTCACAGGAACTGCTTAATTGCACAAGTAACCTAAATGGCCCATTTTGATCTGTATCATTCAATCTCCAACTGAAAAAATGTTTTTCTCAAAAATAATTGGACATTTTCTTTTAGTCCATAGCATAGTTGTGCATAATTAACTTTGACATCAAAATGCAACAGTCTAGGCTATGGTAAGTTTTTTTTTTCTTTCTTTTTTTAAATTGCACATTAATATGTAGAATTAATTGGCGGGGCCTTGGTGGCAGTGTTTGTGACACAGGTCTGGGACTGTAATCAGGTGGAGGAATTAGTCGGGCTTATTGTTTTTTATGAATCGGATGAAGATTTGTACAGTGGCTGTGTGAAGATGGTTGCCTTTATTTCCATATCAAAGAGGCATACAGTGCAGCCGGGCAGTAATTAAAATGTGCTGGATTTTAGAGTCCCTGCACACACACACACACACACACACACACACACACACACACACACTTTCTCTCTCCCTCATGCAAACATGAGGACACAAGCCTGAGTGTACACACACACACACACACACACACACACACACACATCATATGGACCAAGGCTGAGAGCTGTCAGGTTGTGTGAAAAGATTGCAGGTGGTTGAAACTGAATTTTAAACAAACACTCACGTCGGTCCATGTTCCCTTTGCAGATATTTGGCTCCAGAATCTAAAGCAGTTTTCTTTCCTGTGCTTTTTTTTTTAAATTGTGGCAACCATTTTGTTAGCTTCAGTTCGAGGGAACTGTGCATTATTATTATTTATTTTTAAATTTTGACTCAGTTTTCACTGACTGCAGTCACATTAACCTTCAATAAGTCACAGAGAAGTGATGCATATTTATCAAATCTTTTCACAGATAGACATACAGTCCACATAGCTTTGTTTGAGTGACCTTGCCAATGAATGTGGGGATTATTAACCATAAAAAAAGAGGCGAAAAGAGAAGAGGAAGAAGCTGTGATCTTTTGCCCCGAGTGATTTCAGTCCTGCTAGAATTGGAGAAGCTCTGAAGACCTGAGATTGTGTCTTGTGAGTGAACAAGGGAAAAGAGATTAGTGTAATGTGGGCTTTTGCACCATTCTGACACAAAAGCGTCACAACAAGCCTTTTCCTTGTGATCCCCCCCATTGTGCCTGGATCAGGTCCTCCCATGGGCAAGCCGCTGCCTCGGAGGAGGAAGCGTTAAAGGACTCTGAAAATATCCCTTTGCCAACATTGGCAGCTGTGACACTGAGAATGCTCATGTAAAATAATGTCAGAGAAGTCTTTAAAGGAAGAAGTAACACAGTTATCTTTTTGAATGTGCTTTTTAGTTATGAATTTTGTATCCATGTTACACGGGTCTCCTCTGTGTGAGCAATTAGACATTATCCAGTTGGTGGAGGTTGACAGGCGGCTCGGTATCTGCCGGCTTCATCTGACATGAGAAGTAAAATATGCTCCATAGTTGTGACGAAACCAGCCACTCTGGCTACTTTGCTCTCCGGTCCGGAGCCGTTTTCTTGGCACACGACGACTTGTTGGATCACATCGGCGACTTCAGTTTGGGTGTTTGTGCTCGTACGTTAGCAGGGATTTGAACACACGTTGGCGTATAATGAGCTACATGGCCGTAATGTGGCAGCGCTCCATGGTGCACAACGCCGCTCCACGTTTGGCTTCTCCAGCTTGATTGGCCGGTATTTGGAGGGTTGGAGAAAGAAGACCTTTGCAATATGGTCTGAGACACCATCTGCATATTCACACCATATTCACAACTTGTTGATTGCATCACGCTGTTGAAGGGAGGCCTCCAAAACAAAAACATACTTTGTCTTTGCTGTCGCTGAATTCCCAGCTCTGCAGAGTGTGTGTGTGTGTGTGTGTGTGAGTGTTCCTCTTTGGATGGAAACTAATCCTGATCAACCAGCTTGCATCATGGAGCAGCTACCGTGACATCTAAAAAGAGGCGAGGAAGTTATGGAAAAGAAAGGACGTATTAGGCCCGAAATCAGATTCCCGGCAGTTTTTCCTGTGGAAAATGCTAATGTACGATGCCAAAATTAAATCCAAGTGACAAAGACGGAGGGTGGGGGGGATAGATGGAAAGGGTCTTGTGGTTGAAGTTTTGATGAAGTTAACCATGGCATCTCTTGTTGCCTAGGTCTTTTGTTTCCTTGCTGAATAATTTCTTTTAACACTGACTTGGACGTGTTACAAGGCTTTGCCCTTAATGTGCATTATGAGAAAATGGCTTCAGCAGACCCGACCACAAGTTTCTCTCTCTCTCCCTCCCTGTCTCTTTGTTGTGTGTGTGTGTGTGTGTGTGTGTGTGTGTGTGTCTCTCTCTCTCCCTGAGTAAAGGAAGGGGGTGTTAGACCCTGTTGGTGAAAAGATGGGTTCAGAGAGACAAATAATGATGTTAGTGTTCATGTTCCCTCAAACCCGTCTGATGATGTGTAAGTAGATTAAACTCAGTCTCCTTTTTAGTCTTAAAAAAAAAAAATAGATTTTTGGGATTTCTGTTAATAGTTATTATGATTATTATTGGGTGGAAATGTATGCAGTAGTAGCATTGAAGCAGAGGGGGACTTTCACCATTTATTTCCAAATGGCACATTTTCCTCCACCTCACCAGTGCTGGTTCATGGTGAGAACTGGAGCAACATCACAACCATAACAGAGATGCTAATGCTGGGAAATATGAACTATGAGCTTGAATTAACAATCATACGCTTGTTCCTCGGAATTAAGACGTGTGCGCTTCAGACACAACTGTTGAAGACGTTGGAAACATTTTTGCAGAATCTAAAACTGCGCCCGAGAAAACCACCGGTTGGCTCACAGTGCACGCTTATAAGCAAAGTGCAGCTACAGTGAGGGAAGCCCGACTTGGAGTGCAAAGAATAATGCCAAAAAGAAAGTACCGTCTGTGATAATCACTTTCTTGAATGGGACAAAAAAAGAGAAATCTGCTGAAATGATAGAGAGAGCCTGTGGTTTGGCCCATGTAGTAAATTTCCCATGAGCCTCTTTGACAATCTGAGGGGATAGCCACTCTGGCACACGCCACCCGCCCACACACACACACACACACACACACACACACACACACACACACACACACACACACAGAGGAGTGCTGTTTCTGCCAGGCAGTATGGGTGTAGAAACCTCTGGGAAGGATGATTGACAGGAGGAGGGTGAGGATGCGACTGAGGGAGGACCGAGGGAGGATGGGAGGGGTCGTCCTGCCTGGACAACAGTGAGATTCCTTCATGTTTCCACTAGACGGGACGGTCTGTAAAATGTACAAAAACATTGCTGGGGAGAGTGGAACGACACCGTTGAAGGAGTATTATCGGCAAAAACATTTTTCAATTTACAAAAGATCTCTTGCTTTAGCTGGAATATTCTATGACCACAACTGATGACACTACAGGCTGCATACAATTAAATCCGAATGACCTCAAAACCCTCCCTCCTACAATTATGTTCGTATGCAGCTAAGTTGCGATTTATGTCCACGGTGGAAGCATGTTGTTCGCAGACTTGCTAGCGTAGTAAGTCACGGGGAGGAGGCACATGACTGCGACGCTGGAGACTGGGGTTTTTGCGTCCCATCACAGTTGACTTTTTGAAAACGTACCACGCTTGTGATGTTTCTGCCAACCTTTAACCATAATGTACTAACGCCGACCACAGTGTTTCTTTAACTCTAACCAAGTGCTTTTGAGTTGCTTAAACGTAACCATAAAAAATGTAATTACGCTTGCGTCGTTAGGAGTGGATATTGTAGCCGAAACAAATGAGGACCGGCGACAGTGAATACTTTGTAGCGGCGTTCAATGTAAAGGTTTCATATTAATTAAAAAAATACAAATAATATCACTGACAGCTTTACATTTCCTCAAACGTGTCACTTATTTGGAATAAGATGCATGTGAATAAAGACTGTAGACTGTTGGACCTGGCTGGTGCATGTACACATGCAGCAGGGCTCCGGCTGCGTTTCTGTGTTGGCGAGGAGGAAGGCTTCATGTCCTCGGTTCGGGGTGGGGTTGAAAGCAAACTGGGGAGGTACAATGTTCCTCCTCATCTTCGGCAAAGCTAAATTTATTGGTTACCATCTGCAGGGTGGAGGAGTTTGGGGTTGTGGCCAGGCCAAAGACAGGCTTCTAATTAAACAGTCATCATTATCAACTTGTGGTCAGTGATCATCATCCCCAACACTGGTTCCTCAAGATGAACACGGAGTCATTGAGGCTTTCTCTGCAGCCTGTGGCCGACTGAATTAGAATAGAAGACGACGAAACGGAGGGGAAAAGTGCTAGCGAGATTTCTCTTTCTTCTCTTGGCAGAGCGGGCAGCATGAGGCCCCGTGCCATATCCACTCAGGTTTAAACAATTACCCGACATCAGAGAATGCGGCAGGGCCTCGGCGCTGGCACAACCGTCATGCTTTTGACTGCCGTACTTGGGGCCGCGGTTTCAGACGTGGCCAAGTGTCACATGTAAGCGGAGCTTCCGATAATTTCAATTAGTGTAAGAGGGTGTGCCTGCAGTATCTGTATCGCTGCTGCTGGAGGAGCTTTCCTTTGAGGTTGACAGCCCCCTTAATATAGTATTTCTCGGTTTGATGTGTGAGTGACACAGAGGCGCTCCAAGAGGATGGCAAAATGGTTTATTAGGACCTAATTAGGGCTCTGTGATTAAAGGGGAAGTGACTGTGATTAGTAGACCTGCGGATGATGTGGAAACATGGATGAATATTCAAAGGAAAAAATTGTGCTGTATGTTAGCTGTGTGTGTGTGTGTGTGTGTGTGTGTGTGTGTGTGTGTGTGTGTCTGCTTTTGTAGAATATATACGAGCGCTACAACGTCCGGGCTGCCTCGGAGCAGTCGAGTTATGATATCATCACTGTAGCAGAGCCGCAGCAGAGGAACTTCACAACTTAGGCTATTGGGCAGAAAATAGACGAATAATATGCTCCGAAAAGCAGATGTTTTAGTGTGAGCATTCACCTGCTTCATGTAGGACTTGAGGAATTTGACAAGCAGTTCTTGTACCCAAATAGATATATCTTTTTTAAAAAATGTAGATCTCCGTTTGTTTTTTTTTTTGTTTTCCCCCCTGTCCGGCATGTAAGGGTAACGCTGCAGTCTTTCACAGCCAATTGAACATGAAACCGTGAGGAATGTTGTGCAAAGCCAGGTCGACTTTGGGAAGCTTAGGGCACGAGCGAAGAATCACACATTCTTGTGAACTTCAGCGTATGTAGTCTTTAATCAAAGAGATAAATGGCCTTTATTATTATTAGTTTTCACCGATGGAGAGATTAGCATTCGAGCTTCTTTCTTTTTCGCCTCACAAACTTCAAACTTTGTCCGATATGTGATAGCCACCGCCATTAGAAATCATTTATGGGAGCACTCTGACGGCAGGAGATTGTCAGCAGGGCCGTGTGATTTTTACAATTTCACAACTGACTTCCTCCTTAAAAAGACACAGGCTTACCTGCCTATTACTCCCTTTGATTTCTACAGTACATGCTTCTGCGCTCTGAGAGGTATTCATAATAAGCTTAAACTCCGCTGGCTTCATTGCTAAAGGGTGCTTATCTCTCAGCTATTCAAGAAAAAGAAGGGTAATATTTTTTCCAATTTCAACATTTTACTCTGTGGCCACTGTCTGCCCAAAACCCCGTTTAGGGGGCTGTTGTGGAGAGCAGGCATGTGCACACGCATGGATATATACGGACACATACATACATGCATGCACGCACACACACACACACACGGCCCATGGCAGTTCTTTGAAAATATTATTTTGCCATTTAAAAAATTGAAATGGTACAGCTGTGGATTTTTTTTTTTTTTTGCTGGATGGAAGTCCCACATTTCAGCACATTTATTCATATGTTTTATTCAGTATACATTTTAACTCACATTTGTAAAGGTTGCGGGAACCAATCTCCTAGTTTGATTTAAAAGTCTGCTGAGCTCATTTAGATGAAATTTACTGTCCGTTAGATTCGGATGAAAAAGAATCCCCAAAAAAGTGTTTTTCTTTTATTGCACAGATCATACTTACCTTGCAGCACTTATTGCGTGTTTGGACACGCCGTTAAATCTATTTACATTTTCATTTTGTCCCAATGGAATCTTCAAAGCATACTCTGCTTCAAAATGTATACACACATGTAATGTAAGATATACTTGAACACTAGTTTGCGGTGAGCAGTTGTGGCCGTAGAGGCCCTTTTTCTTTTTTTTCTTTTGCTTGGAGCAATGTCAGTTTTTCCCTGTCCAATAATGAGAAGCATGTGTTTGGCAAGTGGAGAAAACACGGTGATCTTTCCTGTGACCCACCTGTCATGTTTTAGTACATTTAACAGCCACCTCATGGTACTATTGTCTGGACAGCCCGCTGAAGAACCCCTCCCTCCCGCTCCTCTGCAGCGTTCTCCTCATTATTATTATCATTTTTTGCTCGGCTGAACACTAGTGGTTGCATCTGGAAGCCAGCGTAACACTTGGAGGGAAAGGCTAAACCTTAATGATTACCAGAATTCAAATACACATCGTCTGTAGGTGCAAAGTGTTTGTTTGAACTCCATCTTTCTCCAGCAGTTAACAGCGCAGTAGGTTTGTGCTGTGAGTCTGAGTGCTCCCCAGCCCCTCCGCCTGCAGCCTCGGCCTGCTGGGCTCCTCAGTTTTACCGTTGCTTGTGCCATGTTGTAATGGGCTCCCAGGACATGATGGGAATATAATAACTGCTTGACGATGTTTGCCTTACCCCCCCTTCATTCTCCGCTGAATGTAAAAATGTGCCCAGAAACATGGCATATATGGCACAGGTTGTGATGTCAGTTGTTATTGCTGGATATGCAAACCAGTACATTTTGGATTATTTTCCACAATCTGCTGGGCAGAGTGCATTATGTCACAAAGGCCACATTGTAGCCGGTTGGGTGTAGAGCAGTGTTGTCTCCCCTTCCCTTGTTCTGTGCATTGCTCAGCCACCTTCTGTGCCTGCAGGCGAGACTGCAGCCTTACTTTGTGCACATTTTCTTTCCTTGTGCTGCAGTCAATGGACAATGGGCCTATAGGAAAGCCTACAGGCACGCATTACAAAGTGTGCATACTCTATAAATTGCCAACAATGTCATCCAGACTCAAGCTTTCTCCCGCCCAGTTTGATTATTTGCAACATTGCTGTGGACATCCTGGTGATATCGTGTTAAGGCTGCATCTCTTATGCAAACAGTTGGATGCATGCTCTGGGAAACACGAGTTTACATGATGAGATTAATTAAGCGATGATTGATACATTTGCATTCCTTTGCTGTACAGTTGGGACTCCAACACTGCTTTTTGTTCAGTGCAGGATGGAATTGAAGAGCCTCTTGTTTTTCCACTAATTAAATTTGCCACTAACATATGCTGGGAGCAACCTCTTACCTTGTTTGACTTATTTATTGCCTGACCGTCGAGGTACTTTGACCTTTCATTCGAAAGGCTCTTTTTTGAATCCAGAAAAGGAGTGTTAAACTCAATTATACCAGTGATCAGTTGCTCAAACACTACATTTGTTTCCTCTGGGGGGGGGGGGGGGGGGGGGGGGGGGGGGACGCCAAGTACAGCCCTGCTCTCAGCTCCTTGTCCCTCCCTCCTGGCCCTTCCAGCCCTACAGGGCAACAAGGGGGAGAGGTAAATTAGGAGGAGAGAAATGGGGATGGGGGTAGCAGGGAGACATGAGTGAGATGAGAATGGAGAGAGAGAGAGGGAGAGGGAGAACAGCAGAGGAAAGTGCCCTACAGTTCCTGCCATGTCACTGGAGATTTGTGTCCTCCTTTTAAATCATTTGCCTCTTAAGAAGATTAAGAAGGCAGAAATATTCTCAAACTGATCATTTTCCCTCCCCCTAAATGGACTCATTTGCATTTGCAAACGCTGCTATTAATTGCGGGTTTCAAAAAAAAGACAAATGACCTCTGCAACTGTAAATAAAAAGAAAAAACAGAGGTTATAATTTGAATTGTTCAGATGGCTGCACAGGGGCCTGTGGAGCCAAAGGAAAGCATATGCCCCTGTTGGTTTCACACTATGACCACATATGCATTTATATGTACACGCTTTGCTTAAAAAAAAAAGATTTATATGGCCATTAAATCTTGGACTTTAGTCATTTTTTCCTCAAGTAAATTAAGTTGTGCTGTGTGTCTGCTCCCTTTTTGTCACTAATGTGGTCTGGTATTCCATGGGAGAAAAGAGTCGGATGACTTTTTTTATTTGTCACTTGTAAGCAGAGAAACATGCAGTGAAAAGCTGTTATGCTGTATAGTGTTAGAATATATGAATGGAAGATTAAGAGTGATTTTCCAACATGGAACATGAATGTTCAAGTGTAGCAGCCTGCAGCCCATAAAAGACGGTCTTCGCTCCGTTACATCCTACAAAGGCTCCACACACGGACACAAAGTCGCCCGCCTGCATTGTGCCGAGATCGGCGCTAAAACAATTATTTGCTAACTTAAGCCTGCCTCTGCAAATCGAAAAAAAATGTGCGAGCGTAATAAGTAATTGGTGGAAAAGGCCGCTATCAAATAGTGCGTCCATGCTTCTCCCCGAACAAGGAAAAACCCCTGAATAATTTGCGGACACCAATGCCTTGTTGTAACCTGATCATTTATGGATCAGTCGTTTCCTTTCTGGTTTAATTCACCATGTGATTGATTTTCAGTGCAGTACTGTTGGAAAATATCCACAGTAAACCGTGCCTGAAATAGGGCATCATTTGAATACAGATGCTTACGGCTTAGGCCTTGTCACTGGAAACCACTTGGAGCCAGAAGACAATTGCAGGTTGATTATGTTGCTTCTGACAGAAGTTGCAACTCCTTTGTACAAGGCAGAGATATTTGCATCTAAATGCTTATTGTAGACATCTAAACAGCATAAAGGCTGATTGTAAATGCCATCTGTTGGGCTGTACTCGGGGAATAAAAAAAAAAAGAATTTCAATAAGTAAAATTGGGATGGAAATGAGGAAATTATTTTCAAACACTGGAGCTGAAATCAATAAGTAGGAGACGGCGGCGTCTGTTGTGCTGGTTGTATTTGTCATCTCTATTGAGCGTGTTTGTACAATCACACATGAATCTATTTACCGTCAGCTACTGTATGTTGTGTTTTAACCGTGTTTTATTCAGAGTAATAACGTCTTACCCCTTGCTTGCTGCTGCAGATTTGCGGTGCAAGAGTTGGACACGGGTTAAAGATGAACGAATCTGCTGTTCATTAACATCTCAGATTGCAAATACAATACGATTATGTCACATTTGACGTTTTGATATTTGTATTTAGGTGTTTTAAGATAATTGGAACATGCCATTCCAACCTCTGTACTGTTTGCGTGTGAGTGCACGTGTGAGTGCACGTGTCCGTATGTGCACTGCGTGTAAGTGCAGTTAAACAGAGTGTGTAGGTGTGTGTGCGTGTGTCTGCCCGGTGCCCGAAGCAAAGTGATGCTCCTGCTGATTCTGCTCCTCTAGCTCTTTGTCCTGCAGCACTCAGTGTGTCTGCCTCCTCGGGAGACTGGCAGGCTTCTCTAGTGTGGCTCCACAAAGGCCCAGCCTCCTTTTGAGGTGTTAAAAACTTCCATTTATGCATCTCCCTGGACAAAAAAAAAAAAAAAAAAAGCACCAAGCCCATTTGAGTCCGGCAGCAACACAGGCAGACATTGTGGCTACGCTTCTCTAGCACTCATTTCACAGATTCTAAAACCAGTATGTGGTGAACAAGATTTGAGGGGCTAAAGTGCCCCGTGAGGGCCAGGCGATAAGAGGGGAGAAACGCCACCACGCAGTAAACTAGAAGATGGGTCCAGGAAAATAAACACATTACCTGGGAGAGACTTGTTTCATATCGCCGCCCACCCCCCCATCACACACACAAATCCCACCCTGAACAAGAAAGACAGACGGGGAGAAAAGGAACAAATGTGTGTGTGTATCTTGGAGAAATGGGCTATCATCAATGTGCAAAAAAGACAAGCCTCTTCTGTGTTCTCTGTCTTTACCGTCTTCGGAGTGAAGAATGTGTGAGAGGGAATCAAAGAGGATTGATAGGTTTGCACGCCTGCCTGTTAGGAGCTCCGGGGACTGAATGCCATCCACCACGGGAGAAAACATTCTATTTGCTGGTCGTTTCTCTCCCTTCACCCTGCCTCAACCCAGTTGCTCAGCAAATAGACTTTTATTGTTGTTATTTGGCGCGGAGGAAATGACAGATAATGTATTTGCCCAGCAGCTCTTGAAAAGCCTCGTTCAACAGGAGCGGCCGTATCTGTATCAGGCTATTGCTTGTAACAAACTCGAGGGTAAAATAGCAACAATCCCCCCTTCTTCTGCTTTTATCTGACACTATTGTACTTCACTAAAATACTGGTCACTGTTTTACTCCCGGCAGAGAGATTTCCTTGAAGTGACGCTCTGGTAGTCATTCCTGACACGTCGGTGCTAGACATTGTCGTGTCTGGACTGCTGTGGTTCAGCGTCAGGACAGGATCAGCCAGACACAGGAGGGGGAAAAAGGGCAGTTTAAGAGAGAGACAGAGGGTAAAGATAAAGAGGAGAGAAGAGAGATTTGTAAGGCTGTGACAGTTAACGGTGTGCCGGAGCATGAAACGGCTGTTTGCACGTGATTGACCCGTTTCTAACACCATATAACTCAATATGCGGTGGATCTCTGGAACTACAGCTGGTCTTTCTAAGAATACTGGCTTTCTTGTTTGCTTGTTATTTTTTTTTTTTTTTTGACCATGGCTGTCCGTAGTTTATCTCACCAGCAGGAAGTGAGTAAATCTACGAGCTAACAATGACTCCACAAATGATCTCTGTCTACTTGAACCTTCTCCTGGCCCAGCGATGTCCACTCATTCCTGGGTACGGCGATTAGTCGCCGCATGGAAGCTGTCGTTTCATATTTCACAGATGACGCTACCGCAGGGAGCGGATTGACTTCGTGGAACTGGATATTTAGCAGACAATCACGTGTGTTCAATTACTACAGCCGACAGTTGTGAACCAGGATGTTCTGAGCTTCACCTCCTCCCCCCCCCTCCCCCCCTCGTCCTCCCATTTCCCTATTTCCCCTGGGTCCACTGTTATAGCCTCACCTCATTGCATCCCAAACTCCCCCATGCAGTCCCCCTGGCCCGGCTGGCTGTGTGGCTGCTGCTTCTGCAGAGATAACCACACAGCATCCAGGTAGGGAGCAGCCTGCTGATGGCATAGATTACCTCTATTGTCAAAATAACTAACTCGGCAGAATTCCTACTTTAGCGTGTTTGGACGCAGGAGAGAGTGAGGATTGGGAGCGGAGGATTGGCTATATATATTTATATATATAAATTTATTTTTTTACATGTTGCAGATCTGGATGAATTCCAAACAGAAGTTGAAGTACAAGTTTTGGCTTGCCTCGCACATATCCACGCAGGACTGCACAGTGGTGACGTGTGCATTTACATACAGTACACGTATGAAGCAGGCACATACAGTACATGCAATTTAAAAATGTCCCACAAGCGTAGCGTCGTATGCTGTACAGATTGTAAATCCCCCCCGGGCACGTTTGTGATACGGGGCTACGTAATGGAATTGACTTGACCTGGTAGTTTTAACACAATACAGAGTTAACGTATATGAAACGTAAAACCTGAGTTTGTTCAGGTCAGCTATGTGATGGTGGGCTCCTCTGCTCTGTATACAGTTGCGGTGATGCCGTCTATTGGAGTGAGCCACTGTCATATGACGGTTGGAAAACACAACCCTCTGTTATGGTCAGGGGAAATTAAATCAAGCGGATCCCACAGCGTACGTGAACACGGGTGGAATTTGAAGCTTGGGTTGATTTTGAAAGTGAAATGTTTCTTGAGCTGTGACCATAAAACCGTTTTCCTTCACGTGCCGTACGAGAGGCTGGAGATCACATGGCTGTTCCACGAGCAGTTTCTATGGGAGGCTTGAATGGGTTAACCCCATATTGTAGCCGGTATCATTGCAGAAATGTGGAATTTTAATGTTGATGTGGCAAACAGCATGTGTGTGTGTGTGTGTGTGTGTGTGTGTGTGTGTGTCTGAACTATACAAATTGTGGATTTTCAGACGAGTCTTATGCCCCAATTTAGTTTCATTGCATATTCATATCAAACATGAGCCAAATGGTTTCTGTCTTCGCTGAAGTACTGAAAGAGTGTGTGTGTGTGTGTGTGTGTGTGTGTGTATCCCTTGATAAATTTCAGCCCTGGAAATGATGCTATAATCTTCCCTACCTTTTGCTTTTGTGGCATGTGTGTGCACATGTTTGCAGTCCATGTATTTCTTTAATGTGTGTGTGTGTGTGTGTGTGTGTGTGTGTGTGTGTGTGTGTGTGTGAGGTAAATATGACCAGCTAAAGCTTGAGAAAGGGCCACTCTTTGACAGAAATGCCACAGGTAGCTGTGAGCTCTCTGTCCCTGCTCCTTTGAAGTGGGCTCCATCAGTCTGTTTGGGTTTTTCTGTATCTGGAAGCCTCTAATATTCTCAGTGGATTTGTTTTGTGACTCTTCACTTGTGGCCTAATGGGGCCAAATGTACTTTTCCTCTGACCCCAGCAATTTTTTTTAGATGAAATGATGGAAAATACATCGTTTAAGTGTTGAAAAAAATGTGATGAAACTAATCATTTGAATTTGGGGTTGACTGAAATTGTGTGGTAATAAGTCTCCCAGCCTCTAATTAGGAATGGGGGGAAGCCTGTTTTAGGTTTCCTGCCTGTAGGTCTAATTCACAGCAGGAAAATAGCTGCTACATGCAGCTACAATAGGCCGATTGACACCGACTCTTATTACACCACAGGGATTTCTACATTTGCTTCATTATAATATCATTTGGGTTCTCTCATTATTTGCAATTATAAATTCCTTTTGTTTTTTTTCCCCCCCTCCCTCAGACAAATAATTAACTTAAATAACCAATGAAAAAGGAATACATTTCCCCATGTATTATTTACCTCATTGTTGCCAATTACCATCAGATTATGGATTCAAAGGTTTGTTAATGTCTACTCTCTGTAATTATAAGAGCTCTCATTTATTCAGGCACAACAGGAATTAAGTCTATAGTCAGATGTTTGACAAAGACTGGTTTAATGACTCACCACCCATGTAATATGTGGTTTATCCAGCAGGCAGGGATTGTTGCGTGGACTGAATATCGGCTAATACAAGTTAATCCTGTGTGTGTGTGTGTGTACAGGAGTGGGTGGATGCAGCTGGAGCATAGTTCAGAACAGTGAAATACTGTGTGTTTAGTGTCATCTGAGAGGCAGGAGTAGACTTTAAACTCCGAGGTGCTATTCATGTAACAGCTCTTCATTCAGCCAGGGTCACCTGGGTCCCCTCTCCCCCATTGTCACCTCCATCCTCAAGGCTACCACATTCAGACCCATCTGCAACTCTTGCCTTTTATCTTTCCCTTTCTATCAGCCCTCCAGCCTCCCACATAGTAGACGGCGTGCTGCGCTCCGACAACAATGCGGTGGTAGTCGGTGCATTTATCTGATCTTGTTGACGGTGGTTCATTGGCCCGGGCGATGGGGAGACTGAGGTGCTGTGGTGCAAATTAGTGACAGATCAGCTAAGCGTGACCTTAAAAAACCCTTGGCCTTGTTTAATTGGCAGTGCTGAGGCGCACTAATTGTATAAATCAGCTGGTAATGAGATCTTGGCTTATTGTGAAAAACAAGATAATGTGAGAAAATGAACATGAATGAGCTTACAGCGTCGCTGTCCCTCCAGCGAGATGGTCTGATCAGCGAGTGGTTATCTCGCTATTGTCGCCGCTTCCGTTGGAATTCGGTGCACACTCAGACTGTCCTGGACTTTCCTGGCCGCGGATGCACGTTCTTTAACAAAGCTTTTGAAAGTCGCAGCACTTCGACAGACATGCTGGAAATAGCAGAGCGCGGCCGCTTAATAAATCATTAGCAGGAGAGCGCTTGAAGAAAGCAAGCAAAAATTAAATAAAACAAGCACTTTGTATGAAAGCTGTTTATTAGTGGAATCCGCCAACTGGAAGACAGATTAATGAGGTAGCGGAGGAGCCGATTTTAAACATTGTCCAGGACGAATTCCCATCGATGACAGCTGTGAGGACTGGAGGTCGGACATTAACAAAGCTGTTTTACATTAGCTCAGCTGTGGAGACTCTGACCCTCAGCCAACAGTGGCCCCAATTCTCTTCCCCTTGTTCTCTCTCTATTTGTTCCACCGTAGGTAAATACAGTTATGCAAGACTAACCATGTTCCAAATTTACTGCCGTTTTTTTTCCTTCTTCAATCAATAATACCAAATAAAAATAATGAATAACCATATTTAAATGTTGTATTTTAGTGGAATTTTAATAAAATGCCAGATCTTTATATAGTAGCTATTAATGGAAATGCCATCATGTTGCAAGGACACACTTAAAAGCAGCCTTTTTTGTCTTTGTGCTTATGTTTCAGGTTTTTACATGAATTCAAAATCAACCGACCAGTGATCGCTGGAAGCTGGGGATTGAGTCTTTCAGTTTTTGTAAGTATGACTTTGCCTCTTCAGCTGTTTGTCTAGTCCCCCTCCCTCCATCCACACTGAAAACCTGCATCAAATAAGGTGGACAATTGGAACACAATGGATAAACATTTAAACAATGTTAATGAGAGGCCTTTTCATCCATTACATCCACCAACTTATTTTGATTGCACTTTGTTTTCACTATGGTGTTGTGGTTTCTCTGGATTCTTCTTCCTTTCTCCCTCTTTCATGTTCTTGCTCCTTTTGTGGTTTAATAGTTGCAATATTTAAGGTCAAATATTGTCTTTATTGATTTCATTTATGATTGGTATTCTTAAGTATTTTAATGGCTAGCATTTCAGGAAAAAAAAACCTTGTTCCTACATGAGAGAAAGTTTATTTACAGGTAACAGTGGTCACAAATGTGAAACCTTGAATGTCTTTCAGCGAGAATAAGCCGCAGGAATCTTAATATACTTCCTGTTGTGACACTGTGGAGTAATAATAATAATATTAATTCCTGAATACTGTAATAACGGCGTACTAATTGTTTTGGTACTATATGAAAGCACACATGCGTTTCCACCACCTCTATTGTTTAATGCAGGTCAGAGTCACACAGTGAGCGTTGTAGAACTCTGCATCTATGAAAATATTACCTGAAGAAGCTTTGCTCAGCTGCTGCCCGTTCAGGTTTTCTCATAAAAATGTATCTTAGATATTAAGCAAATAAAGGAGGAACTTCATTGGTATTATTCTTCTCTTCCAAATGTCAGTTGGCGATATCAAGGGAGTCATATTAACGGTGTGAAGGAGCTCATCAATAACGGGGAAATGTCTCTCTGAATTCAAAGTTCATGGCCATTTACCATTGTTTAATCATGCCGTCTCACGCCACACACTGTCTCCCGTCTGCCAGCGAGCTACCTCTGCTGCTGCACGTTAGTTTAGATTTCTGAGTGTCTTGAACTCATTCAGAGGAATAGGATGAATCAAAGTGTACACATTAATAGAAGACGCCACTTCACACAATGACAGACGCAACAACAACAGACAGTGGTGAGGTACACGTACCACATTAAGCACATGCCAGTTTTTGTGTAGATTATGTGCACACCTGAATGCCCTATCAAGAACAAAGCATGTGTGACTGCTCATCTTAGCTAACAGAACCAACCACTGGTGTGAGCGGGTCTTAAACTCCTCATCATGTACGTTATCAACCCGCTGCAGCTTCCCTTTTGAAACTTTCTGAGTAATTTGAGATGGCTGATACCAGATGTTATGTTTCAGAATAACGTAGCACGCGCTATAGCTTCGCTAACTGACAGTTTGATAAAAGATGCCAAAGTTAAGATCAGCAGTAAGAGTTAACACGGAATAATGTATATCAGTGCTTGTTTGAAAGTAAATAGACAAAAAATTGATGAGTGCCAGCTGTGTCTGCTGCTGGTCCGGCTAGAAATCTCCTAATGCATTGTCCCCTGGAGTTTTGATGAAGCAGACCGGATAGTGACGTGTTAACGGTTGTGTTGTTAAGTCGCTGTGATGTCATTCGGCACCCGTCGGTGTCGCCATCCCTCTAAGTCAGATCCTCGTACGATCTAAAATGTAGATCCGTTGACCTGCAGCTTTAGTTAATCTCAAAAACATGACAGGAAGTAATTCAGTTTGTGTCTGGAGCGCTTATGGAACACGTTCAATGACACGCCTGCAATCCCATTTGGAAACACCTGAGGATATGTTGGACCGACTGAAGAGGCCACATACACTCTTTGTTAGCTCGTCCCATTTATCTAATAAGCAACAGCCTCACGGTCTCACAGCCCTCTGCCCACTAGCGATGGCGCCACTTAAGGGGAGGATGCGGGGGAGACATTTTGTCAGAAATTAAATAAACAGCACTTCACCACAAAATGAAAAATGAATAACCTTTGAATGGTTATTCCTCATCTATTATTTATCAAATGGGCCTCTTCAGCCCATTGACCCTGCGATGATTATGGTCAATATGTTGCTGAACACAGGCCGCTCGACAAAAAAAAAAGAAGCTGAACAAAGATTTTAATTTCTTCAATTAGGAGGATCCCAGTGTCAATTTGGAAAACAAATTGTTGCGCATGTAATTTACCTGGCAGGAATGTGGACTACCCGCCTGAACTTTATCCATCACCCTAAAATCTGCGTTCGAGTAATAGCTCGTATTACTCGTGAATGAGCAGGTTTTGAAATGCTTAATATGCTTTTAGTGTTGGCAATTTGATTAGGTGGGTTGTTGTCTGGGCTCTCTTTACAGTGGCTGATTAAGTACGGCCTATATTTAATCACATGAAAAGGAGCTAACCTCTGAGTTTATGATAATAATTATTAACCGTATTATTATTTGACGGTTTGATGGACTTTATTGAATTCTCAGAAGAATAAAAATCTAATATGGACTTGGCTGCTGTCCTGCTTCTCAAGGTATGTTGCCTTGTGCTGTAGGACAGAGTTTCACCTAGTAGCGATATACAACAGGAAACAGGACCCGAGAACATGCCATTAATCTCCCTGCTACCCCAGCTGTGGAAAGTAATGCATAACTAAAAGTCCGGTGAAATGAATTAATGATTTCAACCATGAACTTTTCTCCCAAAACGCCATGAATCGTCTCCAACTGATAATGCACCACGACCCTGGAGTGTGAAATCCCTGTTGCGTCCAGAGTAGCCAGTTAATTGATTCGCAAATTATTTAAAGTTTGTGGTGCCCAAGGGAGTGCTACACTCTAATGACGGCCCATTTTGAAAGAGTTGAAAAACTCTTCCCGGGCAGGCCGGTATTAAACTGTAACAGTGATCTTACAAATCTAATCTGAGCCGCGAGAAGAGAGATTGGTATCCGGTATTATGTTGCTGAATATGCTCTTTAAACTGTGGTTTATTCATCCTAAATAGACGATCTCATTTCCTTTATCCCTCTTTTGAGAGGCTTTTGTTCCCCCGTGCTTATCCTCATACAATATGAAGGAGAAAATGCTTTAAATGCAGATGCAAAATAAATGTTATTTATATAATGTTTGAAAAATGCCATTATTTCTACACGTGGCATTTATTTGTCTGTAGTTTTGACCCTCATTGTAGCAAATTCAGCCATTAACTGTGTAGTCTGTGGACGGTGAAATGTTGACGATGAAAAAGCACGTGGGATATTTAAAATTTTGAATATGTACGTCAGGAAAATCCATGTTTTGTTGTGGTAAACCTAGGTGAAGCAATAGGCAGCGTTTCTGTGCGGCTCATCGAGGAGCGAACGCACCGTACGTCCCGTCGCTTTTTAGTCAAATATGTTTGATCTCTGTGTTAATATCAAGAAGCCTTTAATCTTGACCCATTAGCAACTGCTGTCATTCAGACACACGGTGTCGGCCTGATTTAAATAAAATGAAATGAAGATAGTTGTTTCTGGTCCCTTGGCTTCTCTCATTGCCATAAACATATGCTCTGTGCCCCGCTTCTTTCCATCTTATTTATGACTTTAATTTGTTGTGTGGGCTGCGCAAGAAATCAAATTTAATCCAATCCTCCCAGGGACCCTGTCATATAATAACATGGTAATTTCTGTGTATCCTTTTGAAAAATGAGGAAATTAATTCTTCCTGACATGTTCTAATTATTCCAGTGTGAACGGCGGATGGGCTCCCCTCCTTCCTCCCATCCCCCCCATCCCTCCCCTCCCTCCCAGCCCCCTAAGTGTCAGTTGCCGACGGGTGGTGAGGTGCTAATGCTGACCAGCAGCGCGTTTAATTTGAAACATGAGCAGACACCTTTCAACACACCTTCCTAATGTTGGAGTGGCTCACACAAATTAATTCACTACTCATCTGGCAGCTCTGACTGAGGTGTGTGTGTGTGTGTGTGTGTGTGTGTGTGTGTGTGTGTGTGTGTGTGTGTGTGTGTGTGTGTGTGTGTGTGTGTGTGTGTGTGTGTGTGTCGGTTAGGAGACGGGGGAGGGGGGAGGGGTCAATGGGACACTATTGCCATTAGTAAAGGTAGCATGAGGTGTGTCTGTGTGTGCATGTTTAGGTGTGAATGCAAATTTGTCAGTGTGTGTGGACACGTGCCGGACCAGGTATCACCATATTCCCTGTGACTGGGTGTTGAGTTGGCGTAAAGCTGTCTGCTGGATGTTGGGATTGTCCCCCCCTCCCTCCAGATCTCCCTCCTCTCGAACCAAAAGTACCTTTTCACACATCCTATTGCTCCACTAGAGCACTGAAAGGCTTATTTAATTAGACTGTCATCAGGCAGTCTTTAGCTTATCACTTCAGTGTCCATCGAGACGCCACTGTCGGACAATGATGTTCAATATTTAAAAACATAAATGAGAAGTGTTTGGGACAGTGTGGCTTTATTGGATAAATCCAATGTGATTATTGTAGTTCATTTTAATAATTTCATTCTGACTATCAATCCTTTAAAAAAAAAGAAAAAAGATCAAAAGCCATTTTGTTATCGTGGCGAATAAAATTGGTTAATTACCATGATTTAAAATCAAAATGCAAAATACAACTTGTTCTGACTTTTGCCAAGCCTGGATGTCTGTAGGTCCGCAGCTCTGTATACATTCATGCTTCTGAGGAGAAATTTGTTTCCACTCTAATTATGTACAGTATCTGAGCAGCGGAGACGGGAGGAGTAAAGATAAACAAACATAGTTTACTGAACTTTGAAGTCGGGTTAAAGTCATAGAAGTCTAATTGATTTGGAGTGTGTGTGTGTGTGTGTGTGTGTGTCCGGGTCGCGGAGCAGAGGGCTCGTAGAAGTGGCGTCATGGTCGAGGAGAAGAGAGCATGGCTTTGTGAACGGTGGGTGGGTCCACCCATGACTCAGAGAGGGGAGAGGCGTCAACAAGGCCGTCCCTCAGGGATTAAACTACCCCCCCACCCCCCCACCCAGTCACACCCTACAGGGTTAATCACTGCCATTTTGGATCCATGCAGAGGGAGCAAATGCGCTCTGGATCACTGTGGAAGAACTGAGACATAAGCCACCGGTTAGGCTGCGACTCTGTGGGTAGATCTGCCTCATAAGCTTGTTTCCACTCTCTACAATAGAGAGTTTTTAGCCGTGGTTTACTGGTCTTAAGGAGGTTTGAGTTCCTGGATCAGGGCAGACTCCGCATCCTCGTCCCTGTGTATCGCTCGCCTTCCTCATATGGGTTTGCTTAAGGGGTATAACAAGTAACCTGGGATGTAGTTACTGGTAGGATGTGTGTGTAGCGCACTCCTGTGTCTCGCTGTGCGCCGCGCGCTACGTGAGCCCGTTAATGACTGAAGGCTGCGAGTGCCGTCTCGTGCCAAGACCCACATGGCTGCTGGTGGTGCATTAAATCAACAGTCAATTTGACTGGAAGTTTGAAATCTGGGCTAGGTTAAGGGGATGTGCTGAAGCCGTGTTAATAGCTAGCTTGTTGTCCATATGGTACTGCTTTAATAGAGCACATTTGTTGCAGATGGTGGGAGACTTGGTTAGGCAGAGGCAGCTTTTGGCAGAGGCTCGTTCTTCGAAAGGGCTGCTGTGCTGCTCATACTGGTCCAGGTCAACTTAGTGCTGTCGAGCCTCCCTGCTTCTCCTTAACCAAAAAAAGCCTGCCCTTGAATTGTGGCCTAGCCTTAATTTAAAGACATTTGGGGTGTGTGTGTGTGTGTGTTTCTGTCTGTGTGTGTGTGTGTTTGGAGAAGAGCAAATACAATGTAGCTCAGTCACATTTTCCTGAGTTTGGTCATTTGCTCTCCAAACCGCATCTTTGCTTCCATAGGCTAAGTTCAGTTGTTTCTGGCCACAATGGGCCCGTAGACAGCAGGCACAGCTGAGGAAACACACGCACGGGGAGAGTGGAAGAACAAGGGTTATGAAATAAGACCGAAGATAAAGATAGAAACCACGCGTAGCCTAATCTATTTCATTCTCTCTGCATGCTTCTGAAGTTTGAGTCTGAAGTCTGCTTCAGGGTGCCAGTTAAACACACAAATACATATCCAGATAATAAAAAAAAGACAGCTTTGTTTATCCTATCTCTGGTTATCAGTTTCTATTCCTCCACCCATGTTCTGGCCTGGTATGTAAATGTGTACAAGAATTGTGTTTGCATGTCCTGTGAATTCAGAGCCAACTCACGTTTGTGTTGGCCATTGTTGTGGTTGGTGTGTGCCAGCTTTAGTGTCTCTGTGCTTTTTGCACTCAGAGAAGTGAGGAGACACGCTTGATCTGTTCTGAACTGTTTGACGGTTGTTTTCTCACGTTGTCACTGGCTCGCCGTGCTGCGGCGGGGTGATGGTATTATGTGCGCTGGGCCCAGCTGAGTGGAGAAAAGAGCAGAGCTGCAGCGCCCGTAGCCATGCCACTCCCGCCTCCCCAGACACCTTATTGTGAGAAAAGTCTCGCCTGAGCCCTCTGGGCCTTGTGGATCCACTGCCTTCGCTAAGTGCTGGCCAGACTGAAAGGCACAGTGTCCTTGGGCCCAACTCATTTTTTCCATTCTCTCAGAGGCTTTGTCTTATAAACCACGAGGGCGACGGGAGAAAATGCCAAATTAAATCCATGTCACTACAAATTGAAGGTGGTTAAGGGCTGGGATGTAATTCAATGTTGTGTTTTGGGTTATTCATGATAATTTAAAGTGAGTGTTGTAGGTCGAGAATGAGTATTTTGACTTTGATCTGCTGACTTTCAGGCTCTTAAGTCTTAAGTTATAGAATTGAATACAAGGCTGGTGGAGTTCAAGTGAAATGACGTGCTTTAATGCTGGAAATATTTTGTTCGTGAGATATTCTTGCCATATTTCAGTGGCTGGGTGTTTCTTTATGAGGCTAGTTGTGAGAGTTTCAATCTCAACCTCAAAAAGCTCAAAAATCGCTGCTCATTTTAACCACTTAAAACTACGCTTATGGAAGTCCTAATCAATTTTCTTATCACAATAAAAGTATATTGTACAGACCAATAACATAGGCTAATGCAAACCTGTTGTAAGTCATTTTTAGCCATGTGTCTCCAGTGTTTTGTGGGTAAGGCTTCTGAACGACCCCTACAAGTGGTGACATCATGACCACATCCTTTTGCCTCATTGACGCTGTAAGTCCCAGCTTGGGTCCCTTGCGGCCGGGCTCCCAGAAGCCACAGCACCCTCCGCCACACATGGGCTGCAGCTGGACCACCGTTAGCTACTCCGAACAGACCGGGGCTGCTCTGGGATCTGCGGTTAACAGCGCTGGATGTCCACGTATATATCTGCACACAGCCGTGGAAAAAGACTGTATAGAGATCAGTAGGCAGAGTTTATTTGATGCAAACATATCATCAGTCTCTCGGTGCAAACCGATGTTGTATGCAAATCCACTCCCTCGATGGAAAGAGTATAATTAATGATGTCAGTTCATAAAAAGAGAGGATGGGTTCTTAGCCATATTTCTGCTTAAATTAAAGACAGGCCTTATTACAGGAGGGAGATGTATGCTCTGTGTTTTTCTTTCTTTCTTTTTCTTTCCCCCCCTTTTCTCCCTTTCCTCCTCCTCCTTGATTATCACTCATTTCATCGTGAAAAAAAATGGTTCTCTGTGATTTCTCCTGCCAGAACCCCAACACGCCGACATGGAGGGCTTTCTTCGTAGCAGCTTTTTACTGAGGTTAGTTTCATTTCCATTGTTGCCATTTAGGATCAAAGGTCGGGCACGGGGTGGTAACGGGCTAACGGGGGGCCTGTGCTTTCTGACACATTGTTAGCTTTAGACTTTGCACTGTGTGTGTGTGTGTGTGTGTGTGTGTGTGTGTGTCCGTTTATTTGACCAATGTCAAACATGGTTTCTGACATATTTACCCAGGCTGTGTGTTCCTGTTGTGTTCATGTATGAGGCTGACTGCCGTGTCCCCCCTGATAGCCTCCAGTCAGACTGAAAGCACACATCAACAAGTTAAGGGACACATGTCCATGTGCTGTCCCCCCTTGTTTTTCCCTTCCTCTCCCTTTCACGCCTTAAAGGGCCCGCACATTGGACTTTCTGTGTCTTTCCCCTGCATGCTTTGGTCTGACCCCTCTCCCCTTCTGCCTCCCACCACCCTAATCAGGGATGTGAGGCGCTCTGCTGGCATATCTGTCTCGTGATGTGCTGTTGTTTCCTGGTGTGTTCCATGTTTGTATGCAACCTACCATAAAGATTTACATTTTTCGTCTTTACCCTTCCTGTGATTCTAATTAAAAATTTGTGCTGTCATTACACACAGAGGAAGTAAATAAGAGAGTGTATTTACCATTGGCTCCTTTCCTAGTCAACCACCTTCTCTAGGCTCCAGTGTTGCTCCCTAATTAGGGTTGGCTCATTAGAAGCCACAGCAGCAGCATCTGCCTTTCAAAGCTGCTGTCAGCCAAACTTTACTAAAGCTAATGAATCCTCTTTGATTTCTTTTTCAAAAGGTCACTTATTTGATTAAATTAACAGCATTTTCCCCCTCTCAGAACTGTTGGAGGCATTTTAAAAAGAAAGGACAATTTGATACCATTACTCTTGCTAGTCAAATGTCCTTGAGGAATTCAATAGGAAAATCTCTCCTGCATTGAAATGAATGTTATTTATCTTTTAGAATTCAATCATTTAAAATCATAATAAAAGTCATATTCAGGCCCACATTTATAAACTTCAGGGAAAAAAAGCATGTTGAGCTCAGAGTTCTGACAAAATTTCAATTGCAACCAATTGTGCAATTAATCCTGCAGAATTTAACTGTATAAATTACCCTCACAGGGACTTTTCCTTATATGCATCTTTGACTTAACGGAAACGGCTTCTTTAAAAGAAATATAAAAAATGCATATATATTACATTTATTTTGTATGCATTCATTAATACCTGATATAGTTACTCTTTGATGCAGTAAACAAATAAAATATGTAAAGCATAAATGTACAGTATCTCTTTCATGCTTGGCATCAATTTAGTTGGTGTGGTATATCTGCTATTGTTTGACAGAAGTGATGAAGGCATACAGTATGTTGCCTATGCTGGAAGCTGCACCTGTCGAAACCAGTTAAATGGATAACTAACTGCTCTAAAGTTGCACCGTTTACTGTATGTTGCACTGGAAGAGGTCTGACAGAAGCATAGCTCAAACTCACCGGGAATATCTGTGCATCCAATCTCACATCTAACAAAAGGAAAAAAAGAAACGTGACCTTTTGACCTCTGCTCTTTCTCAACAATTTCCTTTTGTTGCGAGGAAACACTGCGATTATTCTAAGTAGCAAACATTATTGCGCTGCTAATCCACATCCTTCTGTCAATGTCCATTTTAATTAAGGGAGAAGCGCCAGTAGAAAGATATCAGGCACACTGGCTGCAGATTGGAGGCCTCAACAATCGGGTCAAGATTAAAGGCAGACTGTGCTTCAGGGTTAGCCCTTTTGCTTGGATAAGACTTGTGTCCTGTAGTGGGCTGTGGGGAGGGGGGAGGGGTGAAAGGGGAGAAAAGGATAGAAACAGGGGTGGATGGATGTGGCAGTTAAGACATTCCTCCAGTGAAGAATCCCAGTATCTTTTCCCGAGCAACTGAATTAGGTCAAAGGGGGCTTTCTGAACATGCTCGTGCATTTCGGCTCCAAATGTGCAGATGTTACTGACTTCTTCTATACTTTTATATAATATCTCGGCAGCAGCCCGGATGGACCTTTCGTTATCTTAATGAGTCAAGCGTTTGGTTTTGAGTCATACATGCAGTGAGTTTTAAAAGTGCTGATGCATGGCAACGGCAAAATATACATAAAACTCTTAATGACTGGGTAAAAGTGTGATATTTTATGTGTCATAACCGTCTGTTGAAAATTCCCATTAATTCTAAAACCAACACAAAAGTTCTCTGAACTATATATAGTATACAATGTGCAGTGTCTTTAACAGACAACCGCTTGTGTTACTGAAAGTGTCACTTGTTTTTCTTTGTTGGAAAGAAGATGTGTTTTCATTTTAGATCAATTTTTAATCTGTTTTTGGGAGACATTTAACAGGTTTTTGTTTGTGTATTCAAAGAGACTGAGAAAATGAGAGAGAAAGGGGAAGGAAGAGAGAGAGAGATAATACAGAGATGTGAGCAGAGAGGGAGGGAGAGGGAGAGACTACAGAGATGTGTGCACAGACAGAGAGAGAGAGATGTTTTCAGTCTCTCTGCTCCCAGTGGGCAGGACCTTCCCCTACATTTCTGCCATTATTTGATGTAATGAAAGGAGAAAGTGTGTAACATTGAGATTGTTAATTAATTTAGTCTAACAAGATGAAGATAAATGAAACCCACTGAAGGTTGACTAGGCTAAGGGGCCCACTTAGCATTCCTCCTGCCCTCGAGCTCTGTCTCTCTCTCTCTCCCCTTACAATGGAGCACAGCTAATAGGTGCAGCACCGTGTTTGTACAAACCCGCTGAGCTCTCACCCAGTAAGTTTAGACGTGGACCGTTTTGACAAAAATATTTCACTTCCAGCCTCTATTTATCATAATCTCCTCTCTTTGGGATATTCTAATTTCCAAATGGCTGGGCTGCATTTCTAATGCAGTTAGTTTTGGAGCATAGATATGCAATTATCTAATTGAGTCATCTTGACATGTTGGATAAAGCTCAGTTGACACACAAGGCAACTTTTTTTAATAAGCGCCGGTCAAATGTTAATGCGTTTTTATACTTTATATTTATACTTTTGTGGATGCCACGTTGTCTCCTTGTAGCTAGCACACCTTTTATTATATTCTGCTAGACATCAGTCATATTTTTGTTCTGCAATGGCGGAAGGTTATATAAATGGCCATTCTCTGCAGCGACGCCGTGGCCCCCTTCAGATGAGTCTGTGTGACTCCCAGCCTTTCACCGTATGAATGGTTCTTCTCTAATGCGGCTTGGGGGCTATTTGAGCGGCAAGACAGACACAAAAAAAAAAAAAAAAGCAGAAAGGACATTTTCTTTTTTACAAAGCCAGACAGTTGTCTTCATCCAGAGCCCCTACAAGCAAATCAGTAGTCTATCGAGGTCCTTCCTCAGTGGACACTTTGTGTGGGATCTTCATGGCAGCACAGACCAATCATGATGGCACCCATTCTTAGCGCCCTTAGTTCTCAAGTCATCAACAATGGGTTGTTGATTGTATGGAAAACAGCAGGACAATAACATGCTCTGTTTTTATGGCGGGGCAGCGTTTTAAAAGTGTAATCCCCGATAATGGCCTCATTATTGTTATTCTTGGAGGCGGCCGCAGGAGAAAGAAGTAGCCGCTTGCGGTACGTCATTATTTTGCGAGTTTTGATTAGCTCACCGCGCAGTGTCCTGGCAAAGAGAATCGTGGCTAATTAAAAGTGAGCGCACTCTCTTGCCTGTGACTTAAAAGGTAGCACTCGATAGGCTGTTAATATGAAAAAAGTGGTAAAAAAAAAAAAAAAGGAGGAGGATTAGAGCGGTTACCCTGGTAACTCCAACTTCCATCTGCGAGGGGAACAATGAACTTGTGTTTCTCCACCACCTATGCTTGAAAAAACAGAAAGCGAGGAAGTGAGTGTTCTGAAAGGACGAGACCCTTTTTAACAACAAAGTGGAATCCAGGCCTAATAGGCTCTTTGGTGCGAGTTGTTAGGCGAGATCACTGGGGGATAGAGGAGCAGAAAGGTCAACGTGTAATCCTAGGACAGTCAAGGTTGGCCCAGGTTTTTTACAATAGCAGGTTGTTTCTGCCCAGGGCCCAAAACCTCAGGTTTATCCATTTGAAAGATTTTATAAAGAAAATAAGATTGACAGAAAAGGCTGCTAGTAATATGTCTACATGTACACATTCCCTCAGCTGATTAAATAAACACAAACAAGACGCATCGCTGTGTGCTGGTACGAGTCTGCGATGCTTTCTGGTGTCAGCTTGGTTGGAAACAACATGAACTCTTCCATGAAACAACATTTACTTATTATTACGTATTAACCAATGCTCTCATGACTTGCACTAACCACTGCAACAGCAGTAAAATATATTTTTTTTAGCATCATTGAACACTCGATATTATTAGGATTCAAGTTAAAATTAAAAAAAATCTTGAGGTGATGAAACTCCTGGTTATCACGAGTAATGCACAATGTTCTTTTTTAAAAATTCAAACCAGCATTAAAATAACTTTCTTAAGCGTTATGAAAACAAAAGTGTTTGATGGGATAATATTTAAAGCTAAAGAGCTGCTGCTCTGAAAAGAAACGCTCCTGCTCTAAAACGCTGCTGAGTTATAATGATCCATGACTATAGAGGAACAGTGTGTGTTTCTCTTTGAGTTTTATGTCCCTTATTACAGCTGCAATATGTCTGCTCACATTAAGCTAATTTATGGCTGAGGCCAGCGTAACAGCAGTACAGGTTAATGAATTTGGCATTACTAATTAAACGTTATTGAGGGATGAATATGAATCCTGTGGTCGGGAGGGACGGCAGAGGGAGAGAGGGAGAGAGGGGGGAGGAGAGCAGGACAGAGGACTTTTCTCTTTCCTGCAGTTCTTCCTTTAGGTCACGTTCACAATGACGAAAACACGAGAAGCGAATGTGAAGACAGCACAGCCTCTGAGGTGAAATGGAGGACAGCTTTGCTTCAGTGCAATGTCCTTAAGTGATTAGACACTCTCATGATAGCGGAGGACCATTCTGCTCAACGCGGGGCAGAACATGTACACAATTACAATTATTTCAGTCACCTCTTGGAAACGTGACAGCGTGGAATATTGAGCTATTATAGGACGACCATGAGACACGATGAATGGCTATGAATGAGTGTGGAGGAAATAACATATAATAATAAATTAATTAAAGAAAGTAATATATATATATGTCTTTAAAGGAATACATTTGCATTAAGCTTTGTATCGTTAGAAACCTGGTAGTATTTTTGAATGGTCATCTTTTCTTCACTTTCCCCAGAGACGGGAGATCTCCGTATTTCTATTCTGAAAAAGAGCCTCCGATGACGCAAATATCGTTATTTTGCGTCATTGGAGGCTGCTTTGTTAAGAGGGGGAAATACTACAACACCAGTTCCTCATGTTTTCAACTGGACTGGTCCTTTTATAATAAAAATGCTGCTCCCCGCTCTGTCCAAAATCCACTCGTTGCCGGCCCCGTTTCCTAGAAACCTGTGCAGACGCGACTTGTCTGTAAAGTTTCAGTCATATTCTCTGTGTTGTTCTCTCTTGTTGATGACTTTGAGATGCCGATGTGTGAGTGCAAACCGGTGGGGGACTGGGGAGGGGGGACTGATCAGTGGGAGTGGCCTGCGGAGCTGTGCATTGTGGGAGTTGTTGTCTTCCATCCACATGCGCCAAAAAGTCACTGTCTGCCTTTTCCCAGTCAAGAAGGCACCAAAATCAAAAATTACTTCAGATTTCAAGAGCATATATCACCCACTTTCAACACAGATAATTTGAAGTTGTCCTTTAATTCATTTATTATTATTATTATATTTTTTTATTTTAGAAACAAGCAGTGAGGATTTGGATGTGTGCATAAAAAAACACTGATATAATTAAAAATCTGTTCAAATTGAATGATTTTTGTGTGTGTAAATGTTCCACACAGCATGCTGTTCAAAGCTCCTTCACTTCCAGCAAGTTTCACTTCCTAACTGGATTACAGAGACATGTTTTTTAGGAGCTTGTTATAATAGTGGCGTGATTCGTGAAGCACCCCTCATTTTTTCCTGTGTGCATTGTTAGCGGCTACACGGTGCACGCACAGTTTAAATCTAATTCTGCCTCTCCCTCTCTTTCACTCTCACTTGTGCCTCAACACTCCACGTCTGACATACTCTCCCTGAGAGCAAAGCCTTTCAATTTAGATTTCAATTATCATGTTAGTTTTGTGATTAGACTTTAGTCCTCCAGGAATCAGACCTCTCCGCTCCTCTCTATTCCACTCTATTCCACTTCCCCTGCAATCACATCCCATCTGATGAATTGCGCATATAATTACGGAAGTTATTGAATATGCAGATCACTGCTGACTCTTGGTGTGGTTCATAATGCATCAACTCTAACTGTATCAAACAAGGGTCTCTGATAAAGACCCACTCTGATAATGAGAGGGGGCCAATGTGTGCTATTAGTCAGAGATAACAGACACCACAAAAGCTGAGACTCAATTAAAGCCACACTATAATCTGTGTGTGTGTGTGTGTGTGTGTGTGTGTGTGTGTGTGTCCCCTCCTAAATAGTACCCATGCCAGTGTAATGCCTTGGCTCAGTACGCTCCACCATTACAACCAGTAAAGCACAGACCAGTATGAGCCAACCAGTGCACAAGGTGTTTATGCATCCACCAACATGAGGTATTTCCTCCATGTTACAGTATGTTGCTACCATCGTTTTACACCCCGTCCCATGATGCAATCCTTTCGAGCTTTTGAAAGGAGGGGGAGTGAAGCACTTTGCAGGCACACCCACAGGAGGGGGTTGTGGGAAAATTTTAAACTTTTGATAGCTTTTAGAGACCTTTTTTTTTTTACTTGGCTCATGCTATGATTTTTTTTTTTGCATTTTGCATTTTGCTGTTAAAAATGATGGGGATTCAGGGATTTTCATTCCCCCCCACCCCACATAAAGCTGTTACAGTTTCTCAACTTAAGTTTCACACACAATTGAGAATACAGGGAAATAGAGGAAACCGAGTCCTGTATTTTTAGCCTCAGCTGTAGTGATGTAGCTGCCATTTATAGCCGATATGCCAGGCTGATGCTAGACGCCTGCCTGCCCCTGCTGACACCAGAGAGCTGGTTTATAGACTGCACAAACTCTGCACAGCACAATCTCAGACAGACATAAAATAAGCATATCAAATGTAGATTAATTTGATTGGGACCTGTTTGATTTTTGAAGAGAGGTTGATGGGTTTTTTATGGTTTGCGGGATAGTGACACCTTTACACAGTGTAAGTCATTTTAAGGGGGAATCGGGTGGCCACCTAAAACACACAAGAGACAATGCAAATTTCAAAACACTGACAATATTAATGAGCAGCAAGAGAAGAAACATAGATGTGAGCGATGATGAGTCACTTTTTAACGTATGTTTTCACTCTGTCTACATTCGTTTTCTCATGTGCCAATTTTAAATAATTCAGTATTCTATGATATAGCATGCATTTCATATATTTTGCATATGCATTCATTCCATCATCCTTTATTTATAAGTGATCGTACAGATATGAATTTACATCTGTTAATGCAGAGTGGCATATGGATGTGCATGACATTCATTAAGATACTCCCTTTTTGACCACACTCAACTAGTTGATTAATTCATGTACTTTATGCCTCTTACTGCCCACCTTCTGATTGGTTGGCTGTCTGCCAGTTCTCAGTCTGTAGAATGACCTGTCCTATAGGTTCTACTGATGATGGACAGACCTAAACATTTCACATCTTTTTGCATCTGATGAGACCAGTTTACACTGACATAACTTCTTGGAAGCTTGGAGTCGAGAGCAAAAATATTTTCCACATTCTTAGTAATTGTCAATTTCTTTGCATACATTTTCCTCGCTTTATTTTATTTTTGTAGTTTTCTATTTAAATTTTCTGGACATTTAAACTGTAATAAAACAGAGGCTATGACAATTTGCTTACCCACATCCTGGTCCCAAAGGCAGGTATGGCCACATGGCTGCTGCTGCATCTGTTTCACTGTCATGGCTGTCTGTAATTAAGACTCGGAGAGGGTTTTCAGCACATAGCACTGTGTCACGTGTATATTATTACCTTCATAGGATTGAACTGTTTTACACCAACTGTTAGCTTAACAGAAGTTCAGAAAGGTGACTAAAACTTAGTTAAGGGGCTTACTGTACATAGGAGCTCAAATAGCATCATACTGGCTAACTAATGGACCGAGACACTGACGGAAAACACAACATTTATGGTCCGCGCCTGTTCTGTGGTCTGTATAATAAAAGCAAAACTAAAGGACAGCTATTGTTTGCAGATTGGTTACACACTGCACAGGCTGTGAAAGACACATCTGCTACCTTCAGCTCAGTCAGGGTTGAGGGTTAGGTGTGTGTGTGTGTGTGTGAGAGAGAGAGAGAGAGAGAGAGAGAGAGAGAGAGAGAGAGAGAGAGAGAGAGAGTGTGTGTGTGTGTGACCCTGTCATACAGCTCAGCTACACTCCCTATCTTCTTATCAAATATTTGTCTGGCCTTCACTCTCTATTTGCCTTCCATTCTGTTTGCTTTGTTTATTGAAATCTATGTCCAGGCAGATTGATGAAGTTTCCAGCAAGTTGTTTTTTCTGTGTTCATTCATTTGTGTAGGTGTGTAAATTCCACTTAATAAAATGTAACATACTAGAAAACGTGCGTTCAGATATTTGATATGGATATTTTAAATTCGTCAGGATTTTGAAAATGCACAGCGGGGAATCGTTGTTTGATACCACGGCAATATAAAATCATAGGTCAGCTCTGCAGAAAAAAAATTCCCTTTAAGCTTTCAACATCAAATCTAAAACCATATTTGTTTAATGTGTTTTTGATTGATTCCCTGATTGAGATTCAAAGGGTGGTCATAAATGTTTCAGGACAAAGGGCCTCTTTGTGTGGATGGGGCCCCAGTAGAAATGGAGGAGTAGTTTGAGATTACCAGATTATTTCCTACTAGCCCAGTGAGTGAGGCGAGGCGAGCCGCAGCCCTCCGTCGTGCTGTGCTGAGGCTGAGCATAATGAGTGTGGTGGCAGGGAACCACAACAGAGCCGGGGCAGAGGCTGCCTGGGAACCAGAGGCCCGTGGCCCGCAGCCAAACACACACACACACACACACACACATACACACACAAATCCTGCCGCACACTTGTGGCTTTTTAAGAAAGCAATTTAGTTAATGATTTCATTTTGAAGCACTGTCATGATGCATTGTGTCCTCTGAGCGAGCCAGCGAGCGGAATAAAGGAGAAACTAACGCCGCGAAGAAAGTATCAGTAAACACAACCCCACCTCACCACCCCCCACCCCCCGCCAATCCTGACAACCACAGAGAAAAATAACATGCGACCGAGCGTAATGTGGCATTCGCCATGAACACAACGGAAACGTCGCTCTGGTAATAGATTGTGGTATGTATATCACTTGTGGCTCCTGCTTTCTATTTGATGCATCACTCTGGACAAGGAAGCGCAGTATAAGGGTCACGGTTAGCAGCGCGGGCCGCGGAGGCATTTTGAGTTTTAGTCGGCGTCTAATCCACTACAGTGCCCGCTTCCCTGGAGTGGAAATACAGCATATTTTTTTCTGTTCGACCATGTCTGTCAGCTCTCTGATTTTATTAGGGCTATGTTTCACATTCATTTACTCGGGTTTTCTCAGGGCCGTGCCCATGAATGAAACCATCTTCACATTGCTAAAACAGCAGCTTGTACATGTCTTCTGTGAACCAAATTTTGGGGCAATTACTCAGATCAGTGGCTGGGGTTTCTGGTTTTGCTCTTCAGATTCCTCATTTTTTTTTCTCTCTCTCTCTTTTTGTATCAGCCGTCAATCACTCATGCTAACTTTTAACCACCTCCAAACAGGGCTGGGTGCCAGCCATTCATTTAGACCCTCACTTTTGCTCGGCTTCTTCCTGTCCGACCTGTCAGAATGACACACACTGTTGACCATGCTTTCTATTCAGCACTGGCAAATTAATTGGTTTCAGTGGTTTAAATCAGCAATCAATGTCAGTTTCCCAACATAATAAGCCTTAATCATAAATCTTTGAGGTGTGGCTCGCCTGACCCCTATTCATCATGGCTCTGCTACATGGCCTCATCTGGGGGGAGCAAATGAACTACCCCTGTTTGATTTTCCAATTGACGTGTCACATGAAACGTGTCTGCTCTCTTCCCTCCCTGGTTCTATCCCAGCCCTTCTTTTCACAGTCCTTAAAAAACACACACAAGGGCCCAAAGACAAAGAGAGAAAAGAAGTCCAGTTGTCACAAGGGGGACACACATTTGTGTGCCTCCCCTCGTGTGAGAGTGCTCAATGAATGCCATTTAGTTTTTTTTCAGACAGAGGGGGGGAAAATAGCAGAAAAGAGAAAACCCTAAAGAATTAGAGGTGGGTCTGACTATAGCTAATGAGCTGTTGTCCTCACGGCCCCTAGAATAAGAATAGAGCAGCTTAATTACAACAATTCCCTCATGTTCTCCCTGCTAAAGAAATCTGTTTATGAGAAAGAAAGGGAACAAAATCGCTTTTCTTTTCGGTAGACATTTTAAGTTTTCCAATTTGGTGACCAGGATTTGTGAAGCTTTCTGCATCAGAGGGGAAAAAGGAAGAAAGGAACAAGGATAGTGATGGAGAAAGTGGGACTCTGTGTGTCAACATTCCAGATGTCTAAACCAACAGCAGTTGTACCAACCCCAACTCTGCTGGGCACTAAATACCGATGCCAATGATGACCTCATGGTGGCAAGACCAAAGGCCTGTAGTTCCCACACGTACAGTACAGTACCCCCTTACTTTCATAAAGCATTCACGGCCCCTAGTGCCCATGCTTTTACTGCTCCCTGCTATATTTCTCCTTCATAATTAGCAATTGTCCTTGAGATTTTTGGCTCTTTTTTTTTCCACTGAAAGGCCTTGCTTTCTTTCTTTTTTTTAAACTTACCCTCCCTTTTGAGATTTCTATGCTCCCTATAGACTTATTGTGCATCTCTTTGGTAACTTGTGATGCGTCCCTTCACTTGTTTGGCACCCCCCAGCCGGCTCCTCAACTCACTTCTCTGGCAACTGTGAGAGATGTTACACTCGATTTGTTGAAGTGCAGCCATTTGCTGCAAACTCTCCAGCGCACAGAAGAAGTTATCTTTATAAATGACAGAATGGACCAATGCCTGAATAGCGCTTTGTTTACTGTTTAACAAAAAAGGGGGCCCACTCTATATTTCATCTGTCACCGTTGCTTTTCTTTGCTTCAACAATGCTCGATTGTTTCCATGAAAATTTCAGGTTCCATGAACAGGAGAATTCTGTATTATTATGTTCCTGCCAAATTCCGATCTCTGTTTTCCTTCTCCTGCTCACAAAGGGCTCATAACTTACTGTCAACTATGAGGCAAGCCACAAAGCTCCACTGTTGCTCAGCAAATAGGGTTGTGTTGGTTGATGGCTCGACTCGCTGTGAGGTTTGCATAAGTGCGGCAGCGACGGCAATAGAAGGCTGTTTGGGAACTCCGTCCCCCGGCAGGCCCACAGAAAGACAAGACATTAAAAGAGAGGTGAAACAACAAGAAGCTTTTCTTGTCTCTGCCTTTTTTTTTCTCCTCTCAGGAAGGGGGACGGTTTTTCTGCTGCATGTTGTTGCCCTCACAACATCCGACATGCTCCTCGTCTAGCTGATCATTTCTGATGCAAGTCCAGGGTATAAAAAAAAAAAGGCCAGCAGTGAATTATTTTTTGGACGGCCATCCTTCATGAGAGCGTACGCATGAGTGGACTTGTGTATGTCCTGGGGAGAGGCTGTTATGCCATCCAGCTCTGAGCTTGTGTCCTGGGATCAGGAAAAGGGCCAAAGGCACAGGGGACCCGAAGAAGAAAGAGGAGGAGGTAGAGGAGGAGGAGGCAACGAGGGATTCAGTGTGTTTGAGTGCTCATCGACCCTTCCCGAGTAGACAGACAGGGACACTTAAGCACTCTCACACCTGCATCCGTCTCTGCCTTGCGTGGGGGGCAAGGACACCAACCATGCTGCCATGGCAGCTGCACAAGTGTTTAAAGTGAGATACATGGAAGTTCCTCGAGCAGCGTATTATTGCAAATAATCTACCCTGCAAAGTAATTATCAATGCTCTGCTCAATATGCAAAGTGCGCACTTCAGGTGGCTTGCTTAATTTGCTCAGTGTGGCTATCATTTCACTGTGGGTTTTAGCTGCGGTAGTTCCTAATAGAGAAGGCACCGGGAGGGAGTGTGAATTGAGGATGAAGTGCTGCCGTAATTGAGTTGACTTTTTATGCGAGAGAAGGTCAACAATAATGGAAGAACAATTTAAACAAATTAATTTAGACGGATCTCCAGCCGCTGTACAGTAGGTTAGCTCGTTGGGAAATTTGTATTTTCCCAACCATTTACTATATTTTAATATCATTATCTGTAATTACTTTGTTGGCAGAGCCCTTTTCCACTCTTAAGTGATTTACAAAAAAAAAAAAAAGTAGTTCTTGTGATCACTTTTTCTGCTTTACCTGTATATTAGTCTGCAGGAATAATAGACCCCCCTCTCTGTGTGTGTGTGTGTGTGTGTGTGTGTGTGTGTGTGTGTCTGTCTGTTGAAAAAGAGGCTAACTGTGAGCAGTACACAGCCCGTGTTACGAGTTGATTATATATCCAGAAACCTGGCTGCCGCACAGCATGGCACAATCACAATGGAGGGTGATAATTTAATTGTGCTAAACGGTGGATTCCGTGTCAATGCTTCTCCAGCTGGGAGCTGTCAGGTAGTAATATCTCATTACGGCAGGTGAAGAACCCAGAGGAACCCTACCACGACACCTGTTAGAACAGGAGGAACCCCTGAAGGGAAACACACAGATGATTTTCTCTCGCCCCGACTCTCTGTCACACACATGCGTGAGCACACACACACACACACACACACACAGGCTTGAAGCTTCTGAACTATTTTCTTCAGCTACTAACACTTATTTTCAAGGCTACTACTTTTATTTGGGAATTGATTTAATTGATTAATCTCACGTTTCAAATTATTTTCAGACAATAAGTGCATAGTTTGGTGCCCATATTTTATATACAAACAGCACAGAAAAGTCGTAGCACCTTTGTTCATTGGCTTTATTAAAAGTCAGGCCACATCTGATTGACTGCCGTTCACTTTTGCTGCTGGACAATAAACTACACTGGTGAGGGGCTCTCACCATGCTGCAAGCAAGGAAACTACTGTAGCTTTTGATCTCTGGCAGGCCATATCATTTAGTCCAGCCAGTTATCATCAGTCGCACGTAAATTGATCTGGTTTTAATTGCAGTCTGGTGAGGGATAATATTTGGTCATCATGATGTAGATTTCTTGGACCCAACACTAGCTTGAGCTATATGCAGATCCAAAGAAAACATAAAAACATAATCATATTATGATTTTTACTTTATTTTGTGTAGGTGTTTTTCAGTCAAAGGTAAAACAACACAGATATGATGGATTATAGTGGGACTCTCCATGCCCACCCTAATAACTGGCACCAATGCAACATTTGAATGCTGTCACTCTGCAGTAATGGCCGTTCCTTCTTTTATAGTTTCCCTGGGGCCAAGTAACCCACGGATTCCTAACGGGCACTGCACTAGTGGAAGGAGAATCCCCTGTATCTGTTACCGCCTGCTCTCCTACCCCCATTTTTTTATAAATATAATTTTGTGTTCAATAATTGATTTGATTTCCCCTCCTTTTGTCTGCTGGCAACGCAGAGAAAGAAGGTGTCATATTCTTCCCCCCGTTGGGACTCAAGATCAAAACTTAAAGGTGCAAGACATCAGCAGTGAGACACACAAGTGGGCATGTGGGTGGGAGGGGGGGAGGTGTGTGTGTGTGTGTGTGTGTGTGTGTGTGTGTGTGGGGTGGGGGGGGAGGTGGTGTGGAGTTACTTATCACCATTGTCTATAAAAGGTCAACAGTGTGACAGAGCCAATACTGTGGGTGAAAGTCAGTCAAACCCTTTTACGATGAAAGGGGAAATGGGATAGCTGAGGACACATGGCCTCCTCAGTCACAAGACGAGCCGCGCACAACACTCCTCCAATACACGCCAATTACGTAGAGGTTGTTTTGCTTGATGATGAAACATTATCGCGGGGAACAATTCATGACTCGAAGCATTCCAGGCCATATGAGCCCCGCGGCTGGAGAACTTAAGAGTCCTAATCCTTCAAATGTGCGCAATATTGACAGCTATATATATATATGTATATATATATATATATATATATATATATATATATATATATATATGTATATGCCAGTTTCTAACCCTGCCCTGTCTCTGCATCGAGTCGTCAAAGCAGCGGGGCTTTGTCTTTCAGAAAGTAAGAGGACTTATTGATTATTTATTTATTTTTGATGTTTTTTATGATGTAATCAAGCTTGAGATAGGGCAGCTTGTCAACGATTTACGAGCTGCTTCTTCAACTCACCATATCATATTTTCACTGTTTAGCCTGTTAAAGCGTATTTTCTTGAGGAAGGGATTCAATTATTAATGTGGGTAAAGTTATTTCAACAACACCAGAATACACTGCAGTTGTACAAACAGGGCTGTTTTGCAAGCGAGGACGCCGCGGCCGTTAGCGGTGTGTTTCTCTGAGAAGACGGGGATTCTACACGCACCAGTTATACCCACATTCGGCTGAACTCGCCTTATTTAGCTCCTCGTCAAGTGTCTTTGTTGTGTCTGTGCCGATCGACTGAGCGCCAACCCCGTTAGATCTCGGAGCCGTGTGATTCCCCGCGCCAAATATGTGAAATGAAATAGCACACGGTTGCCCTCAGATATTTTCAGAGAATTACTGCCACGCTTCCCCTTTTCCCCTTCAATAATATGAGGTGGTATTGTATGGGGCTTGTCGGAGGTGGGGGTGGGGCAGTGGGGGTTCTCTGCACTCTTAGGCTGCCTGAGCGCAGCCCTCCCAGCACTGCTAATAAATTATTAACTCCTGCTGACAAATACTGTTATGGAGCCTGCCGCAGATCTGTTGCATTCTTTAACAAGATTGCTGTAGACACATGTTAGAGGAGGATGGAGTCTCCGTCGCTCGCTCTCTCCTTCTTCTCGATCCCCTTCTCTCACTCACGCCTCAGCGGTTTGACTGATGGCTGGAGACTCAAGTAAAAGTGCCTGAGAGACTGAATATTTTAGTGGTAAAATAATACCACTTGATTTACTGTGTAATACAAAAGCAGTGCTTTGTTTCACTCTCACACTCCATTGAGGACAAGGTGCCTGTTGCTCCCGAGACTTGGGCTTTTTGTGTGTGCATGAATAAGAAATACAAAGAATCAACGCTCCCTGAACACACACACACACACACACTTACTGCCCGTCTACATCTTTAGTCTGACTTTTGATTTCCAATTAACAGTATCCAATTTAGAGATGACTTTCTATTTGATGTAATTACAGGAAACAATTTGATGACTGATTAGAATGAAGGGTTGAGTCCCACTAAAGACACAGATGACAACACATCCAGGCACGGAGGCTGAAAGACAGAAGGAGTGACAGGCAGGCGGGCAGACAGACAGGCAGGGGTCTCACACGCCATCTACCTGACTTACTGGGTTTGTTTGCACAGCTGCTGAGACACATGAGATTAACTTAGGCCAGCATTGTTAAGGTCCCGCTTCACTGCCCGGGCTGATCTGTGTGTGTGGGTGAATGAAAATTAGTGTGGTAATACACAGTGGCTGTTTTATCTGGATATACCGATGTTCTAACAAACTCCTCTAAATCAAGACTAAAAGCATTTTCCTTTATTTATTAAGAAAATTGCAACTGCAACGTAAGACTCTTTTATTATCGTTTCTCTCGCTTCATTATTTGATCTCGTTTTATTTTCGACCCTTTTTAATTTTTCTTCATATTATCTGTCTTTTAGAAGTTGCTCCGTGCTTTTAGTAAAGAACTTTGACTTGCCTTTGTTTTTGAAAAGCGCCTGGAATATTCACAGACAATATCAGTTCAGCACTATTAGACCCAGAAACCTTGGTCATAAAACCCCTTTTTAAATGGAACATATCTTTCCCTATCGCTCAGTGATCGACTCTCAGCAGAAAGCGCAAGGACACCATCGCACCACAGCCTGGCTCAACCTTGAGACCCCTCCCTCCGCCCCCGCCCCCCCTCTCCCAGGCAAAACTGAGGGTGGGACTAAAATGCTGTCGTACTGACCCCTGTGGATAGAGCAGGAGAACGGGGCAGATGGTGATCAGCGATCAGATGTGGTACAAGAAGTACCTGGGACATTTTGTCACATACAGAAACGGATCCATACCTTCACAACCCCAGCTTCTTTTTCCTCGCACGCCGACACATACGCTCATCCTCTAGAGGAGATTGAGCACTAAGTAGTCACATCCTACTTGTAATGGTCAATGTCCTGCAGTTGAGAAAAAATAAGCAGAACAACAGCTCAGGGAAAAGCGGATTAGGAGTTAAATATGCTCCAGCTCCTTCTCTCCACTTCACATCAGTGGGAAGGCCATATTATCCCCTTTTTAATTTAATACCAAATGCATAATTAGATTTGCTTGGCACAGTGTTTAATTTCATTCATTGTAGCACACAGCATGAGTGCGGCCTCATTAATTCAGAGAAAAAGTGGAACTGGTTGTATAAATTCTGCACCAGAAAGAGTTGGGTTGTAAAACGGGGGAAGAAAAAAAAAAGACATTTACATGAGTTTCCTTTTTTTTTTACCTGATATGTCAAGTATATTTTTCCACTGTAATATTCATGAAAGCATGTGACAGATTTGTGAAGTCAGTCCTCCACTGGTTTTGGCTCGAACGCTGCTTAAGTCATACCAAAATGTTAATAATTTCCTAATTTGACGAGTGGAAACAAAGGACGGCGGGGCTGGCTTTTGTTTTGCGTTTGATTGCTTCCAGAGTGAAATCAATTCACACGATGAAAACGATGAGATAATTGAAGGACAAATGAACTCATAAGTAAGAAGAACATTATCACTGGAAATAAGCAACCTTGTTTTACATCTCTGTGTAGCAGCAGTTCACTTGTTCGTGAGGTTTTTACTCGTTATCTGGATGGCACTCCCACCGCCTGGCTGATATACTGCCTGAGTAACTGTCTTGGGGTTTTGGGCCGAGACCCAAGGAGGCACAGTTCCAGCCCTAGATCAAGCCATCCATCTGCATTAAACAAAGGATTAGGGACCCCATGGCCTGCTCCAAACTACGCAGGCCAGAGCAGCTACAAGCGACGGCCAGGTGGAGCATTCAATCCATGTATTGTCTGCTCAGGTGTACCACGTCTAATCCCAGTTACAGCCGTGCACAATCACTCAAACACAACTGCCAGTCGCTCATGAAATACTCCAGGAAACAGCAGTCCCTGTCATGTATAGTTGATGATCCTCATCAGATATGATATCATTTTTCCTGACTCTCTTCTTCCTTTTTCTCGCTCCACAGCAGAGTCATGTCTTCCAAGCAAGCCACGTCTCCCTTTGCCTCCGTGGTGGATGGGGATGATGCCATGAGTCAGGAGCACTTGTCTTGGGAGAAAGAGGAGAGTTCCGAGGCCCACGGCACACCGCAGCTGCCCCTGCACAGCCTGCTGCACGGAAAAGCCCACCCCGATGAAATGCAGCCGCTCAGCAGCGTGCCGCCAGAGAGCGACTGGGACAGCCTGGTGTCAGCCCAGCAGCGCATGGTGAGACATGCCAATGTCCTATATGTACACATAAACGCTTTGTTTTTGATCCCTCGAATGGAATAAAAGAAAACAGAATAGTAGATGTAATTTAGCTAATTAATTTCCCTGCACACCCGTACATTTGAGATCAGTTAAATTTTATTTTGAAAGAAAAGCAGGACGTTTTCAGTGCTGTCTTACCGTCCTCCCTCGTATATTCAACATTTGGCTCAGCAGGAACTTATTGTCCTGGCTTGTAGAAAGAGCTCAGGCGATATTCTATCCCAAGCTCCATCCCCATGGTTCCCTAATGCTGTGAAATCTCTGGGATTCTGGGGTCTTGAGATAGGCAGCCCTGCCAAACACTAAACCATCAGCTATTATTAGGTTTAACTGAGGACCTCCAACTCTCCCTCCAATAATGCGAACGGCTCATGAAATCGAAAAAGGGGCCACGCCGCATTCTTGCTGCTGTTGAAGAAGTGCGCCTTGTCCTCGGTGCACGTCGTGTTGTTTTCCTTGTTGTGTAGAAGCCACATCTGCAGCCAGACCCCCAGACGCTGTACATTCTGAGTGCGGCGCTGCTTTGATGTGAGCGGAGCGAGGAAGAGCACAGGCACTTGTGGGTTATAGACATGGGAGGCAGGTGGTTGTCTGTGACAGACGGGTCTGTGGTAAAGAGACCCTGAGGGGCTCTGAAGTAGCTCCGCAGTTGGCCACCGAGACCCTCAACACCTCAGCATCGCAGCACAAAGCACACACACAAAAAAAACACACATAAATAGCTTGTGTAGCTGACTGCTGTGAATTCTGACAGGCAAAGGAATGTCTTTACTAGTACAGATTTTTAGTTTTCTTAAGGGGAGTGAAAATGAATGCCTACAAAAAATATCTAATCAATCAATTATACATACTGTTATAGTACTAATGATTGTTTTTATAGCACCGTTGGTGTTTGCTAAGTGATTTAAACATGATTTACACATTTACAATAAAATCAAGTCATATCAGCCCTAAATGATGGGAAATTGTAGAAAAAAAAATCAAATAAAAAAGGTCATCCATTCTCACTTCAAAGAGTGAGTGGGAGGAAGGACGCAAAAAGAGAGGAAAAGTAAAATGGAGGCTGACAGGGAGAGATGGAGAGGAGAGAAGGGAAAGGCATAAGGCGAAAGGAATGAGTGTTGCCTTAGCTGATTACCTGACTCCACTGCTGTGCCATGCGTCTGTGTGGGCTGTGCCCTGAACCCGCGCCAGCTGATTAACCCAGCACCGCTCCACTCCCCTCAAGCACTCTCCACTGTCTCTGCCACACTGCATAATCATCCAGCACGGGGCCGGGAGGTGCAGAGGAGGCCGCTAGGTCGTGCCACCCTGGCGCTTGGTACCAGACCACCCTTCACACCCCTGCAATTCTGCCTGGAGCTCGACATGCAACGCGGGGATGAGAAATTGGCACGTTTCTGCCCGGTTTACCGCATTCCTGACTCTTTATTTAGCGGTCGGCGGCGGCACCAGACGTGCTTCTATCATTCAAACCCTGCTGCATTGCACTTTTTTATCACACTGCGGTTGATTAAAGCGCAGTTTTTCCACGCTAAGCGCGCGGTACGGGTCGGATACAGTCGTGTTTCTTCTCCTGACTTTGAGGGCCAAAGTTTAAATCAGAGCTAACTGTTCCCCCGTTAAAGGCTGCAAACTCCTGGCTGCTTAGCCACCTTCTGCTTTCTCAGACTCCACAAACCATAATTAACACCACCTCCTGTCAGACGCAAGCCTCCGCCACGGTCTGCGTGCTGACTATACATTCCCGTGTGCGGAGTATTCTCTCTCCCCCCTTCGAGCTCCCTCCCATTCTTCTCCCCATTTCCTTCATGTCTCTGTTTGTGCACAGGGAGCACTCAGCCAGTCAGCCAGAGACAGGACCCTTAGTTAAATACTAAACCATACACAGGTGGGACCGAAACACAACAACAGCTCGAGACAGGACACAGATTTACGACGGCTCAAGGCACTCAGCTGAGAATAGGTCTCCACTAGAAAATGAACAAATTACACAGCAGTCACCCGAACACAAATGCACACTCGAAAGCAATTTGAAAAATTACAGTTGGGAGGTTTCTCTGTGTAGTCACCGCAGATGAAAAGTAAAGAGCGCATTATGAATATGCCCTGTGAAAGTGTACCTCGTCATTACGTCTCAGTATTTCACTTGTCATATCTCATTTACCGGCGGAGCCGTCTCTGTTGGAGGCGCAGACGACGGCGTATGAAAGGAGCTATTTGATACGGTCAAATCGCCCCTGAGCTGCAAAAAAAAGACTAGCAATCACCTCATTTGAATGAAAAACTGTCCAAACGGTGCGCTGACAGAACACAGACACACACTCATCACTTAATACAAATCCCACCCGTCTCAACTTTTGTTTGTCTTACAGGAATCTGACAGCAATAAAGTATGTTCCCTCTACTCCTTCCGGAACAATTCCACTTCCCCACACAAGCCGGAGGAGGGGGCCCGGGAGCGGAGCGACCTGCTGAGCGGATCAGCATTTGGAACTCCGGAGCGCCGCAAAGGAAGCCTGGCAGACGTGGTGGACACGCTGAAGCAGAAGAAACTGGAGGAGATGACAAAGACAGAGCAAGACGGTACGACTCCCTGCGCGTGCGTGCGTGTGTGTGTGTGTGTGTGTGTGGCCCTAGGATTGCCATTTTCCTCCCAAGTATGCCTGATCTATCCCCCCCCCCCTTTCTTTCTCATAATTTTCTCGCTTCCTGTCTGTCCGCCTCTCCTCCCCTTGTATCTCCCGGTCTCGAACGCCCGTGCGGGCACACACAAGCCGGGAAGACTGACGTCACAGTGTTTCCAGTTTGTTCTGAGCCTCTTCCAATGTGACAAAGACTGTGTGGCAGTGCACCTCAGCATAAGTGTGGTCTTCCTCCGTGCCAAGGCAAACTCTTTGACTATAAAACTCATAGAGCTGACCCGATGCCAGGAACATTACCTCTTTTTTATTTTGCTACACAGAACACTTTTCACTCAGCGCAGTTATTCATCAAAGTTTACTGCCCGCAAACAACCCAAGCCCCCACCTCACATCCTATTCAACGCACCACGGAGAATTCAGACCTTTTATTCCACTACAATCGCATGCAGAGAAGAGGGGAAAAAAATCCTTTCCTGCGATAAGACCGTCAGGTCTCTGTCGTATCTGCACCCCGGTTCACCCTGCACGGCTCTCCCTCCCACAGCCTGCAGTCTATCAAGAGTATGGCGGAAAAACAAATATTTGAAAGAGCTGTGCTGAAACACATCCCCCTTCTTAATTAGGGCTGTAGTAATATAACTACATCCAATCAAATGTTAAACCCCCTTGGGAATGCATGTGTCTCATTTAGTGTCTGGGGAGCTCTTAGCTTAAGCACTTCATCAGACGAATAAATTAGACCTCTGTTAGCCTAAAAATAATTTGCCACTTCTTTTTTTAAGTGTTCGTTTGGTGATCTTTGTATCAGAGCATCGCGGGATAATCATTTAGCTGCGTCCCGGTTTGGGGAGTGATGTCACCTACCTCTTAAAAGATAGAACAATCGGCCCTTATTTACGCCCATACGTTTGAGATCATCCTGAAAATTAAAAGAAATTGGGATTATTGAGTTTGATCAACCAAAAACAAGAGGTAAAACTTGCTGCTGTGCCAGGATTCTATAATCAATGCCTTTAATATTATCTAATGACCACTGATCGTGGCAATTTAGCAAATAAATAAAAAGCAAATCAAAATCCAAAGGAAAAAGCCCTTTGAGAATAATTATTAACACAATTAATACAGGAGATCCATTGTTTTTCCGAGGTTTTTCTGAATGCTCTAGAGTTCTGTCACGCCAACAGACATGAATATTAGGAATCCCATGATTCGTAGGAGGAATCAGTCGTCTTGCTACTGGTCTCAGATCTGGAACTGCTCCCAGGATGGAAGAGAACGTCGGACCATCTTGGTTGGTTAAAAAAAAAAAGGGATTGTGTTTCTACATCTTTGTTTTATCCGAAGGTACACATACTGTATATTTCATGCAGAGTTGGTTTTCATGGCACGATTGTCAGTAGCCTCTGTAGCAGCGGCGGGCGTTATGGTAATGAGCCCCAGCTGGTGAAGGCTGGTCGTTGCAGTAATTTAAATGGTCAAGTGCAGCTTGTAATCCAGGGCCGTATGTTAACGCAGAGAGGAGATGTTGCTGTAGAGTGCCATACAGCTGTTTTAATCTCCTGTTAATAATAGAGACTTGGTCCGCCTCGTGCGCCGCGTATCATGGCCACCTAAATAAACTCCCTTGTTGAGGGGAATTAGTTTCTGAGCGCGGCACACGGCTGAAGACGGGAGAGAGAGAGCCCCACCAAGTTCAGCGTGCCGTTCCCAAACTGCAGGAACTGAGAGATACTCTCTTCTCGAGGGCACTCGAGGAAGCTTCAGTGGTGATGATCAGTGATTACTGTAAAATGGAAGGAGAGGGACTCTTAGAAACTGCCAAAGGAAAATGTCACAGGAGCCTTTTGCGAAATCATAATTGTGTGTCTTTGTTTATGGAGACAGACACAGTTGGAAATTGAAAAGGGCAGGATTAACCAGTTAAAGAGTATACAAGAAGCCATTTGTTGTCTTAATGATGCCGCTAATGTGGCGCAAGCAACTGATGAGCTAAATATATCGCTTATCTAAGCATGACAACTGTTGTGTCTAATTCTACTGCTGCGGTGCCTGGTCAGGATCATCAGGGTCCTGGGAGACTTCACCATCTGCTACCATTCTTCTCTGGGCTTCCTTGTCTGGTCAAGATACTCCATTGTACTGATGGACTCTGGAGAAACACGGTGACCTCAAGTGTTGAGGATAAACAAATGGTCTGCGAGGGACTTTCAACAGCACATTGCTCATATGTGGAATGTGAAATCCCTTCGTTGACTCTGCTGGAAGCTTGGACATGGTATCCATACACTGTTGTCTTTATTAGCCGTTCCAGGTTCTTTTAGATTGTGATGTGTTTTTATATGTGGGAACTGCAAATGAAATGCCAATCACCTTCTTTTTATTGTAGCAGTAGAAAAGGCAAGTGAAGAAAAATTGGTGAATTTTCAAATTCTGATGGAAATAGTTTTCTTTCCTGTGTTTATGACTTAAGACCATGTGGGGAAAAAAAGTTTTTTTTCCAGGATAATCTGTCAAAGTTCCTCAATTTTCATCTGTGAAAGAGGTGGAAGCCTTCATGTTTGGGTGAGGTCTAATTTACATACCTTGCTAACACATTTGCCTTGTGTTTAGAGAGCATGGAGTTATTAGAACAACCTGGACGGAAACATGAATGTGTTTACTCCTGTTTACCTTTTTCATTCAAAGCAAAATGCCTTTGTCATTGACCATGATGCCTGATAAACATTATGACAATAGAGGCGGTGCTCCGTATCTCCTCCATCCTTCCATCTCTATATATTTTTACCCTTTCACCCTCTCCATCCTTCCACCCTTCCTCTCCATTTCTGGTCCTTAAAGTGCTTTAAGTGCTTGTGACTGTGCTAATGAATGAAAATGTCCTCCCAGCAGCGAACACTGCATTTAGCTGAATAGTCACCTTTGCTGTAAAAGCTCTATTAGGCCCAGTTGCCAGCAGGGCTAACGATTGTGCCCCATGTTTATTTACTAGGTATTGTAAATGCGTTATTTATGGATAAGTCTCCAGACAGCACTTGTCAAGAGTTAAAAATGTCAGTATAAAGTATTGGGGGGGTCGGGGAGAAAAATTGCCAGCATTATAAAAACCCAAGGTGACCTTGATTTGATTCACATGCAATTAGACCAGTTTTATATAATGGACTAAAGCAGGAATCAATACTGTGCAAGAACACAGAAAATATTTTGTGTGTTGGGCCTTTATGATCATCCTCCAAGGACGGGTAATTGAGTTTAAGCTTCCTGTTTTAGGTTTTAGGGATTTCCCTGGCCTCGGTATGTACTTGTTGGGTTGTTGCCAGTAAAACCAGCACAGATATAGATGCAGTTATTGTCATCTTTGTGTTATTGAGTGCTATGCTGAAACAAGGGAATTTTTTTTGGAGCTGTGTTCCCATAAAAATGCATCCAACCCTCCAGCATTACCGTTTTTTTATGAGTTAAATCAACCTCTCTCAACCATTTGACTGTTGAAACTACAACATGGTGTCCGGAATCACAGTTTACTGTTATGACTCAGTTCACTGGATGCTGTTGAAAACAGAAAGCGGGACTGCGTGTGATGCCGGGCCATACAGCCAGTGAACAGGTGTGGTCTGAGGACATTTGACACAGCTGTTAAACTGACAGTGGACACTTTTTCACGTCACTATCTATAGCTGTCATCTATAAATATCAATAACCTAACCTTTATGTCCAGCTCTCATTCAAGGAAGAAACAGACAAACAGCAGACAAGCAGACACAAATATTAACATAAGTACAAAACACACACACTGTCACTCTCTCTCTCTCTCTCACACACACACACACTCTCTCTCTCTCTCTCACACACACACACACACACACACACACAGAAGGAGGATGCCCTTAATACTACAGCTCTTTAGACGAGTCAGAGCGGACACAGTAGGTGATCAAGCAGAATAGTCAACACCTGGAGCCCTTTGACAGAATCGTGGCTAATTAGCTCTGCGAAGGGGAACCATATACCAGCATTCAGCCAAACCATAACCCCCCCTTTTAAACTCAGGTAGAAGGCCATCTAAGAAAAGACCCCCCCTATTACAGCTAACCTTACCGTTGCCTGTGACATAAAGCAGCACAACACGGTGGGCTGCCGTCCGCTAATTGTTTCCAGACACAGGGTTCTATATGTATGTGTTCCCGTGGCATCACCGAGACCCCTCTCCCGCTCCCTTCGCCTGCATCACCTCTCCTCTATTTATAAGTGTAATCCCCCTGGCGAGGATGTGTATTATCACTGTGTAATGACTGTGCAGAAGGTTGAGTGTGGGGGAGTGATGAGCATTGTGTGTGTAGCCCCAGGTCATTATCCTCTATTACAGCAGGCCATGTAATGAGATTCAGGGATGGGTGAAAGCGTTGGAAGAGAATAGGATCAGCTCTAAGCCCGTGGTCTGATTAGCACTGATGAACTCTTGACTCTGTTGCAACACTGTCCCCCGTCAGTGTCACAGCCCCTGCTGACTCCACACGGAGGCTCGCTGGGAAATTGGCTGCAGGTGCTTAATAGCGCCAACAGATTTATCTTTTGAGGATTTATTGTTGTTTTAATGTAGCATTAAAAAAGGTTTTCTAAAGATAAATTCTGTATAATGCAGCCGGTATTATACATTATATTATAAAAAAAAAAGAAGTCCCCCCTCCCCCCAAACAGACTGATGCACCTTCTCCCCTCCTCTTTCAGCTCCCTCCCTTCAACCCCTCTCCTCTCATCCCAGCTGCCATGTCATCTGGTTCTGCTTTATCCCACCTAATTAATAGGAATCTTTGTTATAATGATCTGAGCATGAGCCTCTGACTCTATGCATATGCAATGAGGCTGGAAATCCAGTTGCCTTGGTTGCGGATTTTGAGGCATTCTTCACACATAGCTCTATGCTGCCTCTCACTAATGCGGCGTTCCACGGGACGGCGTTTTGGGCCAGGACCGTCCTGGCAGGACACGCACGCGGGCCAAACATCAGTCAAGCGCCGGCATCTCTCCTTGTGCAGCGCGGTCCCGCCTCCTTTAATAAATCTGCCGTTTATTCTGTCAACGAGATTTCAGCAAAATCGCGATGCGAGATCAATCAAATGGCCGATATAGTTTTTTTTTTTTGGAGAGTGTGTGTGCTTATGTATAGTGTATGTGTAAGTGGGGGGTTCCTTCCTGTGCATTTGTGTGTGCATGTGTATGTTCTCGCTTGGCCTGTGGAGTGGTGCACCAGCCCAGCGGAGCAGGGCTCTGGTCTGTCACTTTTGTTTGAATAGGTAATGTAGATCTGTTCAGGCTGAAGAGACATGAGCTGGAATCGCTTGTTAGGACACATGATCAAAAGCCGCTCTCTGCTCTCTGCCAATCAACCCTCTTGTCACCCTGTGAAGCAGACGTTAAATAGATTTTTCGGCTGTATGCCGCGGGCAGCCTGCCAGCCTGACATGTGAACTTTCACAAAAAAAAAAAAACGATACCCCTGCCCCCTCACTCCTCCCTAATCTCACTTTCCCATCCACTTCCTCCGTGTCAATCTTTCTTTCTTTCTTTCTTTCTTTCTTTCTTTCTTTCTTTCTTTCTTTCCCCTTCTTCCATGTTTTCTCTACCATCTTGACACCTGAACCTGATCCAACATTCTCCCTCCTCCTATGATTTTTTGTCTCCCACCCCATCTTACTCTCCAGTGACAAAGTTGTTCCTCTGCCAGGCTGAGATCAGAGCCCAGGGCTAAATGGAGTGGCTGTATGAGGGGAATAGGGAGCACAGAGTGTCTGGTCCGCACTGCTGAATTATGTATTTACTATCTGTTCCAAAACAGAGCCGTCACATAACACAGGCAACGTTCCCCATGGGACTCCGGAGGCCGACACAGGTTTCACTTTACACAAGCTAAGGATATAGATTTTGTTGCCCCTTTCAAAAAGTGAACCCCTTTCTGCTGTCTTGGTCATTCAGATGACAAAACAAGCAGCTGCTTCTTCAATGTGCCATTCTTTGCATTCAAGATCACCTTCCCCAGTTCTCATATTCCGATTAGTCAACAGTAGCAACTGCTGCGGAGCATTCCAGGGGCCATCTTCCCCGGGTTTCAGCTGTTGAGCGTGTCCCCCTGCATCCACGCAGCACAAAACTCCCATTGTGATCCTGGCTTACTGGCTGCACAGGAACCCCTTGATAGGAGGAAACGGGTGTCTAGGAGAGACAAATCACAGCGAAGGGGCTGCACAGAGGCTTGTTTGTCTTTACACACTCACACAACCGCACGCTGCTCGTAGGTATGTCTCCTCAGTGACATCACAGCTTCTGCAGTAGCAGTTTGGAGAAATGGTAAAAAATAAAAACACCAAAACAATAGATCTGCCCCAGTGGTGTATGTGGGTGATGAGATCAGCAACAGTTTGTTATGGCCTGACTGTTTTATGTGACACCGCGCTATTTGGAGGTGTGCAATGGTGAAACACGGACACATAAGGAGGCGGGAGGCATTCATGATACTATATTTGTCATCGGCCCGCGAAGCCCAGAATTGGGAAATAAGCGTCTGGTTTTGTGGTTGAAAGCAACATGAAGAAGGACATATATAGACAAACTGCCCACAGTTGGGAGAGTGGAGGGGGAGGGGCAGAGGCCGTCAGAAATGAGGAGAACATGGGGCTGTTCCACAATGGGATGGGGTGCAGAGGGAGGGCACATGTGTCCTGCTGTGTGTGTGTGTGTGTGTGTGTGTGTGTGTGAATGCCTGCAGTAGGGTTACACAGGGAGACTTGTGTGCCAGCTCAGTATCACTGTTCATAGCAGTGGCATTCAGCTCCCAAGCATTCTCCACACATAACTTGACAAAAGAGCCGGTGTCATCTGACCAAGGATCAAAATAGTGTGAGTGTAACTCACACCCTGGGCACAGGCAGCCTCTGTGGCCTGCTAATGATTTCAGAGCACATTGCAGGCTTGTTCTGTAAGTCAGACGTACGTCAGCCATCCAGCGAAGAGATCCGCCTCGACACAAGCAAACATGACAACCCGTGTGGATCAGCGGCCTATTAACATATTTGCATTGTTTTACGCAAACGGCGAGGAGGGAATGTCTTACACCAAAGTGTGACGCTTGCCTTTTGAACAAAGAGACTGTCTAATGAGCAGTGATGAAACAGATGTTTCCTCCCACTCGATGCGTTTTCTTTTCCCCTTGTTCAATAACATTACATGCGCCAGGAGATGAGATGGGGATGTCAGAAGGAATGAATAGGAATGTGTTTTATTGCACCGCAAAGTCTGAGTGCCGATGATTATAATTATTTGATTAATGTCATGTCTCATTGGAAGTACCTCCAGAACAATTTTTAAGTCTGCCCTGGTCGGGTGGTTAATATGCTTTAAGACCAAGTCGTCAATTGCACATCATGAAGTTCAATCTGTTAGTTGACATTATTATTTGAAATGAGGATTAATGATTTGTTGAGGTGGTCCGTTTCGCTATTCTTGTCCCAATTAGCATAATATTGGAAAATGGAAATTGGGTCGTTAGACTATACAATCATTTTAGTTTTACTACGCCCCCGCCACACCTCATCTTCCTCCTCCCTTCTTCTTTGTCATTTTCTTCTGGCTGGGTGGCACTCCGCTCCACAAAGCCCATACTGTAAGCCTGTAGTCAGCCTCCCTGTTGTGAGCTGGACCAATGAGCTCAGTTGCTCATGAGAAGCACATTTCTCCATCTTTGCCCAGCAGGCCTCGGCCCGTTTGGCTCCGTGTCCCACAGCAAGGGGACGGGCCGCATGAAAAGAAAAGTACAACGGCTATTGTATCTGCACCGACTTGTGGGGACATGAATGGGGACTTTCTAAGAGTCGGAGCGCTTAACCTTTAGAAGGGCTGTGGTTACCTCATCGTTTTCATTCTCACGTGGCAAGGCGGGAATCCAAATGACACAGTTATACATTCTGTTCTTAGTTTATTTGTTTAGTTCTGGTATGACAACACAATGTTAAGACCACAAAAACGAATTCCTTAAGCTTTTCAGCAGTTAGAGATGTTGTTGTTTTGTGCTTGCATCTTTTTGTTTTAGACAAATAACACAATCTAAAGGTTGTTTGTGTGTGTGTGTGTGTGTGTGTGTGTGTGTGTGTGTGTGTGTGCATCCTGACCTCTGGCATCTCAGTAAACCTGCTAAATCTGCTGTGAGATTCAATAAAGAACTTCAATTACTGAAAACGAGAAAGCTAAACTATAGAGATAAAAATGTAAATGAACCCTCACTTCATGTCTTCCCCCCCTTATCATTTTTGGCATTAAAATATGTAATTTTCTTAAATTCTGAAACACTCTCTTATACAGAGAGGACATTTACACACACTATGGTAAAATTCAACACATGTACAGTATGCCGTATAACCAGACGCGCAGTATATCACAGCTTATTCTTCTAATTTGCACTTTTTAAAATATCTCATCTCATGGTTTAATCTGTGGAGCGCATCGCCGTCGTCCGGCGTTTATTATGAAATAAAGTTTGGATGTCTACACCAGACACTTGGCTTCACTGCAAATTGTAATGCATTCATGTGGATCCTATTAGTCTCTTTTTGTCCTTGTAGAGTCAGACACCCATTAATTTACTAAATCACACTGAACAGCCATGATCACAGTACTCCACATTTTGTTCACACATCTATTAATTTAACATAGTTGAATAAATGTGAATGTTTTCGAGCATTGATTAGCAGGCATGTTTATATCTGACAGTTAAATTGCAGGGTACCCCCCCAAAAAAATCTGTCCAACGCAAGGTACCCAGTAATTTAAATTTTGTGTGAAATTATTATAATTTATTACAGTGTGTGGACCCTAATGATTACCGACATCAAATGGAAATTATAAATTTAAATCAAGTCCACATATTCCTCCTCGTAATATTCATCTTCACAGGCGCTGATCCCCTGATCGGCATCGGCAGAGATTTTTCAGAAGTAAATCAGCTTTTTCTTTCTAGTAAACCGAGAGGCTATCACTATCACATCTTTTTTTTCTCTTTTACTGCCTTTCTGTTATGTTTTCCTGCTCTATTGTTAAAACATTCATAACCACGGGGCTTTATTAGGCTGGTTATTATAAAATCACAGGCAATTGTGTGAAAAAACACAAGATCGCTGCGTTTAAATTTTCCTTAATTCATTCAAATTGGAAATGATTTGTTTCCCCCGATGCATTGTATTGATAGCCGTGTTGAATAGACTCCCTCTGCTGCCTGAATATAGACTTTAAAGCAAAGGCGGGGAGAGGAGAGGGACTGAAAAGTTAATTTTGCTATCCAAGCATTTAATGGTCCTAGTTCTTAAAAGTGACCTTGTGGGGTAGAGAGCGGAGCAGCACAGCAGCTCCTTCCAGATGCACACATGGCATCCATCGGGGGCACAATCACGCACAGTCCCAACACCTCAGGCTCGGACATATGTTGAGTTTTATTTCATTCTTCTGACATTAATCCTATTCACCAGCTGTTCTGCCAGCTGCCACTCTCCGGCTTAAGGGGAGATTGCAGTTTTGGGGGCTCTGAGTACTGGTTTATCTTGGCTCCTCATCTGCTCCTCACGAAGTTTTGATTGGATTTTTTTTTTTTTCTTCTCCTTGCCCTCCTCTTACTTCCAGGTTCCTTGAGTCGCATCCTTCCCCGCAATCTCTTTCAACTTGCTTTTGTTTCCCCCCCCCCTAATTTGTGTAGATACAGGGGTGAGGGGGCGAGGGGCTTTTTGTAGGCCCAGGCACTCTGCAAGGACTTCAAGTGTTCTGCAACATATGTTCAAAAACATACGCACATAATAATTATTACGAGCATTAATACCGAAGGCCCTCTCCAAGGCATTAGGCTACAGAGGTTGTTGAATGCACAGCACTTATCAGCATGCAGCACACTAGCCTCTTGTCTGCCCCTCAACTTCTCCCGCTCCTTCTCTCCAGAAAGCATTTGTAAGGAATCGCAGCGCTGAAAGCTGCTCACCCCACAGTCATCTAGCAGCATTTCTGTAGGATTACCCTGGACATGGCCTCAGTCTGTACAGTTATGATTATTGACATATCGGGTCTGACATATTTCATATTTATGTGCATTGTCTGGAAGCACACTCAAGTGTTCTCAATGTCATTTCGGCTGAAGTACGGCCGGGCAGTCTGCGAGCAAGGGCCGCAATGAATTGATCATTGCTCACTGCTCACTTTAATAATTCAAGCCTGATTGCCACAGAGTGCCGCAGTAAAATGGATTGGGAGAGGTCACATGCTGCTCAGCTCAGGAGGTGAAGCCTCTTGGGGACAGTTAATTCATATATGCTTGATAGACACGTGTCCTATTTAGAGAGGTCAGTGTGCTGTGTGTGTGTATACGGCTGCTCAGAATGGCCGGGTCAACACGGTGGGATTAACACAGTGGTCAGTGCAGATAAAGGCCAGAGATGAGGTAGAAACGCCTGGTCACAGAGGCTACTTTCTTTTCGGATACTAAGAAATAGGTTCAATAATCCAAAAATGATACCTAATACTGCTACTTAACTATTTAATTTAACATCTTAAAATTAGACTGTAATATTTTTAACCTGTAGTTGCATGTGAAGAGGACTTTCAGTCCACTTAGCAACACTGCAGAGTATATTATGCACATCTGGAATGCAAACAGTGTTTCTATAAGACCGTTGATCTAATATCAGAGTTAACTTTACTACAACTGCTCCTCGGCCACCGTGCAGACGCCGTGATGCTGCCAATTCACAGGTGAGATATGATGTCATCGTGCTGAGGTGAAGAAGGCACGGTAAGGAGTAAGGGAATTAGGGTGGAAGGGAATTAAGCAGTGAGGGAATAAAGAAGGAAGCAGAGCAGACGCATCAGATGAAGCAAGCTCCATCCATTTTACCTGCAGTGTATTTATAGCGATAGTTTACGTGACCGAACAGGATGGTCTAAAGGTGCCTCACAGAGATGTTCACCAAGTGGAATAATGATTAGGTGTCAGTTAAAGAAAGCCCACCACAAGGTGCAGGTGCTCCACAACACGCTGACACGCCTGGACCTTTTTTATTTATGCATGCCGGCACAAGTGATTACGTATTTAAAAAAAAAAGCTGGAATTATTGAACTGCACCAAAAAGTCTTCCAGAAATGGCAGAGGTTATTAAAACTGTTGACAAGGAGGAAAGGTAATTGCCTGAAAATGAGCGACAAGCCACTGTTGTGCCCCCCCCGCCCCCACCCCACCCCACCCCCCGCTCCCTCTTTAGCGTTTGCATTGTGCGGCATCACCCGGGTGTGTAACCTATTGCGTTTCCGATTGCTCCTTTGCAATTAGTGCCCTTTTTGTCCTCAATTCAATAACGCCATGATTATGGAGACTTCAGGAGTATTTGCAGCATCCAACAGCTGTTGTCTCAGGGACTACCGGGTGAATGACAAAAACATGTTTTCTCTCTGCATTTCACTTCCCTGCCTGCCTCTTGTAATTATTATGTTTTATTTGGTGTGATGATGGGGTCTTGTTTTTAGTGTGTCTGTGATTAAGATATTCAAAGGACTCCTTGGAGAGTGTCACAGTCATCTTCTTTTTCTTTCTTTTTTTTAAATCAACCTCGACTTTTGATTTGTTTCCCATGCAGCGCCGCGTGGATGGGAGATTAGACGTCAGCCTATCATTGTCTGACTGACATTCAGAGAGTTTTTATCTCTGAGATGGAAACGTATGCCTCAGTTAAAGAAATGACATGAATATCTAACACTGCATATAGGAGTGGATTTAAATAGAAGCTATTTAAGACATTACAGAATCACAGTAGTATAATGAAGTAAATGTAGAATAATTAATCCATACTATATGACTGTAGAATAACAGTAATTTGTGTCATTTTCAAACTAAGAAACGGTATGATATCACCCCCAACTTCTTCGCTCACTTATATTTTTAAATGAATATATTAATGAACGAATTGCATATGTTATGTTTGTACACAAAGATTTATAAGGTAATGGTGGCAACTGGCATGTCAGGTTTTTTATACAGTTCTGTTTTTTTTTTAATTTTTTTTAATAATGTTATCGTTTATTCACTCTTTATCTTTAATATGGTGCATTCTTAACTCTGAATTTAATGTCCTGGGGAGGTTTTGGTTTTGGTTGGGTATAACTGGATTATGACAAATTTGCTCTGTTCAAGCTGAAGCTTGTGTAGAGACTCTAGAAACTTCCTCTGTTCTTCGACACCTCCTTAACACAAACAGCATTTTGTCCCTGTTTTCCTGACTGCACCGTATATATGCCCCTCTGTATTCTGGGGAGGAAATTATTTATATGGCTGATGTCAGTTGATCATTGATTTGGTAATTACATGTTTCCCCTTGAGGCCGGGACAACTGATATACAAGGCCAATGCTAAAGGGGAGGTCTCTTCGTCTGTTACCCCTGACTTATGGCTAATTTGACTCTCCTAGATGGCCCTCTTTTCTCTGCCATCAGCTTTTCAGCACAACAAACACTGGAACACAAGTATCGTCTTCCGTCCCGGGAGGATGGTGCACGCAGAGAGGCCGAGACCGCGGTGGCAGACAGTTGAAACGATTTTACTGACAACACAGTAATAAAACACCAACCGCTGCATGTTGGAACAAACCGTTTCGGTGCTTTGAGGCGACCGCGGCCTTTTTGAAACACGACGGAGTGTTATCAACCAATTTATGAGAGTAAACCTTTTTATAGATTGAAAACATTGCTTCGTTACGCCGACTTAAAGACACACACACACACTGGACTTCCTATATCCGCGGCGATCAGAAGAACCATTTCAAAATTAGTGTGTCATGAATTTTTTTAAGATGTGCGGTATTACTGTTCGATCCAATTCCAAAGTGACAAGATTTGATTTGTTTATGGCCGCGTTTATTTGTCTATTTGGTGTTTTCCGCTCGATAATTTGAGCTTTTTCTCCAGTTTGCAATGATCGTCTGAATGAACGACTCTGTTTAGAGCGGCGATAAAAACATAAATTAGCAAACAACTTTCCCCTGCCTTCGCTTCTCATCGCACAGGCATTTATAGCTAACTAGCACTCAATTTAATAAATGTGGTTGAACAATAAAAAACAAATTCAGATTATAAGCAGTAACATCAGCGGGGGGATGTTGTATGAAATATGAGAGAGAGAAATGTTCCTCCCAGGCTGACGGGGAGTCAGTCGGTGTCGGGACAGACAGTTGACGTTAACCTGCCTCTTAGCTTCACTTCTGTGGTTTTTACTGAACATGATATTCTGGCAGCGCTGACTGCCAGGTGCTGAAAGCTTTGTTTATGTCACACATCAACCGGGAAACATTCCTTTGTTGAGGATTTATGAGGATCATTAGCTTTGTTTTTAAAGACAGTAAAGAAAAAAAGAATAGAAAAGCTGTAGCGTAATCTAGGCAACTCATCTTGGCTTAAGGTGTCTCAGTCCCTGCGCCGGCTCACCCACATCAATAAGATCAGCGAATACCTGGGAGCACAGGGAAGCCGAATACCAGAGATGACAGCGCTGATAGGAGATACACATATTGAATTTGGCAGTATTTAATCAGTGATTGCCATTCACTTTCTTCAGAGTGCCACTTAAAAAAACTAAAAAAAAAAACTGGGAAAAGGGTTCAGGGCACATTTCCAGCTATACAGCCTCGGCCCCAGAGAGGAGACAATGAGACCCAGACGGGTTTAGTAGTCCAGAAACCATTCCCCTCTCAATGGGAACACATCTTGGACACACACTCCAATAGTTTTGTCTCATATGTTGCTATCTGTGCTAGCTGCAGAGTGGTGGGGGTCTGTGCCAGGCGAGGGTCCATAGGGACCATTGGAATCGCCGGGGCTGGAGGAAGTTGGTCTGGGTCCAGTGGGGCGATCTGGGCTTGGTGACAAGCCAAGCTGTCTACTGCAGGGACGCTGGGAAAATGTAAATAAGAGCCTGATAAGGGCTATTGTTTTCATTCCATTCTCATCCCAGCTGAATGGCTTGCTCCCCAGCCACAGAGCATTTTATCTCGAGAGGGGGAGGGAAAGGAGTGGGGGGTGGGGGTGCCAGAGATTTAAGAGCCCCCATAGGAAAATAAAAATAAACTCACTGGACTCTTCTCTTGTTTAAGCTAATTCCCCAGTATGTGATGTCCTACTTTGAGAAGACAAGAGCAGCAAACTCTTCTTTACACGAGAAAACTTCACAAGTGCTGCGCTGTCTACGAAAAGAAAATGTTTGCCTTTAAACCCGCACTTGATATCCTATGAAATCTGTGAAGTGTGGATCATTTATTAGAAACAATTTGTTATTTTAGGGTGAACACAGTGTATCAATTTGTTTGACACTGTGTCATAATCTGATAGTAATAATTATGTTGACGCTAACCAGTGTTTTCATTGGCGTCTATAATCCCTCCCGAAAATAACAGACAGGCATTTTAGAAACTGAAATAGTATTCCTCCTATTCCTCTAAATTCTTCAGGAAAAGAAGGGTGTTTTGAAAGAAGCCAGGCATCTGACTCATTGACCGTTTTTTTCCTCGACGGCGCCTGCGCAAAAAAGTTGCTCCGCTTTCACCAGATCCATTTTTGGTTGCCTGTTTTGTCCGCGCTGTTCGAACACTGAAAGATGTTGAGAGTTATTTTATAGACTAATCCAGGGTCATTATTCACCTCTCCCAGGTGGAAGGCAGGGAGGACAGCGGTGCATTCCAGCTGCAGTCTCTCCTGGTGGAGGACTTGGCAGGTCGTGTCTGGCCCGGCGGAGGGGATGGAGAAGTGAGGGAGAGGCGGCTCTCCTGGGAGGGAGGTGGAGAGGAGGGGGAGGACTGGAGTAGAATGGAAGCTGGCACCACATTATCTCCAACAGTTGGTGCATTCCTTAATGATCAAGTGCCGGAGCAGCATCTGTGATGAGAGAGTGTGTGTTTTTTTGTGTGTGTGTGTGTGTGTGTGAGAGAGAGCATATGTGTTCATATTAACATATGCTCTCTGTGTTTGTTTAATTCCCCTCATCACCGCTTATGAAATCCTGCGCTTTAGGGGAGAAAATATCGTCGTCGTTCAGTCTTTCTGAGGATGATGATTTCGGGGGAGTTTGTTGTTCCGGCAGAGGAAGCTGTCTCACCCATGGGGTGAGGCGCGGAGAGGAAGAGTTGAGCTCTACCCCTCCCCCTGCCCTTAACCCCTGTTTTAAGATCTGTGATCTTTGTGCCACGGAGGGAGTTAACACACACAACGCAGGCAACACACACTCGTTCCTCTCTCCCTCTCTTTTCGGGTCAAGGGGACAAACTGTGAGTTGGGAATTGGAAAGTCAATAAAGCAGAAGTAATGTTATAATGACCCCGAGCTGAAGATGTCCTGTCGACCTCCATCACAGACGAGGAAGTGGACAATCAAACAAAAATGGTCCCTCTGCTTGATCTCTCTGAAAGCCATGCTTAAACAAGGCCACGAGAGCCGCCGACCCCTCGGCTACTCCCCGTTCCTCTGAAGTCGCTTTGACAGACGGAACAACAGCGTTTGCTCTGAGGAGGAGATGTTGCAGACGGATAGAAAGGAAACAACACTTGTATGCATTCTAAACTGTACACATCTCCTCTTTGTTGGATGTCAAGGGGTGATCGCAGTGAAACCGGGAGAGTCCACAATGTTAGAATACTTAAAACACATGACGTGGCGTCATTCGAAACATGTTTCTGAATTGTGTCCTTTTATTGCTCGAAGTATCTTCATAAACGATCCACTGTTAGATCTGTGGTTAGACTATTCATTACGGAGCCCCGGGGCTTCATGGTCATAATTAGTGTGTCTGCTTTGGTTTTGCATTTTGCTCCAAATCTTAAAAACATGGTTTTACAAATTCGATCATCCTCAGGCACTTTGTGAAACCTGAGGACGAGACAGCTGTTTAAGACAGTGCCTTAATTGTTCTCCCAGAACTGGATCAGACGTGATTGTCGCCCGTTTTTTAATGGGACTCGATGGGACATGACTGGACGCCGCACGTCTCGATCCGGTTCAGATCGGAGGCAGACGGTTTGTGGAGACAGGAGTCTCAAGGTGGAGGGGCGGGGGGGCCTGCTCGTGCGGCTGGTGTTTGATGGGAACAGGCTGACCCCTAAGCAGTGCAGGGATGGCGGAGGCCTGGGTCAGCCGGCCCAGCGTGTTCTTTATCAGCTACCCCAGCGACAGCGTGGCAGATTGCAGCCATTCCTCCTCTGATTCATTGTCTGCTGGACAAATGTTAATTGTTTTCATCATTGGCAGCTATGCGAACGTTCGGACGTGGACAGTCTCACTGCTTGCCTCCCACTTAATGTGCGTCTTTGCCCTTATGCTATCCCCACAATATCTGCCTTCCTCCTCACTCCGCCCTTAGCTCATCTCTCAACGGTCGGACTGAGTCCCTTTTAATGTTCGCTCTGCAATGTCATCAAATATAAGACACACTGACTTTCTTTAATTCTCACTTAAGTGAATAGATTTTAGAGATTTATTACATCCGCGAAACTATAAAAATAGAAACAATATTCTATACGCAATATCCCGTAATCATAAAAGATACGCCCCAAGCGGGAAGTCCCCATTTATTCTTTCATTGAAATAACTTAAAATGTCATTTCTCATTGTTCTTCTTCAGATTCCTCGTGCATGGAGAAACTTCTTTCTAAAGACTGGAAAGAGAAAATGGAGAGGCTCAACACCAGTGAACTGTTGGCAGAAGTGAAAGGTAGGTTTATGCACACAAATACCACTTTAAGCTGTGTTAACAAATCCCTCATTCCTATCAGACGCAAACATAATCTATGTATAATATCAGACACAGCCTTGTACTCTGAAGTGAAACAAAGGCCTTTGGCTGCCCTCCTCATTCATTTCTCAACGTCCTTATCTTTTGTTGGAATGCCCGCCTCCGTCCAAAGTGCTGTCTTCAAATTTCCAGCGCATTTCGACTCGTTTTTCCGAGGCTCTCCGCGCTTGTCAGCGGTTTATGGTTGTTGTCCCTTCAGACGGCCCTGAAGCCCGGCCGCCCGGCCCTGACACATGCCGTGCGCTCACGCCGCTCTGGTAATCGTTCAGCCCAAAGTGTGCGTGATGTAAACAGAGCATGGCCGAGCTGAGAGGAGACGGTGCGGCGATGCACAGAGGCGTCTCCTCTGCGAGCCTGCCTTCCGACTGGAATGCCTCGAGCTCTGACAGTGAACGCCCCGCACCGCGTATCGAGCGCCCGCGGCGAAGCGCAACTCAGCACTCCCCCTGAAATCTGTTTATGACAGGGTGAAGGTGGGCCGAGGATGGGCAGGGCCGCCGCCCAGTCCTTAGCACTGACTGTTACTGAGGGCTGCTGTGTTTATACAGCACGGCGAAGCACAATACCAGCTGGCTGATAACGGCCGGCTGTCACCGCCTCCTCGCACTCTCCAGCGGTGATTACCTTCGTTGTATTATTTTGATCGCTTAATATAACACTCCAATGTGTTTTTCCTCAACATTTCCCGGAGACACACACATAAAGAGAGCTCATGTGACTGCAGCGCAGGTGATTTTTAATCATTTGTTTAATTGTTTCTTTTCATAAAACACGTATGACATGCATAAATAAAACTTTTAATTATTGAGCTACACTTTGAGGTTGAACGTTCTTATAAGTAGATCTGTTTGGCAATAACCTTAATGAACTGAAGGATAAATCATCGCTTGGTAAACGAGATTCATTGTACCTGCCCGTATACTGTATGCCACTGTAGATCAAAGTGCACCCGGTAAAATGTTTAAAATGATTTAGCCTTTTGAAAGCTGGTCTGTTAAATTACGGGGCGGGGAATTTCTTGTTTGATGAATGGGAATGGGAAAGTTGCTTGGTGGTCTGTAAACAGTGGGGAGTCTGATAATAAACACTACGGCCTCTGTCTGCTGATGAGTTATGGAGACAGTCCATACAACACAGTTACCAATATAAATGCTTCTCCTATCACAATAGCAGCCTTAGATTTTTAATTAGCATGCCATTTCATATGACTGTAGACGTTTCAAAGGGCGGCTTTGTGCTCCCCCTTACGAATGTCTCTCTCCCTGCGTTTGAAGTCTGCCTGATGTAAATACGGGCAATTAAAAAAAGGAGCCCAGGGTTGGAGACGCACAAGGTCCGCCTAATTAAAACACAAACAAAGGTATCTAGCAGAAAACACCTTATGATTAAGATCTAAAGTGTTGTGATGAATCAGAGGTTCCATTAATTGTTAGGTTAAAATCGGTACAAAAGACAAACATGCCTGTAGGTTTGAAATGAATGAAAGGAAGCGGAGAATAAAGGCCGGTATGCAGATAAAGGCTACAGTCCTCGCTGGCACAGTGGCCTTGTAAATTCTGTGCTGATTGCTCACGAATTCTTCAACCAATCACGCGGATCACCTCGCGAGTTACCTTTTGACATTATTCCATCAGAACCTTGAAAGACAGGCGATTGTGTTATTGCGGAGGCGAGTGGTGGAATCTGACTGGTGAGGCGATAATTCAGTCCCGCTCTTAGGCAACAAATAAAAAATGAAAGACAATAGGTGTGACAGAGTTTGACGCGGGGCTTTCACCCGTGAAAAGAAAGACATTCTTTTACCGCAGTTGTGTTCAGACATGCCCCGAATACTTTACGCCGTTGAGGTGAACACGCACGTACGATAAACAAACAAAACACAACAATGGTATCAACGACATCAGAGATCTGCTTTCTGTCTGCAAACCCAACCAAGCATTTACATCTTCCAGAGGACACATCTGTAATTATAGCTTATTGTGGTGTGGGTGTTCGGTGACATAGTGCGCCGCTTCCCGAGGTGAAGACAGTTTGAGGCTCTAGAATGAGAAAGAAATAAGCGCCATAATCCCAGTAGAGGCGTTGAAGAATGGTGATATTAAGGGTTAATGATGGCAAATCTCCATCTGCCTTTTTTTTTTTTTCTCGTGCACCGTGAGGGCTTAGCATCAGCAGGGGCAGGCAAAAAAGGCGAGTTTGCGAAGGAGCATTAGCGGCGGATTGCTTTTCACCAGTCAATTCCGGAGCTAACTGTTTGTTTTCATACCTGAGCTTAGCTGTCAATCTGCAGGAACGATGAAGGAGGGAGATGAAATCTCACAGCAAGAAAGGGAGGCCGGCTGGAAGGGCTCCAAACCGCAGAAAGTAGCAGATAATAGGAGGCAAGGTGGAGGGAGGAGTGCAAGAGGAAGAGAGAAAAAAAAAATTAGGGTACTTAGACTTGACATTTACAATTATATACCTCAAAGAGATGTTTTCTCCATGAAAAATGCCAATCCCCCATTCTTCACATGATTTTACTCCCCCTATATATATATATATATATATGTATGTAGGCTACCGTATGTATGTATATACTGTACATTATACACACATACATGTGTCAAATGCATACAAATAGAGTACACAGTGTCCTAAGCAGATAAGGTTGCCCTCTGCTGCATGCTTGCTATGTGCAGGGTCTTTGAGCCTCCTACTCAACAGAGCTGTTTAAGTTTCCCTGCTGAGTGCCAGTTTCCCGGACCCCCATTGGGAGGAGGAAAAAAAAAAAAAAAAAACACAAAATGCTCAAGCATTTACTCAAACTGAAGGAAAATATGTGGTTACTAAATTGGAACACAAGCTGTATTCATTCTCTCGGAATTTGCAAAAAAAAAAAAAAAGCCATTAAAATAAGAAAAAAGCTTAGCGTCGTACACTGGCGTCGAAATGGCAGCTCGGATTCTGAAGCAGAAAAATCGAGGCTCTCGCACTGTCAGAATCAATTTGAGAATGGTGTCAACATGACAGTGGTCGAGTGCACACAGACAGTCCTGTGGCAGGCAGATAAGTGGAAGCTCTTTAGGGGGAGAGCGCGGGGCAGGGCAGGGCGGCAGCTGAGACTGATTTGATGCTGGCCCTACCTGTGCTGGCTCTCCTCCCGCACAGACAGAAAGGAGGGCACTGTGTGAACACAGAGCCCATATTGTTCGGCCATGTGGGTTCGCTTCAAAACACGATTATTCACTTTAAATGTAACTGTATACCTAATGCCTTCCATAAAGTGAGGTTTTGATGCCACTGGAGATGCACGGCACCAATATCCGCACGCGCGTTCTCCCCCCAGTCACACCCGCTGTCATGGCGTTAGAAACGGCCCGTCAAAGAATTGTGTGTGTGTGTTTTTTTTTTTACAACGCGCCGTGTAAATAAATATTATGTATATTATATTTACCCAAACATACAAAAACATTCATGCAAACAGCACAACACAGTGTCTGTCCAGTTGCTCCACTCAAAAATGTCTCAGTTAGCATTTTTCTCCACAACACTTGAGTCGACTGTTTGCCCTGTGCACTCAGGTGAAATATGAGCCACAGTAAATTATTATTCCTCAGGCCACATTTGCCGGATGAATGTATGAGAGTGTTGGACTGTGTGTTTTTCTCCTCTAATGAATTGAGGAATTTAGCTCGTGGCAATGGAGGTAAAAAAAGGAAGTGCTGTGCTCGCTTGTGCGTGTGTGTGTGTGTGTGTGTGTGTGTGTGTGTGTGTGATGGGGATAGAGTTCTGTGTTTTAAATGATATCCCCGTGGTTTGTCATGCTTTGTTTAACTAATGACTTTTAAAGTTGTATGATACGCTTCATGGGAACAGGCATATGACTCCTGTTTTCATTTGAAGAGAATGTAAAACATGCACAGAGCTGACAGGAACACACCTGTCATGTGTGATAGGACACGCCCCTGAACTATTCATCAGCTGTCCCTCGGCAAAGCAAATAAGATATGTTGTATTGTCACCGGTAAAATGGTATCGTCATACAGCCACGAAAAGCTGCTGACGGCTGACCTACTTTAATACTCAGGATGTAAATTAATACATTATTCATATATGAACAGATCATGCATTCGGATCTGATGGATTCAACGTTTGAATTTTAGGGACCGTCTCCAAAGTGCATGGGAGGCTGACAGATTTGAATCAAAAGCTTTCTCATTTTTTACAACATTTAAAACCAACTTTATTTCATCTGGACCTTCTCCACAATAACATACAGTGCCTGGTAGTTTTTACGCTGTGAGGTTCATGCAATTTCCTGTAGGCATAACATCAAACCATCTGCCGCACACGAGCTAGCGCCGCGACAACTTGCAGAGCCTTCGTGGCACGCGCACCCCGACACCGTTCAAACAAAACGCAGGGTGTGATGAGAATGTTTATTGGTCCTGTTGCTGAGCATGCCATTGATGAAGGAGGGACATCTTGAACTTCAATGGAAGAAGGAAATGACGGTTACAACATCGTCTTGACAGGTAAGTTACAACTCAGTTCCTTATTAATAAAGTTGTGTGATGTAATTGAACGCTCCAGTAGTTTAATTCCTTGGTAACCTAGCAACTAACTAGCTTTGAAATAGTTATGATAGAATACAATCATTTCAAAAGAAATATTGAATCGCACTATATTACTTTTTATAAAATAATGGTATAATTTTATAACATATGATGTGGGTTTATCCAATGCATTCATGTGTGTGTGTGGTTTTTGCAGTTCATTGCCATTACCTCATATGTTCATTGAATAAGCTTCCATATTAGGAAAATTAGGATGAATATGTGTTTGGCTTATTACCATAAAGATAATGTTGAACTTAACAGCTAAAGTGATGAATTGGATTTCTTAGCTCAGCCACATTTTGTATGAGTTAACGTTAGTCATTAGTTAAAAGCATGTTGTATCGGGCAGGCTAACATCGCCGCGATACATCTAACATCAATGTGAAGTAAACTAACAGAAAATGTGAGGAAATGGCATTAATTGTTCACTTTTATACTTGTTGCCCCTGCACAATTGTCTCATCACATTCTTTTTCCGACTGTATCATACAAATAGGAATTGGCTTGAAAGATTTGAAGGACATTTTTCACATGACAGACTTACCACATTAGACTGATTGGCAAGAGCAAGTGAAATGGGACTTTTTCACTGCATGCAATGTTTTCATTCAACCTAATGCTCCACTACTGAATACATGTTAATATTTATTCTGTCTTTACAGACCGCTCTGACCTTCTGAGGCCGACTGCGGTGGATTAAACACAAATATTTGAGGGCTACAATAAAATGACCGGGGCTGTGGTAGATTAAAAAACGTGTGAAGACTGTGATCCTGAGCCAAGATACTGTTGGTTTGGATATTATGTGCTTGTGTTTTCATAATTCATTTGGCGTTAATGTTTTTGAAGTAGTTTGTAAATTGTCTTTTAGGATACTACAAATAAAGATTTTGGAAAATACATTTTAGTGGGAATCTGTTATTCAGTTTCCTGGAAAACTGTTATTTTACATGTTTAAATGCTAATATAATGGCAAAAACAGGAAATAGAACATTTTAAATTATTAGTTATTTATTACAGTCGTGTTTTTTTCTAGCAGTTACACCATAATTTGAAAGACTTTAGATTGTATTAATAGTAGGGACTTTCATTGGGTGGTGCAGAAGATGAAAAACTACAGTATTATATATAGAATCGAAATTAAAAAACGGTTCATACAGTTAGAAATCATTTTAATGTGCTATTTACAAAAAGAAAAGTAGAAAAAAATGTCTTCGTCCCCCCACAATAAAACCATTGTTTTACAATATTTATTTCCACAGTTTATTGACTGTATTTTAATGTAAAGATTTAAGATTATATCTTTTGTTGTCATTTTTTGTAAATAATTAATGAATTGCTTTTTGTACTTTCCTTTTTGTTTGGCAGTTGTTGTTTTTTTTTACATTCTATAATTATCGGCTGCATTGGTGAGCCCAGTGAATAAATGTTCTGTGAAAAGAATGAGACAACATCTAACTCCTAATTCACATCCAAGGTTTTGCAGACAGCAATCTGTTGCCTTGATCACTGTCTTGCGAGCTTAAATCACTTTGCATGAGCGGGACCTTGAAAATTATTCTATTTTGAGGGCACAGGGGTCACACTCGTCACCATCAAGGCCACGAGAGATGAATAGAAATATTAGACAGGATCTTTGTTTTTGTGTAATCCTTGCATACATAAAGCATTCTGCATGGTGCCAGGGTCTCTGGTTTGTCGCACTGTGTTATCGAGTCAAAAATGATGTGTTCAGTTACTGAAAGACCAGAAGTAAAGTTTTTGTGAGTTATATATATTGTCTTCAGAGTAAATTTCAGGGTCACTGGCACTCCCAGCGTTGTAATATGTTCAGATTGAGCCTCTATCTTGGCTTTTATGAAGTACCTTGTCCAGTGTCATGGGTAGACAGTGAAGTGCTGGAGCTTTCACATTAGCATAATTATACTGAAGAGTGAGGTTTCGTCTATCATCAAAATATTAGTCTCCATCAGTGTTCAGCATGGACAGCAACACCACAGTAGATGAAGTGTGCTTTTATTAACAACCTCTCCATATGCCAATCCAAAATTTAACAAAAAGTACTGAGCCATTTAAATCATTTTAATTATGTAAAAGGGCCTTAATATCACGTCATAGACATATAAGATATCATGTTAATGTAAGAAACATATAATATCAACCTGCTATTAGCAAGTAATGAGCTTTTACGAGTGGTTTTGCAAAGGTTTGAGAAGATCCAACGTTTCTTGACAAGCTGATGGCCAGTTTCTCCGTATGAATTAGCATATATGTGTATATATGTGTGTTCAGGGACTGAGAATTATTGCTTCCAGTGGGTGACATGTGCTTGAGTCATTGCTCATGACTGTTAATGGGGTTTTATTGGCATGATTAACAGCTTTTATATCATGGCAGAGGCAGCCAGCCAGGTAAAGCTGCTGTTGCTCATATTGTCTGGGTTTGTTGAACACGGAGATGCGTTAACACAATATTACTGGAAACACACATGACCTTATAGCATTGCTGAACAACTACTGAAAAGCAAAGGGACACAATAAAAGTAGCTCTCATTATCCTAGCTTGGTTTTCTGCCAATCTAGAGCCTCAATATTTCTTCTCGGACCAAAATGTTTTGCTCATATTCAATATCGCAAAAAAAGTGAATGTGGTACAAAGATTGGCTTGCGTTTCATGCTTTTGTTGAAGCAGTTTAATGGTTTTTAAAGAAAGGTCTCTGGGCCGAAAAATCTTTCTATTTTGAACACTAAAGGAGTTGCCGATAGATGCCAGTTGCCGCAACTCAATTGGCTCTTTGTGTTTCACACAGAAAGAATGGACAAAGGGTCAGATGACCGCGGAGTTCACACACACACACGTGTACGTTTACTCAGAGCCATGTACCTTTTATCGATTGGAACAGCACGCAACACACATCTGTACACACTCAGGTCTACTTTCACACAGACTTAAGGCGGGAGCTGAGAGAGAGAGACCCTCAGCACACAAGGCATTCAAGCTATGTGCGGTCTGTGGATACAGCTTGGTACAATCGGAGCATTTAGACAAGTCTCAATTTACTTAGGGTGGGCTCGCAGCATATGGAAGCATCCACAATAGCTGACTGATAGAGAGACAAAGAAATTCCAGTCTTCTGGCGCTAAAAAACTCAATTCAGATCTGGTCATAATGGCTCAGCTGTCTTAACCAAAGGAAGGGAAGAGAATAGGGTGCCTTGTGATTTTCCCCCTTTTCACCCTCGCCCTCCCTCGCTTTTCTTCTTTTTTTTGTGCCTGAATCTTTTATCTGTGTTATTCACTCGGGACTCTTCAAAGTAACAAGCCTCCTTCTTTTTCCCCGGTACTGGACTTGGAACCCAAATTAGAGACTGCTTGATTAGAGCAGAGAGGAGGGAGCCAAGAGAGAGGGAGATGTGGGTATTGGACAGAACAAATCGCACCCCTACAAAGTGCCTTTTATCCAAAGACCCCAAGGCTTAAATACCCCCATCCCTCCCCAAGCAACCATGGCTCTGCTTGTTTCCTTCTTATCATTTATTTAGCCGCCCATCGTTGATGTTTTCTGCCCTACTTTGTGATGTTTAAAAGAGGCCGGAATCTCAAAAGGTGAATGCTGAATGCGCTTCACCGTCAATCTAGTATCTCCGACGTTAACAGTGTGGTGTAAGAGAAGAAGAAAAAATTAAAGAAAAGTGGCAACTTGACCGCTCACTCCTGGGATGCTCTTCCTGCGTCAGGCTGGTATTGTCCTACTGGGCTTCAGTCATCTAACAGGAGGATGTCACAACACGTTAGGTCTGGGCCGACTGCCGGGGTTTATGTAGCGCCGAGGCTTCTCTGGGCTGTCTGTCTGCCGCTGGAAGCGCAATGTGAGGAGACATGTTAACAGGCAGACCCCGGCCCCACCGCTGTTAAAAGCCATGCAATATGCAGGAAACGGCCTCTTTTGTCAGCAGGTTGGTCAGACCCAGACCACGACTCTCCTCTTCTGCACCACCCAATAAAAGTTTTATCTGCATTTTAAAGCTGATCTATAATTTAAAGCAGGAAGAAAGAGATTTTTACACTAACCGCCCAACACAAAACACATGCACTGGACTTTCTACTGAGCTTTGTGTAGTCTAGAAGGTGAAATTATTCCATGTTTTAGACATTTAGATCCTTTTTTCGTCAGCATTCACCACCGATCTGAAGAATTTTGGTTGATATTTCAAAAAAATAAGACTGAACAAAGTGTTTAATAAAGAAGATTATTTTTTGCAACATGGAAGGCCCAAATTTCAATAGAGAGGGCAGTTCAGACTTCCCACAATTCAGCTCAATCAAAACAATGGGACCTCTGTTAGTATTCTTTTGGTGTCCGGGCCAGACTAAGCTCTCCTCACACTATTCCATCAGGTCATTCTGTGGACACTTAGCACGAGTGCACATTCATGCACACGAGCACGAAATATATGTGCTGCACATTCCAGTTATACAATTTTTTGGGTTGTTTTTTTCAATATCGACACTCCTAAACTAAGTAAGTTATCATCAGGAATGTGCAATTAGGCAGGCTGAGAGGGCGTCATTGAGTCCAGATGTTTGGTCCCCAACTCAAGGTCATCGATGTCGGCCTCGAGGCCTGATGTCTGTCATCATCCTCTGGTTTCTTTCTTTCTCCCTTCCTGCATTTCCTTCTTTAGTTCCTCCTCCCCAGCACAGTATCGGTAGCTTTGATTTATTGTGACAAGGACTGATGTATCTCTGGTGACCTGTAGAAGGCAGGTCCTTCATGGACACAGCCAAAGGTTAATAAAATTGGTGCTGATTGTATCAATTTTACAGATAAGCCATTCACAACAAGTGTAGTAGGGTGAATAAGAAGTCAATTCAGGCCTTGGAAACTGCACGCAGGCCCAATGAATAGCTGCTTTTAGGTGCTTTTTTTTCGTTAGGAGGATAAATGGAGAATTGCAGCTCTCTTCCATTGCAGCAGGCAGCGGAGGCAGAGCGAGGCGAGCCGAGGTTCAGACAAGCCTGCCAGTAAATTGCCCTGAATGGGTTCTGGAGGTTGACAAGCCCTATTAAGACAAACGGCTTTCCTCATCGGAGAGATAAAATAAATCAGGTGTTTAGTCAAATTAAAATAGTTTGAGTGGAGAGGGCCCCTGGGAGCTCTCGGAGAAACTCAAGACAGATGTGGCCAGAGACGAGAGGAAGACACCCAGGAAAGAATTCAGCTCCCGCTGGCCCCAGGCCAGACTCCACTGTACTGTTATCTGGATCTCTGCTTTTATCCTTCTCTCCTTCTCACTGTCTCTCCCTCCTCTCTCTCTCTCTCTCCGTCCCTTCTGTCGGTTTTCCCATCTCTTTTTTCGTATGTTCTCCCCGATCCGCTTGTCACACAGGAGTGCAGTGGGAGGAGAGAGTGAGTTACTGTCTAGCCTCTCACTGGCAATTATGTTGGCGGTGTAAGTCAATGGTAGGATCACTTAGCATTGATTAGGCGGAGGGAGAGAGCAGTGCAGCGGAACCGCTCTCTCTATCACACACAGCGAGGACATGTGACTGTGGAGAGAGGAGTGAGCCTATTGGCCTGTACACAGCTACACACATACTAAAATAAAGCGTGTATTGTTCAGGTTTCCCCTTTTAATGACGATCGTCGTAGTGCAGTCGGAGCATGTTTGCGGTGTGGAAACGTTCGCTTTTAGCACCTTTCTTTACAAAAAAACTGCAAAATCAATCAAGTCTTTGTCTTCTCTGTGCAGCACTTTGATTGGCTGTTAAACGCTACAGGACACAGTAATGCCCCACTAAAATAAAACAACACATTTCAGTTTGAGCCACACATATAAATAAAACCGATTGTTGCAGTCGAGCCCTCGGCCGTTTTGAAATGATTTAGTTTGAAAAGATTTTTCCAGGAGTGTAAGGAGTTGCTCCTCTAATGGGTTGCTGGAATGACCATATAATAATAAAAATAAAAAAAAGTTTTAAATCTAAAACACTTTCTTTATATTCAGCCATGGTCGTCTGACATAAGCTGCCACCTCGGATTGACAGCTCCCCGCGGCTCTTTGTCTCTGAGCCGGGAACAATCGCGTCCCTTTCTCCCTGTGAAAGCTGAGAACACCGGGCACAGTAAATAGATAACTCCAGGCTGTGTGTGACCTTAACACTTTCTTGTGAATTCACTGCAGTTGGCTGCTGCCTGTGTGGTTTTCTTTGTACGACACATTGTGTACAGTACTATAGCACAATATGATTACAGGCGCGTGCAGCATGGTCACTTTCTATATTTAGTGTATTATGACTGAGGCCTTCTAAAGGGTTTTTTTTTTGTACAAACGCCTCCATCCTGGTTATTTAGTAACGGACACTATGAAACCTTTCTTCATGTTTTTTTTTCTCTCCTGGTACGCATACCACATACCTGTCTCTGTGTTTATGACTCAGGCTCTCCGCCTTGCGTTTGTTTATCCACTCCTAACATCGCTCCCTCTGTCCTCACCAGGTACTCCGGAGAGCCTGGCAGAAAAGGAGCACCAGCTCTCCACAATGATCACTCAGCTGATCAGCCTGCGAGAGCAGCTGCTGGCTGCCCACGACGAACAGAAGAAGCTCGCCGCCTCACAGATGGAGAAGCAGAGGCAGCAAATGGAGTTAGCTCGTCAGCAACAGGAGCAGGTAACTGCTCACGGTTTCCTTTCTTCCTTTCCCACACATCTCTTCCTCTTCTTTCCTCCCTCCCTTAATCTTGTTTACTCTGTTTCACCTCTATGACAAACCCCATTAAATACATTTTTAACAAATTGTCACTTGGCTTTCTATTTCATGCCTGAAATATGCCAATAAAATCTCACTGCTCGGCAGGAATTTGGAATAATATTAGATTTAAGAGATGTTATATTCTATATTACCTCAGACATTTCGGTCATGCTCCCTCGCTCACATTTATGCTGCGTGGTAAAAAGAAAATGTTATTATGACTTGTACTAACAAATGCGAGGGAATGTGCGAATTAAACGTTATATTGAACATGGAAGTCCTCTATATCTTATAAATCGACTCCTATTAGAACAAGCCTGGCATTAAATTTGCAGCACAAATCAGGCCAATGAGCCATATTGTACAAATCAGCAAATTAGCAGAGGCCATGAAGTGTGTTAATGTCTGGGAAGAAATAAGGACACAAACTATCCACACGGGCGACACTTTTATTATCACCAGCCACCCTAATGGCTATGAGTCAATTATCAGCAAGGAGTTCACTCAGAGTTTTCTCAGCACACTCTTAGACCTTCCTGTGGTAAATGAAGATATAGACCATATACCTTGGAATGATGCATTTGGTCATAGTACACTAATAATACATTAACAGTATTGATTTCTCTTTCAATCAATGATGTTAATTTGCAAAATACACTGTGGGCTTTGTGGACATTTGCAGCATACATGAACAGTGATGTAAAATATTGTATTATTTGATCTTATTTCAAAATGGAAGACGATTAATAAAATGGAAGAAAGAGGGTGAGAGAGGGAGGAGAGAGAGACGGGAGGGGGGGAGGGGTGTGGGGGGAGAAAGGGAGCCCGCTGAGAGCCAGAATGTCATCAAGCCATCAAGATACAACACAGTAATTAACTGTTGACACTCGCGAGGAAGCCAGCACAAATTAATCTTGAAACATTTGCAGACGACCGATATCTTACAGTGAACACTTTGTAATTATATTTAAAAATGAAAATTAAATGACACTTAGAACTAGGTTGTCATGCTCGATGAAGTGGGCATGTAGAAAGGGGGACTGCTGGGATTAAAATCATCGCCGCGTGGCTGCTCGTCGTTCAGCGGCGGCCGGGACCTCCGTCACCCGTACGCTGCCAGTCACCTCCATCATAACCACGTTCATCCCGCCTTTCAATCATGTACTGCTAATTTTGACTATACAGTTGACACACTTCCTTTCATGTTCATTAGGAATATTAAAATACGCTCTGGTCTGAATTTGCAGCGAAATGGCTGTAAAGCCGTAGTTCGACAAAGAAAAGAAATGTAATACTTTCTGTTTATTATCATATTCATTGTAACCACTATTTTAAAACCCTAGCATTTAAGGAGCAGCATGTCTGGTGTTATACCCACCTGCTACTGTATTAATGTCGTCTAGAAAAGTCCAATCACATGATTTTAGTTCCTGATTCTGTTGATGTCGGTTTAAATCGGGAATCATTTTAATTTCCCATCTTTCCTTCTGTTTCCCACCAGATTGCGAGACAACAGCAGCAGCTCCTGCAGCAGCAGCACAAAATCAACCTCCTCCAGCAACAGATCCAGGTCAGTGAACGTGCTTCTGTTGGCGCTCCGACACTCGACAGCTTTACACCTCTCACTTCTTCCTCTGTGTAATTGGTGCCGTCGCTGTCACCGCGAGGTCCGCGTCTGGATTTAATGGTACAGATCAATTAAAGCAAATAGCATTGCTAACTACTGTTAGCCTCTCCTTCTCATCTTCTTTTTTTTTTTTTTTTCTTTTTTAAATTTCACTCTTTTTATCTTTAATTTTTGTGTCACACTAACATTCATCACTCTCATCAAATGTTAATTGCCTGTTGGTAATTCGGGAGGGCTTTAAAATATGGAGGAGAATAATTAGCACATCTTAACTAACAAAAAAGGGGGGGAAGGGGATGGATGGGGGTGGGGGGGGGGCAACAGCAGCTAATGATTCCTGTTGATGGAGAGGAGCCTGGAGGTGGGGGACATGAAAGAGGCTGGTAAATGCCAATGAAGCGAGTGAGTCCCAGAAGGGCAACGTGGTATGATTTCACACAGCGCTGGGGCGACTGGAACTCACATTGTCATTCTGCTGCCTGCCTGACATTGTACTTTTTTTTTTTTTCTTCTTTTAATGTGTGTCGACATTGTCATTAGTTTGTGTGTGTTTGAGCATCGCCTTGTTATGTGAAGCAGTGCAGTGTGGTGTAATGAACGACCACCCAGGCAGCGTGTAGCTGGACACGGCTAGACTTCAGGGTTATCCAGGGTTGGTCGCTGACAGTGGTCAAGGCTGCGAGCTGGCGTTATCCTGCTGGGTGTGTTTAGTGTCAGGCACATCCTTTCTCCGTTCACCTCCTCTTTCACTGCTTGTTCTTCTTCCTGAGAACTCCCCGTCTCCTCCTTTCATTTACTAGTAAGTCCAGCAGCTTTTTAAGCACTCCTCATAGCGGACTTTTTTTCTCCAAAGATCATGTTCCTTGTGGGGCGTCATAAACAAGTTGTTCTTCTGATGCACTCTAAAGCAAAGTTCTGGTTTCAAACTTGAGGTAGCAACCAGATTTACTGCCAGGACATGAAAATGCCTCTTCAGAGAGCTCTTTGCAAGAGAGAGGGCACACTGTCAACGTGTTCTCATGAAGCCACGCGACTGGACTTCCTTCTTCAACACTGGACAGTCTATTAGAAAGATAATTCCACTGTAGAGACGCAGAGAGCACGACACTCTGTCTAGAAAACACTCTGGAATGAAGTGCGTTATCCACTACTGAGGGGCCAGTATACTCATATCATGGAGGGCCCTTTACTTATGCTCATTGAGCATAAGGGCACAGCCCTAATGCGTCTCACTTTTAAAGACCCCCTCTTTCATCACAACGTTAAAGGCAGATGACACCTGAAAATTCTCCTTGATGCATACGTTTTGGGAGCGGGTGGGGGGGTTGAGTGTGTATGGGAACGCACTTCTAAATATCCATTTCAAACACTTGAATGGAGATACAAGTGGAGTCCGGCCTCTCCCCTGACCACATGTGCCACAGATCTTCCCCAATGAAAAAGCAAAACCACATCCACAATTAAACAAATAGCGTCCAGCGGTCAAACCGTCTGTTCCGCTGCCCATCAGCCTCTGCTGGCTGCCGACAGAACACCTACCAAGAACAAACAGGGATCTCTCTCCATACTTCAAATAAGTTTGCAACACGGTTTATCAGCGAGTCCTTTAAAGCAGAAGATGTTCTCTCTCCCTAAACCAGTTGCTTCAAATATCCAGCGCGGTGACGGCCACTCCTCTCAAGTCGGAGTAGCAAAGACAGTAGATAAAAGAGTGAGAGGGGCAAGCATTTTTTTGCCACTCTGTTTTCATTACTGCTGCCTCTTAAAAAAATGCTCTGGCCATTTTAATATACAACAGCTTTGACTTAATTAGTTCTGTAAACAAGCCTCCGGCCTGTATGTGACAGACTAAGCAGTGTTGGGGGATTGAGTTACTCTGCTATTAGGATGGAGAGCACTAAACTTTATTGGAGATCCCCACTGGCCATCAAAGTCCTTCTGTTTTGGCTTCGGGGCGACAACCAAGAGAGAGCCTCCACACTAAGGCCTCGTATTGATGATGTAACCGATCACATCAGTCGACATTGTAAACTGCCCCGACAATAAAAACCATGGGGACCGCAAGCGGAGATTGGAGCTGGCACGCCACACGTGTTCTTTAAAGGGGTTTCTGCATGTGGATCGAAGGGAACCTGTGTAGTCACAGAGGTTTAGTTAGTGAGGTTTGAAGTTTAATCAAGTTTCCCCTTTGAATAGCCATCTCGCTTCTTCTTTTTTTTTTTTTTTTTTAATCCTTTCCCATCGTTCCTACAAGTAGAGGGATAGAGATTAAGTCTTTGTCCTTCGGGATTACAATGTCACTTGTTTTAAGATAACAGATGTTTTGATTGCAGTGTTAGAGGCTTATCAAAAGTTTAAGCTCAAGGCTTTGTGTGGTTTCCCCCCTCAGCTTGTTAGTATTCCTCCAGTCCATCATTGGTGTTGAAATCATCTTGGCACTAATTCAATCTCAACTCTTGATTCAGTTGAACGTTTGAAAAGAAACACGTGACAATTAAACGTCTATATTAGCAGAGACCTGCTGTATCTTGTGAGTTACTTATGTCTCTGAGTCTGTGGGGGGGAGTGGGAGAATACAAAAAAAAAGAATTAATGAGCACACTGTTCTGTTTTTGACTCGGGGCACACTGAGCATTATTTCCGTTTAATAATCACACCCACTTTCTCCTGCTCGTAACGGATGAGCAGCGAGTGTTGGCTCCTTGTTACAGTAGACGAGATGTATGTTACTTAGATGTGAGCAGAATTGGAGTGGTGACGGCAGCACAGTATATTAAAGTCTTTCTGGTCACAAAATAAAAACGCCCTTGTGCGATGTGGAGCTCTATGAAACTCAAGTGACAGTCCATCTTCCTCGAGGATTTGGGTCCGTTAGGATACAAACCGCAGTTTGACTCTATGCACAGAGGCGATCGCCTACAGTACACAGGCACACAGGGACCCACGCATTGATATACACATCAAGAGAACAAATATTGGCGGAAAAGGTCAGGGTGAACTTTATCTTCACAAACAGGCTGGAGAAAACCGAGCTCCCCAGATGAAACGGAGGGGTACTTTTAATCCACAGCATTTCATTTAAATTGTTTATCCATTACAAACATCACAATGTCATGACATCGTTGTCCGTCATCGGCCTGTGGCATTGATGTGCCAACCCCTGGTACGCCGCGAGACCCGACATCTGAGAGAGAACGCGTTTCTATGGTGGCCATTGTGTGCCGTGTTGTTTAGACACCCGTTTTTTTTTTAAAAACTGAAACGATCTGTTCATCAGGCAGGTCTGGTTCTATTAACTAACCTTTGACCTTTCATTCTCTCCTTATACATCACCTGTCTTGCATTTCCAACTCCACTGTACTGTGGACAGCGCACACATTATCTCCTCTCTACAGCCTCCCTTTAATCTTGTGTCCACCAAGATGCACATACAGCATGTGTGCAGCCCTCCCATTTAAAAGCAGAAACCTGAGGTTAAAAGAGAAAAGGTTTATTGTTGTCCACTGCATACTTCAAAGTCTTAGAGGCGTTCTCACATGTATCTTTAATGGTGGAAAGGAGCAGTGGGGGGTCATGCTGAGGCTCACTGGTTCGACGTTTAAGGTCCCGAAATTAAAGATGGCATTAAATGAATCAATGAAATGTTCTTTGAGATGTTTAGAAGTGTGTTTTAGTCAGTCGCATACGGATCTTCCGTTTCCCTCTGCTACAAAGAAGCCAAATAATTTGCAGGAGAAGTTCTGTTAAATTGTCATCTGTGTTCATTGGCTGTACAGTCTGCACAGTCAAACACACTGTGTGTGTGTTTTTTTTAATGATGGCTGTTGCTTTTTTTGCACCAAAATCCAATGTAATGTCTTTGTCACTGAAGCCCCCTAATAATTGGCCTGTATCAGACTCTATTAACTAGCCCCACACAGCCTGGTGCTTCTGCCATTATGCTTTGCAGCAGGCTGTTACCATTTCTATGTCGAGCTTTAAAGCTGAGCATTCCACTTTTTAATGCTGAACAAATAGTTTTCCAACCAGATCTCCCAGCATGAACCAGAAATGCTGTCAAATTGGTGTTTGGCCTGTATGATATATTAGCTTTTAGTACTGTTCTCTTGTCACTTCTTTGTTCATATAAAATGGAATATGCATGCTAACCAGTGCAATAAATGAAAGCACTGCTTCTGTTTGGTGACCAATTTAGAGAAGTAAAGACTCCAAAACGACCACATTATGGTAAATATTTTAAATCAATCAGATGAGTTTAAACAAAAACAGGGCTGTATGGTAATTGCATAAATATAATAGCGCTAATTTGTGTATTCTCGGATGCTTTTGTTGTCTCCCCGGCACAAATGATTCTCTCAGTGTGAGACTTATTAATGCACTGGCAAAAAGAAAAGAAGTCACAGAAATAGACATTGTTAAAGAGAATGTGTAAGTCCCCCCAATTAGCGCAGCTAGATTGGAACTGTTAGCATGATAATAAGAGAATAATAGAGCAGGGAAATGATCGTGTGTGCGGGTGTGTGTGTGTGTGTGTGCAGGCTCATGATGCTTTCCCTTATGTTGAAGAGCTCTGCTCTGCTTAGCCTGCTAGGAGGATTATGTGGGGGCATTAAGCCTAGTCAGACGGGCTTGGCTCTGGCCCAGGCGGGCTCAGTCCAGCATGTCCATCCTCCATTTAAGGAGACTGTTAGCTGATGAAGATGTGCACATGTAAGACTGAAGATAAAAGAAAGCGGTGACCCGACTCATCAGCCCCCTCCCTGATTTAATATATTTACTTGGATACAAATAAATTCCGTTTAGTGGACTGGTCGGCGGGGAGGGAGGGATCCATTCAATTAGTTATGAATTGTGACTTCTTGTCAGGAAGCAGAAGAAATGCTGACGTTAAACAAAGCAATGTGCAATTTAAACAACCAAGCCATCGCCGCCCTGTTAAAACTTAATGATGCACAAAAAGGTGTAATAGATACAAGCGCGGCGATGGCAAATGAAGCCGAACAGTCGGTGTCCAGTTGTCTGATAAAACAAAGTCTTGTGTCGGGAACATAAACAGGAGATGCTGTTTGAACGGCGTGTGTGTTTCGTGCCATTAGATCACGACGCCGTTCTTGTGGATTTTTTAAGTGCAACAACTGATCACTGGCTTGTTATTGAGACTGTTTAGAAGCTGTCAAATGGAACATATGCTCGCTTGTGTCGTATCCTTGCCAACGAGGTAGGACTGTAGACAAACATACAGTCGTTATTGTGGTAAATGACACAGAGAAAAGACACGCTTTTGTGTAAATGGCTTTTGTATTCAGACACCTCAGCAGTTTAAGCAGCGATAATTAAGAGGCTCCATCTGAGAGGTGCCACATGAACGGCTGTAATATGTGAAATCGTACCTGAGGGGCTACTTAAAGAGAGTCACCTGAGGGGGTTTTGTAACGTTAATTTACGACACAAACCGTCTTCTCAGTTCACGCAAGTGACAAGAATAACTGACACAAGACAAAAGATGTTCTTTTTAAATGAATCGACGCTCAATCATCCTGATAACTGAACATCTCTGCTTTCAATACATATATGAATAGGCAACGTTTATTTTCTGTCCAAATATCACTATAAAGCACCTGTTCATGGCCCCACAGACCTTCCCTGGATGAAGGCAGGGCGCCTACACTTAACATCCATTGTACGCCGACCCTCGTAAGGAAAATATCAGTTGAGGGAGAACAAATCCTCCAGTGTGATGTTGATTTAGTTTCCTCTGCCTCTCTGCATGGACTGTGTTTTCTCTACTAATGTTGTGCAAACTGTTTTGTCTTTGCGTTGGCTATGCAAGGCCATCGTCCTCAGCAGTGGGCACACTCACAGGGAGAGGGAGCCGCATTAATAGGCTCTACTGTGTACGGGCAGCCGGCAGGGAGAAAGGGCCGCGTGTTTTCTTAGGACTGGGGTGGCAAAGTAAAGCATTCAGCAACAAAAAAAAGAGCTTTCTGTTTTTGGGGCGGAGGGGAGTCTGAGCGGTCCCCAACGGTACACAATGAATGAGGTGTTTTGTCCTGCACAGTTTTTCATAGACAATAAGTGATTTTTTTTTTCTCAGTTCGACAAAATAGCAATTTATTTCCTCTTCATGTTAATTCTATGAGCTTTTACAAAATCATCAATCATTTTCAGGTGAGGATATATGAGCATGTTTGAAAGTCTCAAAACCCTGGCGTCTGTAATAAAGTGCCCCTCCTGCCGAACAACAGAATGGGCTCTGTTGTTATGCGTGGCCTCGGCAGCTGGGCGGTAATAGTGAAGACAGAGCATCAGTCTGGAGACTGACGAGGATGGGGAAACCCAGCTGTAGTGTGGACAACATCATTATACAAATAAGGGATGGACAAAATCATATTTGAACAAATTCAAGTTCAAATTAGGTTTTTCATTGAGTGAAAGTATTAAACATAAACACAGACAATACAGAGTGGAAAAGGAAATATACATTATGCTTTATGACTCTTTTGCTCAACACAAAAACAGTTAACAGTGGACAGACAAAAGCATTCGTGTCCCTCCACTTCCTCCAAAGTGTTGAGGATGTGGTGTTTCAAACCTTAACAGCCACATTATTATATAAGCCTCACATACTTAAATCCCTCTTTTTTCCCACTCCCCCTGCCCTGTTCACATCACACGCTTGTAGCTATCTGACTAGCCTGTGTCCAATGTTCTTTAGTAGCTCACTCCGCCCCTGCATCGAGGGTCCACGGCATCTCGCTTATCCCCATTTCCATACATTGAGGATGTATATGCAGGGTAATGACAGCGGCCCCAAACCCAGTTTGTTTATGTCTGTTGTCTTTATTCCACATGCTGTCTGTGGGGGTCCCCGTGGATTTGGCCAGGTTACTAACAATTTTAAGGCCAGACCTTGAAAAAAAAAAATTCTTTGGAAGCATAACACTGAATTTGCTGTTGAAATGATCTGTTTGTTAAGGGTGTGATACAGGTTTGTAGTGCGGTGTGCACACAGGTCATACATACATTGGGTCAGTGTGCAGGAATGTGTTTTGCTTTTAGCGTGTTCAGATTCAAACACACAATGTAATGGAATAGAGAAAACTCTCTTTGGTCACGTAAACATGCACCAAGGAAAAAGCTTTTAAAAGGAAAACACACCTTGATGCTTGACTTTGATATTTATTCACTATATAAATCACATTTTTGAGATGAGGTCAATTTAATTTAAAGAATGAGAAAAAATTACTTCATATACACAATTCTACTCAACCTACTCGGATCACATTTCAGAACTAGACATTATTTTTTTGCATCTTAATATTTTTTTTACCATAATATAAATGCACAAGCACTGACTTGAGGTTGAGCTTTTGTTATTCTTCCTACATTAAGCAGTTTGCCGAAATCCTGTAGATGCCAGGCAGCAAACAGTAGGCTGCGGCTTTACCCAGAATTCCACGGGAGTCGGGAGGAGCCGATGATGAGACGGAGGAGGGCTGGAGCGGAGGGATTTTGGGTGGAGTGTGTTAGGAGGGTCAGAGGGTTGGACTACCCTGCTTTCAAGCTCCCATCGACTTAATATAGACATATTGGAATGGCTGTTTTCCAAGAGGGCTTGTTTCACTGTGTAAGGAATTAGTGGAACAAGAAGTCATCTATTGGTTATTCCCTCCGGTCTGACCTCACTCAAGTGTCTGGATTTGCTGCACTTCATCCTGAACAGCAGCCAGTGTAATACACACACAGGCATGACTGATGTGCAGTGTAACACGCGGACCTGAGCAAACATCGCCTGCTGTCAGAGTCTTAGCTGCACCCCAACAATTCAGAGGAATATCATGGGGCGTTTTCCCCGCAGGCCAGCGCTTATGCACTGTTGATTTTTTGGCTTAAGCTGTCTATCTCTGACTGTCGTAGTGGAAGGGTGCTGCGCGTGCTTCAGGAAGGAAGTGAGGAGAAAGGTCAGAGACTTGACCAGTACAAGGGCCCTTTGTTAGTGACCTGAACCAGTGTGTTTGCCCTCCCCGTTCCAGCGTGCCCATTTCCAGAGCAGACAAGCAGGAATAGTGTGCTTCAGTCTAATGGGTGGTAATCTAAAAACCTGAAGTCTGGCGCATCAAAGGCTGGTGCAAATCTATTGATCTATTTGTCTGATTACCATTAGCTGCAGACAAATCCAAACACCATCATATCTGGATGTGTCGGATCGATGTGTCTGCCGTGTGATGCAACAGTCCGGTGTACAGTGGCGGTGTGACGGGCTGATCAGTGACCTGTGATAAAGGAGAAATGTGTGCTTTAAAAACCGTTGATTGTTTCATGAGGGCAGGGGGAAAAAAATCCTGAAGCAACACAGAGGATTCAACAGCCCAGAAGTGCTTCCACCGAGTGATTTTCCTCCTGGTTAGGCTCCAGTACAGTGTACACCCAGCAGGCTGTGTACACAGTGGTGGGTGTTAAACATATCCTGCTGTCTAGTGTCAGTTTTACCGTGTGTGCTGCTGTTGGGATGCAGCCAGACTTGCCAGCTTCCTCAAGATCACTTTCCCTTTAAGCGGATCACAAAAGGTGATTTCTACTTGCAGGCGTGCAGCGTGCAGCTCAGCGGAGAGCACGGGGGAACAAAGTGTGAACTATCGCTGCTTAAAGCAACAGCTGGAGTCTATCCTCCCTGGGTGAAATTACAGAACCCCTCCTATAGAAAATGTGAAAAGAGGAGGTTAGCGAGAGCTGCGGATACCGACAGCGACTTAAGTGTGGAGGTAATTTTATTAAAATGAGATGTCAGTGAAACGGGCGTCCTCTTCTAAATGATCACTGGTAATTTTGATCCTTTCTTTTATACCATAATAGGCGCACCTATTATGGTATAAATGATCGTACCAAATTAAGAACATCATCACTCTGAGCTCCTCAGACATTTTTGGCCGCCTGCGATCGTATGGTTGTCAGTATGTTTTACTTGTCATAAGTCTCCTTGAGGCAAATGAATGCAGATTTTATCCAAGATAAGCATATGTGTCAGAGGTGTTTTAAAAGGTGTCAAGTAGCAATTAATCAGGATTTTCCAGCCAGGATCTCACAGGTCCTTTCAAGTTAATAACCATGAAACACAGTGACAATGAGGTAGGTGTTTGTCTTTTTTTTTAATACTGATGACTGATTCCCATCGTGCATCGTGGTGCAAAGCAAGCAGAAAACTTGACCGTGGTTTGGTGTTAGGGGGCGCCGAGGAAAAGCCTGCAGGGGGGGTTTCAAGCCTCCTGTGTGTTTTGTGGAGGCTGTAACAGACAGTGAGGAACATGGGTGTTGACAGGGGCCCAAGTCAGTGCTGTAATGCGCTGTACATCTCCATTAGCACTCGGTGTTTTGGAGCGGCTTGCCCGTGTGTTGTCGGTGCAGTACAAATACTTTACAGCATTACCTGAGCTTAATACATACCTAGAAACAAGTGAGAATTTTTTTTTTTAATGACAGCTTATCAAAAACTATTAATGAAGCGCATCTTTCATCTATAATATGCTAATAATATTTGTATTTCATCATAAGAATGCCTCATTAAATAAATTAAAAAAATAAAAAAATAAATCGAGTAGAAGCAAAAGGACAGCATTCGTGTGTGTGTGTGTGTGTGTGTGTGTGTGTGTGTGGATAAGTGCAATGAGAAATAAAGGGAGCAATTTGAAGTCCCCCCGTCTTTTACACCTCGTGTATTTACACACCAGAGATGAGACTCTCTGTGAGTCGTCCTCCTCTGCAGTCTGACCTCAGGCTGAGCTGCTGCTACACTGCACACGCTCAGTTGAGCTTCTGTAAGCGCTTTCCTGTTTAACTTGGCTACGGCGTACTCTTGAAATGTATTTGCTGAATTAAATGTTTGATGGAATAATGAACAAAATTTCGCTAAAATAATCAACAAATTGTCCTATATTTTTTTTTCTTACGAAAGAAAAAAAGGAAGACTCAAACAAACCTAATGAACTCCTCCACAATATGGCATCTACATAGTAGAACTGCAAGATGGTTCTATTTATCAAACACCAGCGTCTCCTTGAGAGTGAAACAGATTGCGTGCTGGCCTGGTACAGACTTCATCGGGTCATCAGAATTGATGATACATGTTGCAAGAAGGCTGCGTTCCCCCAGAAACCTCTGTTGGAGTGCTTGCTAGCAGAGACGGGGGCCGCGGCCAAGTCTGTCTGACTGATCACTACAGATGCTCCTCTTCAAGTATTCCGAGTCAGATCCTTAGTGCGGGGTCTTGAGGGACAAACAATAGCACCTGTTCCTCATAAGATAGCCCATTCATGTATCTTTAATGAAGCCTGGGGGCAGATGGTGTGAAATGACATTATCCAGTACTTAGCGGTGCTAAGACAAAAGAAGAGCAGTGCCAGCACAACAATGCCGCTGTATTTACGAGGAGAAGGCAGGACGCTGCCCAAGTGCCCCGCTAACATCTGCTCTCCTTCATTCTCCGACTCTTCAAGATCATCTTGGCAATAGAAATGTCCCGGGCACTCAGCCCATACATAGATGAACTTGAGGGTAACTCTTAAAGGAGGCGAGGTTGGAGCAACAGAGGGAAGCCACACATACAACACAATTTCTGTCTCGTTTTTTTTTTTTTTAATAATAATATATACTTTTTTTTTTTTTTCTCCTACTTTACTTTAGCTGTCAAAAAAAAGAAGCACTTGTGAAAATGTTGTAATCTTCTCAGACACTGTGCCAGCTGTTAATTGACAGCTCAACTAACCTCCACTATTTGTTGCCACCTTGAAGCTCCTCAGATTTTGATTTGCCTTTCTCTGACATTAGTTGCCGTAAATTAAACTTTAATGCGTGGAGCTCATTACCGCAAATCACAGCTATTCAAACTCAATGCATTTATTTCCCCTTCAATGCGCATTTACACTCCGCCTCGCCTCGGTGAGTCTTGTATATTCTGCTCCATATTTTAAAATAATAATAGTAATAAAAGCTGATATCCCAGATGAAATGATGTAATTTACATTTAATGCCGGAGAAAAATGCGTCCAAGTTTCTGATGCCTTTTGCTGGCTGTCTCTCTCTCTCTCTCTATATATATATATATATATATATATATACTGTGTGTAATCTAGACATCTCTTATATGATTCAGTCATATTAATTAATGCAGGCACGCTTTGTCTTTTAAAAATAATTTATGGGATTGTGTGGGGAAAATAATTATCTTGACTATTATTTCCTCATGTGAAGCAGCTGATTGTCCGTTTTGCTGGTATGATTTAAAAATAGATTTTTTTTTATTTAATTAGACCAGTAAGGTTGCCTGAGCATAGACGTCTTACAAAGATGTTTCGCTTCGGAGTGTTAGGAGAATGTCCATTTATGTTACTTTTGATAGTCAATTTGCGAAGAAAAAAAAATGGAAGTAACTTCAAATTTACTGCTGAGGCATGTTAGTTAATTCATGAACTACCCAGCAACACACTTGTAACATACTTGGAGGGACGTGGACTTGAGGGAGCCCTCCTCTGCCCCGTGACTACTGCACATTCAGCAACAGCCTCCATCTGGTTTTACATTCCAAATACACAGACAGAGAAAAGCTGTGTTCCCCAGTGTTCCCCCCGCCTGTCACTGGCCCGACCTCATGTTGTGACATTAATTATTGTGTTTTTCCATATGTTCCATACATGCAAGGCCAAGATTCATCTTTCATCCATTTTAGCCTGGAAACTTGGAACTCAAATCCCTATAAAGAAATGTTTTATTTAAGGCCATTTGTCGCAGTCTCCTCGGCCATTTATTTTTCATCGGCAACAGCACATTTTGTAGGATTACTTTTTGGAAAAATTACATACTTTTCTATTCTTCTATAATGCACCTTCTGCACTTGCACTTCTGTAAAAGCTCAGTAAGCATAAAATGGTTCTATTTATTTAGTTTTCAGTCTAGCTCTGCACCTCTGGACAGATCGATCAAGTAGTTTTAAGTAGGTTTGGCATATTAGCTGTGAAAGAAACTGGGTGCAACTGCTCCGGTAAACGGTCTACAGGAGGAGCAGCACAAGCTGAAAAAGTGGAGATCATAGCAGACCTCAGCCAGAACATGGGGGGAGAAGTCATTGCTCAGAGCAGGTTGATTTCATGCCCCAATGCAGCGCAGTAATTGCACCCAGACCCGTTTTATTGCGAGTTGATTTTAAGGAAGGATGAATGGAGAAACATTCTGTAAAGTGTTTATTTTGGGGGATGACCTTTATTAACCCATTTTCCAGGCAGGTTCCCCTGAGGTGGCCTGGCTCAGTGCTAGATTAACCCACGCAGGCCCATAGTAGCTGGGCTGCTCCCGATCACAGAGCTTTCAGGAAGCAGGGAATGACAGTGAGATTGGACCTTGTAACATGTGTGCAAACCCCCACACGCCACTTTTGAGACATAAACTACTCACCCACCCCCGACACACACATGCAGGGGAGTTTGAGCCACTAGTCCCAGTAGGCAAGTCGGCAGCAGCCTGGATGGTGAAGGTTAATATGTGAGTGGAACAGACAATTCAGACAATGACATTAAAATGAAATACAGCGTGCACTTTTTACAGCCTGCTATTTTTCCACTGCTGAGAACAGTTGTAGTAAATTACTGGATTGTCTTTGGGCTTTTATCATCTAAATAAATGGTTGCCCAAGATTATGTGAGCAGTTGGACCCTTGAGGCGAGGGGTCTCCTGTGTAAAACATTCAACAATCTCCTCGCCAACGTGTTGTATCCACTGCGACGAATGCGTCTTTCAGCACGTACAGTAATTCTCCACAGACGTGGACCCGCCGTGCTCCGTTGCGCATGTCGCTTCCTCTAACTGACATGGCAACAATGTGCATACGTCTTTGATGTGCCGAGGGGAAATTGTGGTTTAGATTAAGAGCCGGCGTAGCTCGGCCAGGTATTGTGTGAGCGCGGGAGGGCCGTCAGGGCCACGGAGCCTCCTGTCAGCACGCGTTAGCGGGAGCTGTGATCTGGCCTCCCCTCACTGTTTCTATGTGCCATGCCTACGCTTATGCTTCTCTCTGATCTCTGCTCTCTATCTGTTCAGCAGGTCCAGGGTCACATGCCTCCGCTCATGATCCCCATTTTTCCACACGACCAACGCACTCTGGCAGCAGCCGCCGCCGCCCAGCAAGGATTTCTCTTCCCTCCGGGAATGTCTTATAAGCCAGGTACGCTTGCGAGTCTTTGCTTTGTCTTCTCTATGCATGCCAAGTCTTTTCCCCCCCTCACGCTTGTATTCATAATTATACACTTTAGTCTTAAAGTTGCCACGCTTTAAAAGCAACAAATAAATGTCTGACTCTTGAGGCATGCTAGACTCTGTCTGAACTTGGACGTGAGACCAAGGAGTGGGAATGTTGCAGTCCATGTGGAACTATAGATATGGTGGAGAAGCAGAGGAATGTCAACATGGCTGCAACATAAAAGTATATTTCAGGAGTGTGTTGGGTCTGCAATGGTTTTTTTTTCCAAGTATCCACTGTTCCACTGATCCAATACGTCTTACAGTTACCCACAAGCATGTCTTTTGATGTTAAATGGGTTAATTAAAAGACAATAAGGTTGCTAGCTTGTGGGTGATGTAAGGAACAGGTTTTTCTGCATGTATAACTGTTTTCATTGCCTGTAACAGCATGCCTCTTTCTTTCCCTTTGTCTTTTTGATTCGAGTGAAAAAGCAGCCTTCCACAGCATTCAAAATTTTAAAAACATTTTTTGGAAAAATTGTTGCAACACGTTGCCTGACGCCCTGCCAAAGCAGTAACCTTGTATGCCCCCATATCCATGGGTCTATTAAAGATGTGCTACCGCATACCACTGTACTTGTTAAATAAAAAAACATCCATGGCCTAAATTGCTCCCTTCTTATTCTAAGCTTTTCACCTCGCATGCCTTAAGAGCCTGGAGAGGTAGATGTGTTTATTAGTTATTTAATCAAATGAAACAGCACTTTGTTTGTTTTTTAAGTCGTAGTGAAGATTTCACTGTCAAAGAGAGGATTTGGAGGTAAAATTCCACTTGTTTGTTATAGAACAAGCATGAGGATTGACAACATAAAAAAGGCAACTGTGGGAAGTCGGCGGGCTCAGAGCAGAACATTAAAAGGTGTGGTAGTGCAGTTAATGAATTAACTATAAAACCACAGAATGAAAAAGAAAGTCAGCTATTTTGGAACTATGGAGCCATGACAGCTTAAACAAAGTGCCTGAGGGGGAGTCTTTTACTGGGGGTGCTTTCTGCAATAGGTTTGACATGGAAAATCTTTTAGTTCAAATAACAGCAGCTATTATGGAATCATGGTCAGGGGTCGCCATGTGTATAGGTCCTGCATAATTCATGAGTTCACGAAAGCAAAAGGGGGGCCTGAAAATGACTCGCGTAGTCGGGAGACGTATTTCAGAAACCTCTATTATTTCTCCTCGGCCAACACGAAACTCACAATATGTCCAGAGAGTACAATGTTATCACCACCACCTGCAGCGCGTACAGGATGCGGCCGTGTCCTTTCTCCGTGAAGTGAGTGGCCAAGCATTCACTTCCAAGACTAAGGCACACTAATCTGATGTTATCCTTATGAGAAAGCTCCCAGGGACCACTGCTTATGACCCCCAGCCCCGTGGCGCTCACATGGCAACAGTCATTCTGGCACCGTAGTGGTAAGTCATCACCTCCCGTTCCCCAGCTGTGCTCAATGGCCTGGCGTTGCATGGTCGACGAGCACAGTCATAGAAACATCAACTCATCTTCTAAACAAATAGACTTCCCTGTCTGTTTGCACTGGTTACACAGACGTGGCAGCGTTGAGTCTGATGTGCCTCTAATGGACCTGCAGAATGACCCCATAGTCTTTGGGCCCCTCTGCCAGTCTTCCTCATAGACATCCTGCTGACAGTCGACATTTCCTTTATGTTATTTTGTTTTAAAACTTGGTTTTTAGGTTTGTTTCTTTCTTGTTACAGTGTTAATGAATAGAGTTTAGTGATTTTACTTTTCTCCTCTCTTCACATTAAACTCTAGCATCAGTTATACTTGAAGATTAAATATAAAAATGGTGTACCTGATTTTTCATTTCCATGTAAGCCTGTTTTTCTGCAGAACAGCTTTGGTAATTTGATCGAAAAAGCCAGTGAAAAGAGAAGCTCAAGTTTGAGGGTCGCCGTCAAATACTTCATTCATCATCATTTGATCTGGTCTAAGAAAGGTCTCCGCTACATCTGTCAACCCTCAGCAGATCTATGACTTATATTTCATGGCAGGGCATGAGCAGGGAAATATAGCCTGTTGTGACCATGGCGTCACCTGAACCCCCCCCCCCCCACCCTTAGCATTCAGAGTCGAGGCTCCGGGCATGGGACCAACCGTCGCTAGTTAAATACAAAACACAGTTTTAAATGTAATTCCCTTTCACCAGTGACGTTAACCTGGCAACGCTCCACGTTCTGCTGGAGTCTGGTGCCTCGACTCTCGGCGCGACCAAGACCCAGACCTCGGAGCTCCAAGGACCCCCTAGCAGTGGTGTGCTCACTTAGCACATGACCCTCCCCAGGTTTCACATGACATCTAAAGACATCCAGCCATTTATTATTCCCAAATCCTACGTCACAGACAGCAGGGAGAGAGAGAGGGAGACGGAGTGAAAGTGATACCCAAAAAAAGGAGGTATAGAAATAACCACAGCGCACCCCCGCACATCCAACCCAGCACTATTTGAAACCACTTCTGCTGTGTGATTTTATTTGCTACTAAATGGGGATTGAATTTCCATGGCGTGTATCACATTGTGCTGTGCTGTACAAGATTGCAAAGTGCGGCGAGCAGGCGAGGGGCAAAGTGAAAGAGAAGGTATATACATTTACCTTGTCTGTGGTTTAATGGCTCCATATGTTTGTGAGAAGAAGTGACAGGCAGAAGTGGGGTCTGAGCGAAGGCCAACTACCCCCTCCACCCCCTCTACTCCCACCTCCCCTCTTCCAGACACATGCTTTAACCCCCCCTACCTTGAACACTGCACTGCCCCGTCTCACTGGGGCTGTTCTGTCTGTCTCAACACACTAGCCAGAGTGTGTGAAAGCGTCTGGTACCCCCGTGGATATCACTCATACAGCAGCCGTTTTTTATATGCCTTTCTGACAAACGTGCTGATGGCAGGCCGGCAGCAGTGAATAGTAATGAATAGTGTTGCTATCTGGACACCCATTCTTCCTTGCCTGATCACAGCGATATGCGAGATAAGAATGTGCAGCGTTTTTTTGTTTTTGTTTTTTTTAACCTTGTTATTCCGACTGCACACTTGTTCTAACCAGTTCGCATACAAGTGCTTTCAGTGAACTGCCAAAGCTATCGCTGAGAAACAAACAATGTAGTTTTGAACAATAGCCAGGCAAGTCTACAGCTGTATGAACCGCCTGAGGGAACATGCTGGTCCTTTTACATCATCGCTAATTGAATACCAAGGCTGATGTTTAACGTTTATTCTGATCTCACACACACACACACACACACACAAAGAACCTGTTAGACTCTGTAGTATTTATTTCCAGGCAGAGTACTGTGCAGGTGGAGGAAGGAGGGAATGGTGTGGAGCGTTCCTCAGTAATCCTGCTCCAGTCCAACCAGCTTACCCTTTTGTTAATGCAGATGTTTGGGCTTGAAGCCGAGGGCTCGTTGCAATGTGCCACATTGCTGTGGCAAAGCAGCGGAGGGCCCCGGGGATCCGTGTTGGCACTTGCCTGGTCGCTGTGGGCCAGCTCATTGTCTGAACCTGTATGCATTGTTGTCTCTCTCTCCCTCCCTGACAGGTGATAACTACCCGGTGCAGTTCATTCCATCCACAATGGCAGCTGCAGCAGCGTCAGGACTCAGCCCCCTCCAGCTTCAGGTATGTACAGTGCTACGACAAAGAATGCTAGGGACGCCCGCCAAGCCCGGGCTAGGAAGGATGGCTAAGCAGCTGTACGCTAAGTAATGAGCTGCACACTAAATAATCCTGGAGGCCCCCAGCTCACACACGCTTATCACCTTACATATGTAATTTATCTCGTTTTATAGAGGATTTATCCCCACTAGCTCCAGCAGACAGAGGAGTTAGGAAGATAATAGTTATTAGAGGGAATGAGAATCACTTAAGTTGCTTTAATCACCTGCCAGTGAATTAATCAGGAGACAATTGATTGTGTAGGCAAAGGATCTCCTTCTTATTGATATTATCTGGTAGAGCCACTGTAATATTTATTACAGTTCTGTGAGGAACAAAGAGTCTGAGTAATTATGTACTCATGGTATATAATACAAAGTCAGGCTGGATGGGGTTTCGAGCCACATAAAACGCTGGGATGGGCTCCAAGCCCTACAGGCTCCTCTAGGACTTTTCTCACACAGCATTTAAAAAAAGGCTGAACCCAGGTCAGAGCTTAACCCGAGGCCATAATGTGTAATATAGATAATTGTCTTCGTTCTACACTTCAAGTTGTTACCTTCATCAATATTACCGTAACCAGGGCTTCCCTCGACTCGGCATAATCTTTGTTTCCAAATTGGTGATAATGATTCCCTAGCTAATATTTATTTACATGAAAAGAAGAAAAAAATATACGAGTAACAATGGGAAGCTGAATAACAACCACATTTATTCAGCTGCGCTGCTGCTTGTTGCTTCTCTAATTGCCAGTTTCCGTTGCCGTTTTCAGTAATTGTAGACCTTAAGTGTATTTGAGACGATACATCGGTTGTTTAGAGACGAATGGAGGAAACAAAGGATTAAAAAGCATCTCTCCTCCTGACATATGGTTAAGTGGCCGCCGCTGCTTCGTCAACAACAGGGAGCCGCGATTGAAAGCTGCGACGGCAGAAGGAAGAATGTCAAGATTAAACAAGAGAGCTCGAGACTGAGGGGAAAAGTCTTAGCACACTGATATATGTGGCATTTGTCCTTCTGAGGTTACCACTGTTGGCGTTAACGAGCCTTGGCAAGTTCTGACAATGCACGCAGCTGGCTGCGAGGAGCCGTGCGTCATTATGCAGCCGCGAGAGGAGCTATTAGAAGCATGTAAGGTGTTAAATGACTCTGCTCATGTTTGAAGACGCGCGTCCGTGAGAGCGAAAGGTGGAGGCTGTCGTACGTGGACATGTTCCTGGAGTGTGTGTGTCCGTTGGAAAGGAGTGGTGGTTCAGACAGACACGGAGAGTCTATTTATAATGGCACATGAGGTCAGATGAGTCAGTCGTATATCTGAAGGTTGGGGTGAGGAGGGGAGAGTGATTTATTCTGATTATGTATCTAACCCTGGGAATGGGCAAAAACAGTGCCTCCAAGACCATGACTTGGCCGACCTTTACAGAACACACAGTAAACAAAAAGAGGTGCATTTTCCCCATTAATTGAAGTCTGTCAGCCTGTCGCATATTCTGCCTGCTGGCTGCTATTTACCCTGCATAGAGACTCCCCTTAAAACAGCATGGCAAGTCAAACATGCCCTTTTCTACATAGCTGGGATCAACACACCATGTGACTGCCACCACTTCCTCTACAAAGCACTGGGCGCCTGCCATGATTAAAAACATCATATCAGGCTCCGTTGCTATTGCTCCCTTTTAGAGCAATAATAGCCCCAGCACCCTTCTTCTTCCAAATTAAACTATTGAAAAGAATTGAAAAATGTCACTCTCATAAATGGAAAACTCTCAATAGGAGGAACACACAATAAGAAAGTTGAAAGTAGTGCATTGAAGTACCTGAGATGCACTCTAGATGTAACTTAGGTTCTCCTGTATTTAAAATAAATCTGACAGCTACTTTGACTTTAAAATATGACATAATAAAATATTATTATTATTACTATGGTAAGATTATTTTGAATAAAAACCTGGTGATCTGAGCCACCCCCACTTATTACCTATCATAGTTTATTCTGCATGCATCAACAAGCACAATATTCCACTTTAAACTGTCCTGAACTTTTCTAGTTTCACCTCCAAGCCCGTTCTTCATCTTCCCAACAAACTTCATACACATACACACAATCCCTCACACGCATATGGCTGAATGGGCTGCCCCCCCCTCCCCAATTAAAATATCTTCCTGTCAGCTGCACGGCAAGGTATAATTTTCACCAATTTACTCAGTTTAGATTGTGCAATATATGAACCTTAAAAAATGATCTTATTGGAAGAATTAATTCCCGCGATGCTGCAGAGGTAATGTGATCAGCCATCCAGTCAGTGAGGCTAGCTGCTCCGTCAGTCTTAATGTCGGCCACGTAGCCTCTTCACAATCACCTCTGTCATAACAGGCGGGGACCCGTCCCCCCTTTTCCCCGCCCTTTCTCCTCTAAGAGAAGAAAACCCAACAAGGTAACAAAGACTTAGAGCTGATGGATGTAAATGAATCTTCCGCGGTGCGTTTGAGTGTTGGAGACTGTAATTTGCTTGTCAATACGGGGCCGCTAGCATCACTCCGGTGGCTGGCAGTCTGCAAGTGGCTGTCACCCGGCATTGCTGTACCACAAGGCAATTTCACTCAATGTTTTCCTGACAGATTGGCTCTCGTCCTCAACTCACAGGAGAGGAGGCGGGTAAACTATCCCAGCGCGACATGCCCCTCTTCATTAGTGCCCACACAGAGCGGGGATGAGCCCAGGACCAGCAGGAAACAATGGCTCCGTCCCCGCCTGTCCCTCCCTGATTACAACTGACACCTCTCACCTAACAGAGGAAATTGTGCTCAGATTGTACCCCAATCTGCGCGGACACCTACTATATTCAATCGAGTGAGGAGGCAAGAAAGGGATTTCCTTAATTCCACAAAAGAATTTTCTATTTGGGATAGAACTTAATTTGCTGTTGCACCATGTGTGGCAGTAAACAGGAGGAGGACCTTTGAGAAAGTCCTGTTTTCTATCATTGGAAGCATACTTTGGGGTTTAGAGAAAGCATTATGGGTTAAAACAGAACATCTGGGGTCTCTGTAGCAGTATTACTGTTAGCACTGAATAAATAGAAACCCTCTGCTTTCACTTTCAGTCAAAGCTCCATTTTCTATCGCTTGCTTTCTCTGTCTCCCCGTCTTACTTTTCCCATTTCCCATCCACACTTTGAATCCTCTCTGAGTATCTTAGTTTATGTTTTTTTCTCTGAATTACTCCCATCCCTGTCTGCGCGTTGCCTTTTTTCTCCCCCTGAATTGTCCGGGCCCATCGCGTCCTCTCGCTTTACAGCGCTGGAAGTTGAGCTGCTTGAGTTAACACTCACCGCCGCAATTACCATCCGCCGTATTTGCCCTGGCATTCCTCTAGGCCCGCGACAAACCTGGGCCCGGCCTCGGCTCACGCTCGCACTGTAAAGATGAAAAGCAAGCCCACATGCTCAGCGACAACCCGGACCAGATCTCAAGCCGACACATCTGAAGGAGTACTCAGAGGCTTAGACGGCTAGAATGATAAGAAAGAGTGTTACACAGCCAGGCACAAACAGGAAGAAAGTGGGAGAGCGGCAAACCGCACATTATCTTTTGTTTGGATGTAAATGCCTGTGTAGTAAAGATGTGAGGAGACGGCTTCCATCATTAACAAGTGAAGCACTTTTGACTTTGAAAGAGAGAGAGGGAGCGAGAGGAGGAGGAGGGGAGAAAAGAGAGAACAGACATACTGTAGAGAGCAGCTGTTTCTGTGTTTATGAGCAGAGGAGCTCGGCCTTTGAAGGTAACCCAGAGCAGTGCAGTGATGCTAGCTGCGTGTGGAAGGCTGGCTAATAGGACGGCTACGCGAGCAGCTGGATAGAGGCAGTGGTGAACAGAGGGACAGATGGACAGATAGAGTGGATAATGCAGTGAGCTGCACTGAATGGGAGGGCTGGCTCTGGGGCCCTTGGGCCTGGAGAACCCACCACACACACACACACACACACACACATGGAAGATGAGCTGTGTTTGTGTGAGAAAGAGAAACTGATAGACTTCATCATATATCCGTATACTGTAAGATGGAGAAGAGCAGGAGGAGGGGTCAGAGCCAGCAGGTTGGGTGCCAGCAGATGAGACAGATGTTGGGCCATACTGGAAAGCATCGGCACAGTGCACCAAGGCGCCTTCCTCCACTCCTGACATCTGGGCCTAGCCTGGGTCAGCCTGCCTGGTCGCCCTGGGCAATGAGCCTGTACAAGCCTTGTGGCAAACAGGGCTGGCGCTGTGCTGCCTTTTAAATGGTGCGGCGCACTGAAGCGGAGTTAATGCCCTCATATCCAGCCCAGTGCTCGGTGCCCAGGCAGAGGTGAATGAGACATTGACAGACAGACACACTCTCACACAAAGAGACAGGAGTGTCAGGCAGTGCTCAGCTAAAATGCAGATGATGTCAATTGGTATTAGGAATAGTTACATATTTAAGGCAATTTGTTTGTCTTTAGTTTCATATTCTTTGCGGGCTCCATGTGTAATGCACCGTCATCGCTGGCAGCAAGAAATCTGACAAATATCTGCCACTGTATTTTCCAGCACATATTGCCATGCTGTCACTCTGACTTTATTAAAGAAAAACAAGATGCATATATTTTTTTCTCTCTCTCGTTCTACTACCAGACATATGTTCCATGTGTTTGCAGAAGGGGGGGGGGGGGAAGCATTGATGTGCATCATGAGCAAATCAATGTTTTCTTTCCCCCCTCATAATTGATTATATTGTATATTGACCTTTAGCATCAGCTTTTCTGTTTTGCTAAACAAACAGAGGCTGCCCTTCTTAATTGCATATCATACTTCTGAGATGTCCAACATCATTAGCAGAATGCGTAATCTCAGTGTAATGTCGCAGGCAGAAAAGTGAGCCTCCCCGTTTAACCTCTGCTGCCTCCAGAGGGCTTGTTTTTAATTACCAGAGGCTAACGGACTGACCTTGGGCGTGCTGCACTCACTTTGAATCCATGCTTGCTGAGATCTGCGCCGCTCTGCTGGGAACCGGGGAATGATGGGGTCAGAAGGAAGACCTCAGATGTTGTTTCTGTGTGTTTCCTCATTTATATGTCTCGTATCTGTGCTTGGACATAATAGTGTTGGGGTAAAAGTATTTAAGAAACAAAAAAACAGCATATACTACATCGCCATGCTAATTATACATGCACATTTTTTAATAATGGAAAATGACAGGAAGTTACGCCTGCATTCAAGCTAAGAGAAAACTAAAAACTACAATATATATTTCACATTTGCTCCATTTCTTATATGCCATATGCTGTTATATTAATTTTGCTATTCCCATACAGCTGTCTTTTTGCAAACAGATGTATATGTTTCCCTGATCAAATAGAGCAAAACAACTCGTGTAAAGAGAAGAGTAAATGGGGAAGAAAGGAAACAGAAGGGTTCCAAGCTCCAGACTTCCTCCTACTCCTCCGATACCCCGGAGTTGGAGTTGACTTTCAGCTTGACCCTAAATACCATGAACCTTTTGCTGCCCCCACCTGGCAAGTACATACGAAGGAGAGGTCATTAGATGTGCGAGAGTCAATTGGGGGAAGCGGGCAGATGTCTTCTGCTTAGGGAGGCCGGTCTTGGCAGGATGTATAATCCCTCAGCCTTTGACACCACAATATATAAATAAATATATATATATCTATATTATATATATCATCTTTTAAATGAACAACTTCCTCTACTGTTTCTTGATGTTGTTGCTTCCAACTGAATTGCATTCTGGGTGTCAAACAATAATTTTGTCATCCATTCTGAATTGGTCAAGCATCAATGTATTTCTCAACGAGACGTAATGCAGTGTGAAGGCTTAAGCCTCCAGACTCCACACAGCGAACACTGGGGTACTTGATATCTGCCCTTGGGCGGGGTGCGGCAGGTTAACACACCTTCCATCTGACTTTCCCCCCTGATTGTATTTATTGTTCTTCGGCTCTTGGAGGCAGAGTGCTCCTTGTTACGAGGATAACCACGGCTTCTCACCCTGTGGCACTGACCTGCTAATCAGTGCTGAAAAGGGGCACCCTGACTGCGTCTAATTTGAGGCAAGGCCTAATTATGCTCTTTTTCCGGGACAATAAAGTTCTTCCCACTCAAGGTCAGGGGCATGCTCATCGACAGGCCTGTTAGCAAACATCTGTCCAACAGACTCGGCTTCCGCTCCTCGACTAAGTCTAGCCTGGAGTGACAGCCAGTGAATGGAGACTCCACTCTCTCTCCCTTTCTCTGCCACACACACACACACACACACACACGGACACGCAGAGTGCCTTTACCACTGACATTAACTAAGTATAGCTCAGATGAGAAGAAAATAGAGTTGGCTCCTGTGTCCATTCCGGTCAGAGACAAAAGGCTGTTTGTGAGAGAGGTGGGGGCAGTGCTATCATTGTAGGAACATAATCAGTCTGTCATTTCCGCCGCCCATGTGCTGTTGTTATCCCCAGGTCCCCTGGAAGAATGGAGCTTTTGTGCCGTCGCTCATGTGGCAGCGATAAAGTTTCTAACAGGGGCACATATGTGTTTATAACTGGAGATATGTGCGCGGACATAAAGTGCTTTGTTTGGCTTCGGTCTGCATCCACACTGTCAAAGGTGAGGACAGCAGCAGCCCCCCCCTCCTCCCGTCCACACAAACGCAGTCTGTATGCGACCGGTCCAACCAGGAAATGAGACAGGGGTTTGCTGATTGGCCAGAGGACAAGAAATGAGATTGTTCCTGACAGCGCCATGTGACTGAATAACTCCGACCAAGCGTGAGGTTTACCTAGTGGGGGGATAGCGGGCCAGCGGGGGAGTTGAGGGGCACTATCTGTCTGATGACGTGAGGTCCAAGGCTACATGGAGTAACTCTGCTTCTCAGGCAGCAGCTCTATTTGACAGACCCCTACTATTTGCAGCAGGAGACAAAAGCCAATTTCATCACTTACCTGGTGGCCGATCAATACGGCCCTGGGGCAGAATGAAGACTCAGCAGTGTGGGAGCGCTTGGCACACAAAAACAAGCACACAAATAATTACCAAAGCAGTCTGGTATTATTTGCTTCAATTTCTAATGATATGTATATATTAAAAAAATGGGCACACAACATAACGTCAAGGCATTAGACTGTAACATTATCCAGGATAAAGGATGAATGACTCTGTCAAAGGTCTGATCCAACAGATAATTAGCAGTCTGTGGCTCACCAGAGTTTTTTAGATACTTCCAAACCCTCATATCAACGTCTTTTAACCACCCTTTCTAGTCTATGCCACATAATCAGCCCGGTGGTGGAAATGTAAATGGAGCTGTCGGAGTTCAACCCTGTTACAGGCCCAACTGTTATTGAGTGCTTCACCCAGTCATTTGAACCACTCTCTTGTGTGGTAATGTCACCAACGGTTGGACATCTTACTGATTTCACGCCAAGGGAAATAACGGTGATTACATCAGTGTTCTTTGTGCAGGTTTTCTAAGCCTTAATAATGCTTGTGTTTAACATCCTGTGATGGCGGTCCAACTGAGGTCGGGTTTTTAACATTGTGGACTGGGACTGTCTGACATGGGGCTGTGTGGAGACGAATCCCAGGCCAGGAACATCAATAGGAAGCTGTGTAGATCTAGAGAAATGAGAGATCTTTGCTAACACACTTGCATCCAGTCTGCAAACTTTTTCTCTGTGATGAGTGGAAAATAGGGGCTCCAAGTATTTTGAATGAAAGCCATCTCTGTGTGGTTTTTAAGACTGCTGTCTCTCTCTGGGTTCAGCCTTTGAAATACAGTTAAGACCTTTGATGGAGGTTCTCTGCCAGCCTCATGGAAAGAGAGGAAAGACGTAAAAGAGAGAGAGAGAGAGAGAGAGGAGATGAAGGCAGACGCAGAAGTAGAGACAGTTCTAGGGAGAGGAAAAGGCAGAATATAAAACTTTGAATGTTTGCAAGGATTTGGATGCTAACCGATTTCTCCACCTCCCTACAGCAACTGTATGCCGCCCAGCTTGCCAGCATGCAGGTCTCTCCTGGAACCAAGATGCCTCCGCTCCCCCAATCCCTCAGTGCAAGTGGGCCCATGTCTCCCTCTTCTCTGAAGAATGACAAGAGTTCCTCCAGCCCCATCACTCATGTCAAGGTACAACCATTAACTCCTTCAACCTGCTGGCCCTGCGGCCCTGGCCTCGAGTGGTACTTGACCTAGCCTAGCTTAGTTGGTGCTGTCTGAATAAAAAAAAGAAAAAGCATCTACACTACTTCAGTGTTACAGCCGGCCGGTGCTGGCCTCTAATAGGCCATCAATCTGTGGGGCTTTAACAAGGCCCTCTCTCTCTTAACCAGAGGTCTGTGGACATGGTTGCTATGACTATGGCTGCTCCAAGCCAGTAATTTGTGGAACACATGGTTTCAAAGTTTTTTCACAATAAAGCATTTTTTTTTCTCCTTCTTTTTCTTTTTGTAACTGAAATGGAATAAAACTATTACAACAGCGCTTTATACAAACGCTGACAAAAGTGAAGCAAAAAGTCAAATTGACAACTTTGTTTCCCTTGTAAACAAACCAAATCCAGGATGTGTGTTTTCTGCTGCTGTATGGCATGGATCCACCAGACCTCCATGCAGAGGAAAGGGGTCCATGATATACATCATCCCCACTCTCTGAGGCCGTAATCAGGAACATACGCCCATTTGGAGTGGTTTAGTGTAATAATATCACAATGGAGAAAGACCATAAATCATGTCATGGTAGGAAGGCTTTCTGGCTTTCTCTTCACACACGCACACACATAATCGTTCAGGTCTCTTGTCTCCTGGGATTTCTATTGAAAGATTGTCATTAAACTGACTCAACATTGTTATTTCATCGCCTGCATACAACTCTCCATTTATCAGATTACATGGATGTCCGTTAGGCCAATGTTAATACAACGCTAATTCTAATAAAAATATAACAAATATTGCCAAATATCGCAAAATAGAAAGGAAAATTAATTATACATAAATGGAAAGCACGCTTATATTATGTATATAGTCCAAATGGAAGCATATTGCCTTTAGTTGTGTTTGTCTGCTTTCAGCTTCACTGCATGACAAACTGTTATTGGCACAGCGATAACAAGGCCTTGGGGCAGTCAATGCTTGAGCCATATGTTTGGACAAGGAGACACTTGGGCTTTGAAAAAGTCTGTTAACGACAGTGTAAGCCCTAATCTGACGGCTGTATACACAGGACAATTTATACTGTGCAAAGTGACATTTCTCAGTGGGGATGCTCATGTTTGAGTTGCTTCTATTCAGAATCATTCAGCATTTATTGTATTTAAGCATTTTGTGTCTTTGCTCACGGGGCAGTTTGTTATTCATCTTGGAATTTACTCATATATTCAAAAATCATATTATCTATTGATAACATTTTAATATATATATTTAAATCTTACGAAAAAATCCTATACTTTTGTTTTGTTTGCATTCATCCCACCGTTAAGGGTTCAGTGTTTAAACCATTTGACGCACTGAAAGGCCACCCAGGGTTTTCCTGCAGGTACCCATAGATAAAACCATCAGGTCTAAAAGGCTGCAACCAGTCCAGCAAATACAGCACCAATCTCCTCTTCTGACCTCTGTTTTTTTTCTCCACATCGTATTTTTTAGGAATAGGCGTATCAAAGCATATGTTAACACCAAGCATGCACAAATGAGGAGTGAAATTAGAAAACAAGTTAATGAAGTAGATAATGTAAGTCGACATCTGATGAATGGAACAGCTGTCTTTGATCATTGGCACCGCCGTTATCTGGTCATTATTTATTCTTCGAACCGGAGTGCAGACACAGAGAGCAGGGAGGAGGAGAGGGAGAACATATGAAGATGTACAGAGAGACAGAATCTGCTTTAATTAGTGTGAACAAAGGCGCTGGGCAACTGTGAAGACGATCGCAGTGGCACAGCTCCTAAGGAAGGATGGATGAGGAGAGGAGGGGAAAAACAGAGGGGAAGAGCCAGAGAGGAGGTGTGGGTCAAGATAGGGATCCCATAATTAACCAGGAACAGAGGAGAACTGTGCTGTCTGGGAATCCCGAGCCCCTCCAAAAATGGAGGGGAGGGGGGACCTACTCACATCTGTCTTCTCTCATACTCCTGCTGCCGTAGGAGGAGGGAACACAGCCGCTCAACCTGTCTGCTCGGCCAAAGACGACGGACCTGCTGAAATCCCCCACATCCCCGACGCAAAACCTGTTCCTGGGCAGTAAAAGCAGCCCTAACAGTCTCCTCGGCAAGGGCGGTCTCCCCAGCCCACTTGGAGGCCTGGGCCGAGGCTCATCTCTGGGTAAGACCTTCGCTGCACAAACAAGATCCCACACAGATTTACCACTCAAACACACACTTACAGTATGGACTCACATCCAGGGAAACCACATTGCAAGCCTGGTGCACGAATAAATGCCACTTTCAGGATGTCGTGTGAAGTTGTTTTTCTTGTTTGGAAGTATGTTTTCTGGCCGACTTACTGTGTGCGCGTGTGTTTTATAGATATTCTGTCCAGCCTAAACTCCACCGCGTTGTTCGGGGACCAGGACACGGTGATGAAGGCCATCCAGGAGGCTCGCAAAATGAGGGAGCAGATCCAGAGGGAACAGCTGCAACATCACCAGCAGGGCATGGAGGCTAAGCTGTCCGCCCTCAGTTCAGTGGGCCTCAACAACTGCAGAGCTGACAAGGTTAGAACTACTATCACATAGCCTGTCTCTGTTTTAACTCCAGATTCAGGTCTTCTCCATTACAAGCTTATTCCATAAAGCATAAAACAAAAAAAAGAAGTTGACCACAAAGGCTGCTCTGTTCACCCCGCAAGTCGTGGAGGCAACTATTAAAGAAAGTGGAACATGGTGATTCTGATACGCCGGTAGTTCTTAAGGCTTACATTTCTATTTAATCCGTGTCCAGGGTGGTCGTATGGATAAGAGCTGGCATAGTTCCGTGTGTACATGTGTGTTAACTCAAATTAGTATGAATCTGTTTGTGCGTGTTTAGAGGGCTTGGCGTTGTTGATGTCGGTGTGAGGTCCGTGACAGGCCATAGCGCTGCCCGGTGCGGGTTAAGAAGACTCTGATGTGTATGCCCAATTAAAGCAGACTCGCAGCCCTCTCCGTCCCCTGACACGGGATGGGGCTGCTTTGTACCAGGAGCACACACTCCCAGGGATTCCCTTTAAAAATATCTTCAATCGATGAGTCAATCAAGGAGAGAGAGAAAAAAAAAAAAGCTGTCCTCCTCTCTTCAGCTTGATGCCGTGTTGCCAGTTGGCTGTGTGGAGCAGGCAGGAACTGGGAGCGATGCTCATTAATATTTCAGCACCTGACACTTTCAACCAACAGCCTCAACTAGGTCAATGTATATGTAAAAAAGTCAATGAATATCTATTTTGATTTCCCCTCTAATTTGGTGTTTGGAAGCGATCACTGTCTATGCAGGTGGCAATCAAATATGCTCTCACTGAAGTGAAGACACATAAATTAGTGCAGCCCAGGGAGAGGACACAGACGGAGCCTCTCCTGCACTTTCTTACTCAAACAAAAAAGATCTTTACCATAATCACTCAATCCATAATCTCATTTTTTTTACCGTCAAACTGCGGCTCAAGTGTGTTTCTCCCAAAGTTTAAACGAGCAGGCAGTTTTCTTTCTTTAGTTATAATAGGTATGTGCGGTTTTTAGCTTGATTACGCAGGAGCTGCTGCATCTGCCGCCCAAATAAGGTGAGCCGGTGGTCAGTCAAGCAGCCGAATCTGCCACGACATGAAAGCAGTAACTGCACGATGCCTGGAAAGAGGCATTTTCAACAGGCAGCACACACCTACATCTTACATTCCCCTTAGCAGGTAGAGCTTCACCTTTTTTTTTTCACTGCTTAGTCTTTTGTATGATTCAGTTTTGTTTTCCTCTGGATTGTGGACGTGTAGGTTCAGTGTCAAAGCAATCCTCTCAGAGGAGTAGAATGTTTTTTTCCTGTTTCTTTTTTTTTTTTTGGTGCAGCTTGAAATAGTCAGTAACTCCTCACCTCTAATCCACCCTTTGTCTGTGTGTGTGTGTGTGTGTGTGAGAGAGAGTCAGAGAGAGTGTGTGTGTGTGTTGGGGGGCAAGGTAAGTGAATGTCAAGTGATGATAAAACGGCCATAAATTGAAATACTATTTAAGAAAACGAGTGCACTAATAGGATTGAAAACACGCAAAAAAATGAAACGGCAAATAATAGAGAAGTTGATGCGATTGTTGCATTTGAAGTCATTTAGGCTCACGCACACGTCTCATTACAGCATGGTTTATTGTCCCGTTGAATAACACCTTAACCGGGTTCATGCTTGACACTCCGGCTCGTGCAAATCATGGTGAGATATCGTCAACTCCCGGTTTCCGTGACACTGGCCCTATTAGGATGGTGTGAAATGAGAGGCACGCTTTATCAAGTCAGCTAAAAGAATTGCCCCATCATCTTCATCCTTCGGCTGCAATAAAGAACAGTAAGCTGTAATTCAGCGGTGAAATGAGAGGGAAGGAGAGAGAGCCTTTTGCTGATACGAGCCTACAAACCAGAAAGGTTTGAATGCCCCTGATAAAAGCTTTCACTTTGGTCAGTTTCAGAATATTAATATTTCAAGAAAGCGCCTCTCACCTGACATAAATATGGTGCGGTCTTTAATAGCTCCCCCCCTCTTCCCCATGCCTTGTTTGGAAGTTTATCATAGAGAGAGCTTACATGAAGAAGAATCTGGAAAGGTAACATAAATGGGATTAAGGAGAGGTTAAGATCATCCAGCGTGGCTGTTAGAGGGGGATATTAAATATTGATTTATCCCACTGTAATGACCGGGTAGAAGAGTGGGTCTAAGTGCTGCTTACAGATGGATCAATTCATCTTTTCATAAAAAGTGTGTCGAAACACTACAATGCATTCCTCCCTAACCTTTATCACTATGACTCCAGCTCTCTCCCTCTCTCCCTCCATGGCCGTTGACCCAGGAGAACATGGTGTAGATCAGACTCTCTGTTCTCCGGTATACAAGCCTTTAACCTGAGGACATGTAAAATATTCATGCATTACAGCAGCGGATTTTCTTTCTACTCTTTGTGTTTGTGTGTTTCTACTATATCCCATCAGTACAATAAAACCTTTTACAACCCTCCTGCAATTTACCTTTTTGAAATATTTATCCAAAGGTATTATTGTCTGCAGAGGGCAATTACTTTGTTCCATTATTTACTATCTCCTCCTCACCCAGTGGAAGCTTTTACCTAGAATGTGCCAGTATGCCTACAGGTCAAATACAGTACGTCTGAATCCATTTGTAACCATTTGAATTGTTTCCCTCTATTATGCACCGTAGCTATAACTGGACGTGCTGTTTTCCAGGGTCACGGGTGAATAAATACGAAACATGTGTGTTTTCACTCGGGGGGTGGTGAATGCAGAGATTCAACCATGTTACCGTCTTGTCATCAACATTTATGACCTGCTGGGATATACGGCCAGCACAACACGGATACGTATTCATTGGCTCAGCAGAATAAAACAAAACATCTGAAGACATTTAGACAATGTATTCAAATGAGTTGGTCTGAATGTAAAAGCAGAGTTTTGAAAATTAGCTAAATAAATTGCGAAATGAACGTTTCTCCTTATTATAGAAGGCATTTATGATATCTGTAAATGTAAGCCGCCATAACATTCAAGTAACTCACAAATATATTGCTTCATATAAACGCATCAGTGCAAAATTGGTCAGGTGCTCGACCTCGTTGCAGACATGAATATACGTGTCTGCAAATCGTTGTTTACCTGTCATTGAGCATACAAATCCATCTTCATGGAAATGTATGAATGCCTCTGTGATAAAAGAAAAGTAGAGATAAAAGCCTCTGGTCCACATCTGCAGTTTAAACCTTGCTGTCGACCTCCGTATTGTCAGCTATGACAGATTTGTAAACTGACGCATCAATTTCTCTACACTTCAGTTCTGTTAGACGTTGCATATGTGATGCCCTGGAGGTTGTGTCAGATAAAATATATTCCTCTGCTGACATGTCCCTAACTGGAATCAAAAGGTGAAAGGTCCAGTGTATTAACCTATTGAACTGCCCTTTTCTGCCCCGCAACACCTCCTTTGCTCAGTATTGATGACTGCAATTGTCCATTTCCCATGTCCCACAGCTCAGCCTGTAAATATTCAAATGGAGCTTACACTGGTGCTCCACAAAATCCAGACTCCTAACCTATTGGTTATAGTGGTTGTACTGGTCTCTCCTCCGTGTGTGTGTGTGTGTGTGTGTGTGTGTGTGTGTGCATGTGCGTGTGTACAGGGCTCTATTCAGGAAAAGCCCTCACAAAGACTTTGAATATAATCTTGTCTGGTCTGCAGCCCTGGAAGCAATTTTCTGCTCCTTTTCGACTGCTGTCTTGGAAATTGCAAACCAAGGCGTTTTGGCTGCAATGTAAATCCTTGGCATACAAGGGTTTGCCCATCCAAATTAGATTATGCTCAGCTCCCAAACACTGGCTGTAGCCTGCAAGTGCTATTGTGAATATTGCTTACATTAATGCTTTGTCCAATTGTTCATGTTCGCCAAGAGAAAAAAAGAATGACTCTGGATAATGTGTGTGTGTGTGTGTCTGTGGGCTCCTATCCCAGGTCAGGTCTTTAGCTCGTCTCGCCTCTCCCCAGAAAGACATCAACACTGCATCTTGGTAGGGTCATTTGGCGGTGGCGGCTCCATTATTTTCCAAAGTTGTCATTTTACATGGTGAATTTCTGGCCTGCTTCGGTAGCGCAGACATGCTGCTGGCCCTGGTGGCTCAGACCTGTGATACCACACTCACCACAAGGCACATAGAACAAAGGGCGAGGGAAAGAATAGGCCACAAAGGACCATTTATAGTCTACAGTATTGTTGTGGCTAGAACATAATGGCTGCAGTGTCCAACAAGTCTTGAGGTTTTGTCCTCGTGTGAAAAGGAGTTTTTGGTAATGCCTGGAAGGTTTGATAAGGCAGGAGATTTCAGCCCAAGTTCACATTCCCTGGAGGACCCAGTCAACAGTTCTGGGTCATTGAGGATTGGAAACCCGTAGAAGTAGGTAATGCCAACGCCAATGATCTCAGCGGCGTGGAGAGGAACACTGAGGTTTTATATGACAAACAGAAACGATGGCATTTCCAACACCTCACTCTAATTGAAGAATGTTTTTGCATTAAACAAATGTGTGTATGTATTGATCCCAAAATGTCCCAAAGTACGAAAACAAATAGAAGCAAACTTCACATTTCAAATTGGCACTTAAAGGTCACATTTTGTAGGTTTGACTTGTTTTAGTCCTTCCAACAAAAAAGGACCACTCTTGAATAATGACAGCATATCCTTTTATTAAAAACAAACAATAAACATTGCATTGGCTGAAAGCCCAGAGTGGAGTTATCTCACAATTTTTTAAACATAGTTTAAGCTCCTTGATGTAATTAAAGGCCTTGACTCCCTCTGTTTTAAACAAATGAGGTGATGCTCTGGCAGGACAAATGGGACTGGAATAGCTGGCCATCTTCTGCTCTGTGTGATGTGCAGGACGACTACTATAGAGCAGATGCCAGCCTTTTGTGGCTGCTACTGTTGATTTTGCTGCTGCCTGCATTAGCCTTAGCAAAGGGAGAGCTCCGGGTAAAAAGAGAGCAACAGACTGCATGAAAGGAGCTGCGGGTTTACCGCATGGCTGGATGTACTTAACATTTAAATGGTTCAAAACTCGCAAAAACTACTGGAAAGCTGCAGACTTATAAATAACATTGCAACTGGTTACAATAAAAATACAAAACAGATGAGGCGCTGAGCTGTGAGGAGCTGCAGCAGTGGTAAAGTGCAGTCTTTGTCTCTGCCGGGGCAGATTGTGGAGGGGTTTAGTCTCCGAGACCCTCAGAGGGAAGACTCCAAGGGCCAGAGACCACAGTGATGACTGACATCTGATATACAAAACCCTGTATTGTGGTCAGAGAGCCGTTGCCTTCAACTCGCCACATACCAGGTGTGTGATATAACCAGAACCAGTTCAGCAAATTATCACACATAAGTGGCTGTTTAGGGTCCTGCAGCTGTTAAAGGTTTCCAGTGATAAACGTATGCGATCGCATACTTTCCACCATGAAGGAAACATTTTACCAATAGTTTAGAGAGTTTGGAAAGCGAAGGAGTTACTGCTGTCACAAAAAGGGCTAAACATATCATTTACTGTATATACACATCACATACGCACAGCCAAAAAAATAACCAGACTATTATATGACTTTAAGTTGGCAACGGGTAATTTTGGAAGGAGTAAAACGTGTCACGCCTCTCGGCCGCTTGAAAGAAATGTGGCGTTTTTCTCTTTAAATAATCATTCTGATGTCAAAATGTTCTGGCGAGCAAACATGCCAACTTAATCTCTGCTCGTATCGTCTAGTTTAGTTTCCTCATTTCAACGAGGAGCCGGGTTATTGTTGTTTGCAAAATCATACAAATTGTAAAACTAATGTATTTAATGAGGAATTGTAATATAAGGAAATTAAAGCATTTTGGGCCTAAAGTCTGCAAAAACATGCAACAAGACATGGCTTCTATATTTCAGTAAGTTATTAACAATTTACATGACTTAAAAAAAAAGAAGACAGTTGTCATTTTGCACCTAAACCTGATCCAACAGACTCCAACTTTCCTGTATGTTTCTCTTTCATCTCTTCTGTGAACAAACCAAGGCCGTATGGACTTTGCCTATAGCCTTGAGCTATTTACAAAGGAGAGAGTGAAGGAGTGTCAGGATTGGCAATGAGTTGCCTAAATATAGGGCAGGAGTAGGCACAATGCACAGGGCCGTCCGCCACCCGCCTCTGCCCAGAATACACCCTGTGGGCAGAGCAGCAGGCCTCCGGCACATGTTCTGCGGCCGGCCAGATTAAAGCTCTCTTTACAGCATTGACAAGGGCTCTTTTGGGTTCCCCCGCCCAAGAAGTTGCACAGATTCTGCTATCTATCCTTCTACTTTGCTCTTTTCCTCAGTGACTCACTGGTCTGTCTCATGACATCACCTGGCAACCATGTGCAACTGAACAAATGCATCTGTTACCAAAGTTTAAAGACAAAAAAGACTGCACAGACGGGGCCGATGAGATTGTTGTGGGTGGCAGTTTTCCACTACAGCTCAGAGTGCATTGCTATAATTTTAGTTGTGGGGTGGAGAGCTGCATGCTGAAGTCATTTGAGGGAGGGACTGCTTGCTTGCCAGCGGTTCGTGGTCAGAACGGGAGGGGAATAATGTGTACCGTTACATCTTTTTGTTTCCCGTCTCTTTATCTTTACCTCGTCACAGCAGCATTTTGCTTTGATCGGCCCCTTGTTTCTACACCTTTGTGTATCAGCCGCAAGAGCTCCCTCTCTTCCTGGCTGAAGGGCCGGCTTCCCTAGATACTGCATGTCCTTTGCTACTTCTCTGTGTCCGAGTGATCAGTAAAAATTTTATGAGACTATAAAATAATAAAAGTGCCATTAATTTATCACAGCACTTGATGCGTGGGCAGTAAAGAAGCATTAGTTCACTGAATATTTTCAAGCCTTAAAACAAAACCCTGATGCCGCACCGATAATTTATGGCCCTAATTTCAACTATAATTCTAATTTGCGGATATAAATTACCAAACTTATAACCAATAAGTATATTAAGCTCAGTATATAAAATTTTACGAAAATGTGTGGTACCATATTGCACAGATATTCTGATATTAATTAGCATAGCTCACACAAGGAAGGGAGGAATGCTTACTGTTACTACCCCTTCAGATCAAGTTGTATTAGTATATATTTTCTATACAACAGAAAAAAACACATAATCCTTTTTATATCAAAGCTGCCTCAAATAATCCCCCAACCAGAGTCCCGTTCCGTCTTGTTCCCAGCTGTCTAATGCACTGATGTCCACTAATCATATGACTTTGTGCGATGGAGAAAGAAGTTCAACACTGAGCTAGTTATTAATGCAAGCCATTGATGGATGGGCCCCGTTCTCTCGCCTTCTTAGCCCAACATGATGCTTAATGATCATGAGTTTATAAAAGGACTTGATTGATCAGGAGGGACCAACGGAGTGCAGAAGAGGGACGAGATGACTACTTTATTACAGACATACAGTATCCCATGAATGCTGTGTCTTCCTAGTGGACTGTCCAAGTAGCATCTGAGGCAGCATCATTGCCCATCCAGCTAATCGCACATCAGTCACTTTGTCATCGGGCTGCTGGCTTCTTTCATTAAGAGCAATAATGTGGCTGGGTGATGAATACAGCGCCGTGCATGTGTTGCTTTATGCAGAATGTGACACGGAGAGAAGCGCCACACTCCATCTTCTCTTTACAAAGCGTCCTCTTGCCCAGCAGGGACCGCCACATATGTCATAATTAGAAAACACTTAAGTAAGCACAGGGCCATCAGATAGACAGGCTCTAATCACAGGCCATAAGCAGGTAGTGGTTAATTGTATATCAGAATCACTCAGCTGGCCATAAATAATGACTGCTCCTTCAAGTATGATGGTAAATTGCAGTGCTCTTTCTGTCTCTCTGGTAGTCCTTTCTTTTGAGGAATAGTTCTTGAATAAATAAAAGCATGAGGAAAATCAAAATACTGTGAAAGGCCTCAAATGGATTTGAACCATCTTCATCCTTCATCTTGTCATTTTTTTAACCATCAAGGGGGAAAAAATGTTATACAGAAGGAAAAAATTGGATTTCTTAATATTCTTTCTTTTCTTTTCTTTTAAGTGCTGTAATTACTGATGGCTGTAGTTGTCAACATAATTTCATTTGTCAGGAAAAGATGAGAAAAGTAGTCAAATGCAAATGTTTCCACTTACAATAGTTAGGTCTGCTTAATTTTTTAGCTCCTTCTGCTATCAGCAGGGGGGGAAACTTCCCTGTGGGCGAAAAGTGAAAAAACAATAAAATGGTACAATGCACTGCAAATAAGGGGCTAAAAGATTAATGTGTGTGTGTGCCAGGGGAGCTGTTAGTATTGTGTGGGGACTCTACCTGAGTATCTGTTCGGACTGCATGTGATAGGCATATTTAGAAAAGAAAGAGGCAGAGGTCAGTGCCGACAGTACATCTTTGGCAGAGATTGAATGCTCACCCTGGGAGTAAAACAAGTGCTTTTTTTTCCTAAATGGTGGCAACATGCCTGCTTTTAGTGTCATCCAGGCGAAACCTAGGGGGGGAGAGATTATTTGTATCATGCAGAGTCAAAGTGTCCATCTCCTAGTTGAGTCTTTAGAGAGGAAGACAGCCCTTTGCTAATGCCCTGTGTATTCACTGAGGAAGTAGGTCATTCAACAATGGAGCCAGCAGCAGTCGGCACTCTCCCCTTGCATAATACATTAAGTGTAATGTGCAGCAACTATTCAGAGGCCCCCCGAAAGCTGTTATTTTATTCTGTAAATGCACACGGACATGACATTTAATATTGTCACGGCGCGCTGAATGACAGGGTTTCATTGTGCGTCCAGTACAACATGATGCCAAGTTTAATCTGAGCACAAAGCGACATGACAAACGGGAAAACACGGTGTGTGCTCTAAAGCATGAACTCTGAATAAATGATGGGCGCTGAGCTCTGGGCACTGTAGACTGGAAGGGAGGATGTAAGGAGAAGATTACAGAGGAAAAATCTGAGCACTGCAAAGAGGGCCGCGGCCCCATTGTGTGCTTCGGATCACAAAGTATCCTTCTGTAAATCTATTTATAGCACCCCTGGCCCTCACTGTCTCCCTTCCTCCTGTCATCCATTATAGCGGCTGCTGAATAGAGAGATGAGAGAGGGAAAAAGCTACATCTAGCTCATGTCAAAGGAGCAGCTCTCCCAAAGAACCTCCATTTACCAAAGACACTTTTTTTTTTTTTTCTTTACAAATTTTCTGATTCCTGATGAGGTTATCTTTGATAATTCTATCACTGTACAAACACGTGTATGTATGTGCTTCTTTGTGTACCTGACTGTGTGTGTTTCCCTGCAGGAGAGGGCGCATTTCGAGAGCATGGGGCACCACCTCGGCAAGCTGGGCGAGGAAGGGAAGATCGGCCACAGAGTTATTGACCTCACCAGGCCAGAGGATCTTGATGGTAAGGCCAACTTTTTTCACTTTTTTATTTTTATAGCTTATAATTGGAATTAACAGCTTGTACATCGTATGTACAAAATCCACTAAAAGTTACTGTGTGTGGATTCTCTTGGCCTTCGATGGCGGCGTGTGTGGGTGTGTGCAGGAAGGTGCGTATGTGTGAGGGTTGGGGGGGAATGCCGTTTGAAATGAGCCCCGGCTCCGAGGTTTTCACAGGTAGGTGAGCGGAGGACAAGGGTGCCTGAGGACAAAGCTGGCTTTTTTCCAAGCTCGGCTCCTCGTGCTGTTGTGCTTGTTTGAGGTCCTGGGCACCGGGGTGTAAATTCGGGTTGCACCGGTGTGACAAAGCGTCATCGCCCTTTGTGGCGCTAGGCTCCAACACAGGAGCGAGGAGCACCTCAGCGCGCCAATGTTTGTCCGACGTAAATATTTGCAGCAGTTTCCATGACACTTCAGAGCCAGAGCAAAGAGGAAAATGGTCCTGACTCATCTTTGATGCCTCAAACGGTCTCAAGGCAGAAGGATAGATATTTCTCAGGACAATGTAACCCATCAACATCTTGAAATAGCCTCATAGACACATTTCCCATCAGTTTTAGAAAGAAATCTTCCCGCATTATTGGTTCACACAGACTTTTACTCCCCTTAACAAAAACACTTTTGCTTACAGACTCCAAAGCGAGTGTATTTTCACATCACACCCAATCGTGACGATGAGATATAGAGGTGCATTTAGTGGATTCATTGACATGCTTCCCATGTGAGCCACAGCAGCAGAGCCCATCCCACCCGTCTCACCCCGTCGGACAGATGTGCTTCCAGTGCTCCTTCTCCCAGTGGGAACCGTCTGTCTGTGGCTACTGTGGAGTCGGGGCTGAAACGGAGCGCGCACCAGGGCAGTTGTGTCCTTTTAAGTACTGCACAAGGCCGAGGGAACGGCTCGAGCCAGACGCCTCACATCAGCGTCCCCAGTGGGCTATGGATTAGGAGCAGGCGGAGGTTAGAGGACAGGAGAGGTCCTCTTCCCAGGGGGACATGGCTGGGAGCCAGGGCAGCACACATAACTCAAAACACACAGTTAGCATTTCTCCCTCTTTCAACGCAAATATATCTGTCTGTCTCTTTCAGCCTCGCCAACAGGAAAACACATACGGCTGAATGATGTGAAGCAGCGTTTTATGATGTGAACCACAAAGTGTTTACTCTTCTGAGGACATGCTTGCTATTGAAATCCTTGTTTTTCTGCCCCCCTCCGGACCGAGGTACCTTGATATATAGAAACATACAGCGTCCGTCTAATTGCAGCTCATTTATGTCTGTTTAGTAAAGTAGAAAGCTTTTATTAGCTTTAAAAAGACATGCATCCAACGTGTATGTGATTCACATTAAAGTAGTCATTTGTATTCCTCTGAAAGGTGCATTAAAACCTTTACTTACTAACTGAGCGTCGTCCAGCTTTAATCTAGACATCTTGGTGTCTTTTGAGGTGCAAATTGCCAAATCAAGGCTTCCTGAATACGTCATAAATTCATAACTTAAGTCACAGATTTAATTACTGTTGGGGCCATTCTGGTACAGAAGGAGGCAATTTAATTTGAAATCTCACACTTTTCCTCCGTAGTTCCGAACACACTGCATACTGTATAGCTACTTTCCAGAAAAGGAAAATTACTGGGTGTACCTCCCAGCCGAGCGGCTCTCCCTCCAGAACAGAGCGGCCACATTGAGTAGACCCAGTGTACAGCGCACTTCTGTCATCACAGCAGTTCACAGAAAGCTTAAGGTTGCTTAAGCTAATATTTGCAAAGCATGCAGCAACCAAAGTCCTAACGACTTGGGGGAGAGAAAAAAAAGTGGCAAAGGAATGGAAATAGATAGGATTTCCTTCATTTTACAAAGCCGCCAACCACATGCATGAACCCACCTCAAATTCATTAGGCCTTTTTAAGCTCTTAAAGAAAACATCACCAAATACCACAAAGGCTTGGGCCCAGCCGGGCCTTTTGTTCGTTCGCGTATGGCCGTATGGAGTTGCAGCGACGCTGAGGTTTTTGTGTTTGTCTAAACCGCCCCCATCGCTGGGAGTCCGCAGAGAACAAAGAGGTTGTTGAGAGATGTGTGGAGGCAGGAAACAGAATTAATCTAAACGCCCAGTGTGATAATATCCACCGTATGGTGAGAAAAGATGGGGCTTTAGCCAAGCAGTGTCTCTAACAATGTCCTCATGGAATAGGATGAGAAGAACAGTAGTGTTGCACTATTGTTACACTGATGGGTCTCTTTACTCGGCTCGCTCGGAGCTGTTTGGGAGTTTTACACAAGTTGATTGTTTGAAGAGGTTTTTTGTTGTTGTTTTTCTTCCACTGTGAGGCCGTGGGAATCGAGCTCTGGCCAGGAATTTTCTTGGAATAAAGCTTAGATGAGGAGGCTGAGACTTACTGATTTATCAAGTGACAACAACAATAGCTGAGTAGGTCAACAATCAATAAGAAAGTTCTGCTTTTGAAGTTGGCAAATTCTGTTTCTGTGTGTGTGTGTGTGTGTGTGTGTGTGTGTGTGTGTGTGTGTGTGTGTGTGTGTGTGTGTGTGTGTGTGTGTGTGTGTGTGTGAGTGTGTGTGTGTGTGCATGCTGGGATGTTGTGAAAGATTAGACGCCACTTTAAGGCTAAATGCATACGAGGGGATAGAGTAGACAAAAGTAAAAGCCATAGCCTGCATGTTGAGACAGGTTGGCCGTTTGTTCCCAAGTTCCCATGTCAGCACTCACACACACACACACACACACACACACACACACAAACTCAAATCATCTCAACTGGAAAAGAGAGGGGAAAAAAGGATTGACATGTTATAATAAGGCTTATATCACTTGTAATTTGTAATGGTTTAATTAGCATGCTATGAGCTCAGGCTAGAATAGGGACACTGAGCGCTGTCTCCCGTCTGTCCACACACATTAATCTCGCCTGATCCTGCTCTGAGGGAGAGGCTCTATTGTCAGCAGTAAATGCCTTCAGTCAGAGGTGTTAGATTTGATCCCAACAGGGAGGGCTTGGCAGGTTTGCGTGATTGTTGCCTGCTCACTGAGGCTCATCCTCTTGAGCGGATTCCTGGGTGACATTATGTGTCTGCCCAGAACAAAGATGAGTAAGACGGGGGGGGCTGGGGCAGTGCTACCCTCTGGCTTGGTACATGGTCGAGTCTGAGCCTGCAGCTCGCAGGTGTGATAGGCTTTTGGGCCTCATTACATTCTCTCTCTATTTCTATTTCTCTCCCCTTTTTTCTGCTCATTGTTATCCGCTCTTCCTTCTCCATTTATTATACCCCCCCCCTCCCCCCCCCCCCCCAAACGCACACACTCAAACCCACAATCATTCTTTCTCACTGTAATTCATGCTGCTCATCTGCAGTGTTTCCAGGAGAGACAAATTAAAAGCGGATTCTCATATCGCTCTGTCACACTTGAGCTGCGGGCCTCATGAATCACAATAAATTCTATTAAGCAGCACTCCCTCTGTTTCGCTCCCTTCCCCAGCTAGCACCCCAGGGGGCCTGCCCCTGTCACCGCTAAACATCTGTGTTTATTTACACAATCACACACCTAACTAACTGATTCCTAAATGCCCCGCACCTCCTGGAATAAAAAAAAAAAAAAAAAAAACAAATGTTAATGCTCATTTGCAAAATGTCAGACCCGGTGTCGTGATTTCCAATGAAAAGACAGAACAACAATGTTGTAATAGATTGCATGTTGCGGCTCTTTGGGATTTGCTGAGACCGGCTGCTAATATGCAGGAAGGCTGATTAAGTCATACACATTACAGGGGCTGGATATGGAGCAGAACTGGTCTACACATGAAGCCTTGTGTGGTCGTATTCTGCACTGTAATGTTTGTGCTGCCATCAGAGATTACAGTTATTTTTATTTAAGGTCAAAGGTCAAACTCTGTGTGGGTTTCCTAGAGGCAGCCTGAGGTCCGGGTCAAGTTGATACCTTCATCACTTCGCTCTTGACAAATCCAGGACCACACCGCCTGCCTGTGACGATGATGTAACTCTCTGTTGCTCGTTCCGACGGCTCCGTGTAGCATCAGACAGGCACTTTCCTACGTGCCACCGCATGAGCGAAAAAACATGCCTCATCTGGATCCCCTCCAATGAAGCAAGTCACGTGGCTGCTTCCCTGACTAACTATGGATGGCACTAGCTGATGGCAGGCGGTTGTTTTGTCCCCCTCCCCGTAAGAAGCTCACCTCTGCCCGTATGCATGCACACCAGTATATAAATTGCTGAATCAGTGTCAGTGATAGAGTAATGGCACGGGAGGCATCGTAAATTACAGCAAGCGATCCCGGGGCGCAGACACTGGCTGTCGTGTCTGAGTGAGCGCTGCGCTCCTGAGCTAATGAATACCTTCATCTGGCCCCGGCAGTCAGCAGATTGCCCCGCGTTGATGGATACTGTCAGCCCTCCGCCACACCACATTTCATTGCACAATAAACATGGTTGTCAAAACCAAACAAAGTGAAATCAATTCATCCTGTACAGTGAGTGCATGCTAAATGAAATTAACGTACTGTGGGGTTCGGTGGCAGCAGAGGTAGTGTATTATTTCTGAATTCATGCTGGCTCTGGGGCCTATAGACAAAAACAGAGAAGGTGCTCAAAGGGTAAGAGTGTCAGTTAAAAGTACCTTTCACACATTCTGATCCCGTATTTTTAGCATCTTGTATGTGTGTAAATGTATGTATATTTCCATGGTTTGCAGATGATCATTTTTGCAGATTATCATATGAAATAAAACAAGAGAAACATTCTCTAGTCAAAATATATGATAAACTATTTGGTGGAAAAGTAAAACTTAATATGTGAAAATAAATGCCACAAAAAAATGCACAAATGCATAATTATGCACAAAGTCTGTTTATATTTACAAATCTATCAATACAAATTTTCCGCCCCCTCCCCCTTTTTTAAAAGATGTGTGTGTTACCTAAGTACATCACACGTGTGTGTTTGTGTGTCTACATGTTTTGCCTTTTCACTATTTATCTCCTATGATGCTTTTGAGACTCTCAAACTTGTGCGGCTGAAATGGTGAAGCCGCCTCTTCAGTGATTACAGAGCAAAGCGAGGTTTCTGCGGATTTGGAATTAATGCCTCTGCAGAGCCTTGCATTACTCATTAAGAGTTTGATTTTGTTTATCAACTGAAATAATAATAGAAATCAAAACCCAGGTAACGTGTGCCAAGGCTGCTACTGGAAGGGTCTAATGAGAAGGCTTCACATGTGGATGATGAAATATGCATGAGTCATCCCGAGCTTTCTTTTCCAGATTTGAGATCATTAAAGATGTATCGTAGCATATGGAAGGCTTTTTTGTCTTATTTTTCAAGCCTTGTTTATCAACATGTTTTTGTTTGTTTAAATATTAATACCGCTTTTATTTAATTCTTTCACATCTTACATATAAAAGGAAGCAAATGCGCATGCAAACAGAAATCATTATCAGCCTGATGTACAGTTTAATACGGAGAGAAACTCTCGTATGCTGATTATGAATGCCTTGATTGAGAAACAGCACTCTGCAGAATCGGCACAGTCTCTCATCACAAATGTGGAGAGAAATGGAGAAAAAGGAGGACGGAAAGAAAAGAGGGAGTGAAGGAGGAGGAATGGCATGCTTGGAGATTTATTTGTGCATATATGTGTTTTAATGCACAGCTTTTTAAGAGACTGCCTCAAGTCCTGTATTTGTTATTTACTTTGGCATTTCTTATTCGTTTAATGGAAACTATGAATGTCAAATTGAAATGTGTGCGGCTTAGTATAGTGTGAAAACTTGCAGACTAAATATTTAACTGCTGTTGAAATCCAAGGTCTTCCTCTTTTGGCTTTGGATAGACCTGAGTATAAGTTAAAGAGAGTATAGCTCCCCCTTAAACTTACATTGTGTTCACTTTTATAGCACATAAAATAGAAGCCTGTCAAGTCAGGTATTCCACTCAATATAAAGTAACCGAGCGCTCGTCCAAAAAAATGTTCATGATGATGACAGAAGATGAAGGAGGGTTTGAACGCGGCTCGTCATTCAATCAATGTCTTGGGTCGCTCTCTCTCTTGTTCTGGCTGTTGCAGAACCTCAACCCTGTTATTTCTTTTGACCAACAGGAGGCGCTGGATCCACTGAGGCACGAGTCTTCAGGGAGTCCCGAGGACGGAACAACAACGAGCCCCACATTAAAAGGCCGATGAATGCATTCATGGTGTGGGCCAAGGACGAGCGGCGCAAGATCCTCCAGGCCTTCCCCGACATGCACAACTCCAACATAAGCAAGATTTTGGGTAGGACCTTTTAAATCCAACACAAGCGTTTGTTCTAACATTTGGGTTTATTGCTCTAAGTAGAGTCGATTTGACGAAGTAGCTAGCGTCTGAAGGAGGAGGGGGTGTTACCTCATAGGCCACTGTGCATCAGGTGACCACGGCATACAGATGGATTTATCGCCCGTCACTATCATAAGTGTTTGTCATGAAAAATGACAGAGGCTAAATGGGTCTTGTCCCCTCAGCATTGGAGTCCATACATCAGAGCTGTTAACAGTGCTGTCACCGAGGAGGACTCTCCACAGAGCTCCAGTATTTACTACACCAGCTTGTTGTTCCTTACTGTTTGACACCGAAGCATGCCACTCCTCCCAGATAATGTGCTATCAGGAGGTCGGAGTGGAATGAACAATAAATCAGGATTTTACAAGAAAAATGTCTACTCTTATAATATACAGCTCAGCATGAGATTAAACGTTGAGATGTACATCTCTGAATCTATCTGGTTACGTAATTAATCATTTTATCGGTTATTAAAGCAGCTTTTTGTTTTCCCTACTTGTGCAGGTTCCCGGTGGAAGTCCATGACTAACCAGGACAAGCAGCCGTACTATGAAGAGCAGGCCCGCCTGAGCAAGCAGCACCTAGAGAAGTACCCAAACTACAAGTACAAGCCCCGGCCTAAGAGGACCTGCATCATCGACGGGAAGAAACTCCGCATTGGAGAGTACAAGCAGATGATGCGTTCACGGCGGCAAGAGATGAGGCAGTTCTTTACTGTGGGGTAGGTGCGCAGTCACGAATCCCACAAACGAACCACTCTCACACACAGATGATCTGAAAAAAAAGATACCGACTGGACTATATCATTTTTTTTTTTTTTTTGCCTCCTTAAAGCTCCTCCAAAGACATTTTTCAAAAGTGAGTGTTGAGTTAACCTCTATTGTATTGGATTCAAGACAAGGGCCTGACATGCCCATTAAAATTGAGTGTTTTTTAATAGCTGTGATTTAATAATTTTAGACAATAGCAGTCTGCCAATGGGGCATGAAGTGCAGACATTATTACAGGATATAAGCTTTAAGTATAGACTTACAGAAGCCTGGAGGGCAGCACTCTGAAGCTTAACACTTTAATTTACTGTGTCTGGTTAGCAGGAGAACCCTTCTCCAGGTGTTCCCATGTCAGTCATAAGCTCCGGCGGCTGGAGTATCAATCACCCAGCACAACATCGGACAAGAGCAGCGCTAACCACGTATTGGTTTTTATGTCACCAATAAACTGGCTAGTGTTCCTGAATAGCTCAAGACAGGAGCTGTCAGGAGAACCTCTCTTTTCCCAAATCCTTTTCACAGAGCTGCTGGCTTAAAGCAGACTGCTGTGGGAAACCCCTAACCCTACCATTTAAGTGCAAAAGAAAAAAAATACATTATATAAATATATATATATATGCAGTATATATATTTAATATTTATATTTCAGCATTCTTTCTATCTTTATCACTCTAGTCATGAGAGACTAGTGAGTTATCCTAATTTTATATATTTTTTTCTCATTCTCCCACAACCAGACAGCCACCACAGATTCCCATCACCACCAGCGCCAGTATGGTCTATCCAGGGGCCATCACCATGGCAACCACCACACCCTCACCTCAGATGACATCAGAGTGCTCGAGTGCCTCAGCGAGTCCCGAGCCATCCATTCCTGTCATTCAGAGCACCTACAACATGAAGCTAGAGCCCAATACCATGGCGAACAACAGTGTTCCAGTCAATGGAGAGGATGAGATGGACATGTACGAGGATTTTGAGGATGAGCCCAAATCAGACTATAGCAGTGAAAATGACACACAAGAGCCAGTCAGCGCCAACTGAGATCTCTTTTAATGGAAGACACAACACTCATACAGGAGGGTGCCCAGAGGGCTGGTCTGATCTGAGGGAGCTAAAGAGCAAAATAAAACAAAACGACACCACAAAGGTTTAAAAAAAAATTCAATAAATAGCGACGTATCATTTAGGAGCCAGCATGCCCATGTGGCTTCATCAGAATCAAAAGCTATTTGGTCTTAAGTGTTTCTTCAAGTGTGTGAAGCAGTTTGGTTGTGGTAATTCAGATTTTTTTTTTTTTTATCTCATTGTTTGTTTTTTCATTGTGTTCATGGACATTTACACAATTAGGTCATAGATCAAAAGACAGAACTTGAAATTGAGCATTTGATATGAACCTATAATTCTTACAGTCATTTACTTTGTTTTTCCTCTTCAATTAGATGATTTTGATATATTGCATAATTGTTCAAGATGGGGATAATATTCTCACTCAGGTATAGTGTGCCAGCCAACAGCTTGTGAATGTTTTTAATCAATAATTAATTCTTACAGTACAAAATATCTCAAAATTCAAATGGAGCGAATCCAATTTATTACAGGGGGAATTATTATTATTATTTTCATTTTTTTTATATATTATTATTGTTATCACACAACCTGCATAATTTAGTGCAGAAGTGCCAAACATTTCAAGTTGTTTCTAAAAATCTGTAACATCCTTTGGGAAAGGCTTTGTGAGTCCTGGACAATCTCTTGATCTCTTAATACAGCTTCATTATCCAGACTTTCTTTAATTCACCCAAACAGAATCAACAAATGAAACTCAGGAACTCGGAGGCAGCAGGCTCTGCAGGAGGTTACAGTATGCGACATCTTTGGGTGGTAGCTTGAGATGCTAGCTGTTCTCCAGGGAGCCCAATGCAGTGATCATCAATGAAAGCGACCGGCCCTTTCATTTCCCCCGTCCCAGTCCACACAGAGCACAGTGGCGTCCTTAACTCATTTTCCAGCTCTGCAACCCAGTCTGAAGCACCAACTTCTTAATCAGAGCAATTGTAATCAGGCCAGAATGCTAAAGGGCCAAAGGCCTCCAATCTGTGGGATTGGAACAGCAGCGAAAGGCAGCTTTGGGGGCATTACAATCTCAAATTGATGTTGTACAATGTGTAGCTACAGTACGTTCTGCTAAACGCTTTAGCCCCGTTTGGACAGCAAGTTTAAAGTCTTACGTCTTAGAACTTCATTTTTTTCCGATCTTAATTCTTTTGAGACATTGTAAATCTTAAATTGACACTAAGAAGTCTTAAAGTAGAGCACGGTCATCGGGTTGATGCAATGAGTTGATTACTGCCGTAGTCTTAAGAGGAGTGACAGTTTATGAGGATATTTATAAACTTGAGAGAAAGGCTAAAATCATGTTTGTTGCTTGAATTCCTCGTCATATTTTTTTTTTTATACGCATGACAGGGTAACTTAAAACACTGATTTTTGCATTAGTGCACTTAAACCATGTTATTCTGTCACCGTTGAGCCTTATGTTGTTTCTTTTTAAATAATCTTATCAGCTTTTGGAACGCACTTAACTCTTGCATTTAAAACATGACAACATGCAATGACTCAGAAACAAGGGGCACAAAGTCTCCGTCCTAATTGCAGCTAAAAAAGCTGACAAGCGGTGACCTTCTGGAGACTGTGGCTAGATAAAGCAAGGCCTTGATGTCGAGACTCAGATCCTCTTTGCAGGGCAGAAGGTCTAAGTGGCTCCCCTCCCTGCCATGCCCTGCTCTGACCCCTGCCCGTGGCAACCTCAGCACCCAGGGGGCGCCATCTGGCTCAGAGAAGGAGGAAACACCAGGGAGGGATGGGAAACAATAAAAAACGGGGTTTGTGTCCCTCATTGTGCTCTCCATCAAAGTGCTGGTAGTAAGGCCTCAACAGGGCTCCCACCCTGGCCCAATCACCAAGGCACCGGCGAGCAGATGGAACAAGTACATCAAGCTGTGGGGGATTATTAAAATGACTGACGACTGGGTATCATCTGAAATACAGCATTATTAATGCATGACTCCAGCTATCCCCCCTCCCTTGCCCTTGAACCTGTCCACTTCAGAAAAGAGCACGGAGCTTTTTTAAAAAAAGATCTGAATGGTTGGTCACTGGTCAAGAGCCCCACTGCTGGTCACTGCATTTTCCTCCTAGCTCTAATCGGTACAGACGGCTCTATATATCGCTCACTCATTCATATCTTCTCTACTCTTATTGTCAGTATCAGTGCTGGATTGCATTGTTTCTACTTTTTTGGAAGCAACATTTTTTTGGAAGTCTTGTTGTCATTTTTTTAAATCACCCCATTCATAATTCCTGTTCATTTTTTTTTTCTCCATCACATCTTTTCCCATTTTGAGGTACAAACATTTTGTGGATGCTCTCCTACAAACAAACCCACGTGGATTTCCCTCCAACTAAAAACTGTTTGGTATTTTTAAGCTGTTTGCTCCTGTTTGCTGGTGGTTAGATTGATTTGTATGTGATTGTAAATATTTTCATGACCATGCCACACATGCTTTAGTTGGCTGGTGGTTAAAAAAAAAAAAAAGGACTCTTCATGGAACTGAAACTTGACTGTGCTTATATAGCAAAAAATGAAAAAGAAAAAAAAAAGAAAGAAAAAAATGACAAGAACTCACGAGAAGACAATGTTTCATAAGTGTTATAAGCACTGGATATAAATTGTATTTTTTATCAATTCTGATTAATGTGAAGCTGTTTGAGGAAAAAAAAAAAAACACAATGAATGAACAAAATTTCCCAGTTGGACTCAAGTGGGTTTGCTCTCACAGTTGCCAGATTTGAGTCTCTTTTTTTGTCTACTTATTTAGTTTATTTATGCAAAGACTCATGTGATGAATGAACACTTTGTTTAAGCTTCAGGGCTGCCTAGGGGAGAGACTCAGCACAAGAGAGTGAGCAGAAAATACAAGCAGGCTCGGTTAGCCGTCAAACACCAGACGTCAGTGTATTGTATATTGTATTTGAAACTGTAGAGTATCAACATATTGTATTTATTATTAGCCACAGCAGGCTCTAAAATTGTCAGTAAAACAACAACTTGGACAATCAGAGAAATAGAAAGAAAAACAACGACGAATTGGAGCGAGAAAAAAATGGTTTTCAATGAATTCACCATCTCATTTAGATTTTATTGTAAATATAACATAGGAAATATATTTTTGTTCATTAGTGAAGTATAAGTTATGTATTTGGCTGTTCTATTTTATTTTTCATGTTTTATTTTTGTACGTGGTTTCATGTTTTTAAAACCTGACAAGTCACTGTACCTCATGTAGATGCTGAATTTTTTTCTGCTTATTGGACGAGAGCAGTATTGGACCTGAGACGGAGAGAAACACCTCATTTGCCTACGTTTTTTTAAACGAGCCGGTCAGAATAAAAGACGTACTCATTATACTCATTAAGAGAAAGGAGTCATTACAAGTAAGGTACTCATTTAAACAACAAGCACTTGGTGTAAAAGAATTATTCAATCATTTGTTTCCAATCATGATACAATCTAAGTGACATGCTGTATATCCTCACTTGTGTTTTGTGTTTTTTACAGCACTCATATTATGTGACAAATTTCTAAAAAGGAGCTGATACCATCCCCACCCCAACCTCACCCCAAAAAAATATATGCATGCGTTTGGCTTGCATTTAAAAGGTGTTTTTCTTTTTCATGATTGTTTCTAACACAAGTGATGTTTTGAACAGGAGGGAGTGTGCAAATATTTATTTGTTTTTATGACAATGTGCATTCTTCTTAGTTAATTATCTCCCCGTCATCTTTTTGTCTGTTGCTTTTTAATAAACATGGTCACGGCTATCCAGCCATCTTGCAAATGTAGCCCTCACAAATGTTTTCTGTTAATCCGCTTGCAATGGTTCGAACAAACAACTGAAGACAAAAGCTTGTATGCTGTTCCAACATTACTTACTGTAATTTGATTTTTTTTTTTTTCTCTGTCTGAACTTTGTGATGTATATGGTGGGAATGTTCTCTGTGTTAATTTAATCAGCACAATTCACTGACATGCTGGACTGACATGCTAGCTGCTGTTCAGAAGTGTAAAATTTGTTCTTTGGGGCAACATTTATTGTTGTCTTTGGTACTTTGCTTTTTAGAGTTGTCTCTCAAGCAACACTGTGTGTGGCTCTATCTATCACTGGAGCCGTTGTTTTGAATTTGCTGGCAGCCTGATACAGTTTTCTGCGTAGAATTTTTTTTTTTTTTTTTTTTTTCCTGGCAGGTACCTAGGCCCATGGCAAGTTTTTTTTTTTTTTTTTTTTTTTTTTTTTGGGGTGTAGAGAAAATGAAATACATTGTGTCTGTTGCTGCTTTTAAAAAAAAAGTTTATGTCTGAATATGTAAATAGTTTATCATAATATCTTGTACAGTCCAATGTAAAGTTTTTAATTCAACTTAAAAAATGTTGCCATCACATTTGTGTTCACATTCTTCTTTATACAGTACAAAAGATCGATTATTTGCTAGGGGTATTATTGCTTAAAAAAGAAAAAGAAAAAAAGAAAATGTTTTTTTTTATGTTTGTTTTGTTTTGCTTGGCTTAAAAGTGTACACCAGCAAGTCTTTGGTTTCCATGTGCAGTATTGACGTGAGGTGAACTTAAGGTGAATAATTTTACAGTGGTGTGTGTGGAGAGCAGTCTCCTCGGCTTTGGTAGTATTAATACACTATATCAAGTAAAAACAAACCAATGAGTGACACATTTAGAAATAGAAATGTGTATACTGTATATGATTAAATTATCCCCACAGAATCAATTCAGGCATATTATAAAGTAACACCATTTTTCTGTATGTCTCATTGTAACAATGCAATAGTGGGATGAATAACTGCCTGTTTAAGCTCATTTACCTCAAGAATTCCCTCCTTTTCTGTAAAAGAGACAGAAATTGTATTACAGAAAACTTCTCCCATCACTCCATCTTTTGTACTGCTGTTGACACTTACAAATTAAAGAGACATTTTGTTTTAAGAATTGACTAATTATTTTTATTGTGGATGCCTATGTTATTTCCTCTTGGTTAGGTGATTGTCTGCAGTGTGAGGAAACATATATTAGTCCATAATGAAAAGTTTACCCATTGTAAACTTAGTGTTAAGATTACTGTGCTATATAATAGGCTACTATTACATTATTTTAAAAATAATTTGATTATGTTTTAAATGATCATTTCACAGTATGTATTACTTATTCATATATTTACAGGTCAGTTATACCTACAGGTAAAAATATCTATAATTGTCCTTAAGCAAACAAAAAGTATTTCAACATTGATTTAAATTATTTATTGTATGTTTAGTGTGGATTTAGAAAAAAAATCGAAATCCTTAAAATTCGAAAAATGAATACACCTCTAAGATATAGTGTAGTTTACTTTAAGATCAATGATAAGCTTATATAGAGTTTTACATATTGTACTATAATATAATATATTATAGTGCAAATGTTGCTGGAGGGCTATACATCCATCATAAATCACCACTTATCCTGTTCAGGGTTGCGGGGGAAGGTAAAGGCAGGGTTCACCTGGACAGGTGAGCACGCTATCACATGGCTGACATGTAGAAACTCACATTCACACCTACGGGCAACGACTGTGGGAGGAAGCCGGAGAGAACCTACGCTAACATGGCGAGAACGGGCTCTTCATGCAGAATTGAAATAAAATCGGAATAGAGAGTTGCTGCTTTTAGCATTAATTCCCTTTGACCTGACTGACGATGTTGCAGCATGATGGAGACCACCTGCATGAGACTTATTGTGCCATGTTTCCGAGGGCTGTTGTTTGATTAAATAACTCAACGAAAGAGGCATGTGCATTATGAATATTTAACTTTAACATCAGTGAAATAAAACTTTACATATCCATAAGTTTGATTTCTTTACTATTTGTTGCTTGTTAGTATGACTTAAATGTCATTTCATATATTATCAAATTTGCTTTAATCTATTATTCATCATGCTGCCATGAGAAAAAATGAAAGCCAATCTGTGTCACCATGGGTCTACAATGGTCAGTGTGACTTCAATTTTGTTTGCTCTACTCTATATCCCTGCAGCTAGCACTAGCAGCTCTGAATAGGCTACTTCAGCCATTCACTTGTCATTTCTAACTGCAATGGATGTTAAAAGAAGGAGAGGAAGAATTTCACAAATTAATTAGATGTTGTCTTAGTATTTCAACCCTTCAGAGGCAAAAAAGTGAACGTTGTGAGTTATTGAATTAAATAAAAATTTAATAAACTAATATGTATTAGTTTGTTAAACCAGTCCACTATAGCAGGTTTGACTCCACTCTATCTTTTAAAGCCACAAAAGTCACTTGATTTGATACAAATCATTGTGCTCATTTTTAACAGTTGTGAGTGACACATCAAAAACGGTGTATTAAGCATGTCCTACATGTGTTCCCATAGTTTAGAAGCTGCACATGCTCAGAAGCTCACTCTGTGTTGGGGGGGAAAAGAGTGCTGTAAAATGTTTGGAGGGAGGGATGACTCCAGAAACTGCAGCCACATCCGAATGATTATCTGAGTGAGTTTGTTTTTATAATGTCATCTGTGAAGACGACACATCCACATGTGGTTAAAAAGGGATGATGGTGGTGTTAGTGTAAATTAGCAGAATTAGGGACCATGTCTGAATCCATCAAGGTAGGAAGACTTAGCAAACTAGTGGAGTTGGCATTAGCAACTAACCTGTAGCGACCCCAAAAATGCTCCACATAAATTCATGTTAATGAATGTAGAGACATGAATGAGTTTTAATTCATGCAAGGGAACAGTAAGTGTGTCTGAGTTTTTCAAGCAGCTGTGGAGGATGAAGTATGAAGCTGTTTGAGTCAAAATTCTTTGTTTCGCAAGGGAGAGCCAAATATGTTTCTGCCGGGATAAATCTATACCTTTTTATGTGTTGTAGTTTGAAATCAAGCAAAAAGAAGTGCTAAGATATAGACCGATTCTGATGAGGGTATACTTTAATCTTATCTGTCAATACAAATTTCATATACTGTGACTCTGCATTGAGGACTGTGGGCCTTTATTACTTTACAGTTTGTACATCCAGGGTTCCTTTTCCTCGTGTCTCTTTAGTATTTAATGTGAGCAGAAATGCCAGGAAGAGACGTGAGGAGAGGGGAGTCAAGGCAACATGCATTTAACCTCGCCGCCATCATTTTAAAGCGATGCCAATTAAATAGGACGTGTATCACAGCTCTAGTACCTGTCCATTGTTTTGTTATTCTGCTGTATATGTTCACCCTGAACAACCCACAACCCACTGGAGCCAGTTCTAATTGATATTACTGCATTTACAAAGCTGGTCTGGTATGACCTGGCAATGCATCAAATCACCCAACTGATAATCATTAAATGTGTATGTTGTAGCAGGTTGCAAATTAATACGTGTATAACCAGCCAGGCCTGTACCAAAACCCCAAGTTTGGCCTGTATTGGTGTTTTTATTTGATCATAAATGTCAAACTAAAGGTGCGCTTGTCCTATATATTTGAATAGTTCTATCTATTTTCTAACCACAGGTCTGGCGTCTCGGTCTGGATGAACGTTTCTGAGTGAACAGTGGCCATGATCCTGCCTTTTACTGACAAGAAGTGGTCAACATTATAATGAAGGGTTGAAGTTTATCTTAAAGTTTTAACACTAACGTGCGATACATCAAAGTAGCTACTTATATATACAAGAAATATATGGGATGGTCATGTTTTGTTTAGTTTGTTTCATTTTCAGCAACATGAATATGAAAGTGCTGCAGAAAGAAATCAGTTAAAGCTCCCCTGGTAGATGTGAAACTGGGCAAAAGAGGAAAAAATGTTTTTTGTGGGTTGTGTACGTTTTGGCTGAAGGTTAATTTGTTCTGTTTTTGAAGACAACCAGGAGATCAGAGAGCAGACGACCCTGGGAATCTTCGCCATAAATAAGGAAGAACCCACTAGGAATAATCATCGAAGGTGCTTCACGGCCTTGGTAACATCGTCCATGCGCTTGCCATTTTATTTAGTCTTGTGTACCTATTGGATTTGAGCTGCTCAACAAAACTCAAATATGCATTTGAAGTACAAAAACTTGTTGAACTGAACTTGATGATAACCACTTCTCAACAAAGGCTCCAGTGCTGCTATAAAAAAAACTTTTGAAGGAACAATTGAGACCAGATATTGCAAGTGGATCATCATAAATATTTTTTTGTGGAACGGTCCAAAGCAGCACAGAGGAGAAATTGGAGCAGGACAGTAGAGATGTATTGAGAGTTTTGTGGTGAGAATATGAGGGTGAGACGAATCAATGAAGGAGATAGTGTGATAGCATAGAGCAAAAGCCACACGCATCAATTTAACACTGAGGTTGAGGGTTTAACTTGTGACTGTTCAGGTGAGGGTTTTATAAAGTTGAAAGGTAAGTGTGGTGATTTTCTTTTTTTATTATTATTGTTGACAAATTCCATGAAAATGCCAAAATCAGCAATGAAATATTGCCTTTGTCTTCAAAGCCCTGTTTTTGGATTTGTTGACAATATGAAGAATAAAGAAAATCATCAGTCATGCCTTCAGGTCAGAGGTGCTGACTGAGGTAGTTTACGGTCTAAGAGTGTATTGGGCCCCATCTTCTATTTATTTACTCTTCTATGAACATTATAAGCTTGTGTTGATTGATTAGATGAAATTAAAACATTTTTTAAAACTCAGGCAGTTGATTTGGTTGGTTAAGGTTCTATATTGTGTTCCTGGAAATAAATGAACTTTTTCACAGAAACAAAGTGATTTGAATTTACTTAACTGTACTGTGTGGAACTTGTTGACATAATTAGGTTTAGTAAGTAACAAGTTTACTACAATTATTTTAATAAAGTTAAGAAAAAAAAGTAATTTAAACGTAAAGTTTAGTTATGTTACATTTACACAAGTGAGTCAATGTCAGTATGATGAAATATCTTAGTTGGCAATAATCAACATGGTTGAGTAGAGCAAAATAAACTGCATTGTGTTGTTTTTATATCGGTCCCTTACATAGATGGACGCTGCTCTTTTAATATAACCAAAGTTGAATGGACAATGTTGGAAATGCCACAGCTTGACAAATACACACACGTGTGTGTGTGTGTGTGTGTGTGTGTGCGTGCTTGCTTGCGTGCGTGCGTGTGTGCGTGCCAGAGGTCATCTTGAGAGTTGTGAGCCCAGATGAAGTCCATCATTCTTCTCTGGATCGATGCCATCTATTGCTCATTATCATCATAATCATTACGAGTTGTACCCCCGCATCCCTTGTTACTTAAATAACGCTTTCCTTGATGCAAGAGGTAAAACATTTCAAACATTTTAGTTGGTGTTATTACAAGTCAAAGACTCTGGACCTAAAGCCTTTTTAAGCGTTTGGGGATTCTGTTTAAATTGTTGTCCTCATCAATCACTTTGTCTTTTACTATTGTACTGCATGCTGTCCTCCCAGGAGCACATGAAATCTACAGTTTAACTGCAGTGTCTGTAATAGATGTGTGTGTGTGTGTGTGTGTGTGTGTGCCCTGCTACCAGTAGATGGAAAACTCGACATATACCTCCGCACAATAAATCTTTTAGTAATTTTCCAAGCCTGCATGACAACTAATGGCACGGAGAAAAGCTCTGTGCTTTGTGTATTTGTCTTTGCATTATTGTGCGAGCGAGTGCACGACATTACAACACTGCTGAGCTGGTGATATGTGAGACGTTTTTTCATCGTCTTTGAGCGGTTTTCGCTCTTCGTATCGTGCCCATAGATTGTGTGCGCGGACCAAATGAGAGGTCGCGGTGAATAATTGGGGGCTCGGTGAGCTGCGGGGAGTAATGCTGCTGTTTGTAAGTGGCCTGTTTGGATGAACTGTCACTGTACAAAGATGTGTATGTTTGAACAGCGGATAATAATTAATACAGCGGTGCTGTCGTGTAGCGGCAGGGCTGCTATTTCACAACTCTGATGACTAAACACCGGTGGGAAGGGGAGCCGCGAGGGCCGCCTGGAACCATATTTTACTCATTTGGATCTGCTCGACGCTGCAGCCATTGCACCCAGTGAATCTGTCAGACGGCACCATTTCCCCGAGAACAGCTGCTATTTATCTGATTTTCTCATTAGGGTTGACTCATGACTTCATTGTACTGGCTTTGGCAGAGGCACTGGAGGGCCTCGGAACAGCTCTTTCAAACAGCTGAGACTATACTGATGTTACGGATGTGGGAGCGTGTAACAACGGATGATTTTCTGCCATCGGTTAAAATGATGTTGAATAACAATTTTACCTGTTTGGCCGCTCGAAGAAAACACCTCTCATTCATGACAAGCATGTGACATTATTTCTATTTCTAGCACAGGTGAGAGAAAAGATCCTTATTAAACATTTATACAAGAGCGGAGCAGCGAAAAGCTGAGACCCTTAGCAATGTTTTAATCCTTAGAGGTGAAGGACTTAGGAAATCTTGCTAATTTCACAGATGGTTTAAAATAGATTAGTGTGGAGTAGCAGCTCCCGGAGAAGGACTGACCCACCAGGCTCCCTGTGCAGCTGCCAAAACCCTACGCCTCATGCTCAGAAGTGCCTTCCAAAAGTCCTGCAAGGTTAAACTCGAACTTAAGCATCCCGAAATGCCATCCTTGTTGTCCAGTTGTTTTTCTTACCTCAAAATTTTGTGGCCTTGGGAAATATCACTTCCTGTTCTTGGCTAAAACAACACCATGCAGCACAAAGGATTTCACTTTGAAATGGATGGGTCCACGTGGCCATGGAGACTATTCTTGTTACTTTGTCTTCTTTTTCATTAGATGTCTTGCACAATGCATCCAAGAGCCATTTTTTTTTTTTAATGGAATAAAGGAGTGAATCAGACTCTGCGTGGTATTTTAAATAGGCCAAGCCTGCTGCTAGAGCTGGGCCGTGTCCGAGTCTAGGCCTGACACAACTCTGGCCTGGCTGAAAAGGCCCAGCTTGGAGTTAATGTGGGAAGACAATGGCACAGGATGAAAAACTCGACATGGTTTTGTTGGACTTGTCATTCTTTGGTGCATAGCTGTGAGGGAGGCCTAGGAACCATCTGAATGTTATTTGTGCTTTTTTGACCCATATCTTGGGACGGCCTTCACAAAGCTCTTGTGAGAGAGTTGAAACAATGGAGGGGCGCTTTCAGAAGAGGGACAGGCCGAGACTCCGGCCAAACAATCTTGGAACGGTTGAGGGCTGACATCATGGCAAAGCTGTCGGTTGATTGTAACTATCCTGTAAAAAAAAAGGAAATAATGATGACTAATCTCTATAGTGGTTATTATTCGATTGTCAATCAAAGCATAAGAGAGATTTAAGATGACAATTTAACACCAAAGGAATGGGAACGAGACACAAAAAACCAGTATCAATCAGAATCACAGTCATTGCAAAAATGGATTGAAAGAAAAAGAAATCCTTGCTGAACTGAGATGATACTGATGATTTCTTTACGTCTATGTAAATCAGGCAGATTTTCTGAGCACAGTTGTTAGGAACACTGGGCTGCTAAATGAACTTTTGAAAATCCACATGGGACAATAATTCAGAAAATGTAATTTTGCATACTGTTTCACATCGCTGCCTCTCCTCCGTGCATTTGTCTCCCAAAGCGTTTTGACTGCATTTCTCGTGAGGAAGAATAAACGCGTAATGTTTTTTTAAAAGCATCTCTGCTCCCTGAGCTTTTTTGAAGAATTTAACAAATAAAGGTTCCTTTCTTGGCATATGTGTTATTCTCTCAAAGCTATCACTCAGCTCTCTCATGCATATGTGAATTACACCTTTATGAATATGTAAATGTTGCGAGAATGCCTCATTAATTAGTAATTCATGCATTTTTCACAAGCCTAATACTTTGCCAGTGTGGTCTGATGAATTATCTGCGAGAAGTTAAAAAAAGGGGGATTCATCATCACGTTTTCAGAGGTTTTGAGCTACATCTGTAATTTGTGTCATTCAGGGAATGCGATTTGTGTCGCCTTTTATGGCAGCATCGTTGCAGCTGTCTCATAATATGATCTATGTATTTCTACTTGGTATCTGCAAGTGCACTTATAATGTTAACAGGCATGTTTCTCCATGTAGATGTTTGCTTACATTATCACAGTCTGGTTGAAAAATGAACATGCAAGCATCGCAAATGATCTTTCTCAGTATGTTCCATTTGATACAATAATTCTGTTTCATTGTTTTTTATAATTTTGAAATGGACAGCCAAAGTCAATCAAGGAGCCTTATAGACGCGTCTTGTCCATGTGCACTCAGGTTTTGCATATCCTCCTATAGAGAATATATATTATAGATGAAGAACAGAGTAAAATGCAAAAAAATATTATAAGAATTTAATTGAAATTTTGCAGCAATACTTTGATTATTGACAAAATTGCAACTTCGCACTTTTCATCTATGAACACTGTGTGTGTGTGTGTGTGTGTGTGTGTGTGTGCATGCATGCATGCACTAACCCTCCTCTGAGGAGTACGCATCTTGTTTAATCTTGATATCCGCATAAATTAAATCCACTGTGTGCAGCAGGACTGTCATGCGGTTTCCTGGACATGTGGCTTTTAAATGAGCCCTCCTGTTAAATCATCACAACGTTCAGGAGAGTTGCACACCCACCAAGAGCAAGTGCAGTATACAGTATATCAGAGTGTGCTGTCCACATTGCTGGCCCATGAATTTCACATGAAGACACAGAGGCAGAAGCATTTTGGTGGATGTTGCCTTTTCTGTTGGTTCAATTCAAAAGTGCAACATTAAATCTGTCATCTGGATTATTTTAATGCTTAATTTTAAATAATGGGTTGTGGGGTGAGTGAATCACAGATATGGGTCAGGTAGTGAAAGAACCAATGGCTCATTATGTAGTTATTTATTACAAATATTGCTAGAAGCCCTATATTTATCATTCTTCACATAATTATTTACCTTTGTTATCAAATAAACGGGAAAAAGTTCTTAATCCTTTTCTGCGCCATCATTTTGATGAAAATATCAATTCACACAAAACCCCACACAGAGGTAAAGAGCATATTATACTTGAGGGGAAGAGTTAATGCGATTATGAGGGTGTAACAAGATAATGTGACAAATTGCGAAACAGATTTGCTCTCAGCAAGTAATAAGTAGAGCAATTGCTTTTGAAATGAGTAATGAATAATGATCAATAAATATATTACTACTTGAGTTATGAGTCTGGCAGGTAGCAGAGGGCCTCAATCTCGGCACACTGTTGCTGTTGTTGACGGTCAGTCAAGCTCTAAACGCTGCTTCTTGCATCGCAACGTGATTTCAATTAGGATTTCATGGCTGAATTACCTACAGTGCTCAAGTATGTTATGATTCCTGTGGGCGACTGTACCAATGACTTAATGTCCAGACCGTGTGGATGCAGGTTTCTTATCCTCCACACCACCACGGCCTCGCTGCCACTACGACTCAGGATCAAAAAGGCAAAAGACAATCCAAGAGACTATTGGAAAGATGAACTAAAATGAGAATCCGTCATCCAAGCTTTTTCCACTTTTGGCGTGTATTGACCAAAGATGAGGGAATGACACAGGATCTCCAAGGAGAGATCTGCTGATTACTCTTGTTTTGCATCAAAGACTAAGAGGGCAGAGGGAAATCCATATCACAGGTCACAAGGAAGCATTCTGTTTTCTGTAGCTGCGTTAGAAGAGACCGCTTAATTGCTCCTGTTGCTCAATGCTTTTCCTTGTAATTCTTTAGGATTTGCTCCCCTCTGTTGGGGACACTTCTCGTCTCTGCAGACACGGTGGTAGTGATGAAAAACCAACATAAGATTAAAACATGGTGTCTGAGGAATTCAACATTGTCTCGCCTGCAAATTTAACATATTACAAATTATATTACACCGAGCTTGTCAAGCATTTGGGTTCTGATAATTACTATGCAATCATATATAGGCAAGTGATATTAAATATTCATTTACTCGTTCCTTGAGGAATAATGGTGATGGAAAAATCTTGAAAGTTGGTTTCTATTTTTAATGATTTTTTTTCTTAACAAAGCTAAAGAAAAGCTTAGCCGTGATGAGATTCATATTTTGTCTGGCTGTGATGAGATTCATATTTTTGTGTGGCTGTGATGAGATAGATGCACGCAAAACAATTTTTCCTCGGTGTGTAGGCTGGGTTGAGGCTTTGGTATTAAGCTAAGGAGTTAAGTGTTATTCCATATATTTAAGCAAAGCGGTGCTACATTTCCAAACCCTCCCCTCACTCACTCTCCAGCCGAAGAGATTGACATAGTAATAAACTGATGTTAATTAGACAACCTTTGAAATCCTCCATTCTGCTCGTCTCCGTGCCCTAGTGGAGCTGGTGGCTTATTAAATCATTTGCTGCTCTTGGGTGATCTTCTTTTGAATCTTGGCCTGACCCTCCGGGCACAATTTATTTTTATTTCAAAAAAATTTTAGCAGCAAATTTTGCATTAGTTCAAGAGAATTATAAATCATTATTACACAGGCAGACACTTCAAACATTTTGTTTAAGAGCTTTCTGCTCGATGAGGCATCAAAGGAGATGTTCTCACTGATGACTGTTACGCTGGCACACATCCATTCATTAGCACACTTAAGTTGGCATGATCGTGTTTTGTACACGACCCACAAAACCCCGTCTACGGCTGTCGTCTTCGGGAGCTTTTGTTATAGACAAGAGGAGGTTGTTCTGGAGTTCTTTATCCAACACAGATGTTGCCAAGGATTCCTTGTCCTGTCGAAAATAATGGCTGCATAATAAATCATATATTATCTTATAAAAGTCTGGTGCACATTAACACAAGAGCTGACCTACGGTTGCAAGCTAGATTTTTGAAGATGGAAAATAATGTTAATTTGTGATAAGGTTGTGGGTATTTTGCGCAGTGTGGCCATAGACGGTATTGCAGGATCATCAATTCAATTCAATGTTATTTATAGTGTCATATCACAACAGTAGTCATCTCAGGACACGTAACACATTGAGCAGGACTAGAATACGCTCCAAATTTCAACACAATTTCAAAGTCGCAACATCACCAAGTGGCAAGCGTTACAGCGACAGTGGTGAGAAAAAACTGCCTTAAATAGGCTTTTAGGCAGAAATCTGGTGCAGCCCAGGCCCCTGGGTTCCAACTGCGTTTGGTGTTGGTAGTAGTATAGTAGTATTAACAGTAGTGGTGGCATTAACAGAAGCAATAGTATGAACAGTAGTAGTCCATGGCAGCAGGCGCAGCCATGCCGAGATGGATCCATCCCAACCATGTCACCGTAGACCAAAAAGCAGGATCATCTGACACACACTGGTCCAAAATTACTCTATCAAATAAAAAAAAGAATTAAAAAAGGAGCCGATGTAACAATAAAAACACATTTGTTGCGAGTGCATAAACCCCATGGTTCACATGCAATATTTATCTAATCGAGTTATAGCCAAAACCATTCTTCTTTTTTTCCCATTAGACTTCGCTACAGGAAAGTCTGACGAAAGAAAGATATTTATGTGAATGAAGTTTGAGCCGTACGACACACTAAAAAATGTCCTGATCCTGCAGGGGTTTTATTACAGCTGGTTTCCTGTTTTTAGTTTGAAGGTCCTCCTCACTTATGTCTGACTTCCTGCCTCTGTGTGTTTGCCCTGATTTGTTCCACCTGTTTCTAATCACCCTGCTCACCTGGTGGTGTATGTAGTCTGTGTGCTTTCCCTCCTTCAGTTGGCAGGTTGTCTGTTCTGTTTCTCCTGTTCCCTGTGGCGTCCTGTCTGTCTTCCTCGTGTCTTACTGGTTTATCTTCAGTTTGCTTCTTTTTCTTTTTAGTTTTTATTTCCTGTTGGCTTCTTTATTCTACCTGGCCGGCTCGTTTCTGCATTTGGATCCTCTGTCGAACTGAAAATTGTAACAAAAACAGTTATAAAACAAGAACTGGGAACGAACATGGTGGGCAGAATTATTTTTGAAATATTTTTCGTGGCACATGCAAACAATTTAAAGATGTTTGCACTGTACATCTTGGAGAATGCCTCTCCCAAAATATACTAGGTAGTAGTAATGAAAAAAATATTTCAGAAAATGGATTTATACATTTGAGTCTGCAAAGGAGGGAGAGCTCAATTACTGCACAATAGGCCGAGCAAGAATCCCCACAGGCTCTTCAAACAGCCGATTAAAGTTAAGGCTCAGAAATGAATCCATGATCTTTATTATTCTCCTCTAATTAGATGGCATATTCAACATGCACTGAACCAGTGCAACCGTAAGACCGCGTGTCTATTGTTAGGGTTTCAGCAATCCCCCTGGCATGACCAATGAAAGAGAAAGTAGTCTTAGTATCAATTGGTCTGGTGTGCGGTGTGATTAGCGTGGCTTTGTCACCCAGTCCACCAGAGCGACAGAATACAGCCAACTCAATTAGCCTCCACCCAGAGGTGGTAGAGCCTTTTGATTTACCCTGCCTTTTAAATGTCTACTGTAATTCTAATACGTCTCGTTATGAACCGCCGCCTCGGTACTGACCAACAAATCTTAAACACAGAGAAAGATCACAGGAATGTCCAGAATACTTATGTGCATTCATAATTAATTCAAATGCATCTTCAGTGAAACAGAGTGCATTATTGCTCTTATAATAAAGATATCCACAGTGATTTACACCATCAGATCCAGTTGATCATCAACTAACCTGTATTAACCATTTTAACCTATTTAAACTGTGAAATATACTGTGTGCACAGATATAATATTCATAATAAAATGTCTTTTTTGTGCAAATAATAGATTGTGGGGGGAAAAATCAGGTTTTGTCAGTTATTTGATGTTTACAGTGAGAGAAATAAAAAGTTGACTGTGAGGGAAAAGGAGAAGGACATGCAGAGCCAGTTGAATGGGGCCTGGTAAATATCTTCATAAAGAACATCAGAGTATATTTTCACATTATTTAGACCGTTGGCATTCTCAAACCTAATGTGCATTACGCATGGACAGAGAAAGAGGGAACTGAGATCGTATTGAAAAGTATTAATTTATCAGTTTATTGGTTTTGCAGTTAAGTATAGAGGATTTCATTTGAGGATTTGGCAGTTATGTCCACTGTGGTTTTGTACTTGAAAGATGTAAAAGGCCATGTCTGAAAAAATCATCTGACTTGCTTTTTTCTTTTCTTTTCTTTTTTTTTAAGTTACCCTGTTCTGGATTATTGCTATCCATTTATGTTGTTAATTCAGGGGATAAATGGTGTTGGAGACCCGAATATGTAAGTTCTCAGAAATTTGGCACCTTGTTGAGACACATGTTCGCTTCTGGAATCACCGCAGCAGAATCAAACTTTGTCCGTCTGTTTCGTATTAAGGCTCTGGTTTTAAAAGCTTTCACTAGTCCACTAAATTGTAATGCAATTTTTTCCAGAACCCGTGTTCTCAATGTGACTCCTATAGTTAAGGATGTAATGGTGTGTGGTTTGAAATATAAAGTTGGCTCCCTGGAACGGTTGTCATCTGGTTTCTTGTGACTTGCTCTCCCATCCAAGGCCTCACAGAGAGGGATGATTATGAGTGAACATTCACAAAGTGAGACATGAAAGAGAAATGGAAGTTGTTAGCTGCAGATTTCACCTAAGCAAAAAAAAAAAAAAAAAAAAGTAGTAGTTTGGGCCAAGGTTTTGTTGTCACTGGATAACTTGCATTTTAAGAATTATAAAATATTCTTGAGATTATAAAATCTTTTTTCCGATCCAGGCGTGCGTGCGTGGTGTTAAGACCATTCCCACAACCGGTGACACTTTGATTAAAGAAACTCTCGCACAAATGATGAAATTACATTTTTGCTGGAGTGGAAACTGTGTGCTGTAATGCACGTGTCACAGAAGCATATGTTGCATCGCTGACTTACTAGCACTTTACAAACCCTGTAGTTAGAGAAGAAGAAGCACAAACCATGAGCTTGTGTTGGATTTACTCTGACGACGTACACATGCAGGGACATTAACGTTGGGAAGGGAAAGGACAGTGGATGGATGGATAGCAATAAGCTGGTTTCAGATTCTGAAGATAAGAGTCTCCTGATATATCTGAAACATCAAATGTCTCCAGACAGTGCTATTGAGATTGAGTTATGAACAGTGATTCGAATGGTACACAATATTAACTCCTAGCAAGGCAAATTTTAACTGTATTGGGTTAATAAGAGTGCACATATTTTTCCAATCATGCGTTTACCTGGATGCAATTATGACGCCTGACTGCCTCCTGTGTCGAAAGGAAGCTGCTCTCACTGTGTGACCTGTGTAGGTCGACATGTCTTCCAGGTTTGAAAAATACCGGCATGTTCTATAGTACCTTTCTACGACAGCATATTAGGTTAAAAAGTCGCAAATTTACGAGTTTATAAAGTAGGCTAGCAAATTTTCTACTTTATAAAGTCACAGATTTGCTACTTTATTAGGATGCTATCAACCAGCATTTATGCAAGCTAATATCCCATGAATGTCACATTTATTTTTCTAATAAATATATCACAACGTGTGACAAAGTGTTGTTAATGTCCTTACGGCTGTTGATGGTTATTGTTGGTTAAAAACAAGAGAAAGCTACTGCTAGCATTTTAGCTTAACCACCTGATCAATAAACATCCATAAGATGACAATTTGGCCCATTTAAAAAAACAACAATAACAATCAACAGCCATCATCTGAAGGACATTAACAACACTTTGTCACATGTTGCGAAAAATAAATGTGACATTCATGGAGAGTTAGCTAGCATAAATGCCGGTTGATAGCACTGTAATAAAGTAGCAAATCTGAAACTTTTTTTCTTACTTTCTTTCTTTACTTTTCTTACTTTCAGAGACACAAGGCCTATGTGCGAGGACAACGTGGTTGTGTTTTGTGTTCTGTTATTGGGCTGGTACTTTCTGCTGATCCGTGTGCTTTGGCTTCCTGGTCTTAGCCTCAGTGTTTGATATTATGTCTACTCAGTGGTGCAAAGTTCGAATTACGCTCAATTTCTGCTCAAGTAGATGGTAATTATCAAAGAGGAAGTAGCCTACTGGTGTGTGTGTGTGTGTGCTGTGTGTGTGTGTGTGCGTGCGGTGGGGGTACATTTCTATTTCAACACCACATAGTCCAGGAATGTCAAATTTCCTGCAATACAACTCTCCCTGTTAAGCTAATGCTGATGTAGCTGATGTTCCTATGAGCTAATGCGTTCGGAGAAAGCAACCCGTGCAGGTTTGGATTTTCATTCATTTGTGATCCACATTAAACCAGTGCCTTGGAGCCTTTCTCTCCACCTCCTCCATTCATGAATTAGCTAGGAGACACATAAATGAACCCATTGCACAGCTGACATATTTGAAGAAAAATAATGTTCCAGCACATGTCAGTCAGTGAGCATATTTGCTTCGGGTTGAGCTTCAGTAGTAGTAGCGGTCTCTGGTGTTGCCAGCTACAATGGTTAAACATGTGATACATAAACATGTACAGGCTTCCCCAGGGGAAGGACAGCGTGTTGCCACTGATTACTTTTGGTTTCTCACATGACTGTAAACAATAAAAATATTTATTTTGGAATGGTTGGGATCCCCTTTAAGGGTTTCATGTGGGCCATTGAAGAGTTTACGTGCTTCTGTGTGCAACACATGCGCGTCTTCCCTTGTCCGCCCATAGGATGCTGATGTTCGTGTCATTAATTAGTGGAAGTACCATGATTCAAACGTGCATAGATGAAAAGTGACATACAGAAAAGCCATTATCTCATACATTGTCACTTTGGCTTTGATTTCAGTTTGAGCGAAGGCATCTGCTGCCCTGTACAGTCGCCAGCAGTGATTGGGTTTATAGAGATCATATGGCAGACCACTGAGCCCTGAAGAACCAGATTGTCTGTGTTTACTATGATTTCTGCCCAAGCTTCGCTGTTGAGAAACACACACTCTGGCAGCATGGCCCACGATGAGCCACATTGCCGGCCAATTAAACATAGACACTGTTTTCACACATCTCGGGTTGCATTTCCTAACGGGGGGAATGGAGGCTCTGAATACAGGAAACCACACAAAGTTTCATTTACAATTAATGTGCAATACTGCCGTGGCTAAAATCAGCTACTGTGGTGGAGAGATTTATCTGTGTAATGACAGAAAGATTGTGTTGGATATTGGTCTCGAGCTGGAAAACAAATGGATTTCATCATGCAAATGCTACAAACTGGTGCTCACATGGAAGAATTTAAACGAATGGTGGGAGTTTATTCAAAAGTCCCCTCAAGTGAATGACATGATGTACAGTAGAAGCTGCCTGTCCAGTCCCTCATTCTCCCTCCTCCCTGTCCAAAGTGCCAGTCTTCATTTATGTGGCCAAAATGTCATCAACTTGTTTAATGCCCTTTAATATCACTGTATCGTTTACATTCCCCACTTCACAGTGGAAATGAGTTCCAGCTGGGTAGCTTAGAAACCAAAGGAGGTGACGAGAGAGACTCGGCGGTGGGGTGGGCATTGGTGGGTGGGTTCGGGGGGCAAAGCGGTGGAGTGACAGCCTATTTAGACATGCTACTTCACTTTGCATTAGAGTGTACAATATCAGGCACAGGGGAGCCAAAGTGAGGCCAGATTTCAGGCAATGCTGGTGAGGCCTGGAGTGATGGATCACTTACCTTAGGAAATCAAAGTCAATGGCAAAAGATCTGATCTGGAGTGGGGCCCAGCACTACAGAGGGAAAAGTGTGAAACCTGGAGAAAGAGGGACGCTCATTGAGGAAATCCATTACCACTGGAGAAGCCAACAAGCATGAAAGGAGCTGTCTTGTTAAATCGGCTACTTGATAAAGCAGGTCTTTGGCTGGGGAGCCACTCAGAGTCACCACTAGTGACACCAGACAGAGGAAGGAGAGAGGCCCTTATTGATACGGCGAAATGTTGAGTCACTGCAGTCCACCCTCTGGGTTTCACTCGAGGAAAAAGAAAAAGGGTGAACGTGAGAGTTCTTCTCCAACTTTCAACTTCAAAGTAGAACATGAATACAGCGCCATAGTGCCGTTTTGCATTCAAACCAGCTGGTAATTACCGGTCTTCCATTGTGTTGGTTGATAAACGACGGTGTACTAATTTTCTCTGTCCGTTTGATGCATTACATGGTTGCAGAGAGACGCAGCATGTCCCATCAGGCAAGGAACCAGAACCCTCCAGGTCACATGACACACACCTCGCAGTTAACCCAAACACACAACTGACATGTGCACTGCTTTAAAGCCTTTCACTCCACATCCAGGTGGACACTTTCATGTGAACACATAAATCTACATCACTGCAACGCGACTGCCTATGTGGATGCCTCCTTCAATTGTAACAATCATAAGAAACTAAAGGTATATATATATATTTTACTAAATCTGTTGGACTGCATTTTATTGAGGTGAATTGACCGCTGGCCTAATGTGCAATAAGGACCTCCTACCAGTCAGTTGGAGTCATGGCAGTCATCAAGACGTTCCCGTTTTTACTGGCAATTGAGAGCACAAGTCATTCCAGTACAGGCGGTCGTCGGTTTCTATTAATTTCAGTATGAATATTAAATGGCAGGTTAGCTATCACATTCAACATCATGTCTTTTGGGTTTTTTTCCAGTTACATTATCATTGTGTCATAATGCAGTGCAGATATTTTCCAATCTGTATGGTCACAGCAATAACATACATTTCTGTAGGTTTATTTTTCATGTTGAAATCGATGGCTGTCTAGAAGTTAGGAAAAACAATTCAGTATGCAATAAGAATGACTGAACAAGCCAAAAGATCTGCCGTTATAACTGTCATTAACTTTGCATTGACCTTCACCGTGTCTCCTGTGTATGTTTTTGATTTTGAGAGATTCGTGTTGGCAACGCCTCTGGTGGACCAAGGTGAGTGGCATCAGGTACGTTCAACCTGCAGTCTATGACCACTGACCCTTTAATCGCCTTGGCTCACTTAAGCTGCTGGTGGATCTCCCAGTAGATTTGTTTTTAATGCTCTGTGATTTTTTTTTTTTTTTTTGCCTTCCTACAAAGCCTCCCTTTTTATCTTCTTCCCGCTGTGTGGCTGCAACCCCAATGAAGCCATGGCAAGCCTGAAACCCCCCACATCAGGACACGCAGGAAAATACGGCTCAATCCTGGAAACATGTGAACTCTGTCGAAATGATGAAGGAAACTTTTGTTTGTAGGCCTACATCAACACTTCACATGTCCGTACTTTTGATAGTTATAGTTAAGTGGTGAAAGATATATTGGACTCAATATGAACAGATGTAGCAGCGCTGTCTGATCAGGGCCTTAAAATCATACTTGTAGATATACAGTGAAATGATTCATGCTGGGCAAGTCTGAAACAGCAAGTACCCCATCTCCAAATGAAGCACACACACACACACACACACACCTATTTCCAATTACTTCAAGGCTGATACTATATCTGCATGTAGGTTCTGAGCCCAACCACTTCTTTGTTATGGCTAAGCAGGACACGGATTCACTCAAGAGAACACATTCTATCGTAATGGACCTCTGATCTAAAGACTGTTTTGACTTTGGTGCTCTTAAAAAAAGACGTTTGTTGGAAATGTCTGATACAATTCAGGTTTCCAAAGAACAGAGATTGGTCGTCAAACCACTTGCCAGGTCAACGCTACACTCACTGACCTCAGATCTAAACCTCATTACTGAACATCCAGGGAAGTAAAACCACTTCAAAACTGGAACAAGATGAACAACAATTAGGATCTACTTCAAACAAAAACAGTATAATGCAAGGTATTCAGTGTTTACATTGAGCATGTTTAAAAATAATTACGTTTGAAATTGAAAAAAAAAATTGTGAATGTTTGTATCTACATGTGTGATAGACTGGCAACCTGTGTACCCTGCCTTCGCCCAATGACAGCTGGGATCGGCTCCAGCCCCCCTGCGACCCTGAATACAGGATAAGTGGTAGACGATGGATGGATATTAAACATATTATAAATGAATACAATGAAAAACACTAGGTTAAAAACATATGGTTAAACTATATGTTTCCCAACCGGTTTGACCTATTCTAAGTGTTTACGATATAATAAGGGGACATTATATTCATATGTAGTTGATTGGGTGTTTTTTAAGGGTTTTTTTCTGCCCCCAATTGGGATGATTTTTAAGTCTGCTGGTCAGTCTATTCAAACATGCTGCTACTGTACAGCATCGTGAACATTTCACAATTTCCATAGAGCTGCCAACATTATTATTCCAATTTATAGCCAATGTTACTGAGACCTTCTGCAGGATCTCACTGGAACCACAATTATGTCATACTTGAATATATGTCTGAAACCTCTCGTTTTCCAGCATTTCTTTTTTTTTTTCATTTTTTATTGGTTCACCAATCAAATTCTATTTTCGATCAACTTACTTAAAAGTTGGCATGTACTGTAGCATGCTGTTCTTGTAAAATCCTGTATAGAGAGAATTGTGTCATTCCCTTGAGTGCTCTGATTTGTACTAAGGAACACTGACTTCATTTCTTTTAATTATTCCTGTTGAAAAAAAAAAAAGCACCATGTATATTGCAGAGCACCACACCTGCATTTGAGAGGGGGATTGAGATTTTTAGGGAAAGGCAGGACAAAAAGAGGTATTGTTGTTGGGTGTAGGTCAATGCTGCCAGGCCGCTGCTCCCTAGAACATTCCATGGTGTCACATAATACTGTCAGCTTCCTGTTGGAAGTGCCAGCCCAGAAAGATTGAGTGTGCTTGCAAAGTCAGAGTGTGTGTCCGGCTGTACAGTATGTGTTAATATGCACATGTGTACCTCCACTTTTCTCTGGCATCTCTGCATCCCTCCTAAAAGTATGTGTGTGCATGTGTTTGTGTGTGTATGTGTGTGTGTATATATGTGTTTATATATATATATGGGTACGGTGGGAACCAGAGCAGAATGACAGAAACGCATACAGCTGTTGAAGCCTGGCTTCCTGCTGTATAACTTCATGGCCATATGCGGCCGCTTATCCGGGTACTGATGATGCCTACCACGCTTGATATTTCCAACCTGCATTGAACAGTGTCTCTTTTTAGTTTCTGTTGCAAAATCTCTTTTTATGTTTCAGTTTACAACTCACGTGACCACCACCTGCCTGCTGTGGCGAAACCCTGAGATACTGGTAAGCAATATAGGTCTATTTTGGCTTTCACATCTGTAGCACAGGAATCCTCCCTCCCTCCTCCTCCACTACCATACTACAGGAGTTTGTGTGTTGATGCAAAGGGACCAGGCCACCCACTTTAGTTCAGTTTCCATCGCATCCAATCAGCTGTCTGCTAGGTCTTGTGGCCCCACAACGTGAAGTTAACGTGAAGTTTTCATGTCAAGCCTCACATTTGGCATCGCGACACACTGATGTAAGTACAGTGGGTGAAAGGGGAACTCCTGGCCCTCCTGGAGTTGATCTTGTGTAAGTTTGATATGGAATGAAACTTAAAATTATTGAATGAACTCTTGACCCACCATGTCGGCAAAACAGTGCTGGAGATAGATGTTGTAGTTCAAATGTGTACTAATAATACTAATATTTAGAAAAACTGTTATCCGTTATCAAAATTTCAGTCATGAGAGTTATTTCTGACATATTATAGCCCAGCCAGTTTTTACCTCTCGAAATACCCTTGTAAGAGCAGGTCAAATGATGCAGTCATAATGCAAAAGACATATTTCCAAAACCCATCCATAAATCATTATAATTACAGCTTATAGTTATTATCAGAAATCATAGTATTGCCTGTGTCATGTTTATGTTGGCTGATAAAAAAACGTTTGGCCTAATTGTGATTATTTGCTTACAAGGATGTTTCACAAAGACAGACCTCTCTTACCCCAGACATACAGTATAGTAGAGTCATTTACACGTCATGACTGTTTGGTTCTACAGCAGCAGCAGACTTTACTGGGTGGCAACAGGCTGCAAACATGCAATCACTTTATGGCTATTACTTTTTGGCACAGGCACACAGACAAACACGATCGCTGCATTTGTGACAGTTTTCCTGTTGTTCCTGTCAGAGGAAGTCATAGCCACACAGAACACTGAGCACAGCGGCTGGTGATAAATATTTAATTATATTCTCACGAAAATTTTCACCATGGCTTTTTATGACTGTTTTGGACTCACTCACTTTTTTTTGTTAATTTTTTCGACATGCTATAATGTTACTTTTTTTCCCCCCCAAAAAATGTCACCTTGGCTTTTTATATCTGCTTTGGATTCACTACACTCAGACCTTGCTTGACATACGACACAAAGAATTTTTTTATGACTTTTTAATCTTTTTTTTTTTTGTTGCAACAAATGTCTTCATGCTTTAAAGTTTGGGCATGCAAATTATTTTCCCAAGCTTATTCTAGTACCATTTCATTGCAATCTAGCTGGCCGTGGAATTCCATGTGCAGTCAACCATGTGGATACATCCCAAAAATTGCAAGTATCATACAAGTACATCAAATTCAGCAGTGCTCCACTTAGCAACAATAAGAGACTGAAAAAGATCTTTACATTTTATTTTATATTTATATAGCTCAGGTTGCAGCAATGCCAACTATCAACTTTATTCATAGAGCACTTAACCAGGTTACAAACTGTTTTTCAGGACAAAAAGCAGATACAAACTAAAAAAAGAAAATGCACCGCTGTGAGGACAGTGTCCAGAGACAAGAGACGGTCTCCTCCTCTTGCTTTGAAGGGATCGAAGAGGGGGGTAATGGAAGAGAAAAACACGTTTTAATGTCTGGTTATATTGAAAATCTGTCTTATACAAACAGTGAATAGAAAATGTTGCTTATTCATAAGATAGAAAAAAATATGAGGACGTGGATGTATTGAATGAAGACACGCCATCAACCTCAAATATGGTCCGTAAACTCTGCATTCATCTGGGGGAAAAGGATATGGAGGACGTATTAAGAATTTGTATCACATTCATGTCTACATGCGACTACATCAAATACAACATTTTCATGACATTAGTATGAAATAAGATACAATGACATTTTATGGCACACAGAACCACACAGTATTATACAATAATGACTGTTTTATAACATACTAAATCACATCTTTTGGGGGTATTATACTAGACATTCTTGATGACATTTTTATGGCATACTATGACATTTTTTATGACACTTTTATGGCATACTGTTCGATGACTTTTCTATGGCATACAATACTATGACATTTTTATAACACATGTATGGCATACTGTTCGATGACTTTTCTATGGCATACAATACTATGACATTTTTATAACACATGTATGGCATACTGTTCTATGACTTTTCTATGGCTTACAATACTATGTTTCTTTTATAGCATTCTATAATATTTCATTTTTAAGGCATACTATGCTATGAACATTCTTTAATATTTTTATGGGGTTATATACTATGAAATCTTCATGGCACACGTTTTTTTGGCAATTTTACTATAAAACCTTTGACTAAATGACAAACTAAGACATTTTTACAGGATACTATATTATGAAATTGTATGGCTTACTAGAATATGACATTTTCCAACCGTAATATGACACACATTATACTATGACTTTAAGCATTATTTTATGGCATGCAATGCTATGAAATAAAAAAAGTATATACTTTACTATAACATGTTTATGACAATTTTATGGCATCACTATGACAATGTTAACATTTTCTATGACAAACTACACGATGACATTTTACATAATGTTATGGCATACTATTGTATTAATCTCTTGCATTTTGAGAAATGTTTATGGAATACGATACTATGACATGTTCCTGACATTATTAGTGCATACGACACTATGATATTTTTATGGCACCTACAAACATTTTTTGGCATAATATATGATGAAGGTTTGACTTTTTATGATGTGCTAAATTTTTTTTTTCACAGCATTCTTTGGTTATTTCATGGCATAGTATACTATGACATATTTATAACATATTTTTTGCATAGTATACTGCAACTTTTTATGGCACACAAAACAAAGAAATGTTTATGGCATACAATCCTATGACATTTGCATGATCACTTATTTAACGACATACTAGAATGACATTTTGTCACAATTTCATGGCTTACTATACTATACTATACTATAGCATATACTATATTGTGACATTGTGACATTTTTATGGCAAACAATACTTTGACATTTTTATGTCACAGCACACATGGCTTACTATTCTATGACTTTTTATGACCTACATACAGTGACAATTATATGACATCCTGTATTATTTTATGGCATTTCTATGGCACACTATACTACAACTTTTTCAGGGCATACCATATCTGACATTTTTATGGCATTCTATATACTATAACATTTTAGTGGAATACAATGCTGAGATTTTTTTATGACATTTCATGGCATACTAAACAATTACCCTTTTTTGGCATTTTAATGACATAGTTTACTAAGGTTTTAATGATATGGTGTATCATATCTTTTTAATGGCCTAATTATTTTCTTATGGCATACTATACCATGACCTTTTTATGGTATATGATACTATTCAAGGATTGAAGAATTCAAGTATGATTAATTGTCACTGTGCAAGCCATTGTTGCAGCCCTTTCTTCACAAGGGGTCCACTGTCTAAGTAGTAACCACTTGGCTGTTGTAAAATACTCCATCAGAGTTCTTCAAGGAATTCAGAGTTTTGAATTTCAGTGGTTGAACCCATAATAGACGGTTTAGCAGAGACTTGGAATTTGTTTTATTTCTCGGCAAAAGACGCAAATTACTCGCAGCATGCCTACCTGCGGCGATGATGAATATTCTTCTGCCCACAAAACCTCCCAAGCAAACTTACCATCTCTGACTAACCCCAACTTAGCAGTCTGCAACGCTATCTTTTCCTGCTCTGTCTCATGCCGCAGCTGCTCATTTGTCACTTGCTTATCCACCTCCAGCTTATGCCTTTCCATCTCAATACTTTGGCCTTCCAGCTCCCTGTCCAATTCCAATTTCTGCTTCTCTTTTTCATGAGGCAACTGTAATAAAAGCAATTCTTTTTGCTGTTTGAAGGTAAGGTTTCCTGGTGGAACTCAAAGAGCTTGATCTGCCAGTGACTGACCCAGTCCCTTTTGCTTAAGCAAGCAGCACACCTTTCTCGACCAACTGCAGTTTAAACAGCACACAATATTCCTTATGTATTGATGACAAAATGTTAAGTGACTTAGAAATCCTTTAAATCACAAAATGACTCACAATGATTAAATTAAGACTTTCACTCTATTACTCCACTAATTTGGTAAAAAGAAGAAGAAGAAAAAAGGTCACAAATAATAAAAATTACAAATCAAACCCAGGTCTTGGTAGTCAAGTGGTTTCAAGAGACTATAATTCAACTGTTCTACACCATCTACCTTAACTAAAAAAAAAAAAATAAAATTAAAAATTAAATAAAGCATTTGAAAAATCTGGAAAAAAATCTAAATTATTAAGGGAATATGTTTGCTCGACTGCTGTTTTCCTACTCTGAGTTCGTCCAGCATCAATCCTGTCTCGGAGGTGGCTGAGCTGCTTCTGAGGAGCTTCCCTGTGGTTCTCCAGCTGCTCCTCTAGCATTTTCTGGAGGATGGACACACACACACACACACACACACACACACACACACACACACACACACACACACACACACACACAGACACAGACACAGACACAGACACACACACAGGCTGTTGTAGGTTCCAGCTGTGTACAGCTTTAGAGATCCACCTCTCCTCTTCATGTCATTTTCTCCATCCAGTTTGCTCTCGTGTTTTTTCTCTGAGCACCAACAAAGATAACAAATGAGCTCCTTAAGCTCCTCTTTAAGATACAATGACATTCTGGGGAACTGCAAAATGAATAATGTCTATTGTTATGAAATAATATTTCATTGAAAAAGGACTCAATTTTCTTTGTTGTCCTCAGTGCCCCTAAATGTCCATGTCTATTTCAGTTTCATTATGAGAGTAAAGAGCTACCTATATGTTGAATGATTCGTATTCAACAACATTAAACAACATCACAACAACTGGTGATGAGAACAACGTATGACCATCCAATTCCAGCTTATAATTGACAGCAAGCCTCCGGACTATTTTTTATTTATTTATTTTCCCCCCAAGTGCCTGTGGTTGCCCAGCTCGGCTGGGGGAGAAGTTCCAGTTGTTTTCAAAACTCAGTTCAGCAAATGATCTTGTCCTCCAATCCACAATGCCCGCCGGCCAGCATGGCTTCTTTGTGTGCGGTTGAAACACTGCAGCATTTAAAGGGAGAGTATGATGAGACAACAAGCACCAGCTGTGCCAATCGACTCACCTGGCATTGGTCTCAATGAACCTCCCCCACGCCGCTCTCTCCTGCAGCTGAGTGCCAACCATGCCCACCTCCACAGCCATCTCCATATAATCTGCCTCCTAATAGGAGATCATTCTGCGTACAAGAGCAACGTTACTGTAATTAAACAGTTGGTGATGTGCAGCAATGACACAAATAAAGCAGCATTTTCTGTAAATTAAAACTTAAACTGAAGATGTATCACAGAATAAAGAGAATCAAGTGCAATATCCAGTCATTTACATGATCACACAGCTATTGGGAAATAAGTGACAACCATTTGAAACACATCTAACTGCAAAATGTTTTTTTTCTGAAACTCTACTAACTTACATAAATTATAATTGTTGTGTTTATTATAAGTTGTAGCACTTGGACATCTAACGTCACATTTCGGCTGTATGAATAGATTTGAATGGCAGGACGAGAGGAGAGGGAGAGGGAGTTGGAAGGGGACTGGGATCTTGAGTGGGCACTGCTTCTGCATCATCCTCATCATGCAGGTTCCCCTGTTTTGTTTTATTTCATAGAGTGCTGCAGGAATGATGTATATTTGTAGGCTAAGCAGGAAGTTGGCATCACACTGGATTTCTGATTATGGCAGAATGTGGCAAACAAACATTTATGATACATATGGTACTTACTTACGTTTTGTTCAGCAAGTTAATCTTCACAAATTACTTTTATGATTTTTGAAACAAGAATGCAATTACCCAAAGTAAAAAAAAAGAATCAGCGCCGTCTTCTTGACATTCAAGTATAAAGGATGACTCAGGAGGTAATGAACTCTTCCATGGTGTTTATTACTTACATGCCTATGATATCAACATGTGTGAACATCCTCAGGTCTCCTAGTTAACTAGCACTCCCGTGCCTGTAACACCGCAATATCTCTTATGACGCATTCAAGGTAACCAACCAACTGTAGGAATTTACAAACATTACAATTTAGTAGTCTGATTTTGTAAGTCACTGCTTCTTGAAAGACAAAAGATTCAAATTCATGAGTGGAATATTGGCAACGCATGTGACACAGCCTGAAATTCTGGATCGGGTATCATTGAGCATGCAAGTCTTTGCCCCAATCCTATATCACATTATCATATACTTCATCAGCTAATTTCTGCCTTGTCTTTTCCCTGATAAAGCTACATTGATAAAAAACAAACCAAGTGAGGAGCTGTTGGGCAGCACAGTGCTCAGAGCTAAATAACGGAGCATACAGGCATCAACAGAGGTTCCATTGAGTTACATCATGATGCTTTCAGGCCCTCACTACTCGCTTTCAGCCAACATGCAAGTAGAAATATGGGAATCAGGAAGGAAAAAATGCTATCAGAACATCTTGACTTAGGATTGCTGATATAGATTTTGTACCGACTCACTCATAGTGGCACACTTCCTGCAGAAACATCCAGATAATCACATGAAAAACATAAGATGGCGATGCAATGATTACGTTGGAATTAATTCAGTATTATCAAGTTTCATTCAATATTCTCATGATCCGTTATACATGTTTCAATTGTGATTCCATATAATCAGCTTCCATATACTCAAACTTCAGTGACAGAAAGAGAGAAAAGGGAATTTTCCCCTAAGCTGTGAATTACCAAAAATGTGCGTTTATGTGTCAGAACACTTGGGACAGAGTATGACACATCTCCTGTGCAGGGAAGTGGGTCTGCACTTCAAGAAATTTATAGGGTGCTCCATAATACGTATGAACACATTCATGTGTAAAACACAGCCAAAGAAATAACTCACCTGCCCTCTACTTGGAATTGTAAAAAGAATTGCTCCCTCTGGATGCCACCAATAGAAAGGGAGTGGACACAGGCTTTTCTATTTGTTTTGCATTACAGTACGTTTTGGGTCAATACAGAACTGTATCTGCATTTTTTTGTGATCACTAATCCTAAAAATGAACACAAATATGTCATGACATTCATTTGTCAGCATTCATTATTCTTGAAAAAGCCAGTAAATTTAAAAGAATAATTTTCTACTGCAACTCCTGCTAAATATGTATTCAAATCAAGATCCACTTATTATTTATTTGCAAAAGAAAATCAGCAACCTGTTTAGAACTAGAAACAATTAACCAGAGAGCTCTACAGAGATCTACATCTGTTTCAAAACCATAGCAATGTGCTACCGTACAACACACACACACACACACACACACACACACACACACACACACACACACACACACAACACGTGTAAATTAGACTTGGCCCTGTGCAGCTTCGGGGCTCAGTATGCAGACTGGGGAGACATTAACAGGGAAGGGGAGACTCAGTGATTAAGAATAGAGGCAGGCCCACGCCACTGAAGGAAAATAAAATTAAAATAATAGATCTCAAGGATGTCATAATGAGGATTGTGATTCAACAATGAGGTAACTATCACGTCGTTCAGCCACAGCAGCCAGCTAAAAGTCACATTTAAACAGGGGATGACATCAATAGTGTCAAACTGAATTTTCCCTTGAATCCTTCTATCTATGAGTCCATGTCTGTCCAGCTGGTAGAGTTGGCTCAAAGTTATTATACTATTCATGTTTGTGTGGGTGGAGGGAAGATGGGGAGCAATATTTGAAGGTGACATAAAACAGTGCTGTGAATAAAACTAAGACTGGTCAAAGCTCCAATTAAGGATTGTGGACTGTGTAAATTCTGGATATTCATAGATATTTTTTACGAAGAAAGATTTCTTAATAATAAATCTTGGGTAACTATCAAAAAGAACAAATAGTGCATTGAATCCATTTAATGGATTACTAGTTATTTAGTCTGGTAATTAATTTAAATGGTTTCCAACCTATTGTAAAAAAAACTAGCACCACAAATTCAATCATTCCTGATCCTACTCTGAGTGACGGTTGGGCTAATATGTGAAGTACTTCACCTGGGACATTAGAGGTCCATGTCTGATATGCATCTGTTCATAAATCACAAAAGAGCAGACCACTCACTTATGCCTTCCTGTACTGCTTGATTAACTACAAATCATAACATTGTCCCTAAGCATGCCCCGGGTAAATAAGGGGAGCGACAAGCACCAAACATTTATTTTCTTGTGCGTCTGCTTCAGAATTTAATTAGCCTTTTTTTTTTATAACCTGTGAACCCAGAGCCTCACCCCTGCTGTAAGACGCAGAATTCATTAAGCTGTTTTCTGCCCTCGGATTTTCACACCGCAGCTTTGAACATCTGCCCCCTGTCATGTATCATCCCATTCATTTCTACTTAATTTGATCCTAATAAGCGCCTACACGAGGAGCCAGATGTTGCTGCTTCGACTGTGGCACCGAAAGTTTTGTTTGAGGGGAGTTGTGCTCTGTGCCAGGGAGGTGCATCGACTGTTTGAAATCACTCATTAATATGTAGAATAGTTTTGTGATTTCTTCTTTTCTAGATATTAGTTTTTACTTGTCAGTGCACACAGAAATCCATCAACATTTGACAGGTCCCTCAGGGTAACCTCAAGAAGTTGCTTTTCATTTTCATTAATTCCAAAAGACCTGTTTACCAGAAAAACCCTCAAACATATTTGTATCAGCCAAGTAAGACCCAGTTTGAAATACCCTGTTAGTGTTTAGTGAGCAAAAACTTTAAAATAATGGAACAAAAATGTCTTTCTCTTTCTCTGACGGATCAGTGGCATCTTGGGGGAATTGAAGTGTGCGAGATGATATTCAGTGGGCAGGATGCTGGGAGTAGGTCTGATTATGTTCTGTGGATAGAGAACCCCTGTAAACTTGACTGCTAATCAGCACCATATGCCAGCCCTTGGTCCTCATTCTCATCTTGTCATTTCAAGTGGCTCCTAGACATGGCTCCTGACATGCCCTGGACTCAGCCACAGCAACTAGCAGCCTGGCATGTGCTAATGAGAGAAGTGTTGGATGCCGGAGTCTCATGTACCCCAGAGATGCACAGGAGGACGGGCAGAACAGCCAAAGGCTGAGTCATATGACCCTTTTGAGTGGGCCTCTTTACCTGTAGTGGGAGCGGTGGTGGTGCTGCCTGCACACCCATGGGACAGTGTGTTCGTACGTGTGACGAGAGAGCATGATTCTTGAGAATATACTTGGATTAACTTGTGAACTGTGTAAAAGCTGGTCCCCCCTCCACACACCCACATCATTTTGTCTTTCTTTTGGGTAACCAACGAAGCAAGCCGTATCCTTGAACATGTTTCTTTTTGTTGTCAGAAATGGTTCACAATTCTTAGCACAGGGTGGCCTTTTAAATCACAATCATTCTCAATCACCTCCTCGGCAGTAACCTGATTCCAAAGCTGGCGGTAAACAGGAAAGGGTCAACTTGGCGCTGACACAGAGCAGTGGAGCCTTTCCATCAGCTGAGCATCGAATCAGGTCAATCTAAATAACTCCCTTGATTATAATTTCTATAGCCTTTGGGGTCACGGGGGGTCAAACGCGCCGTCTTGCCACGGATCACTGTTACACGGGAGGAAAACCGAACTGGGACGCGAAGGGTCTAGCGCTGAGGAGAGTCGCTCTCCTTGTGTCTGAGTGGGCATCTGCTCCCATTTAACCTGCGGCCACAACAGCACTCTGGGTAATCAGAGTGACCACAGTCACACATGCAGGCAGCTACTCCCTCCACGGCCTTGTTGTTCGGGGGAAACACATTGTTACACGCTGAGATAAGTCTACGGTACTCCGGCGCTGCACAAAACTACGACAGCGTGATCTAAGACGCTCCGACTGATAGCTCTGACAGAACCTTCTGTCTGCTCACAAAGCTGTTTGTACTGAGTCCCAGACCGGGGGCTGCCACTGCTCCTCTCCTGCGCTGTTGTCATTCAAAGTGACTGCAGCTTAGTGTATCTGTCAGCTGACTGGTTTCTCATTGTTTTACACGCTCACAGACTATGCCTGTGAGAGAGTGAGTGCAGGCCCCTCAGGCAAACATCATGTCAGCCAGCTTTGTTCTACAGGATGCCGGGGCTCCCTCCGCCGCCGCTCGGCTCCTCTGCTAACTGGGGAAGTCAAGGAGATTAAATGGAACATCCTGAATCTCATACTTCCTAATGTTTTGTGACATCCACACTCTGCCGCCGAGACTGTAGGCGCGCCTACACAAAGGAACAGCGACAAAACAAATAGTGCCGCTCTGAAGAGGATTCTACGCCACAAGACATGTGTACATCATTTAAACTGATGTAGTCTGACAGAAGAGGGAGTTTTCACAATGCTAACTTCAATAAATTATGAAGAATGTTTTGAGTGGCAGTTTGAGATACAGCCAAGCAAAAGCACTGTGTTGGGACAATCGACGTGTAATTCCTCAATAAAATGTGTTTTCAGAACAGGAACCATCAGGATGTTTTAAAAATATACAAACAATTCAGTTGAAAAGACAGCATTTATATTATACATGTTCTTGTTTTTGTAGATGCCATGTAATAGTATATTAATGAAGCACTTGATACTGTCGTATGAATTATTGACAACAAGACCGGAGTCCCAAGTAAGTCAGTCAGTCCAGGATCTCCGACATCAGGGAGCTCGTCCCGAGAGAGGAGGTCCGTAGATGACCTTTGTTGTAGATGTTAGTGAACACGTCATTATGAATCAGAAGAATGTTGGCAATGGACGTGTTCTTGTCCTAAAAAACTAAAAAAAAACAATAACTTGACACAGAAGAAAACCACAGCAAATAGTGCTAAAGTGATAAAAAAAAAAATCATGATGGAAATGTGTGTGGAGGTTTGGAATATTGTGGTGGACAGAGAGAGAAAGGAAAGGAGAGATGACAGTCAGATGCGGAAAATATAAATGTCTGAAACAGTCATTATTATTTCATACAAATGCCTTTTCTCTGCTTGAAAAATTTAAGCTGCGATGGCAGCACCAACACTGCACATGTCAAAAGAAAGCCCAGGGACCGCAGACGATTTAAGTGGGAGAGGAGAGCATATGCAAAAGCCACATGTGTAACAGCCATCAGTAAACAGTGAATATGTGGTAAACTTGGCAGAACACTTACATTTTTTAGAGCACAGCCAGCGCGTTAAATAAAGAGAGGGCCCGGCTAGCTCCTTTCTTATGTCAGGTTGAGGATGGGCCAAAGCGTGTGCACTGAACATTATAAAGCAGAATGTCACAGCGACTTCGCAATGCTGGGTTGGATCCATACGGTCAGTTATGTCGTCAGTGTGATAAGCGTTAAAATGCGAAGCACTAATTAAAATATGCAACAAAAAAGGGAAGCTCTCACAAAACACATCAAAACTGCAACTAAAGCACTGACTGATGAAACAAAACCACTTTAAGAATTTTAAGAAAAGCCTGATTTAAACATGGCCTCGCTCCATAAACACTCTGTGCTAAAGCTTCTCACCAGATTGAGACTTTTATTTGCTGAATTCACAGAATATGCCACTGTCATCTGTCCTGTTTACTGATCTTTTATGTCACATTTCCTCACCAGAACCAGCCTTACTCCTGCGCCGTTAACCAGCCCAAACAATCAATTCAGCTTCGAGTGTGAATCATTAAAAAAGAAAGTTTTTTTTTAAATTTCTAACATATTGATCAGATCCCAGTTTACATATTGATCACGAGCAGCTGAACTACAAATGGAAGTTTAATTCAAAGCACACACTTTAAATCACACATTATGCTAATGACAGACTGATGTGTTTCCAAACAAGGAATTTTTCAACGAGCATTAAAATCTCAGTCTCCAGCTTTGAAACCCCACTGCCTAATTAGACATGCTTATGGGTGGACCGACGACGCAACAGCATTCGGTCAACAACCAATAAACAAATTTGCGTACATTGCCGTAGTCATTAGCTTGCAGGCTATCTGTACATACTGTATAAATAAACAGGAAAAAGCTCATTCTTGCCCGTGTACGATTCTAACAGAGGTGGCGCCTTTGATCTGCGGTCCTTGATCTATCGGGCTCATGGTGTCATATCCCCCTGTGATGTGGCGGATTAATTAGGTGGAACGGGTATTTATCCCTTAAAATCATAATACTAATTTACCCAATGCAATGTGGAGGCTCCGTGGGTGGCAGCTGTGGATCCAACTTCTCTCTCTCTAAAAAAAAAAGAAAAGAAACCGCTTAGCCAACACATCGTCTGATGCGCTCCAGATCACAAATCAGTGCCGATATTCAGTACGCCAATTATTAACAAGGAACATTTCTAATAATAAATCTCTAATCATATCAACGTTTTGTTGCCCATTTCAGAGCATATGCTGGACAAATGTTTATTTGTACTTTTTTTTTTGAGTATCAAAAAAGGCTTGCATGTCTTCTCTTCATTTTAACAGAGACATTAGAAAGATTGTACATGGGCAGAAGCTGAATGGTGGGTGAAGTGTGAAAGTAAAAAGTGAGAATATCAAGGAAAAAGTGTGTGTAGAGAGGTGTGAGAGGGAGAGCGAGAGGGAGAGTGTAGTCTGTCATTAGCAAACTAGTGGTATAATGTAAAATGATCCATATGTAATGAAGTTGCTGATGAGAAGGAAGTAAGTAAATAGAGAGGGCCGAGCAAGCAAGAGAGATAGAGAAAGAGAGTCTGGAAACAAGACCTGCCAAACCTTTCAATAAAATCTTTCCTTGGTTCTTTGTGTCCAAAGCAAAGATAGTATACATTGTCCGTCCCTGTGTACAATTCTGCAGCATAGGGCCCCTGGTTCCCCAGGCTGAATGCAGCCCGTTCTCCTGCTCTGGTCTGTGAATGCTATCTCAGAGCAGCAGTGCCCAGAATGCTGCCTATTCCCACACCCAGCAAACGCCACCAGGGGATAAGGAAAACACAATTGATAGAACGTGTATTCTTTTCCATAGCCCCCCCCCCCCCAGCATGTCGCTAACTGTTTCCGGTACATTATCAAAGAACAAACGCCTTTGAATACAGGGAAACAAAGCACCAGGCTGCATTGTTGCCTGCTTTTGGACTGCAGTAATCTGGCTTTTCCATCACCCACCAAAGTAACCTCCATCTAACATTCATGCTGACAGGGCCGTGCAAGGAGCCGTCCACGTGCCATCTGCTGTCGTCTGTTGCACACAACAGTGGACCGGCACGGGTCAATAGACCCACGATTGCCTCTGCATAAACTGGCTCTGAACTTCAATTTGAGTGGTCAATTTTTTTGCAATGCTTTTTCAATGCCCATAATATATTCTGTAACAATCAAGCATATGTACCGTGGGGAACTGCAGCACTTCTGTAAGAATCCTCTTAAATTTAAATTTTTAAAATGAATATGGTTCAGAGTCTCCTATCCTTCTTTCACACGAACAGTGCACACATTACCATTTTCCTGCTCAGCCCCACGGTAGAGTACCATCTACTGGCTGTCTATGGTACTGGGAACACAACCATCATCTCGGCCACTTGCGTTTAATCAGATCTCATCTGCTCCTCAAGGTCTTCAGATAGTTGCCTCTTAAGGCAAACATAAGGAGGCCAACAACAGCATCTGTGCACTTCTCACACCATATTCTGTAGAAATACCATAGAAATGTGGAAATGTGCCTGATATACAACAAAAGTGATGTGGCTCTTGATGAATCAAACTTAAAAGAAGACATCACTTTGTGGCAAAGCACAATTTTAGGTTCGTCTCTGGCATCACAACAGAGTGTTTAGGAATGGCAGTTTGATTCAATCAGTGAAGTCACAATGAAAAGCATGAAATGTTTGATTTTACATGAGACATGAAAGCTGCTGTAAAGTTAGCTGAGTACAACTGTGCGATTGAAAAATAAGAAAGCTTACTGTGATTGTTATCTTTAAAAAAAGTATTTCCAGGGCTTAAAGATGATGAAAATACATTGTACATTTTCACTAAACTTAAACTTTTACTCAAATATGAATAAAAGTTTCAATCAAAACCAACTTTGCCAACAGCCTGATATGGTGCCATACAGTGCAAAATACAAACACAAAAAATAATTACAATTAATGTTATATTGCTATATGCTATAATGTCCACTGTAATTGGAACATTATTCTATGCAATCAATGCCAATTGATTTAAATGTTATCCCATAAAATATTTGTTTATTATCATGAACAATATTGTCCATCCTATAATTATTGAGGTGACTACTATGTGAAGCAGTAAAGCCCATTTTCACTCCCACTGATTTTGCTGAAGATGGAACACGTACTAATAACACTTGTGTTGTCTGTCTGTTGGATTGAGGAGGTGACAAGCCGTTTCTGAAGCCGGGAGGGAGATGTCATCGGCACTAAATGATAAATAGATCAGTAGAAGTGTCACTATCCTTCCTGGCTTATGACACACATACCAATGATAATTACTCACTTGATGACAGCCACTGTGGGAAAAAAAAGAAAAGCTTAAACCTTGTCTGGTAATTTCCAAAACTAAATGGATTGCAAATCAGATGAGAAATGAAGCATTACTACCACTAATCAATTATATTATCACTCAGATTTCACTTTATTTCACCCCCTAGGCTCTTAAAAAAAACACGCCACACAAATTTGCTAATTTCTAAAAATTAATGAAGCAAACGAAAAAACAACATCTACACTTCAAAACTGGTGGAAGTGTCCCTCCTTTCCACCTCTCACACCCTGCGACTGATATGACACAGCCTTCCCAACGTGTGAGATTTTAGTGAATCCTGTGAAAGCGGTTGGCTTGGTGAGGGAGCCGGTGATATCTGGAGACAGACAGAAAGACGGCAATTTTTCAAAGACAAAGGACAAAAATAATCAAACGAAATTATTTCACAAAATCAATAACCTCTGAAAATTTTAATATATATAATATTTTTGACTACTTTTCCTAAATTTCACCACAAACCAGGGCAAAAAACAATTACGCATATAAAGCTATTAAATCTCACTCTGGGTCATGGTCACTGAAATGTCTTTTTGTTCACTTTTTCTAGGATTCTGTTCAGATTAAATGATTTGGAGGGGGGGAAAGGAGTGTGAAAAACCCACTGACATTGTGCCATTGTGCCGCTGAACTGTTGTTGGTATATCCACTGAGTCTCGGTGTGGGCTGCTCTGCATCCTCACTGCCCGAAGGCTGTTTTCCTAATCATATTAATGAGGGAGCGATGCTCCAACCTGTGCTGCAGAGCTGCCGCCTATGCTCAAGGAGCAGTCCTATTTACACTGTACCTATACTAATCTGACAGCCTTGATCAAGGAACAGAAAATAAAACCCCTAAGGCCTCTATTGATCAACCTTGAGTCTTGCTCTAACAACGTTGTGAGGGGCTGGTTAGCTATTACAAATGTTAGTGTGTTCAATGAATTATTTCATCAGAAAAAGCACGCTGCATTAAGTATTTATTTTGAAGTAAACTATTTCAAAAGGGTGTCCATAGTATATCATGCCTGTTGAGATCAGTCCGCCGAACAGTGCAGCCTATTCTTTGTATATAGTCTGGGGCTGAGAGAGTGAATCGTATTAAGGAGGACATCAGGAAGGGTCCACCAGTCTTTTGGGCTCCTCAATAGAACAGTCTCACTCTTCTGACTGCATGATCATAAGATTGAAATCTCTGGAAAATCAGCAGACTTTCACAATACATGTCATTCAGCAAAGCGGAGGCGAGAATCCTGTTTCAGTTAAAAGTGTAGGCTCAGGGGCTCGTACACCATCAGTCTCCATGTAAGAGGCAACAAACTTTTATTTATGACCTCTTGGTTCATTAATGTGAACCTGCAAATGGTAGAAGGCCAAAGTTGAAAACAACATTGTGAAAAAGAAAAAAAGAAAAAAGAAAATACAATAAAGCTCAGAGTTTATTTGTTGTAAATAATCAGTAATATAATTACCCGTGGAGACCTGCCTTCTCACTGGTTTCCTAAATGTTTACTAATGGACTCTCTCTTTTAGCCATTCTATTACAGAGAATTGTTGAGTGTTGCCCTGGAGGCTTATATCTCTCCCAGGGCCATAGGCCTGGTTAATGGATGACCCACTTGTTAGCTAATTGCCGTGGTGTCCCTGAACACAAAGGAAATGTTAAATTATGTTATGTGGCTGTTAGATAATGAGCTGGAGCAGGCATAGCACTTTCCTCCATGCTGGAAGAATGGTTCCATACATACAGGACTACTGTTGTTAACACCTAAGAGGAGGAGGAGACCGATGGTTTTTACACCTAGGAGCTGGGAAAAAACACGTTCTATATCTAATATCTTTTGTCCTTTAGTGTGTACGTATTTCTTTAGTCAAATGTGGATAATTTGTTTCATTTATTACAAGTTGTTATTTGCAACCAAGGTATCACTTTAAGCAGCAAAATAAACACAATATCCAGGCCACATGTGCCGTGACTCATCGGAACATGGAAGCTGACTTCACGACCGTCCGGTTATTAGAGCCGCGCTCCAGCGGTCTGCACGTGTAAATCGTGACCTCGTAAAGAACAAGAAGCAGGGTCACACACATCTTTAACAGGGACCTATCACCCTGTCTGTAATGTCTCTACTTTCTAGTAATAAAACTAGCCATGAGTTTCAGACTTACAGTCACCGAACATCAACAAAAGCAGACTGATGCAAACAAAATAGACAGCATGCTTGTTATAAGCCCTCCTGCGTGAAAAGTTTGTGAAAAATAAAAAAACATGACCAGTAGAGCATTAATGCAGCGAAAAGAAAATGTAATGAGTTTCAACGATTCTCTACTTTTTTCTTTTTTTTGTTGACATAAGGTTTAGTTCAAATTTTTACATAAAAGACAGACAAAATGCATATTGAAGTGAATGTGACTCAGTCAGGGAGCCCTGTCTGGCTAGATTTTAGGGTCCCTGAAGTACGGATAGAATCCTCACCTCTTGGACCTGAAGCCAGCAGTGGAGAGGCCAAGCCTGCCCAAAGAGTCTCTTTCACCCTCCTCTGAGGATTTGTTTTAACTGGAGGACATGCTGGAACAGAGTGCCATGTTTGAATTCTACTGGCACTTTTTTCAAATAGGGTAGCCACAGCCAATTGGAAAGGCCTGGCTGATGATTTTATTCAATATTTAACGTCCTAGGGCAGAATCCCTGGCAGCATAGGATAAACAGCCAGGACCGCGCTGGGGGTGAATTGTAATAAATAACTAAACCTAGCTTTCCTTAGATACCGTACAATTGAGACTTACTAAGATCCCAGAAATTCCCTTTTCATGCCCGTGGTTTTGTTACAGCTTTATCATCAGTATCAGCAGTCTGTGTTTATTCAACCCTCACTTACCAAAGGCTCAGCCGGCAGGCCTTTAATTGATTACTTTAATTGATTGGTTTGGGGGTAACCATGGCTGAAAAGCAGTTTATCTTAATCAGTTGAGAGGAAATTTAGAGAGGGGCTTGATTTCCTCCAGCTGATCACCCCTGTGTGGCATTAAAGCGCGGAGTGGAAGGTGGTGTGTGAAAATGTCTAGTTACACATCGAACACTAGGGAGGGGATGAACATTTACCAAACGCATAAAGAAGACATTGTCGTGGTGTTTGGTCCCGTTTTCTTGGAGATAATCTCCCTCCGTCCAAACTGGCAGGAGCGGACGTTCCTGCCTTGAAAATATAAATACATCTACTTCGGAACGTGCATCAACATGGTTTTGTTGATGCACGTAGTTAATTGGAAATGAAGAATGAGGTCAACGATCTTCACAAAAATTCATGTGTGTATGATTGTTTTGGGGGTGTACATGCTGATAAGACTTTCTCTTCCTTGTGTCTCTTCTGTTTTTCAGGGGAATTATGACGTCTTCAAAGCGAGAGTCGGAGGACAAAGGATGTTTTATGCAGTAAAGAATATAAAGCCCCTTGAGACAAATTTCTAATTTGTGATATTAGGCTGAATAAATAAAAATGACCTTATGCTATTCAAATGTGCATTTACCAACTAAATTGTATGTAACACATATACATTTTTTGTTTATTTTCAATGTTTTGCACTTTACATGTTATAAAACAGTATTGCAAATGCACGTAATTCATTGAAATTGCATGCATCCTTTAATGAACTTAATAGCAGTCCAATTGAAGCTGTTCCAAATGAACTGTTGGCATTGATAAAATAAAAATACAAGATGCAAGAAAAATATTTGCACGTGCTCGCTCTACTTCTGTGAATTCAATGGATCTTTGCTCCTGGCATTTGGCTGCAGCCTAAATGACTTCAAGATATTTAACATAAAGGCAACAAGTAGTGTTCATTCCTGCCATTATTCTCCATCTCAGTCATCTTGACGGTCACTATTCGATTATTAAACGATTCTTCTCTATTTTGGCTTCAAATATGACTAGAATTTTCCCTCAAATATTTCAAACCAATTCCTATTTGTATGATACAGTTGGTGTGCTTCATTACTTATATACAATGTGGAAAGATTGCCCCCAAAAAATATTTAAAAAATATTTTAATCGATTATAGACTTTACTGCATCGATGCAGAATCGTTCAATAAAGCATTGCAATGCATCATAGAATGGATTATTTCTCCCACCTCTAATATGGAGGCTAAAAATCACCAGATCTGTCTGTCATGGTCTTACTCTGGTGCTGATGGAGGATTCTGACAATGCAGGGTGAATGCTGGTCTTATACCCACAAGTTTTGTATGAGCATGTTATAGCGTGGACAAGATGTCTAATACATATCATAACGGATTGATCATAATTACACCTCTTCGTAACAAAGACCTGGGGAATATCCTGCAAACCTGTTTGTGACAACATGTCGCTGTCGACAGGATTAGAGTTGTGAAACAGCAGGAGGTAAACTGGAGTCTTTCCTGCGGATGTGAATGGGTTCGATTTTTTTCTCACTTCAGGATAGTTATGAAAAGATGCAGTAGTGATAAACACTGTAATTTCTCTGCGGCTCCACAGCCAGGAGCAAGTATCCTTGTGTATTAAAAAAAAAAAAGAAGTATATTTCTGCCTCAGTGACCCTAAGTGCTGCATGCCAAACAGTACGTGCTTTATTTTTCTAAGCTACAAGGAAACTACAAGTACACTTCTACATGACACGGGAAACCTTTTGAGAGCTGCGACTGCTACATAAGAAAGTACATATTGTACAGAGGCTCTGCAGAACCTCCTGTATCTCAATACACTCGGGGGGAAAGCTCGATATAAATGTGTTGGCAATGGTAGCTAGTGGAATCACTCACGCTGGGTAAAGGATATTTTTGAGTAATTCAGAACGTTTACTTGAGATAACCTATGACTCTGTTGTGAATTCAAGGAGGATATCAACGTCATGTAGTTGATAAAAGCCCCTATTGATCTACAAATCATTAGTGTATGATAAATCGCCGATGCAAATTATTTTGGTAAAGAGATTAGAGGAAGACAATTCAGATAATGACAATAATGCTCTATAACAGCAAAGAACCCTAATGGACGGCATTTATTGCACTCAGGGAAACATGGACTTCAGTTAACCCTTCTTGCTCATGTATTTATCTAAGATGCTATTTACAGCTTTAACTTGTCTGAAATTATGACAACACCGACCTTTGCTATGTATGACCGCTTTGACCTGTCTGGCTTCATTCATGTCCGCTTACTGTTTGCCCTTTGCCTGGTGGTAATTGGTCTCTGCCTGGCACTAATGGCCGCTAGATAGGAATGCTTTTCCCCTGTCTGTTCAGAGGATAATGACAAGAGGCCGGCATGACCTTGTCTGGGTGGGAGCAGCTTTCCTCCTTCTGAGAGAGGCCACTCCACCAGGCTCCCACTAGGCTCTGGTGTCTGTCAGCATCTGAAGATCCAGCACTGAAGGGCCACGGCAGACCAGCATAACCGAGGGTTGCTGGGAGCAAGACCAATCTTTCCCATGGTCCTTTGCCCGCAGTCGTTAATTCCAAAGTCCTGGTCTACACTGGACAAGTACTAACAACAGTCAAGATGACATGGAAAACTTGACATATTTTAGAATACGATTATTTTGAACCTGGGTTGTTAAAATTAATTAATTAATGTATAGTTTAGTCTTAAGTCCATCATAGCTTTGGAGAGTCAAAGGTGACACCTTCAAGTTACTTATAATTTCCTGATCAACAGTCCTACAGGATCCAATTTGCAAGATATTAAATTTACAATTACATAAACACAGCATATTCTCACATTTAAGAAGTTGGAGAAAGCAATATTTGATTTTTTCCCCCCTGATTAAAGTTAATTTATCACAAGGGTATTCATATTGTTGTTCATCACTGCAAATGATTTAACAGGTACTCTGCAAGCTGACATTCCTTGCACAGTGAGATGCATCTGTTACTTGATGTGACTGTTATTTCTACGTCAGTAGGAGCCATAAATGTCTTTTTAATATCAAATTGCATGTTTAAGTATAGAATACAAACGAAGAGGATTTGAGTTTTTACGTGTTGTAAGGTCTACAGTCAATGATGGCATTTAAGGAACACTAAGCATATCACACCACAATTACATTTCTCCACACTAAGAATGAAATATGCGACTGATGAACAGAATATGTCCAGAGCTCCATTTGCTGCTCAGCGATGACGTTTGACCACTGAACACTTGGCCAGATTATAAGCTTTGTGTCAGAGCTCAGCCTCAGGGTTTTTGTTAGGAGTTATCACACTCAAAGCCTCTCTAAGCTCTCAGAGCATGTTTAAAACTGTGTGTGTGTGTGTGTGTGTACATGTTTGTAACATCTGTTGATGTATATACTTGTCCACTGCTTTTAAGATTGTTCATTTTCAATGTAAATTACATTTGCGGCGGCAAAAATATGAATGGTTTTTATAATATCCCCACCGATACCCAGCAGACAGGATGACTGAGAGACAAGAACACGGGGAGACGCACATACAGACACTTTCCTTGTTATTCTCCCGTTTCTACCTCATTCCATTCTGTCACTCCATCTCTCTGCCATCGCTACGCTACTCTTCCAGATAAATGTTTCATGAGGCAGCCTCCGTATCCTCTCCTGGAATAACGTCCTCTGGATATGTCCAACAGATTATATGACACATCACTCAGTCACATTTACCTCAGACTGCACATCTCATGGCCTAACACAAGCAACAGAACTGACATAGGAGGGGGAAAACAGGGGAGAAGCATATTTCATTACCCAAAACTGACTGTCAAATAGTGTCTGCAGTCAAAGAATTATCAAAGGGTTTATCCTTTTCAGATGTGAAAGTCTAAAGTGGGTCACACGCTACATTCACTGTAATATCACAGTAAATATTCACAAGCTTATCATTATTTAATCACCCCCTAATGGAAAAGATCCCCACCCCAAATATAGACCCACCTCCAAACTTAATCATTTTCAAATATGTTAACAGCTGTAACTGTAAACTTCATACGGTTAGTCTGCCTGTCCTGCCTTTCACCTGCACTCGTATGTAGGCCAGTGGAGGACTAGTTTTAATGGATCTACTTATTTATTACAAGTGTAATTGATTTACATCTCACAAACATCAGGTATAAAATCATTTGAATCAACAAACTATCAAAAAGCAGTCAAATATTGATTCAAAGAAACGGAAGAAAGTGAAAATTAATTTGATCACCATCACCGCAATGTAATATCTTAAGTGTAAACATTTTTGAGAGGTATTTTTTTTGTTTGTTTGTTTTTGTCACTGCATTTTCCCATGTAGTTTATTGCGTCTCAGTTGTGCGATGAATGATTTACACTCTGGGATCTGGTCTTATATTATCTTTAGCATCCTCCCTTCCCTGCAGATTCCCGTGCTGTGTTTTGTTCGGATCATTGTGATACACGCTGGATCACTTTGACAGAACAAGGAGCTATATTTACTTGTGTTTGCAGCTGGGGCATGTCACCCATGTAAGGTAATAAAATATGCTTGCATAAAGATGAGTTGTGTTAACTGTATGAACACTGGCTCTCTTAAGAGCCCTGCTGTTTAATCAGTGGTAAATTATACTGTCCTGCCTGCCATTGTCATTTGTCAGCACATATTGAGCGATTGCCGTTTTCATGAAAAGGTCCGACCTTTGTTCCCTTCGTCGTCCTCCTACACTTAAAGTGAATGAGGACTTTATTTAAAAACAGCCAGATATGTTCATGTCAGTGGAAGATAGTCGTCTATCATCAACCCCCAGACTGGGGTTCCACAAGGTTGTGTCCCGTCACCCTTGTTGTTCACATTGTATACTAATGACTGTTAGTCAACACGATAACTGTACTTAAAATTTGCTGATGATGCGGCTCCGATAGGCCTTTTAACAGACAATGACACCAGTGACAGAGCCGAGAATGATCACTTCTACAACTGGTGCTCAGAGAGTGCACTTATCCTAAATACAAAAAGAACTACAGAAATGATCATTGATTTTCAGGAAAAAATCCTCATTGGCCCCCGTAATCATGACCAATACACCCATTGAAATAATGCACCAGATGATGCCTTGTGATATAATATGTTTATTGATTTGAAGATATCTTTAATACTCTTGTCTTATATCTTAAGTGATGTTTATTTTATCTCGTATGCTTCCTGTGTAAAGCAAATCCCCACTGGGGGAAATAAAGGTTTCAACAAAGGTTTCATTCATTTCATTCAGTGCCATGTAAACAAATTACACCGTTGCCATCCTGCAATAGACAATTATATCTGTTTGTCCGGCAGATACATGGGTTTCGTCAAAGGTTGCCTTCCCCAGAAGTACTGTACAATATTCTTTTCAATACACAGGTCTCTACTATACAGGTTTCTCTACAGTATTCTATTTTCAAGTCCACTTCTAAAATTTTAATGCAACGTAACTTCATTGCATTCAGAGTGAGATCAAAGTGTTCTGGTTCCCTGTTTGATGTATCCTCTATTTGAAGATCTTTTTTTCCCAAAGACAGAGGGTGTAAAACAAAAGTTTACATATTCTTGCCTTTGTGGGAGCAACTTCTGCTGCACAATATATTGACCCCTCTTTCTGGGGAGAAAGTAGAAAGACTTCGGGTTTTTGTTTGAATCATGTTGCATTGTCAATACAAGGCCAGCAGCCTGTTCTTCATGTCGGGGGGGGGGACTCAAGGGCCAGTCAGGTTTCTATGGTATCAATCTGAGCAAAGGTTGATGGGCCACGTGTGAAGACAGGGAGCGGGCCTGTCCTGATGGACAACCACACCCCCGGGGGAAAGTATCACCCACTGACAGTGACTGACAGATAGGTGAAGCAGTGTTGTTGCAATGTTGAATGACCCGTCCCCACAACACAAGGGCTGTGATCAGGAGCTGTCAAAGCAACATGAGGTAGCTGACAATGACATCACTCACGGCCGCAGAGTGGCCAACACCTGCTGATGTGTATTCATTGAGAAACTAGAGAGAGGCAGCTTTTACAAAGCACTGTATGTTTATAAGCATGTATGTGTGTGTGAAGGTGTTACTGTGATTTCTCTGTGTGGGTGTACATCTCTCAGTGTGTTATTTAAATACTGAATGTTTATATTTCTGCAAAAAAAACCTGCACTTTTGTCTTCTCTGAAATTATCGGCGTAAACGTGGCCTGTGGAGGAGTGCAACGGCGTGGCTGAATTACTGCCGTGATGTCACAATGTCGCATTTTGTTGAGCTCACTCAAACGTTCACGTGCAGCACTGACTGCTTTACAGCCGGGTAAATAACTTTGTAGTAATTTATAGTAATGTGTCACATAGTCATTAATCTTAAAATATATTTTTTAGCCATGCGTGGACGGCACCATAATTCAACCCTGCTCCTGCAATCAACCACCAGTGCTTCATGTCCGTCGCATGTAAGACATATAGAAGGGGAATAAATCAGAGCAAGTAGCGTAAGGTCAAAAGTATTATATATTACATTAGATCAACAAAACTCTGATGTACACAGTGAGTTTCTTTATGGGTGTTTGGCAACAGCTTTTTTTTTCTCCAAGATGCATTCTAGCGAAAGCAACGGATTCTGAGAAGCACATCTGCTCTGCAAACATGACCGACATCATGGCGTGTGAAGTAAACGCCACAACAACAAACAGAACCAAAAAGATATTGTGAGATACAGCTAGAAATCCCACAACTGTAAGGAGAGTAAATTATTTATTAACTCAAACTATTTGCTTGAGCTAACAATCCAACGGCTTCAATCTTCCTGTTTTCTTTGTACTTTCTTTGACTAGTTTGCAGTCAGAGAGCAGCGTAACCATGATGGATATGGTGTATGAGCCGTGCCAACAAAAACAAGTAAGAAGGCCAGGCAGGGCCAGGTACAGTGGGAAGGGGCCGACTTGTTCTCTCTGCTCAGATCACACGAGGCAGACGCAGATGGAAAGATCTCTGGGATCTGAAATGCCCACGGGAACATGCACAAATACAATGGCCACTTCTTTGGAAGATTACTCCACTGTTGCACCCTATCTCCAACCAATCTGCAACAGTGATTTCCACTAATTGACAGAAGATATGGAGTACGTTTAAAATACCATTTTGCCACGACTATACAGAATGCTTATAAACAGCAGCGATAAGGTTCTTGATACCATTTGAATAGAAAGCAGCTGTTGAATGTATCTTATTGTATTTGGTGACAGATTGCAGTCTAAAATGTTCTGGTTTAAACATTTTGATATTGTAGTCAAAGTGAGCACGATGCTCCCATTCAGCAGAAGAAACAGCACACTGTGCACTGCATACAGACTGTGTGTTGTTATGAAATCAGTTCCATGAACTGCATCCAATACAAACAGTCCCATACATGCTTGGCAGACTGCAGTGTAAGAGCGTTATTCACTGTTTCAGTTTGGCCAGGGTGTAACTCACACCGTACAATAACATTGGATCTAACTGGTGAACGGCCCGAAAAGTGGGATACTATATGCTTCACATTTTTTGAGTTTACTTTCTGGCAAAGGTGTGGACATTGATCCACAGCAGTCAACATATCAATTAACACAATGAATCAGTCACTTGCAGAAAAATGGCAATAACGTTGACAGCATTTTTCTAAAGGCTTCACATCGAGTTTAGTTTATTTCTGAGCCAAATTATGTTTCCAACAGGTATTACATGATTATCATATTCTTGGAAATATTTTCCTGACATTGATTAATGTTGTAATGGTGAAAAGATATTAAAAATTACATAAAATCAAAACAAAATGAATCAAACATCACCTTTCGTACACAGAAGGGAGAAAAAAAACTCCTTCAGTTTTGGCTTAAGTCATAAAAGCAATAATGTGAACAAGTGAATTTGTTTAAAAAACATAATTTCACAGACTGCCCCATGACTCCTGTGTTACATTCTCTGATTAGGCAAACTATATTAAACGCTGGTTCAGGGTCTTTTTCTGTGAGAGATTTCCCTTGTAGTGTTTCCATAATTCCTTCAGCCGCCAACATGCACACTAACATCTCGGACGTCGTGATGTGTGTGAATAATCCCTATTAAAATAGGAATGATTTGTTTGATCATTCCTGAAGAATAACGTACTGTAATTTACTAAATTTACGGTATCACAGATTTGCGTGTGCATATTTCTAACACTCCTAATAACAGAGCTTATTGTCATAGTAGCAACATTCAGCATGAGAAAACTGCTGTGATCCTTCCAGTCTTTTCCTTCGCTTGCATTCATCAATATAATGGGTATAAAAGATAAAAAAGAAGCTTTGTCATGTTCTCAATGAGCGGCAGAAGAACTACATTGTTGTGGAGCCACACGCTAACGCCGGTATTATGAGCCATTCTCTCTCGTTCCTGCACGGCTGTGTGGAGAGCTTCAGGATGATAACTCCCCAGTAATAATTACGCTGATGGACTATTATGCTGTATTGCAAATCAAATACGTGCAGTGTTTGTCGGCAGTTGAAGTGGGCTGCGTTGGCATGAGGCCAGCATGTGTTGCTGTACAGATGAACAGATGCAGGTGCATCACAACTTCCCTGTGCCTGTCAGGGTAACAGAATGGATCAGCAACAATGGCAGGAATCTACTTCAGAGTACTTACACAAGACGGCTCGCTCTAGAGCTCCTGGTGAAGCAGGTGTTTTGTTTTTTTGTTTTTTTTACACTATCTTCAGTTTTTTAGGTTGAATTCCTGATACTATTGGAGCCTTCTTGACTATTCCTAGTATAGTATACTATTCCTAAAAGTTTTGTGTTGTGTATTCTCATCTCATTTGATTAGCAGCATCCCGACTTGTTTATAACTAAGATCAAATTGTGCTGTGACGTTCATGTTGCTGGGATATTGTCAACTTTTGCAGTGTTTATCATTACTGCAGTTGTTTGTTTGCCACAGTTTTGTTTATCCCTTGGATTCCAGTATATTTCCAGGCTATTGGATGTTGTTCAGTTGTCATCAAAAGGAGCTTATCTATGAAAGTTCTTCTGTTTTGAAGGAGAACTGAATTTCAGCATTAAAAATTAAATGGTATATTGCAAAACATCACTTCTTAGATTTGGGGCAAGTGTTGGAGCAGATGTTCCTCCAGTGATCTGTAAATAAGTGGAATTGTAGATAAAGACACTGAGGAGGCTGTAAGATATTCAGGAAGCAGCCCAGCCCTGCTTCAAATCCACTCTAAGAAAATAGTGCAAAAGCAGTCAAAAACTGTTAAAGCGTATTTGATTCTCGCATGTTGTTTTAGTTCTTCTTCCTCTCTCTTTCTCCTCAGACCCCCTCTCTCATTTCTGCTTGAACTGGGAGTGGGGGGATAGAAAAAAAAAAGACCTTGAAGAAGGCTGCGAGATTAAATTAATCGTTGGTGGGAGGAAAAATATCACTAAAGTATGCATAAGTGTAAAAGAAATGAAAACAAACAAACATATTTTAAAGAATATCTTGAATTGCCGATAGAACGTGTTTGAGCAAAGCTGGATGCTTTGTGGGTTTCCTCTCTGCTGGCTGTAATGCATGTTTGGAAGGAGTGTGCTGCCCTCTGCATGGCTCACAATTTAATGGAATATATAGCAATTGTTCGTCAATCAGAACAAGTGCTTGTTTAAAATGCAAATCCGCTCTTGTCTGTGACATGCTGTAATTAGGCAGAACAATGATGTATTATTTCTGTGATCTTTCTCAGTGCTCATCAAGGGCTTTGAGAATGGGACAATGATTGACCACCTGGTCCTGCTACTGTAGCTAAATTAAACACGCTCGCTTTAGAAAATCAATGCGTCATTGTATGAGTTGTACGGGGTCAGGCTTATTTTTCATGAGAAGACATAATTAGCCTGACCTGTGACTTGCAAATGCTTCGGATTGTTCTGCGCAGTTCTTCAACCATGCAAAAATGTTTTAGAAGTCCTTCAGACACCATATAGTGATTACGTTGCTGTATGTTTCAAATAAAAAATGTAGCAACAGTCCTTGTTTTTGCATTTTATTCTGTACTAATGGAAACATTGAAGTTCTTTATATGTGCAGGAGCTGTTATAACTGTCTGGCCAAAGATCAATCAACCAGCTTTTATATCATGAAATGTGTCTACGAGGCTTTTGAGGATTACAGTAGCACAAAAGATGAGAATATATCAGATTCTTTTGTCTCTGTTTTATCTCAAGTTTCTGCAGAGGTGAATGATTTGTGGCATTGAAAAGCATTTTGAAAAAAGAAATTGGTGCCCTTACTATAAAAAAAAGAAAGACGCCGGTGGGCAAAGCTGGAGGCAAATCTCTGCGCCTACCCACTGAATAAATTGTGATTAAGAAAACAGGCTGTTTCTCAGAAGAATGGCGCTTGGAGAAATGAACCCTGCCTTGTCTCTTGAGTCAGTTTATAATTATTATATTGTCTCTTAATTGAACTTCATTGCAGCGCTCTCAACAGCACCGCTCCATGACCGGAGCTGCCTGATATATTCAGTTCATTCTGCTGCTTGGATAATTTAATTGGATTAAACATTTGATTATCAGTTCCTTTGTGCATCCATGCTTGAATCTTTGCCGTAAACACATTGGTATAAATACAAACATATGTTTCCTTCCCTCCCCCAACACACACACACACACACACACACACACTAAAATAAAACACAAAGGAAAGTACCACATGCTTTCATACGTGACATTCACACCACAAAACAAAGAGCTTATTCACAGTTGTAGAGAAACTTTTTTACTCTTAACTGATAATTCTATTATAAATGATTTACAAGGGCCATCTACATTACATATATATAAGCGCCGACAGAAAGATCTCAATCACCAGTTTACACATGTTGTACTATGACTTGTGAATGGTGACAGGAGTTTTGTGTGTGTGTGTGTGTGGGTGTGTGTGCACTCGTTTGTGTGTGACTCTTACAAGGGTGTTAGGAGCAGATGCAAATGGGAAGAGTGCAGAAGTGTAAAACCAAATCAGGGAAAAAGAAAAAAGAAATGAACGAGAGAGGAAGTGAGAGAGGATGAGGAAGTGTGTGGAGTTCACAGCCCGGGCTACTTTCACACCTGCAGCCACTGAGCTTGTTCTACACTCAAACACACACACACACACACATGCAGCACACTCTCTCGCTATGACACACACACACACATGCAGCACACTCTCTCGCTATGACACACACACCGGATGACAACCGCATGACACGGCAACAACACACCACAGCACGCCACTTCTGTATCCACTCAATCACAGTCTTGCTAATCACATGCAAATTAATATCCCGTTGTCCTCAGGTCACATCCATCACGCTAACAACAAAATGCACCACTTTGCTTGACTCCTCACACACCCTTCCCGTGATAATGCAGAGGAAGTGTGACGGCTCTTACGTTGTACACATGGAATGCGGTGCCTACTTCTGTCCAGCCTTGAAAGGTTTTCTTTTGGCATCATACCACTTTTGATCAAATGCTTTAGCAAATGACAAAAATTGGCGCATATTGGGCAATTTAGAATTAGTAATCAGAGTCTATATTCGCTAACTCTCATATAACATACTCGTTTTTAATCATGATGTTTTGGTTTTAATGTCCTGTGGGGTGGAAACTTTGTGCATCTTTCTAATGTAATGAGTGCAGAAATACGAACCGCCATCTGCTTTTCTATTTACTAAACATTCTGGTAAAATCTGTCCTCAAACTCAGGGATGGGATTGCTCCAGAGCATAATGCAAACATATCCTTTTGATACTAGATTGCAATTTGATTGAAATTGTAAGTATAAAGTGTACCTTTGAATTAAAGCAATTATTATTCCTTTGTGTCTGACATCAAAAGTACCTCCGAGTGAATTGACAGTGTTCCTGGAAGCTGCAGGAAAATGATTGATGCGCTCGAGTTAGTCACAGTGACTTGCATCACAGTCTTTGAGATTTAATTTCATTTGAATACATCCATAATCATTATCACCGTTTTGAAAGGAAGCTATTACAACCATTTGCTGGGACTTCAAAATGTTTTACAACAGGCCCGAAACATCAAATATGATGCATCGCTGAAAAGTCTTTAAATGCACTCATTAAGGCAATTGAATAATGTTGTGGTGTAGTGATCAGAAAGCAGCTTGTGTTCAACGACGGGTTAAATTATGGAGGTATGCTACTTTGAATACAGATTCCTTTTTTAGTTTCTTGTATGTTGTCGTGTCAGTAGTTTTGCAACATATGACACGTATTACTTCACACACAATATTAAAAACACTCCAAAGAAAGTTTTTTTAAAAGGAACATTTTTTTTAGGGTTATTTACAATTAAGAGAGAAATTCAGACCCACACTTACATTCAAGCTTATCACTTGCCAGATGTTAAAATCGTAGATTAATGTCTGGTTTATTTGAATGAAATTCACATTCAGACAGGAATCAAATATTCCCCCAATCTCTATCTGCCATCGGTACATTTTAAAAGCTAAAAAGTTGGTGACCCCCTGACTCTGTTGATAGCACTATTCCACACCAGCGCTGCATAACCTTGAATAATAAAGTTATAATGTACATTATCATAATGAAAACCTAGAATTTGGGATATAGCTTGACATACTGTATGCTACAGTAATAAATGAGCATTCCCCCACTACATGTTGAGTGATGCTCACTCACCTAATGTTCCGATGAAAATGCTGTAAATATGTCTAACCGCAATGGTTAATTCATGAGTAAAAAATATTTGTTTCCCTTTTTGTAAATTATTGATTATTTTAGCAGTTTTTGAAATGTTGTGCTAATTAGAGGTTTGTGTACATACAGTACAAGTATAAAGATATGAACTCATACATGAGACATTAACATGAAATGATGGTCGATGTGATTAAAATTACACAGCAATATAAAAATGTGACAATAGTTAGACATGAAATCCTTTGTCTTCCTTTGTCTTTATTCTCCATCGTTTAATTGAATCACATGGAAGCCATGACAAATGTAAACTCTGTAACATTCTGATTAAAATGATCCTTACCTTTGATCATTGTATTTCTGTGTTATTATTGCTTTCCTCCATTATAACAATGTCATATTATTGAGATTGAGACCTGAAAAAAATAGCTGATTAATTGTCTAATTGATCAATTAGTCAATCATCAGAAAATAAAAAACAACCATTTTGATGATCGATGAACAGATTTTCCAAGCAAAAAGGCCAAACATCAATGCTCCCGGCTTCTTAAATGCAGGTATGAAATGTGAGTATGCTCTACTTTGTAAGATATGTTTTGAGAAAATTTGAGTTCTAACTGTTGAATTGTTGAACATTTGAATATGTCACCTAGGGCAAAATAAAATGATCAATATCAATATAAAACAATAAACAGGTTAATCAATACTGAAATCAATCATTAGTTGCAGCCCTGGACTGTGTTTTAACATAATACATGTAAGGCCTCAGTCATTTCTACTGTCGACTCCAAAACTGATCTGTTAACCTGATACGCTCAATCTCCCGACCCAGAGGAAAATATCAATGTGGAGGAGTGAATAATGAATGAATAACGCTCACTGCTCACCTCAGTCCAATCCATTGGGAGGTTCTTGAGCAAGGCACTTAACCCCCCAACTGCTGTAGTGGAGCTGCTCGGTGGTCAGTGGTATAAGTTGTGCAGGGCACCTCCCTGGATGAGATACAGTATTGCCAAGGGCATGCTCAGTGAACCTACCCTTGGTAAATAAATTGATATGCAGCATATATATATATATATATATATATATATATATATATATATATATATATATATATATATATATATATATATATATAAACCTGTTTTATATTTCTATACACAATGCATCTGTTAAGGCACAAGGCGTCTATAGCCCTTCTCTGACTAGACTAACCCTCCTAATGGCTCTATCTAACTAAGAAAACACTTCTCTCATATCTTTGTGGTATTATTTCCTGTTGAAATCCATTTTCCAGGAACTAAACGTCGACTTGACCTGTGAACCTTTTTTGAACTCCAACAGTAGGTGCAGATACACCTCATCAGATACACGAGAAAGTTCCTCACAACTTTTGCAATAAACTGAAGAGGCTGTTCATTAGAACATAAGAAATATCTAGCCATTAACCTTTTCTCGCACATACTGTATACTGTAATTTTAGGCTTTCAGCCCAGTGAAAAATCATATAGTTTTGAAGTTGTTCTCGAAGGCATGCACTATATTGATATTCAGGCAGGAAGAGAATTCAATATGTCATATTTCCTCCAGAGAATCACTCCTTTCTCTGTAATTTCCATAGAAATTTTGTGTGCAAATGCGGTAATAGACACATTTATAACATCAAAAGGATTCAATTTTCTTTTCAATCACGTAACAGTACGAATAGCTTTTTCCATTGAATCTAACAACGAGAGGCCATTACCACATGCTAAAGGATGGGTTGCCGCCATTTGCTTTTATGAAAGTGTGTCAAACTATTTTTCATGTCTCACATTTGTTCTAACCAAACGGGACCTGTCAAACAGCTTTATTTCTAATTTGTCAGGGGGAGGTCATTTTTATTTTCAATTGGTGTGTGCATCCCTCAGTGATACATGTATGGACTGTATGTACATTAATACAGACTTTGATTTGAGTCTATTTCATGAATTAACTCCTCTCCTCTAAATAGTTCACAAAAGCACTGTGATGACAACTAGAGTCAGTTAATTGCAGCCAGTAAATTGTTTGGAAATGATGATATGCAAAGGAAGCCTGTGATTGCTGCACACTGAGCAGTTTGCAGGCTGGGGATGTGGCCAGTGCTCAAATAGATGGGCGATAAAAGCAAATATTTTCACCTCAGTCATGTAATGGCTCCGTTTGGAGCACTTTGTAGAAAAGGTTTGCAATAAATGGCTGGAAAGGGGTGAGTTCCTCATCTTTCAAGCATATTGTGGGCTGTATCATTCCGCTCAGGCTTTTTGTGCTGCTGCACTGGAATCAAATCACATGAAGCAATTTAAGTGTATGATCAACATGTAAAAAAAGAAAGGATAGAAAAAATATATTAACTGCAGACTCAACAGTTTGACTATAGACTCAAATGTAACTGTTAACTGGTATTTTGCCTAATTTCACAATTATGGGCAAATATTAGGCAACCTCTTCAATTATGAAACACTTTGTTCATTTTGTGTTGTATTAAGTTAAATGATGAATTGCTGTATTATAATTATCATGTGAACTTCAATGTTGCCCTATGAATACTGGCACTCCTCATGTCCAATGATTAAGTGATTCATACTTTGCCAGATATTGAACCAATATAATGCATCACCACCACAATAATTAAAGATGTTTTAGATTGACGTTTTACATTGTTTTTAATTGGATTGAAAAAAAAGGTAACCAAACATTTCAGAGACAGTCATAAAGTCCTGCACAGGCTCACATTCCTATTTCTACAATTTGGTTTGTGGTTGACTGCTGGAGAGTGGAAATTTGCTTACAATGCATATTGATCAGCATCACTGTAAATGAGCCAAGCCAAGCCAACTGGCAAGGTTTCAACTGCCAGCCACAAACCCCTTCCAAGGCCAACCATTAGCCACAAATTCTCTCATGCAAGGATCTTCTTCTTTAATTTTTTTGTTATACTTCAGTTTATTGCCAAGAATACCAAAAGTGCAACTGCACCTTGAGGTTGAAATGAGCATATGGAGTGGCAGCGTAAAGATAGCTTTCTCAAGTTGAGTGGTTATTGACAGGATGTCACTCGTGAAATTGTCGTTCTTTGAGGGTAAAATCATCAAATCTGTTTCGACTGAATATACGCAAGCGTTTGTTTTGTTTCAGTATTTTGTCCTAAGGACACTGTCGGCCTACGTCAAGTCTCAAGCTGATGTAAGAGTTGCACATTTGTAAATCTAACTTTGATTTTAAGATAAGTACTTACATATATAGATTTTCTTTTCCGCATATTTATTCAATGTGGCTATTTATTCCATGACTCAAAACAAGTCCATATCCACGAGTATGGATTCTATGAATTCTATAGAGAATTGGTTGGATAAGGGAATATCATTGTATCCCAATTATACAGTTGGAGCCAATTTACTCATTTATTTATGCGTCCCAGTGTGGCTCAGATAAGAAGTCTCCGTCATCCCCTGTGGATGTTTCTGCTTAGATATTATCCGTGACTATTCTTTTTTTGATCAAACAACTCATTGAATAAGAAGAAATGTCTTGGTGCATTGATGTAGTGCAACGCAACCTAAAGACAGACTGTGATTGAATATATGGATGTTTTATGTGAGCAATGAGGTTTTCATAATTGCATGAAACATCTCAATATCCTAAGAAATGCTGAGGGACTAGAGCCTTCTAACTGAAGCATGGAACCGCGATCTGCTGAGAGCCAATCTGAGAAACAGCTGGGCTTGTCAGATATACTTAAAAGTGCTATATCCTTTGTGAAAGATAAGGCTTGCGGATGGTTATGAATTATGAGTGTGATGGGGGAAATATCAGCTGCACAACCAACCCAGCGGTCCAAATTGTTACGTATGAACTAAATGTCAGAGTAATGACTTAACGCTGCGATAACAAATGCAGGCTAACGAGTACTAAAATGGACAACGTTTGTCCACCTATCATATTTTAAGTCAGTATGATGACATTTTTTTTGCCTTATATCTTAGCAGATGATTTTATGATTTTATACAATAGGCTCTTCACCTTTGTATAGATTTTTTTTTCATTTTCAAAGAAGAGGTTAATGATTTTGCAAAAGAAAACATCTTATTTCTAGGCTACATTGGTTCGCCCCATGGGACAGGCTCACTGGAGCCGAGGGGAAACATGAATGCCATTACACCTGACAGCATGTTGACTTTAATTCTCATTGTAGTGACAAGGGAGGTACTTCACAGAGGGAAATTGTATCTCAGGTCTCCTGCATGCTTCTTATTATTGATTCATAGAGAACAGAATGAACTCCTTGTAAACATATATAAAAATGTATTTAAGTGTCCATTCTCCTTTCTTAAAATTGCAACTGCAGTTATCTGGTTTTGTCACTTCCAGTCCTGTGCTCTGCCAGCTCAGCTTTTAAGGCTCTGGCAGGCAGGATGGAGCTTATATTTAACAAAGCTGACAGGTTGGACAGTAATGCAGTTGTCTGGGCTTTTATTTCTTACTTGGGATTGGATTTTGAAAACCACAGCACATTAGAATGAAGTGCTTTCCGACAGCCCCCACATGAAAGTTAAACTGCTGCAGTGCATACGCGCCACAACGAGACATACAGTAAAAAGCCTCTCTTCTCAGACTGAAGGAGGTCTCCTGGTTGAAACTGGAAGTGGACAAACTTTTAGAAAGTTCAAGTAATATTAATGAATTTATGTAGATTTAAACTAGATAGTTTCTATCTAATGAAAACATATTTTTAGCATTTGTTTGCTATTAAGTAATGTTGCTATTCTTCTATTCTTAGCGCAGTTGTTGAGCTTAAAATGTAAAACAATGTCCTGGATGTGCTGCCAAAATAGGTTAATGGCATGTTTAAAAACTCCATGGGGAGTGCTCACAACACTCGGATTAATGTTATATTAGACCTTAATGTTCTATGTCTAAACTTTGGCCCGATGGCAGCAAGAAAGTAGAGGTCAGGACCAAAACATCTGGAGTCCATGGACACTGTAACATTGACAGTAATGATTCGTTATAGTTTTGTATTCAGATGGTGGTGCAACAAAAAAAAGTCAGGCCACCACCAAACCATTGAGATTCATCCTCTGAGGACTAGAGCCCGACCGATATATCGGCGGGCCAATATTATCGGCCGATTTTAGGCATTTTCCAAACTATCGGTATCGGCATTTATAATGGCCGATAAATTCATATTTTAAAAATAAAATAAAAACGGACTAAACAACCTTATAGAACTTAACATAATTTGTCTCCAGTCTTGTTCGAAGTTATATTTATGAAGCTTACCAAGTCTTTTAATACTGGTAACTTTGTGTTTGGTTGTTGTTGTTATTGTGTTTTTGTTCTATATATATATATATATATATATATATATATATATATATATATATCTTAAGTTTGTATTTTTATACATTTTATTTATCAGAACTTTAATATATTTTGATGTTCCTCTGTTCCGTTGTGACAAAAAAAAAAACAAGTTTATTTTTAAACTGCATTATCATATTATTTTAGTGAAGACTCATAAATAACTACAAATAAGTAATGTTATGGAAATCTGTTAATGTTTTGTTACACGTTTCTGAAATAAAAAAATAAAAAAATATCGGCCGATATATCGGAATATCGGATTTTTAAATCAACAAACATTTGTATCGGTATCAGCCTTCAAAATCCTTCAGTCGGGCTCTACTTAGGACCACAAATATCCATAGAAGCAATATTTTATGGCAATCTGAACAGTAGCTGTAAAGACAATGCGTTTGACCAAAGTGTGAGAAAGACCGACTGATCAACACAGCTATCCTTCAACCTCTTTCCTTTCATCAACACAAAACCTGCCCAAAGTAGCACGCTTCAATTCCATTACATGGTTGAAAACATGTATCTTCAATATCGACAATCATATCTCTGTCCTTTTAAGGAACAAAGCACAAAGCTTTTACATTAATGACGACATGGTTTGGAATTTCATGGATGAATCTCATCTTGGTTTTTGTCTGCGATAAAAACTGACCTTCTACTCTCCCTCAAGTGAGCCATCAACTACATGAATTAATGCTAATCCAGATAACACTAACACATGTGAGTTCAGTGTAACAAGGGCACCGTAGTTTACTGGTAACCAGAAGCTGGGGGCAAAGAGGACCCGGCTGCCAGGCAGCTGGTCCTCTTCACTTTCACTTATGGGGACACCCACAAAAGCAAGCCCACACTACAGCTGGAAACCATCAGGATGAAAAGTTGAGACTATAGACCTTCCCTCCCAAGACCATCTTGGCACAATCTTTTATTTGCTCATGTAAATGTGTCATTCTCAATTTATTCTTCTCATTTTCTAAAGGAGAAAGTCATTTTTCTCAAACTGAAAATCCCTTTCATTTGATTTAGCCTTTTGATTGATCAGTCATGAAAATACACGTGTCACTAGATTGATCTTATCCTCGAGACAATTTCCCTTGCTTTGATTATTTGATTTGACCTGAGGCTACAGCACACCACAGCCCCTTTTTTATGATAAATGTTAAGACTTTATTACAAAATATATTCAAAATAACTCCTCGGGCTTGCTGTCTTTAAATCACTGACCACAAGAAAACACCTTTAACATATGCAAATGCTACATTTCTAGGATGAAGTATTGAGTGTGAGAATTAAAGAAACAACCAATACAGAAACAAGACAGAGATAATGATCCAGTTTTGGGGGGCAACGATGAATGAGAATAGCCAACAACAATTGCTTAAATAGGGAAATAGGAAATTACTAAGTATCCTCTGCCTAGTCCATTAATGTGGCTGGGACATGAACCAAGACTTCCTGAATTGACAGGAAGCCATACACATGCCACTGAGTGATGGAGTGTGTACAGGAAAAGGGCGGGGCTGGTGGAGGCTTGTGGACCTGGCATGCCCAGACAAAAACATTGTGTGCTGAGCGCTACTCAGTGTGTTCAGAGCCTGGGATGGCCATTCATCCACACCAGTCAGGCCTCCATGGCAGTGATTAGCATTGTCATCCTCATTTCCAGGCCCTCCATGCAGATGGCCCACATGCTGGAGGTGCCAGCGTAAGAGTGGCTGTTCTCTCTCACATAATCGCTCTCTGGCCTTTGCTCTCATCTATCCTCTTTATTTCCATAAAAATTATTCTAGGAAAATTTGTATGGCTGTTTTATGTTCCATCATTATAGCTCTGGATTATCAAGAATGGACGTGCCAGCGCCCATGCACTGATTAATTTTTCTGTGGGACTGGTGACGCAATTGTGGTGTTTCTTCCGAGTTGCTCATATTGGCATGGCCAACATTTGATCTTTTTAATCAAGTAAAATCAGTTTTATGCTGCAATCTAAAAACACATAGCTGTAGAAGATGACAGTTTAGCACAGCACAGGGAGAGGTCTGATCAGCACACTGCCTGGGGCACTACAGGGCTGCCGTGGGCTCTTCGAGTCCTCTGTAGATATACACAGCAATTAGGCCCCACTACGAGGCCTGTGGAGAAGAAAGTCCTGCAGACAAACAGGATATGGCATGTCAGTTTGATACCACATCACCATGCACAAATCTGATAAACTCATTTATAACCTTTGACAACAACCTTTGACTCGTCTCGCATGGCCTTGTCTCACTCGTCTATACATCTAGTCTGGCTTCCTCTCCTCTCCTCTGCTCTCCCCTCCTCTCATCTCAAAGCCAAGATGATAGGCCTAATAATTAAAGCAATTCTGCATGGGGTGGAGAGCTCCAGAGCATCTGTGTGTGTCAGACTCCTGACATGATACAGAGGGACAGCACAACTATTAAATATCCATCATGCCACGCCACATCAGTTCTAATGCAATCAGAAACACATGAGTACGTCGGCTAAGTCCCCTTCCATCCACAATGATTAAATAAGTCTTTAATTTCAAAGACAAATAAAAAATGCAGGATCATTTTATCAAAAATGTAAATGACCTGTCTCTTTGCATGACACTTACTGGCGACAGAGCTGGAACTAATACGAAAGTCTGTTTACTACTGTGAACGCAGGGACAGGGAGTTCTCTTGATGGCCATTATTCTAATAAGATGTTAGTGTCCCATGCTGTATGCATGCTCTTTGCTTCTCCTTCTCTCTCCTCCAACATGTTTGAATGATAACGTTTTGCAGGCCTGGAGAAAGCACACCAGGGCAGCGGATGACAAAGATTGTCATCTTGACACTGAAAGACAATAAAGTGATGATGAAGAGGACATCGTCACAGGATAATATTTAATCCCCTGTGACTGTATTTGGTTTACAAATTGGATTGCCATTTGGATTTGGAATACAGTTTGGATTAGAAATAAAAGGTGAAAAATCAGAGAAACGTTCTTCATTATCCTCAATAACTTGGAATACATTAATATTTTTACTTGTCCTGTCACTAACAAAGTCCTGAAACCCAGTGGGGGTACAACGTCGTCCTGGAAGCCAGCTTCCCTCAGTGAATCTTAAAAACACTGATCACACCGAGCCAATCCACTGGCCTGCTTTCAACTGTTCCAACTTTTCAACATGTGATGTCAGAGCCACATGATGAGAGCCATGTGGAGACAATCACAGCGCAATACTCTGAATTTAATATATAACTCCTTTAAAAATGCAAATATCCCAAGTAAATGTATTTTTGTGAATAATCATTACTTTGATTCTGATACTCCCAATTCATTCTTAATTATCACCTTTCTTTATCAAAATACATTTTCTTTATTTCGACTAATCTCAAAAAATATTCTGGAAAGGAAGCCGGTTAACGGTGGAAATGTTTGTAAGTAAAATTAACTTTTGCACAATGTGTCACATGCAGATTCTTAAGACGGATGAAGTACATAACAGTAATTTTACTTGGCTTTAAATGACATTTGAATTTGACAGCAAAGGCAAAAGGATATACGACAGCACAGAAAGCGTGCAGGAACCACTGGGGGATGTCAGGACTGGCTCACATTCAGCACAGCCCACCACCTCCATCGCTCTCATGTTTATGCAGAGAAAGACTGAACTCTTTTGATTCTACAGTGAAGCTTTTGATTTGGCTTTTGAGTGTCTGCTGGCAGACTTTCAACACAGTACTTCAGGTTCAGGCATTCACTTATCAAGCTCAGCTGGGGCAGGGCATGGGCGTGAGCGAGTGTGGATGAAAAATGTATGGAGCTGGTAAAATTGTTATTTGGGAAGTTGCATCACCTTTTTTCAGTCAAGACAGTTTTCCAAGGTCTCTTCACTTGTCCTGCTGTTACCCAGCAACCCACAACCCTGTGCTTGATGTACATGTAAGTGCTGTCTTTGCCAAACAGAGGCACTGGGAGCATTTTGGAAGGCTGATGAATACATTACTTATTCACACAAACTTGATTCAAACATAAACAACTTTAAAGTGCACAAGGAGATCAGGAAGTGCCTTGTCAACAACCCCGAGCTGTCCTTGATGCAAGTTTCTCCAAAGTTTCTGAGAGTTTTAAAAACCCTATGTTTGACAAAAGCATCGCTCTGGAATAATGTCAGGAGCACGACTGTAACCATCACCCCTTTTTGTAATCAACTATTCTACCAGGCTGATTAAAACATGAGTCAAGACTTTTTAGAGCACAAGAGTAGATATGATGGATATTAAATAGATAAAATAATTAACAATATTAACAAATATAATATAACATCTATTATTGTTGCTTTTGCATCATGCTTTTTCAAACTGGTGTGCCACTGCTGGTGGAAAGTGATGTGTCTGTTCTAGTTCTGCCGAATGGATAATTCAGCTTCTTTCAAATAAAATGCACTCAAAACGTTGATAGTGTCTGTGATATTTCACTGCCCATTTCTTGGTTTACCCGTTGCTCCACTTTTAGCTCATAGGGTGACCGTTATTAAATCCGTGCATGCGTTGGCTTTGTAATAGTTTTGTGTATGAAACAAAGCAAGAATTTGAATTCGCCATTTTTTTTACAAATTCAATGATTCCTCCTCCCTAGTCAAGAGATTTATTCATTTACTATAATCTAATGACAAACTACCATGCGGACGTGTTGTATTGTTAAGAAGAGTCCTAAGTAGTGAGGGGCAACTGGGGTCAAATGCAGGGATGCTGTTATTCAGGAGGGTCCCAGACTACATTAGCCACCTCACCTAGAGATCCCCCAAATGATCTACTGAGCCTGTCAACCATAGGGTGCGGGTGAGGGGTGCCGGGTAGCAAGTCAGTTAACATGACGAGGAAGCCATACAAATAAATCACAATTCACTCAGGGAGCAGTCACACTCAATGACATATTCACTGGCTGGCTCTACAGCTCATTTGATAACGCTCTTGCCACGTCATTCATTTCTCTGAAGGATGAAAGGGAGGCTGAAAATGTCATCAGCTCACTGAGGCAGGGACGCCAGTGACTCAGAATAAAGAGGGAGGGAGGTGCCTCATAATTAATTAAGTTTTTTAACCCTGCTACAGCCAGAGAGACATGCCACTATTTTCCGGGGCTGTTTCAATTAGACATGCGTTGTAATTAAATGCTGTGTCACAGGGCTGTTGGGGCTTGCCAGATTTATGTCCCAGGATAAGTTACTGCCATTCATTATCATGATGGATAGTGCAGCGTAAAAGGAATATTGTTCGGGTCCCTTTAGGAAAGCTGTAGCTATTGCATAATAATGGAAATATCTCTTACTCTTGTCAGCTCTCCTGTTCACCAAACGCAAACCGTTGCATTAATAACCTGGGTTGCCAACTTTCTTGCAAAGAAGATCAGTAACTTAATCTTTAACAGTTTGACACAAATCTATGAAGCTTCATTGTGAAGATAAATCTACGACATCAACTGACTTACTTTCATGAATTATGGCTTTTCAAAATCGTCTTCATTCACGGATCTATAAAGAGTGGCAAGTTTAATTTGAAGACATGATGAAGAGGTACAAAACAAACAATTGAAACGCACAATAGTCGATGTAACATCGCATCAAAAACAGCACATGCTTCTTCACCACTCTCTGTCCTTAAAAGTAAAGAAAGTGAGTGTTTGCCCGTGAATGCGGGTGGCTCCTAGGTACGCTGGCCTTACTACAGTATGTTGCTCACTGTGAAGTCAGAGAAGCCTGAAAAACAGCAGCAAGGCAGAGACACTCATCTCTAGACGTGTCTCCGGGACATGGTGTTGTCATCTTGACAGCACAACTTTTGTGTTAGATGTTCTTTCAAGTCTAGAGTGCCCACCTCACTTCAGAAAAGCCCATGCTCTCCTTCAGTGTCTCCCTGCACAGCCTGACATCACACACGCTGTGTTGTTGTACTTTGTCGACGTTTCGGAGATCACAACAGCACTCTACAGTTTGTTCAAGTAGCTCCTGGATATTTTTTCCTTTATATTATAGCGCATTTCGTGTTCATTCTTTTTTATTATTACCTGATCTGATTATAAAAACACTATTTCCCCCCACATTCAAATATTTATAGCAACTGGACACAACTGCAATATTCTGCATTCACGCAGCTGGTGGGATGATTCAATTACCAGCCTACCCTTAAGTGAATCAAATGTAGTGACTGCTTTCTCTACAATGGCTCTTTCATGTGCCTCTGTCATTTGGACTTGGCCAGTCGTGGTTGGGATAAGCAATGCCCTCAGCGTAACCAGAACACACACCATGGGTAAGACATTGCGTGCATTTGGATAATTTATTCTGTGAGCCTCTTAAGTAGGTCAAATGAGATTTATATCATAACATAAACATGTGATGTCGTATTAGTTAGGATATGGAAAGTCCCATCTACTTAGCCTGCGTTGCCTTTTTCTATAGTTTTGAGGGCACCTGCCATACTCCTTTAAAGGTAAACTGTGTTACTAAACATGTTGTATGAGTCCTTAATGCCGCAGTTCCCCAGATTCTAGTCTAGTCTTCCACCATGTTAACATTTATTTTTGCACCCAACTTTTAAATAAACCGAACACTGTCCAATGTCTACATCTGCATTAAAATCCTCACTCTGACTTCAATCATTTTCACTGAGCCTTCATCACCTTTTTTGGTTTCTCTAGATACCGTTTGTTTTTCTGCTTCCTCTGTCACTATTTCGTTCAGTCGCTCTGCCATTCTGCAGCACCAGCAGAGAACGAGGTCAGCCAAACAACTTCACATTACAGTAAACAATGGCAATTATTCTATTTTCCTAAAGTCCTGGCTATTGCAGATGCCAGCAATGTGCCCCTCCTGCAACGAGAGTGCAGTGACCGGCGATGCCTTAGTGAGAACAAAGATATCAATCAAAGAATAAAACATAATTTTCTGATTGTTTCAAGGTTACCTGTTGAAGCAAAAATAAACGCATCCACACCTCTTCACAAACCGGCACACTTCATCCTGATGTGGCCTGCCTGCTCTCTCCGTGTTTGTCAGTTTCAGGCCTGTGAGATCTGTGAGCAGCAGTGTTTGACACAGGAACCACAACGGGCTGAACGCCCTGCTTATTGGCTCGAACACAGCAAAATAAGAAGACAAGTAAATAGAGGGACAGGGTCTCTACAGATACAGGTGCACTTCTAGTTGGTCATGAGTGATGATTAAGGGGGATTATTTGTGTACGAGACGATACATAGCTTTTTAGGAAACATAAAGTGGCATTAAAGGTATGTTCTTCTACTGTCAGGAGTAAATCACCCCCAAGCACATATGCAAACAATGAGGGGCCACTCATCAAAACATTGTTCTCCAACACTGCTGCTGGACAATAAACCTTTAGTGTCATAGTCCATGCTTCAGATAATCATATACAGTTCACCACAAAAAAAAAAAAAAATGCAACAAGAGCCCTGACCCCTATTTTCCTTTACGTTTCTACTGTTTATTTAAAAGCACTGTGTGAGTGTTTCCTGTCATTGCTTTTCATACGCTGTCCATCTTCTTGGGTGGATTCTCAGTGAAACTGGCGTACACTATAATAGACTTGGCCATTTGGGGGTCCGCACAATGAATGTTGTTGTAATTCCTCCTGTCATGGGGCAATGAATGTTCCATGTTTTCCTTCTCTTTTTTTTTTTCCTTTTGCTTGTTTCCTACGTGTAGACAGCAATTTACACGGAGACATTAATGTAACTGTCATGTTCTATCCAAGAGCGCTGAAGCAGAACTGCTAAAAGACAAGCAAGCCACACCACTGATGCTCAGGGCACCTAAGATTGAGCAGCAATACAAAGTTAATGGAATTAAGTAAAGAATTCCTCCCATCCACCGGAGCAGAGACGAGCAAGGGGGAAAAAAACATTTAAATAAGCCTTGGCTTGGAAATAAATGATAAAAACAAGGAACTCTAAAGGCGTTTCTGAATTTAATGTGAATGAGATGGTGGAGGGGCTAAAAGGGAAAGTGAAAAAAATGTAGTGTATCATTAAGTTTGATAGTGCTGCAGCATCAGCTTTTTAGTATGACTTCTCTCCTTGGCTTATTGTTGTCTAAATAAGAAAATGGGCAACTATTATATCAGATAAATTGCTCGGGTGAGTGCAAGCGTTCCAACAACATCTGTGCTGCAGTAAGTTGCTGTCAGACTATTCGTACTGTAACGCTGTTATGTTTTATTTCATTTCCTGCTCAACTCGCAATTCCTCTGTGGATTATTGTATGTCAGAGAACGAGAGGTGGCAGGGGAGCTCACCAGACAGTAAAAGGGCTTAGGGAGACACAGCGACAAGGTCTTGTACCTCTATATTGCATGTTCAAAATCTGCCTTATTTTCACCAGGGATCCTGCTAGCACAACTAAATGGAAGGTCAGTGTGGTATTTTATTCCACATCAGTTTACTTCGAGAGTCGACAGCTGAACAACAGGAACTATACCTTGCAGTTGGGGTTCTGAATTCACAAAAGCTTTTTCCTGTCAATCTCTATACAAAACTTGGTAAATATTAATTTCAGGTATGCATTTAGTCGTAAATTGGAAATTAGTGAAATTAGAGAGATCATTTTTAATCTACTAGATTTATCCCTTAAACAGAATAGCAATGCAATATAGAAATATGCAAATCAAATCCAAATAAAAATCTTCTGAATCTGAATTGATGGTGCACAAATTCTGTAAAAGAGAAGAAGAGACAAATCTTTGATTTAAAATAAAGAAAAGGTTTCACCCAGATGCTCATTCATACAGGTCGTAAGTGTCTCCTGGAGCTGTAAAACATTTTAAAGATTCTTTGCAAAGGAGCAACATACTGTCATTTTAATGCCATTTAATTGTCCATTTACTCATTTTCATTGTTCTGAAGCCATTTGTTCTGAAAGATTACAAGAAGGTAATAATGGCTGAGCTCAATTCATTCTTCTGCACACCCATCCATCAACAAAACACACACACACACACACACACACACACACACACACACACACCACACACGTGTCAAGCCCGTAATTCTTTTGTCATTAATAATGCATTAATGGCTTCTTCATTAATTCATAATAGTTTTTGAGGTTTGATCCTAATTGCTTTGATTTGGATCACAGCCTGCGATCAATTAAGTCATTTCTGCAAGCGGCCAGTAGCTATTCCTTTATGAAGCAGTGCAAAGACTTTGCGCTTATTTTCAAAGGCAGAGCTATGAGGGGTTGAGTTATTCTTGTGACCTATAATACACTGAATATTAGAGTTGATATATGTTCACGACTAAAGGTGGAGGAACATCCAGGAAGAGGAGGAAAATTGGAAAGTAAAGAATGAAACAAAAGTAATAACAGATGATGGTAATCATGATGCTAGCATCAATGACGACATTGCTGATTATTGTACGTAAGCCTAGCTAGTACTCTGGGCTGGAGCTCTTTTGAATATAGTGGTGATAAACTTAATAAAATTCTCTGTGGATAACATAGAGTAAAAACTGAATTATTTGGGGGGAAATTCCTCAAAGGCAAAAACATACTGTAACTTCTTTTCCAGTTATTTTTTGCAGTACAAGCCAAACATTGTTGCTCCGTGTAAACAAAACAAAATCCTACTTAATAATCACTTAAGCAAGCAAAACTCAAGGCAACCCTCAAAACGCAACACCATATTTTATGTTATTTGCAGTTCAGTTCGTTATCTCTGGTTATTGCAGCTGACTGTATCAGATAATATACTGTAGGTTGATGATTGGGGCGAGGACCCACAGCAACTCGTCGAATGCAGAAAGTGAGATGATATGTGGTCTAAAAGTTCTTATTCATTAAATAAACATTGAGCAACGGGCCTCGTTGCACATGAGGCAAATGAAAATTTAATAATGAGATTGCCTACATTGTTTCAGCTTTGTAAAAATACATTATGAAATTCAGTGATCGATCCGTTAACACGTCCTACAAGGTTTTCTCTTACATATTCAGAAATATAGACAACACTCAAACCTTATAAGCTAAACATACTGTAGGTGCACACACTTAAACCATTGTACTAATAATATATGTCACAAGCATTTTCTTTTCTTTAAATTGTTTTACTTTTTGGATTTGTATTGCTGTCCAGTTTGCATTGCTTCACTCATAATTCACCCTTTTAATGGTTGTCTGATAGTCTAGCGTAGTTACAACATGCTGTGATTGCTGTGAGCTGTCGCTAGATTTGTAAAATATAATTTCATCTAATGGTTCCAAATAAATTTTAGGATTTTATTGTGTCGTGTTGCTTCTAAGGGGAAAGTAGTCAATGATGATTTGAGAGAACCTGCATTATGTTATAAACTCCTGATTAGTGATTTAACGTTCAAACACGCCATCATCCGGGCATATTTTATTTCATTTATTAATTTTTTAAAGTTTTGGTATTTGTGTAGCTGTCTCTCATTCTCATGCGTACAAATTAACATGCGGTCTCCATTACTGTAAAGGAAATGCATTCATTTACCAGGAAAAAAGGGGGAAAAAAGCAAAGAAGCCTCTATCTTGGTCCTATTTAGACTGAGCTTCTTTGAACACATCACTTAAATGTAATTTAGTGTTTTATTTGAGATTTATTCAAAATCAACCATAATAAACAAAGCATACGTTCTCCATGAAATTCAATAAAACTTGAGTGCATGTCACAGAGCTCCTGACAGCCTTGACTTCAAAAGCATGTGGTTGGAGATGAATGCCGGAGTAAGGGGGTGGAGGGCATGATTAGCAGCTCACTTGGCTGCTCTCCCAGTCGTATGAGCTGTATACATAGCATCAGTCACCTTCCCATCACCTAATTAACTCCTTCACCTTTACACAACAAAGTAGCATCTACTTCAAACTGCTCTGTCTGACTGATTTGACACAAATGCTTCATGAGTATTTTGAAATGAAAGGTGATTTTGAAGATGCAACACACTTTGCTAATAGCCATCAAATGCCTCAACGGCTATTTCTTTTTTAAGATGATTAAAGCTGTTGGTGGGTTCGGGAGTCTTACCTGACCCAAATGCTGGCAATTTTCTATGAAATTGCCGAGTGTAGGGTTATGAATTGTGCTCACACACACACACACACACACACACACACACACACACTTGCTAAGCTTTGTCTTCACGCTTTCATTCGGTCTCAGCCAGCAGCACGTAAAACTTCTGCAAATTATAGCCTGAGGGCAGCCTTTGCTGCTCAGGGTTCGATGCTGTTTGATACCGTCTGCCTGGAGTTTGTGAAATTCCAAGTTTCTCTTATTGAGTTTCTTCTCTTTTTTTTTCATTATTCCATTCGTCCTTCAATGATTCTTTCTGAGAATTTACACGTGGCAGAAATTAACATTTGCTCAGCTTTTTCATTTTCATTGCATGTGTTCATTGGCATATATTTACATTTTTGTCCAAAATACTTAATCTCGGTGCTGTAATATATGTGAATTTAATTGAATACTACAACTAATAGTGAGGTACAGGTGAATATAAAACAATACAACATGGTATCTTCTGCCCAGCAGTATAAACATAAAATACAATTGCTAAAATGGCCTCCCTGTTGGCAGGAAAGTCTATCTGTCTAGACTGTGCTCATGTTGAAGAGTTTATCAAAACATACAGTGCATTTATCAGACATCAAAGTGTCCAGCTTACCCTGCTTCATGTCAAATGTGATGCAAATATCCATGCATGGGCTGCTGCTACAGTGTCAAGTCAGTTTCATTTCTATAGCCTAAAATCACCAGTTTTATGATGCAATGAGCACTGAATGAGGCATGATCCCACATGTTTGGGTATGTAGCCCATATATTCAAGAGATGAGCTGATCAGTGGTGATAAAGACAAGTAACTGGCTTCCCTGTGAGTTAGTAACTAATAAAATCGCTCAAATGAAATATCTGTCTAGGGCCTCTAAAAGGTCAGTGGTGGCCCTGAGCTACATACATAACATCATGCCAAGTCAGCACTGCTAAGATGCAAAAAAAAAAAAAAAAAAAAAGACTACAGTTCCCATCCATAAAAGACTTGTGTGGTGCTGAAGCAGAAGAAGTGGATCTCTACAACGGGATACGGACTGAACAGTTCTAATGCAAACAACTACCTGGGAAAAGAAGTGTGTTATTCACAAGACAAATGCAGTGATTTGCATGTGTGTACATAGTGCATACATTACTCCTCTGTGAACATGTCTGTGTGTTTTGCAAGTGCGGTTTGGGTGGAGGGTGGGGGGTCCGTGGGTTATGCTGGTGATCTAGGGCTGATTTCTTTCTCTAAGTGTGCAGGATCTGCTTGGCATGCTCTGCGTCTCTTTTCTCCCTGCTATAGGCTCTGCTGGCTATAGCTTGTGGCGCTCCCGGTGGAGTTAGCTCTTTCCACTAACAAAATGCAAAATACAAAATTAATAAAAACACCCTTTGAAACTGACAAATATGCCTCGGGCAAACTATTGGCCCGCCAGCTGCTTAAAATTTAATCAGTATTTTTTCTTTATTTATTTATTTTCCACGGCCATGCTCCTCTTTTTAATAACATGTTGCTGAGACTGTCTGTATACAAAGTTTTCCTCTGTCAAGAATTACATAGGGCCTGTCAGTTCATGGTCTCTCTCCCTCAGGGGCTGCCCAGAAAATAAACTAAGCAGATTTATTTGATCTTTTCACCTTAATCCTTGTCCTCCTCTTAACTGGTTTTCTCCGTGGTATATATGTGGCTCTCACAGTGACCTCCTCTCCTGGATGGGGCAATGTGAGGACATGGAGATCGACTCGCGTTCACATTACTCACATACGCTGGAGTTCCCTCGCATTGTGTTGAAGCAGTAAATGAAGATGAACAGCAGTGACGAAAATGGTAGGATTGTTGATGTCGGAAGGCAACGCTGAATTCCCTGATAGCGCTCCCATACCGATCTAATATTCAAGCACTCATTTATAATTTAATTTTATTAACACTATGTTTCAGTGTGAGTGATGACGGGCCGTCAGACCTTCAGCTATGTGTCAATCATGCTCTCCAGAATCCTAACATTGGCAGTAATAGAACAAAGAGATGGAAGATAAGAATATTCACAAGATTTTATTTATAATGTAGAACGCCCTGAACTTGCTGGGGTTATTTTTGCATCAGAGCTAATGTAGATATGTGTGTTTGTAAGAAAATTAGACATATTTACCTGTAAAAACGGGTGCAATCTGCATGTTACTTTGGCCCCATTTATGCTCTCTGTCACCGATGCCGTGTCCATGGTGCTGGGGGGTTTGGAGGCATGCATTTCTGTCTGTGGTGCCTTTTTTCTACTACCATTGGGAGTCTCCAAAATCTGACAATTTAAAATGCAAGACAAAGAGGCCATGTTTGTTAGGTGACATGTTTTACTTGATTGTGTGTTTTCTCTAAGAGTTAAATTAACTAATTTCTTTGAGCTCATTAAACACAAGCGCCTAAGAGTCGAGCTGAAACAGCTTTTCAAGAGTCACTATCTTTCGTATCGTGACATATTTGAGTGGAACAGGACAAGCAGGCGGGACATAATGTTGTGAGGAATTTGATTTCATCGTTCAAAGCTCTGCAGAGCCGTAGTTGCAGCTTGATTGATGGATGGATGACATATAATTGGTTGGAATTGGTTGGTTCTAGCTGATGTAAGCATGCATCATATTTGGTTTTCCAGGGAAAAAAATATTCGATTTAGAGGTTTTTTTTGTAATTTTCTTCAACATATATTGTTAAATAGGTGCACAGTATGACCTGGGATGTGATCTTAAGGGTAAGCATTCTTCATTTATTTAATGAATAATATATTTTTTAAATCATGAAAACATATTTATTTGCCAGTGTGCTTTCTTGAATTATACCATGAGGAAGGCAAGTCTCTTTTTCTTACACATAAGTGAATCTGAATTGGAGATAAATTCCCCTTGGCAGGTTTTTCTCCTCTGTGTAAAAAGCTTCCAGTTTTATGCTGCTTCCTCCTTTTCTTACTTTCTTAGTTATTAATTGAGATCATAAGAGTCAATGCTTTCAGCAGAGGACCAGCTCAAGACAAGAAATGCTTGAACTTCTTTGCCATAAATATTAACAAGCAATATATTATGCATATTATTCTTTAAATACCATATAAAATGTGTTTTTGTGACTAAATCTTAATTTTGCATATGCTTTTAAGTAATATACATTAAATAATAATTACCATTAAATTGATGGCAGAGGCATCTTTGGGTACTGTCAATCAAATTTGTGCAAACCCCCTCTGACACTTCCTGTCTCTCATCACTTCCAGCTGCCAAGCCATTATTGTTCACGCCAGCGTCTCAGAGTGCAGCAGAATCAGCACATACTGTACTCCAGCACTTCCCCATCTGTACACTTACTACAGGTCGTAAAGGTCATTAGATATGCTGTAGAAATGTTTTAAATCAAGAGGGAGGAATTAATATGGAGGCACTGCAATATTCACAATGTTGTCACCGTGTGGGATGGGTGGATATGACAGGAAAAAATCTTCAATCCAGTGGTGATCTGTGGTGACCTGCTTAGTTTAGACAAAGTTCCAAACAAAGATTTCCAAACACATCATTCGTATAATTAGCTTATGAACTGATATAGGTTATAGATATCATTATGCATCTACTGAATCCTTCTCCCAACACTTTGACTTTCCAATGTCAGATTTATTGGGGCGGCCCTTTTTAGGGGTATTTTTCCACAAACCGACAATCCGACAATCACACCCACTTCACGCTTTGATTGGAGAGCTGTGCAAATGTCAAACCACTACCTCTGTAAAGCTCTGCATGTGTAAAATCCAACATAATGAGGAGAGAATGTTCAACAGTGTTAAGTACGGCTGTTAAAAAAAACAACAACGTATTCCCTGACACGCCTTTATATTCTGGTGTTGTAAAAACGTATGAAATCGCATCCCAAAGATGAGCCCAGGGAAGAATACAGGACTGCCACCAGACATGGATGTACTTTGGTTACGTTTCCTGCTTAAACCTCCGAAGCCCAGCAGAGGCTCCACGTGTGAGGGGGGACCAGAGCTGCCCCTCCCTGCTCCATTCTCCTTCACTTGAGAGGAGGCATGGAAGTATTTCAAGGGACAGTGCCTTTGATGTGAGCAATTTATAAGGCTAATTATACAAACAGGAAAATAACAATGGAGACTACAAGCTGCCTGTGTGTTTACCCTCCCTGTGTTTACATCACAGACAGGTCCTTGAGCCATACCAGAACACAAATGAGTGCACACACACACACACACACACACACACACACAAACACACACACGCTTAGACATTTGTAAAAACAGCTGGGGTAATTCTCAGTTGTTCATAGTGCAGATCATAATAACAACAAACAATGAAAAATGCCTCACATCAAAGAAGGGAATGATTATGTATTTAAAAATTCTTTAAAGTTTTAAGAAAGAGGCAAAAGATTGTTGATGCACCGACTTCCTCCTGGAGTTAATTGATAGCACTACTGGTTGAGTGTGCTACATAGCTGCAGGACAATACTTGTATTATCATGTGAGCCCCCAGCCCCTGGGTATCAGATCTTGTTGTTTGCATATTTATTGTATATTTGTGTATTCATGCCCTGCCTGTATCTTATCACCTAAATTGGCTCATGTGTCATTATTTCCTGTGTGGGCGGTTGATTGTGCTGTGGCAGTTCCAGGAACAGAAAAGTCTCCTGCTTTCAGAGAAGATTCAAATTAAAAAGGGCCTGAGATAACAAGCTTCTTTTCTCTGACATTTGTTCAAAATCGTGTTCAGTCATAGAATACAAAACCTCAGATGTTCTTCAACAAAGTCCGGACAACGGTTGTAAATTTTTCATTTGAAACACGGATTCTTTTTACCTGTTCAACTGAAAAAGAATGGGTATGGCTGCACGCATCCACCTTTCATCATGCAGCCTAGCTATTAGGCGTGTCTTAGCGCCCCATGCATTAGAAGCACATTAAATTTGGAATCACAGCACTCTTCAGGTTCAAATAATGAGCATTTAATTATTGACAGGGGATGAATATTTAACAAAGACACTGGTGGTTCACTTGGTTGGCCTCATATGGAGTAGTATTAAGGAGGACATGAGGTCCCCATGACCCAGAAACCCACCCCCATTCTCAATGAATTTCCACCATTGCTATTAGAGTCCCTTGCATGGCAGGGCACAAGTGCAGGTCTATCTATGCAGAAGTATTGCTCTAAGAATGCTCTTGGTGTGCAAAGTAATCTAAAAGAGCATTATTCAAAGATGAGTAATAAAAAATGCATATTAGCAAAGAATACCTTTGCTTGTATTCATCATTGTATACAGCTTTACATAGACAATTTAAATGAGTATGGCTTAATTGTAGGCTTGGCATTGGAAGGAACTTTTCAAACTTTTGCGAAAAGTAAATCCCTTAAACAAAATAAGTGATTCAGGGGGAATTATTTAATCTGGTTTCATACTCAAAAGCAACCCTGTCCATCGACAAAACTGCATTATGAATTATGTTTCAAGGGAAACATTTTGTCATGGATTACATTTGCTTTTGACGCATCACAAGTAGGTTTCAAAGGAGTCTACGAAAAATCCCATAGGGAGGAAGTCAGGGTGGTGGATGGGTCAAACGCACAGGGCTTTCACCCAGGAGACTGGGTTGGTGTCCCACGTGAACCAAAAACAACATAACAAAGTAGTGTTCCTGTTATCAAAACACAACCCAGGAGTACTTTTTTAAATCCACCTTTCAAGTCATTTTCAGAACATTTAACGTTTTTTTTTTTTTTTTATTAGTTTATTTGTCAGGGACAATGCAGCGCACATTATTACATACATAGCTATCGCAGTCGATGCCATAACAATGTCTGTAGATGTGTTACCTAAAAGGTTTCTAGCCAGCTGGCTAATTTGCAACCCCAGGCCCTGGTCAGACCTTTCTAAAAACATGTATAAAAACACAATATACAAAATAAACCACCGTTTTAAACTGTTATCAACTGCAAACATAATGCTGGAGAAAACATGCTTGATAACATCTATATAACTAGAAAACTGAATTGTATAATGCATGAGTAAATCCTTGCAAATCTATTATGATCCCAAGCACTCAGCAGACATTTGAGTTGATGTTTAACTTTAGCCGAGATAATGCTCAATGTCAGAGGATGTCACTTCCGTTTTAAACAGAAGGAAAACACTGTTGAGCTGCAAGATTGTCCCTTACCATCAGAACAATTTCCATCTAAATCAATGTGGTCTGAAGTTTGATGCTAGTCCGTTTTCCTTGGCTACCACAAGATCTAATGGATGAGCCTTGTGAACTCGGGCCTTTTAACTAAAAATCCTGTCTGTCAGAGAGAACTGTGGCCGGCCGCTTTTCACTGGACATTGTGGGATCAGATCCTCTGTATAATCAAAAAGAAGACAAACCAACAGATAGGCCGATAGGAAGGAGTGTTGGGAAATGAAAATAACAAGATCTACATCCGCCCTCCAGGGAATTAACCATTTAACTGTGTCAGTCACCCTTCCTTTTCTCAGCCCACATCCCATCTCTTTGCCCTCTACTCTCTCTGCAGATGAGTGGCCCTTCAGATCTTATCTGTTGTCAAATACTACAGGGGAATATAAGGCACTCAAAAAACAGGATGACGTCATAAAGAAGGCCGAATAATTTCTGTTCTCATCTTACAGTTGCCATCTGTCTTTCCTTAGCATTTGTTCATTTCAATTAAGATGAAGCCATGATAATTCATTTCTGCATTCATTTTAGTGTCAGGAACATTTAATTATTTACTTAAGTTGAGATGCATGTCTATTTGCTCATTAATAATTGGACTGTCTAAATGAAGGTGACATTGGCTATATATATATATAATATCTATTCATTTATAGACTACAGAGTAACATTTTTTTTTGTTTTTCTAAACGATAACATTATCTGTTGTCTGTGCTCTATTGTACTGTATTTTATAACCAAACAAGTTTACGCATATACATCACATACTGCACACAACAAGTGTCCTGGCAACGCTTCAATTATCTCAGCACTTAAATGATTAGACTGTCTCGCCATTCAGCTTCTAATGACCAGGTGACAAGTGGTGACTTTGGGCTCGTCTCCATTCCTCCAGTCAAACATAACTTTGCTTACCGTGTACAAACCAGCTGGTATTTAAAACGCCATTGCTTTTACAACAAGAATGTGTGTGTAAATCAGAGCCAAGGACACCCCTCTTCTCTGCACACGGCCTCGCAGATCCAGCTGAGCTCTTTGTAGTGTTACTGTATATCTTACACTCCAGAATCTGCACTGCAGCTGACCTACGCATACTGACATTTTAATTAACTCTTTAGGATCCCGTTAAAGCCTTTTATTGGAGCAGAGACATATGGGTTTGCTCAGCAGTCAGGAAGGTCATATACCCTGTTGTTATAGGCATCTGAATGGCAAAAAAAAAAAAAACATATTGTGTCCGTTTTAGCAAGCTTTGCTAAATATGTTTTTGCAGTAAACATTCAGCTTCTCTGAAAGATCAATTCCGAGCTCCTCTCCACCCCTCCTTTATGGTTATGCTGTCTCTATGATGGCATAATGGTTAATTCATCCCAAACCTCACAAGCGAGCCCCCTGCAATGCTTCTGACAGCTGAGAAATGTCATTACAGGCCATAATGAAGAATGAAATCAGTTATACCATCGCCACACGCCCAAAATTTAATTAGCACCTCTGAAGGTCAGCTCAAATGGTTTTCTCGTGATGTTTTCGTGTGAGCACAATGTTTGGTTGTAAATGTATTTCCACTTTGATTTTGCACGGGGAATATAGCACAACAAAAGACATTTGCCTCCTTAAAGAATCCTATGGAAAAACGGAGAGAAATTAGTAACTGCATAACCTACAAACGCCCATCAACAAGCGGTGACTTAACAAAGGCGACTGATAAGACATTGAGATTGAAATGAGGTGCGGAGAAAAGCCTCTTTTATCAATAAATGCAATACCTCCACACAATGTACAATTAGAGCTCATGCTTCGGAGTGAGACACAGCCTAAGTGTTGCATCAATTTGCAGATCATTTAGTCTTTTCACATGCATTCGGCCTCTGATAAAACAGCAGGAATCAAAGCTGGATAAAGATGAAAATAGAGCATGACAGGAAAAAAAAGTCATGCAAATGACTTTTGTTATTGCACTGTGATTTTTATTTGAATTGTAAGTGATCATTCTGCCTTTTAGTTACAGCTGTCAGCCCTCATTAATGTGCATTATAAATTGCATCAAAGTGCATAAGGCTGTGTGTGATTAATTTATACAGCTCTTTACGTAGGAGGAAACTGTGCAGGTGGTGTGGAGCCTAATGACTTGGGTTCTGTGGCACAGCTACGCCGAGTCGTCGCTCTCATGTACTGTGTTGTGTGTGAGCTCTGGCATGTGTCTGTCACACTACCACAGAGGCCCTAAGGATGAAGATTACACGCTCACACTCATCAACGAACGCAGTGTCCAAAACAACTCAAAAAATGGCCTCTTTTCCATAATGAGAATCCGTTACGCCTCGATTAGATTCAATAAGTGATTTTGACCTCATGTCATTTCCAATCAACATATGTTTCCACAATAAGAGGATGTATTAAGCTGGAAAATGTTTTTTTAACATGACATAATTGCACATTGGCACTTTTTACAGCTTTCCTGTTATCAACACAAGGTAGACACTGTTGTTATTATTATTATTATTATTATTATTATGAGAATATTATTAATAACGACTTCATACACACAGATACTGGTATTGAAAAGACGCAGAATTTTATATGATAGATTTCATATGATTTTACTAAATAAAAAGGGAGTTTGGATTTATCTGACAGCATGTGTTGACTGATGAAAAAGTAGACATTTGCACAAAAATTTAGAATTTAATAAATTGAGTGAAGATTGACACCTTAAAGGTACTGAACTAGCGACATTTAAATACAGTATAACACCGACCCGTCTCCTAGTAAAATGGATGAGGATGTAGGGTTGAGCAATGTCTACATTTGAACATTGTATTTCAACTTGTGATGTATGACTGTCATAACCTTCGACATCTGAAAGAAAGACATGTATTTCCTAAGTAGGCCACACACACACAATTCTTTGTGTAAGATGTCAGCATCGGCCTCAACAACCCAGTATCCGCTCATAATGTGATAGATGATATGCTTGCTCACTCTATCCTGTCTAAACTAATGATTTATCATAATGACTAACAGATTTTGGCCCTAAATACTTTTAGATTTTGATCATATTCAACGCTTTAAAGCCGTTTGCCTTTCAACGGCTCACAGCTAACAGTGCTAACAGTGGATGTTCTGACAGAGTTAACAGTGTTTACCTGAGGGGGAACCGGAGGTAGGGTAGGTAGACATTACTCCACTATATCTTTACATAGTACGCAGCTGTTTGCTGCTAGATTAATACTCTGAATGAGTACTACTAATACTCAGCTGTTCATGACACATGATACAAGATTTCATGACAGAAGTCACAAAAATAAAGGGCAGTGAGGATACCCAGGAGTCCAATCACGACCCAGCCTGTCTCTTCCTGCTGAGAGCTCACATGAAGAAGAACATTTAAACAACACTTGTTAGAATGTATGCCATGTTTACCACAATATTTATCCCAATAGTCCGTTGTGGAACTAGCTGCTTGAAAAGAGGAAGAAGAAGAAGAAAAAAAGCTATCTTTAATCTTTTATGTCATTACACACACACACACACACACACACACACACACACATACACACACTTTAGCATTAAACTTGTGAATGTACTCTCAGAAGTTTTTAAGTGTTCAATGTTTCTTTGAGGACACCGAGATGCTAATGACTCAGAGCATCAGCCATACAAAAAAATCAAATGGGGGAGATTAATTAAGGGGCTTTTAAAAACACCTTCTGCCATACTCTTCTTATTCTCTCCTGCAAGACTCCCCCGATGAGTGCCACTGAATTTAATCCAGTTTTGACATTACGATGTAAAAGACAGGGAGGAAAGCAGGTCCAAACAAAGGGACAATTTGAAGAAGATCTTTGCCTTTGTCAGGGGAAAAGAAACGGATTAGCTATGAGATGCTACTTTGAAGCCCTGGAAATCTGTAATGAAAAATTTAAGATACAAGAGAGCAGGATGGGACGGGTTTTAGGGGGGTTAAGCGCGACGATTCATTTGACTCTGCATATATTATGATCTGCAATTCAAAGGTTGTGCTGTGTGTGTTTTTTTTGTAATTTTGGCTTTAATAAATATTTTTGCTTTGATATACTGATTGTCCTGTGGCAGGCCTGCGTGATGGCAGAAGGGAGGGCTGCAGAGAACGAGCAGCCTCCTGGCTCTAATGAGAAGGTCATAGCTCTCTAATTATCATAGGCAGCTCAGAAGCATCCTTCAAAAGATCGCATGAAAGCTCTAATTTCAGACAATACTCTGATACCACCATCTTCAGTCACATATGTAAGAACACGTGGTCATCGACAAACGAACGTATTAACACAAACACAAACGGATAAGCACAGTTCTCTCCACATTGGGAAGAAACATAATTTCACTCTCCAAAAGCAACTTCTCACTTTTAGACGAAACAGGAAAAGGGCCTTCTGTAGAGAAATTACCGAAGAATCAAAATGACTGTAGAAAAACTACACTGCACACCTTATATGAAGCTTCCGTGGGGGCAGTGTATTATGTATGGTATGTCTTGCTACCATATTATTACAGAAATAAATATAAAAGATAAACTTTATCAATATGTTATAGGTTTTCTAAAAATATGAGGCATCGTAGTGCACTACCATGGGTATTTGTGTCACAGTGAAATATACTAATTAACACTCGCATAATAAGGGAAACAGGCATGAAAAATAGAATGCAAAATTGATTGTTAAGGACATGTTTGACACTTTAAACAAAAAAGCCTATACTTAATGGGCCTCATTTATCAAACGAACGTACGACCGAAAACCGTGCGTACGACCATTTCCACGCAAACTTCGGCATTTATCAATTTGGACGTAAGCGGAAGCTGCGATCAGATCTCACGTCAGGTCTGAGCTCGTGTACGCAAATTCGAGTCTGTGGATTTGCGGTGCAGCACAGCAAAATCTGGCGTAAAATAATGAACAAACCTCAGCTGTCATTAAGCATAAGCAGTCACATATTTAGAACAGATCAAAACGGATTATTAAAACGAAAACATTTCTTTTAAAGCCCATGTTTTTACTGATACCACTTTCAAAAAATTAAACAATGGGATAAATAGCCTAAGATGACAACTAATTATTACACATTAAAATGTGAAAGAATCATAAATACAAGCAGAAATGTGTGTTTGCAAATTAACTAAAGGCAAAAATGTGTAATTGCTTTTGTTTTTGTCCGATGGGTGTGACAGAACTGGAACAAAAATGAAAGCACCTGTTGAGATAATCATCGTTCCACTGTGGTTGGTCAGATGTTTATTCATTCCCCTATTTAAACAGATGCTTTGACAGTTATCAAGTCTTGATGATGGCAGACTTGCTTATTTTGGAGGAACAATACGCGCGTGTCAGACGTGAGCGCGTTTTCAGGGACCGCAGGGATCTCTGTGTCACCTCCACCACTTATGCCACAGATCGACTCCGACCCAATTAAGCAGGCAATTTTTTCCTCCGTCCCCGTCAAGATCAGGCTGGAGTCTGTTTGGCCTCCTCCAGTCTGCCTGATGCTGCGATGTTTAAACGCAGCAACGCGTTTCTTGGTGGCCAGCTTCATATCCGACCATTTTTTCTTGACCTAAATGTAAAGAATTGTTTTGATCAGTTAGCAGACATAAGCTTTTAGGCTGCGGATGAAAAGATTCATTTAAGTCGTTAGGCATGGGTTAAGTTATTGAGAATTATATTCAAACCTCAGCTGGAGTCCGTTCCTCTGCGGCAACGCTGTTGACTGCCTCCGTTATCTTTTTTGTGAGCCCCTTTTATGCCACCCTTCAGGCTGCCAAAAAGCACTGTCTTGTTGTGTTCCACCTCCGATGTCAGGATGCCGATCTCCGTGTCAGAAAAGTTTCTTTTCTTACCCATGTTTCGTCTCTCCATGTTTGACCTCAGTGGGCGAGGCCTCCGAAACAGGAATATTTATGGGCGTAACATGTTAATGACGATCGAATTCAGCCGCCGCATTTATCAAGGCCCGCTCATTCGTACGCTGAGATTGGTCAGATACGAACGTTTCATAAATCGCACGTGTGTCCTGTCGTAAGACCAAATCTGCGCTCAGATCTGCGCCCGTTTTCACGCAAGATTGATAAATGAGGCCCAATGTGTTCATGGCTGAAAAGAAAAGAGACAATTAGGCTGCTGTTTTGACTGATTTGACAGAAAGATGGTTGTTCACAAGGTCCCTCGTGCAAAAGTAGAAAAAGGAAGAAGAAAAAAAAGCAGAAAATAAAAAGCATGTGGATTGGTGCTCAACTATCAAGTGGCTCCCCACTAAATTGCCTGTGAATTAATCTAATTAAGAAACCCACAGAATAACTCTGAGCTGTCACTGAAGCTACCGCATCTTCCACAGATTGTAGCAGTGTCAAGTCTTGAGAAATAAGATTTGTAAGAAGTTTGGAAATTTTGGGAGACATAAGCAATGAATAAAAAAAAAAAGAATGGAAAGGAGTAAACAAGTTAAATGCTGAACAGATTCTTAGCAAATTAAGGGGAACGTGTTTGAGCAAAGTGATATTTAGGCGACCATTGGCGATCGTAGTAATGTGCAAATAAGTGTGAGTAGAAATACTTCCAACGGTGGGTTTTGGAAGTAATACTTGAGGACATTTACCAAACTCAAAAACAACCTCATGTCTTCAAGCTTGATATTTTTTGGCTTACAAAAGTGATACATTACCATTCCTGAATAAAAACTTGTAACCCATGGCTAAAAAATACAATAGTAATGTAAGACATCTCCATCCATTTTACACTCTACTTCACTTTGCTTGAACAAGTCCTTAAGGAGAGTACAGTACAGTCGGGAGATAAAAGAGCTTCTTTTCTTCCGCTGCTTCTGCCTCACTTCCTGCCTTATCAATCGACCGCCCATTCTGTGCGCTTGCGACCTCTAATGGATTTCACATGACAACAGGACTGGCCCAGACAAGAGCATAGGGCCTCACTTACTTGACAACCATTACCCTGCGAGGAGAGGGGAGGGGGGGGGAGGGTCTCTCGGTGTCCTGTAACTGATGTGTCGTGCACCGAGCTGTCTCCCCCGGGTCAGGCACGGATGTATCCACTCTGACAAGCGTCTCGCTCCTTTCTCTGTGTCCCGACGAGCCTATTATCATGAGGTCCTGTGAATGTTGTGCATTCTGGGAAGTGGCACATAAAAGAATGATCAGGCAAAGCTTTCAGACAGAAGTCATTCGCACAGGCAGGCTCTTTGTTGAACAAAATGGAGATGCAGCAACGAGAGGTGCACCTGTTGAGCGTCCTTGTGGAGACACAAGCACTCACACTTGGCATTATGTGCCTTATTATTTATACGGGCTTGTCAGCTAATAATGCATGGGTCTCTCACCGGAGCACTTTCTGCCATCGTTGAAAGTCATGCCAAGAGGCACCCATGGTTTCTGAGACATCAGTGGTCCGCTCACCAGGGTGTTGTCTGAAGAAGTCATTCCTACTTATACTGATATAATGCATCTGTGCTGCCGTGTCTTCTTTATCTCTGTCCACTGAGTTATCTCTTCTCTTCTCCTCTATTCTGCTAAGTGCATCAGCCTATATGTCACCACTGGTGATTTTAGGATGTATGAAAGTATATCCATTTCTCTCACAGTTTCCTTCAAGAGTTTAGGCCTGGCATTCTCTTATAGGCACTGGCAAGCAGTGACATCACGTACCACAACAACACAAGCTTATCTTATCATAAGTTTGCAAAAAATACTAAGTCTATCTACCAGAGTTTTTATAGTCCCATTGCTAACAGTGCTAATAGCACTGCGATTGGCCTACAAGGGTTAAGGGCATTGTTGGCTTATCATGCGATCGGGACATTTTTTTTATGCAAGAGCGAGCCCTGATTAGACGGTGAGTTTTAATGACAACTAATTAGCCAACCTCTTTAGCCTTGGCGTAATGATCAAACGAGCTGTCTTTGGGTACCTGATACAATGATCCTCTCGCTCTTGATATGATATTTTATTCCTCTGCAATTATGCAGCCCCCACTGCACCACATGTGTTTATTGCCTCAAGCACACATGTCAAATTAAAGAGCAGCTTATGCACCTGATATTCAATTATTGCCTGCTGCACCACCATGCACAATGGGAAAATGTCAAAGCCAGCAATCTGCAGTACTTCAAGCCGCAATCGGTGCGCCGCGATCACCGAGCACTCATGCATATACACTGACACACGGATAGGAATTTAAATATTGAATAGGAATGGGAACATTTTCCAGCTTGTCTATGCCCAGTTGGCTTTTTATACGTCCCTTTGTCACTATGAAGGGAATTTGGCATACGACAGTATTGCCTGCCAGGAGGAAGAGCTCAAAGATAACGTTTGCTTACAATATTTTTTTAAATCACAACAAAAAACCTTACAAAAAAATTATCTTATGAGATTTAGTCATGAATGTATTTCATAAATCTGCCACATTTTCACTGACTTTTAGTCTGCGTTCAGAATATCTCTTCAACAAGCATTAGTGGCAGGTTCATAAAGCAACGAGAATCTCATTTTCCATATGAGGGAAAAGAGATGCTACAGACAGTCTTGAAGGACTCTGCTTAAAATGATCTAACAGCCAACGGCCCTTGATGCATCTGTGCTAAAGTAGCTGAAATGTGCAGGAGGCAGGAGCACTTAATTTATCTACATAAGTTGAATTGAGAGCACAGACATAAACACATTTTGAAAAGAATGATAATGCCTGAGCATGACTCCATGTGTTTATAATGAATGTGATTGTGGTGAAAACCCCAGTATGAAGAGTGCCTTTCTGTGGATAATTCAATTATTTCAAAAACCATGAAAGTTTAATTATTCCTGAACAGTCTTTGGGATAATGTCTTGGTCTTTGTCTGCTCTGCAGTCCCTTGACAAATTTATAGCTGTATAAAATGTGATTCTGATTATTCTTCTGCAGCTTACCCAGTGTTTACACCATCCTTTATGAACTGAAATGGCTCCTTTTTAATTGACTTATTCTTCCCATTTATTCAAACCCGATGCTGTGGTCATGCTGTAAGTGTTTAATTCTTTCCGTTTCCTTCCTCTAAAGAGCCAATTGCTGTTCTATTGATGTTAAAATGTGTTGGTCTCCTAATTACACACTTCTTGAAAACAGATTGTCATCTTGGCAGTGTTCGCTTCATACTTTCTGGCTGATTTCATTTTTCTCTCCGCTTTGTACGCATCCGGCATTATGTTGTGAATGATCCAGTCAGTGTGAGGAAAACAAGAAGGAAGTGTTGGGGAACCTTTTGAAATGGATACGCAGAATACACAATATTTCTGGAAACTTTGACTTTATCATCAGAATCAACTATCTTTTTCATAATAAGAGCACTGTCTTTATTATTCAGCTTCCCAGTGACCACTGTGAAAGGCAAAGCAGCATTCGACTGTTTCATGGAGGCTGTTGTTATATGAATTCAGTAGATTAAAATATTAATTGAGCAGGCTCTGATGAATTAATGGGGTGACATTGCTGGAATGATTGACTTAAATACCCCCTCATGTGTTCATGTCATATGTAATAAATCAGAGACTAAAGCTGAAAAATGAAATAGGTCTATGTTCAGGTCCTGCCTTGTAAAGTTTTTGATTTATTGTACCAGCCACCACAACTTGCTTTAGATTCACTGCTGAGGGAGGCTGACGACGTGGAGAACAGCAGAGAGAAGCCTTTGGTTTGGTGAGAAAATCAAAGTGTTTTTTTCTTATACACATGCGGCATAGAAGCCAGTCAGAAATAGATAGCAAGGTTCTTTGACAGTTGCCATTCTGTGGCCATATAATGACATGTACATTGAGGGCCTGAGTGGTTGTATGACAGACCAGCACAGCCCTGTAGCGGGAGACATCACTTCACACAGGAGCACACAGCGACCCTGACTGGGAGCCCGCTGGCTGCTCTCCTCGGTCCCCTGTGGACGGTGTGTTTACTTACCACCTGCTCTGCTGTATCGTTTGTGACAAATGTTGATAGATGTTACAAGTTTAAAGAGATAATTGATTGTTGAGGCCAGGGAGTCCCCATATGTGGGTTCATTTCCTAACGGCCTGTTTTTCATTTGCCAATTTGCCATCTTCTCTTCTCCTCTATTCTGCTAAGTGCATCAGCCTATATGTCACCACTGGTGATTTTAGGATGTATGAAAGTATATCCATTTCTCTCACAGTTTCCTTCAAGAGTTTAGGCCTGGCATTCTCTTATAGGCACTGGCAAGCAGTGACATCACGTACCACAACAACACAAGCTTATCTTATCATAAGTTTGCAAAAAATACTAAGTCTATCTACCAGAGTTTTTATAGTCCCATTGCTAACAGTGCTAATAGCACTGCGATTGGCCTACAAGGGTTAAGGGCATTGTTGGCTTATCATGCGATCGGGACATTTTTTTATGCAAGAGCGAGCCCTGATTAGACGGTGAGTTTTAATGACAACTAATTAGCCAACCTCTTTAGCCTTGGCGTAATGATCAAACGAGCTGTCTTTGGGTACCTGATACAATGATCCTCTCGCTCTTGATATGATATTTTATTCCTCTGCAATTATGCAGCCCCCACTGCACCACATGTGTTTATTGCCTCAAGCACACATGTCAAATTAAAGAGCAGCTTATGCACCTGATATTCAATTATTGCCTGCTGCACCACCATGCACAATGGGAAAATGTCAAAGCCAGCAATCTGCAGTACTTCAAGCCGCAATCGGTGCGCCGCGATCACGAGCACTCATGCATATACACTGACACACGGATAGGAATTTAAATATTGAATAGGAATGGGAACATTTTCCAGCTTGTCTATGCCCAGTTGGCTTTTTATACGTCCCTTTGTCACTATGAAGGGAATTTGGCATACGACAGTATTGCCTGCCAGGAGGAAGAGCTCAAAGATAACGTTTGCTTACAATATTTTTTTAAATCACAACAAAAAACCTTACAAAAAAATTATCTTATGAGATTTAGTCATGAATGTATTTCATAAATCTGCCACATTTTCACTGACTTTTAGTCTGCGTTCAGAATATCTCTTCAACAAGCATTAGTGGCAGGTTCATAAAGCAACGAGAATCTCATTTTCCATATGAGGGAAAAGAGATGCTACAGACAGTCTTGAAGGACTCTGCTTAAAATGATCTAACAGCCAACGGCCCTTGATGCATCTGTGCTAAAGTAGCTGAAATGTGCAGGAGGCAGGAGCACTTAATTTATCTACATAAGTTGAATTGAGAGCACAGACATAAACACATTTTGAAAAGAATGATAATGCCTGAGCATGACTCCATGTGTTTATAATGAATGTGATTGTGGTGAAAACCCCAGTATGAAGAGTGCCTTTCTGTGGATAATTCAATTATTTCAAAAACCATGAAAGTTTAATTATTCCTGAACAGTCTTTGGGATAATGTCTTGGTCTTTGTCTGCTCTGCAGTCCCTTGACAAATTTATAGCTGTATAAAATGTGATTCTGATTATTCTTCTGCAGCTTACCCAGTGTTTACACCATCCTTTATGAACTGAAATGGCTCCTTTTTAATTGACTTATTCTTCCCATTTATTCAAACCCGATGCTGTGGTCATGCTGTAAGTGTTTAATTCTTTCCGTTTCCTTCCTCTAAAGAGCCAATTGCTGTTCTATTGATGTTAAAATGTGTTGGTCTCCTAATTACACACTTCTTGAAAACAGATTGTCATCTTGGCAGTGTTCGCTTCATACTTTCTGGCTGATTTCATTTTTCTCTCCGCTTTGTACGCATCCGGCATTATGTTGTGAATGATCCAGTCAGTGTGAGGAAAACAAGAAGGAAGTGTTGGGGAACCTTTTGAAATGGATACGCAGAATACACAATATTTCTGGAAACTTTGACTTTATCATCAGAATCAACTATCTTTTTCATAATAAGAGCACTGTCTTTTTTATTCAGCTTCCCAGTGACCACTGTGAAAGGCAAAGCAGCATTCGACTGTTTCATGGAGGCTGTTGTTATATGAATTCAGTAGATTAAAATATTAATTGAGCAGGCTCTGATGAATTAATGGGGTGACATTGCTGGAATGATTGACTTAAATACCCCCTCATGTGTTCATGTCATATGTAATAAATCAGAGACTAAAGCTGAAAAATGAAATAGGTCTATGTTCAGGTCCTGCCTTGTAAAGTTTTTGATTTATTGTACCAGCCACCACAACTTGCTTTAGATTCACTGCTGAGGGAGGCTGACGACGTGGAGAACAGCAGAGAGAAGCCTTTGGTTTGGTGAGAAAATCAAAGTGTTTTTTTCTTATACACATGCGGCATAGAAGCCAGTCAGAAATAGATAGCAAGGTTCTTTGACAGTTGCCATTCTGTGGCCATATAATGACATGTACATTGAGGGCCTGAGTGGTTGTATGACAGACCAGCACAGCCCTGTAGCGGGAGACATCACTTCACACAGGAGCACACAGCGACCCTGACTGGGAGCCCGCTGGCTGCTCTCCTCGGTCCCCTGTGGACGGTGTGTTTACTTACCACCTGCTCTGCTGTATCGTTTGTGACAAATGTTGATAGATGTTACAAGTTTAAAGAGATAATTGATTGTTGAGGCCAGGGAGTCCCCATATGTGGGTTCATTTCCTAACGGCCTGTTTTTCATTTGCCAATTTGCCATCATTTATTGCGGCTTCTACTGATGCGCATGTGTTCTTAAGGAGTGTAAGAAAGGCCTGCATCATCAACCCCTAGGCTTATATGAACTATTTTCATATTCACCCATCCAAAAAAGGCTTATGAACCTTTAAAAGAAAGTCCTATACTGTACACATATATTATTTACTTTGAATTAATTACTCATTTTAAGACAAAGCCTGAGTTTTTGTTCAGTCAGATACAAGTTTGAGCTTTTATCGTTTCATTGAAAACCTTAGAGCACAAAGAGGTGACTGTGCCGTTTGTGGCATTCTCTTACACTCTGCACCTCCGTAATTACTCTTTTACAAACATGCCCCGTGTATATAAAAGCTTTAACAGGGAGGAACCATGTGGCCGGCCCAAAGCCCCTCTGTGGAGCAGCAGTGTTGCAGTGAGCACCTGTTCAGTAGATGCGGGGAAGGAATGTAGACTTGGGAAGTTTCTTTCAGGGTGCCCCAGTTGCCAGTATAACACAGATGTTGTAGTGTTGCTCCAAAACCACAATCACAACATATGGTAATTGCTGCAGAATTATTTTCTGGCCAGCTCTCTAACCAGGGGCTGATAAAATGGAGAAGTCAGCTAGCGATGCTCTGCGGAATGAACACCTGCCAAATCTAACTACATGAGATGTCAGTCCTGTGAATGAAGGGCCACCAGGTAAAGCCATTAGGGCTTGTGATGGCCACAGCAATCTCAGAGGCCATGGGTGAATGACTCCACAGATGTTTCTCTCAACATTCTTCAAAAAGTTGATTGTTTGTGATCCTTCGTGTGCTTGACCTGAATATCCTCCTTCCCCTGTCGGGGCGGGGGGAATCTTTAATACACCGGTATGCCAGATAACACATTTGCCTGGCAGATGTGATTGCATTAATCAGAAAGAATTTAGCAGAATGCAGTTGGACAGATTTTTCTGTCTTGTAGTGGGAGTAGATGACGCTATCTGTGATGGACTGCCAAATGTTACAGCCAGTTATGGTTTGATGTCATGAGTTTTGATTTTATATCTTCTTGCAAGTTAAATAAGTTGCACAGATTTTAAATTATACAAAAAATTACCATGGTATAATTTCCTTTTTAATTCCATTCAATCGCCGCACATGTATTCCTGCATCTCCAAGAGTTTTCTTTATTATGTGCAATTACTTGTAGTTTTGTCAACACAGGTGACTAATGGTACATTAATGTATAAGTCCACATGCTGTACTACCATTCTATTGTATGATAGAAGAAGCTTATTTAAAGGAAAGATTTACCCAAGAGTATTTTCTTCCCCTCTTGACCTCAAAGTGAAAATCTTCAGGTGGGAGATCTAATGTAAAATATATGTCTATTTTATGCCCAGTGGAAGCAGGGTGGGTTTAAAAGGTTTTTCTCCCTCAGCACATCAATACCTTAACAAGTCTTGTGTGTGCCTTGTAGACCAAACTGGTCCAGACATAATAGGAGCAGAATCTGGAAAATTGTATAAGAACCTAAATTACGTCCACTGAAATGAGGGAGAGATTGAGCCGCAATGTGGTAAAACATGTATGTTCTGACAAAAATGCATCTACCACAACTATCAATGTTCAAATCATGCTTAAGCTCAATAATAAATAATATTCTAAGAATAAGATGATTATAAGTATTCACTTTGTTCTCAGCATTTCTTGATCTATATAATTGTTCCAATAAATCTGGTCAAAAACGTACTTGTAAGTCAGATCCCTACCAAGAATTATTATCTGCAATAGTTACATTTTTAAACCAAGTGTTGCCCTCAAAGTAATGTTCTTTCTAGACATGCCAATGTCTACATTCCCGATGCTCTCTCATCGAAAACAAAATGTTGCTTCCCTGTCAAATTGACTCATTTCTCAGTGTTGTTGAGGCACATCTAAAACATAGTTAGGGTTTTGTGAAGCATTCAGCAATATCCAGGAGCAGCATTTTATCTCACTCCATGGCGTGACTTCCCAGTCACCCGGATATTCAATCACTGAGCTTTCTTAATTGTAAATGCTCAAATGTGGTTGTTTTGCTCTGGCTATTAGTGTTGCAGAGTGTGTGGAATGTGTTTCTGTTTCAGCACAGTTGAATTCAGCCATTATTCATCCATCGCCCAGAACCAGCCGATGGGGGTGGTTAGAAAATGAGCCCAGTTCTCTGTTTCTCAAGTGAGTTTTTAGTCCAGGGTAAACACACATGCTTGCATGCTTTTCTACACACACATCATGCAACACGCACATACCTACAAGGGCATGCACACAGAGAAACATTACAAACTACAGTGCAAGAAACTTGAGGATTGGAAGATGGGAGAATTCAGACCTTTTCTCTTCTGAGTTTTTGGCTCCACCATCTGGTCTTCACTGACACAGTCTCAGTCCAACACTTAAAATATTACAGCTTATACATTACATACAACTCCTCTAAATACAACATTCTGAATATATCAAGCTATATCTCAGACTTTTGGTCATTATAGAAATTAAATAAGTAACTAATTTGGCTTTCATTTCAATAATTGATCAACTGTTAAATGACTAAAATCTGGCCTAAAAAAAAACAAGATCCTTTTTTTTTTTAGACCTTAGATGTAATAACCCGAGTGAATATTGATCACAGAGGGAATAAAATGCCATTAAAATGTAAATTGCTAAATTTAACTTTGCAGCCAAATCAGGAATTATTCTGGAATATTGTTTAGAGCAGCATCTAATGAGTCTGGCATAAATAAGAGTGCGATGTTTGTTTCTAATTTGCAATGAGGAGAAGAAAAGGAGCAGAGCTGTGGCTTTGCACGGTCGTCTTCAGAAGACTAAGTTTATTGATTGGTGGAAATGAGATTGGTGAAGAGAGTTTTTTTGCTCCACAGGGGGTAGACTGGTAAAGGAAGGAGGGTGTCTCACTTAAAAAGATCTCATGTTATGGCAGCCTTTATTAAGACTCTTCATTTGCTTTTGAAGACAGGCTGGGGGGATCGGTCCTGGCAGGTTACAAACGTGTGGTGTCTCCATTGCTTATTCTCCTACTGACAACATCCTTAGAAAAAAATCGTTGCTTGTGGCTCTGAGTGTGTGTGATTTACAGGTAGGTGTCTATGTGTGTCTTTGTTTATGAAACTGCCCCCTGTAGAGTCAGTTTTATTAATTAACACTGCAACTGTATTAGCTTGTGTATCAATCAATTTGTAGGATAGATAATCAAAAGGAAAACATACCTATTATGTCTTTTCTTTGAGTTGTAGCGTATTTATATATTCAAAAAAAAGACCCCTGTGGCTCTAATAATCACACATTTATAATCACAACAGGTATAATCAGTTTGAAAGGGTCGGATTAGTTTAACAACAGGTAGGTACATTAATTAGGCAAATGAAAAACATAATTGTTTAGGTAACAGGAGGCCATGAGTGAAATTAAAATCTAAATATCATATTTCAAGTGAAATTCAGCCAATTTCAAAGGTTGATTTACAGTTTTTACTCCATTGGGAGTTTTCAGAAAGCAGGTCAAATTAAAAAAGTCGGTTTGACAGCTCAGTTGTTAGGACACATCTACTCACAGAATCTCCTCACTGCAAATTCTGGGAACTCTGGACTGACTGACCATGTCAGGACAGCAGAGTTACTTGGCATCTTCTGAAAAAGGCTCTAGACTCACCTGTTCAGACTTCACCTCGACTCTGCATAGCATGACCCACCGCCCCACAAAAAAAAAGCACTTCTATGTTCTTACCTATAGCACTTTGATCATAGCACTGTTGTACAGGTATGTTTGCTGAACAGCTACTTCTTTACTCAGACGAGGACCCGAACACCTGTTTCTATTTTTTCACTCTTACTTTATCGGCAATGATATATTGTGGTTTCTTTCTTTCAACAAACTTACTGTAAGTCGCTTAGGACAAAAGCGTCTTCTAAATGGCCTAAATGTTAATGTAAGATTAAATTATGTAAGGCCATTGAAGAAACACTTTTCACTCACATTCCAGTCTCCATTTTAGATCACAACCCCACTGTGGACACGTGAACACGCCGGTACAGCATTGTAGTGTGGGCAAAGCCTCCAGGATTCCATTTTGGTGCAGTGGTCATAGTTGGAACTGCAGGTCAAATGTTCGTGTACGCAACTACAAAAAAAAAAAAAAAACGTCTTGTTAAAAACATGAAGAAATTTTTGCAAGTGTGACAAACATGCCATCAAATAGTCTGTAAAAGCCAGATCACCAAAGGCAGGTTCTTAGGAATTTGCCAGAGAGTCTACACTTGACAAGTTGTCTAGTGGATGTTGTTCAATTCATTAAAATTTATAAAATACATCTTTTTTTAACCAATGTGATCATATGGGTACACTCATATACAGTATAATATTATCAATGTTCTTTAACATCCAACCATACTGTAACATTTCTATGCTATTATGTATAATACATGTTCAGCACAAGAAGATGATCACCAGATATTGTGACTTTCATTTTGATTTCAGTGTAAGTGAGTGAATAAGTGGTTTTACTAAATCATTGCTGAGAAGAGCTAGATCTGTGGACCTGTACGTTAGAAATGTCTGACAATACGTGAAAATAGACATCAACTAAAAAAGGGAATTTATCTCGTAGCCCTCCTACCCACCCTTGTCCCCTCAACTAGTGATGGTCCTGTGACCAAATATTTGCTCAGCTTCAAGTCAGGCTTGTTTGTTTTGAGGAGCATTCAAGCACTTCTTCCGGGACATATTCTTCTTCTTCTCCCCACACCATGCCGCTGTTACTGCTGCCGAGAACTGACAGAGCGGGTTGCCTTCCATTAGAGCAGCACTGGGGAACTAACCATGCAGAGAGCAGCAGGCTTAAGGAAAACTTGTTTCTCTTTTAAATGGATAGGCAGTAAACACTCTCCCTAGTGATTGCTTCCTCCTCACAAAAAATTACATTTGACGCTTATACCAACTGACTAGGTCCAGATGAAGCCCTCAATGCCTGGGTCTCATCCAGATACAGAGTCGAGTTTGTTCTTTTGGCAAAAATAAATAAATGGGCAGAAATTTGTGCATATAAAATACCTGCGCTCAACCCCTTGAAAACAAATAGAAAGATGCAATGGGCTATTTGATTAAGCTCATTTAAAATTAGGTGGAAATTATTAAATTGTATGTGAAGACATCATCGCAAAACAGTAACATTTTTTGGCTATATCCTTAACTTTCTAGACGTAACTGCCACTCTACACAAAGATAGTTGAGTTTATACTACCTGCAGACAATGTCTCCATGCTATAATACATTTTAATTACATTTTTTTTTTCCATTTGGAAATTTGGAGTTTGAAGAAATTTATCAATTATTCAAATTATCATAACGTAGTGTAGATTTCGGATAGTTTAGGATGATAGGATATAATAGGTTTTGAAACAACTTCAACAAACAACACAAAAACAAATGGCTTTCACTGCTAGGCAGAGCGGCTGGTAAGCCACTGTCCATGACACAGCTATGCATGGTACTTTATAGACCTTGTTTGCTGAGCCCTGCTGAGGTGTGTTTGAACCCTAAATAAATTACAGAGGAGATGCAAAAGTTGCATGAGCGAGGGGTGCCAAAGCCAACAGCCATCACATACTTCATATGGAGGTTTAAAATCATCATATTATATCCCCTCTTCTTTTTTATAGATATGGTGTTGCGTTGATGTAGCACAATATTTTTTTATTAATACCATGTTAGAAATGTGTTTGAGCATGCTTGTCCAGTAATTTCAGTGAGATACATTGTACCAACTGGGTGAAACATTGAAGTAATTGGCAATTTGTTAAGCACCTAACCACCAATTTCTGCTTTTAAGTGCACAGTTAAAAGGCTCTTTTGTCTAATTACAGTGAAACAAGAGGATTATCAGAGCTAAGCTTTGTTGTTGATCTCCCTGATGGTAATACCATGCCTTTGTAGGATCCAAGTGCTCTAAGTTGGATGTAAATCAAGAGATGATTATGACAATGTCTCTAACCCCTTTTACTACCCTCGTTTACAATCTGAAAACGGTAATACAACAGGGAGGCACTTATTCAGAATGGTACCCTAGTCATGTTAAAATTAGAAGTTTATTTGCCTTAAAATATTTATAATGCACAATTTCCCAAGAGATTATTCCCCAAATGAGTAAATAAATACCATTGTAATGCAGTACAACCCTGCCCCCGATATGAGGCAAATCCCCTATTAGGAGTATAAATCTGCAAGGCTTTGTGGGTAATTAGCGAACATGCTCGGGAATGTTAGCAGGGCTTGGCAGGTGCGTTTGATCAGTGGCACGAGGCAAAATCACTGTTGACAGAGAGATGGCAGGAGGATGGAGATAGGAGGGTAAGTGGGTGGGGGAGAGAGAAGTGTGAGGGCTGGGGGGCAGGTTTTACTAAACCACACTTTTAATTTTACCACAGGCATGCTCTACAAAGACAAGGCGTTGCCTTTATAGAAGATTATTTTCTGGACAACTGACAGAAATTGTGTTTATCAATTAATTATTGAGAACTGAAGCTTTTTTTAGAGCAGTGTTTGGTTTCAATGTGAAATACTGCAAATATGTGTTATATATGTAATGATCAACTGATGAGATGATGATGCAGCCCCATCTAATTTAAAACATATTGGGTGTGACCTAAAATGAACTAGGCTGCAGAACACAAAGCAGGAGTCGTTTTTTTCAAAATGAGAACTTCTTGAAAGCCCTGTGAAAGCTATTAAAGTCCTCCCTTTTTAATATTCATGATCGCCTCGTCATTTAATTTAGACCTAAGATTATAGTTTTACTAAATTATAAAGGTGTATCAGATGAATACAATGCCATCAAAATGCACTCTAATGACTACTCTTAAAAGCATCTAGTGCTGCTGAATTATTAATATTATTGTGTGTGGGTTACCATGGGTTCAACGAGGCCTAATTAGAGGAGATACACTAAAGCTAATTTGCAGATGCCAGAAGCATAGTTTATATATAAGAGCTAATATTTGAAAGTCAAATTTAAGTTGAGAAGGCCTGTAATAACTGTTAATTAACTCCGGTTTTGTTTTTTCTTTTGACAAACTTGAATCGAGTACAATATTCACAGGGCTTCACACTTCTGACCACAAAGATACATTTCAAAGCTTTTAATTATTCGTTTGATGTGGGTATTCTCTGTAGATTAGATATTATTTTAAGATCCCTTTGTTCAAAAATTCATTTTTATTATCGCTGCATGAAATGCATGGCAATTCCCCACATAACTAACCATTGGTGCAATTTACATCTTCGATCGAGTTCATATTCCTGATAATTTATACAGACTATGCACCTCCCCTGTGATCGCTTGCAGGGTTTGACTCTTCTGCAGCTCCCTTGCATTTACAGAATCAGCTTCACACTGATGAAAATGGAAAGTGAAACTTTAATGAACAGGACTTTTTAATGAACAGGACTTGACTGTGACAATAATAAAGACTTTGAAACAACACCGAGGCCAGTTCAACAAGCGAGCCGACAGCAGCGCCAGTGTAGTGACATCAAACCAATTAAGACTGACGATAAATATTAACAGGAGTGGGTATTAACAGAACACGACTGGGAAGCCGAGCTGTAAACAAGTGCTGGATGGCTGATCATTAAAACTGTGTCACACAGTGCTGCACAGCAATAGAGAGATAGAGATTTTAAAACTAGAACTGATCTTTCTTCAGAGCTGAACGAGGCATTGGTATTATTTTGTAAACAGAATACAAACTGGCCCAACATTTGGGGAGCATACACCTATAAGAGCACGTCGCAATTTACAATGAATGAAGGGTAAGAATTGAGTAGTCTAGATACATCAGTCTATACAGCAATTTTTACACTATATATAAAGTTAATACATGCATTAAGGTCCACAAGAAAACAAAACCAAAGGTGAAATGGTTGTGTCCTTGAAACAAATGGCAAGGATCCCTCCCAATTAGAGGACGACCAATGTTTTGGTTCGGCCGATCGGCAGCGAGAGGACGTTTACAAACCATCACAATCGGCAGAACTGGGCTCCAAAAGTGGCCAGTCAGCCCTGATGATGATAACTCCTGCTAATAATCTACTGTGTTTAAGACCCCATGAAATGGCATTCGTACTTACAGGACCATGAGTAGATTGCGGCTCTTGGGAACAGCTGATTTTACAGCAAGTCATATCTGACCTATTTTCAGTTTATTTCTCCCCAACAACTCTTGAATATATAACACGCCGCCATCGAGCTCCTGATAGGTATCGGCCAATTAATTGGCAATCAGATTTTGGCTGCTTTAAACTATTTTTACTATATCAGCTTTTAAAAATCCACTATTTAACGACCTCCTCTCCGAATTATCATGAACAAACAACAATTTACACTGAGTTCATGTCTCAGTGTATAGTGAGCTTACGAAATCAGAACTTTCTTCATGAACTGCACGCACGTAGACACACCGAAAGAGAATCGTATGATTTCTCTACGTCAATGACCGAAACTGCTAAGAGTGAATGAAAATTCAAGTTTACACCAAATATAGGAAGCACTCAGTTACAGACTTGTATGACATTTTAAAAATGCACTTCCCAGACAGGGAATGCCTAAAGAAAGACATTATCATAATGTATCAAGTAGCACAATGGGAAAACAGCACAACAGAGAATATGAGTCAGGACAATTTACTCTTCAATTTTGCTTCCTTTTTTATGAATGAGAAAGAGAAAAGGGTTTTATTTAAATGTAAAAAGTCAAAGAAAGAAAATCAAAGATCTCTTTAACATAAAACACAATAAAGCATTGTCCCAACTCTTAGCTGCTACATTTGTTGACCAAGATGGTACGGTTTTGTGTTTTTTACATTGTAAATATGTCAATATCAAAGAATATGTCAATCCTGGGTTTTCATTACAATCTCACTTAAGCGTCTATAAGTTCAGAATTAAAAGTATTTCTTGCTGTAATATTGTGATTCACTGGATTGTAAATGATATACATGATATATATATATCAATATATATATATATATATATACATGATATATATATATATATATTATATATATATATATATATATATATATATATATATACACATGATATAATATATATATATATATATATATATATATATATATATATATATATATATATATATATATATATATATATATATGATCAGACTCTCACTTCATCACAGCCACAATAGCAGGGTTTCCATAATTTGGATTTGGCTTCAAAGAACAGTTAAAGTAGCTTGGCTGCCAATATAACAGAAAAAGGTCACAATAACAGAATATGCCTGCATCTGAACCAAAGTTAAGCCCACTTCCTTCAACTATACAAAGGCAGAAAATGGGAAACTTTGAGTACTGGTGAATGTCACAGTTGCTAATAAATAGGCAGGATTAACGCATACCTTTTAATATTCGCGCTGCTTAATGGGCTGACAGTGTTGAATTATCTATAGGTCTCAGTGATTCAAAAAGGACCATCAAACCCAAACTTGAGAGCAGTGTCTTGTAATTGAATAATACATTACATGTGGCAATTATTTCTGTTAGAAGCAGACTGAGAAATCAATAACCAAGGGATCAAATCAAGGACTGTGAAGCTCTTGTTTCTATTCCCCTTGTGACCAATTACATCACCACAGTTTAAACACCTGCAGTGTCACAGCTCACTGTGACACTTTCCTGCACACACACACACACACACACACACACACATCTCTCTCTCTCTCTCTCTCTCTCACACGGAGGCACACACACTTAACTTGTGTTAGACAGATGCTGAAGACTTTGAGAAGAGAAAGGTGCTTATATTAAGATCTCATTTAAATGTGTACTGAGAGGAATCTTAAAATCGCTTCGGTCTGTGTTGAAATTGCGTCTAGAGGATTATTGCACTATTGTGTGCTAAATGAGCTGCGCATCAAGACGTAATTGTAAATATGGAATGATGGGAGAGTAATGCATCTTTGTTGAGATAATATGCACTCATTGCACAGCCTGACCTGGAGTTATAAATTATGCACTAGTTTTTAGCTCCAGGCAGTATACTCCCATGACATATGTGGTGCTGATTAAGAGAGAGTGAAATGGGCCTGTTTTAATGAACATATCCCATTACACAAAGGCATTGCTCCAGTATATCACTTAGAACACACAGGTGACAATGAACCTCTGACCACCTCACAGCCTTTTGGTATTGTTGTATGCAATTTGCTTTTATCTGAAATATTCACAGCTCCTAAAAAGGCTGATATCAGGTCTCATTAAATGTTGATGCTCTGGGTGAGTAAAGAGAATACTGGCTACATCAAAGGCCTTGTTATGTCCAGTGAATACTAACTAATCCTGAGCTTCTCTTCAGGAGCATCTAAAGCCTGTAAGACCAGCAGTGTCTCCTTCACTGCCGGGACCCCGCCTGGTCCTTACAGTTCCAACAGGAGGCTTCTGTATATCACAAGGAAAATGAGGGGGTAAACATAGATTGAGAGAAGATTATATTTGTCTGTAATTATCCGCTCTACCATGTGCAGCCTTGTGTTTCATCTGCCCTTTGTGATGCTCGGTACACTGACATGCTTCCTCTCATCTTAGAATGGATCATCAAAACTGAAGCAGTCAATACTGCACAACACACATGGGCTCACCCAAGCAATAATAGCCTGGAGTCAAAGGATACGTGTTCCAAAGTTGATTGATTATTAGTCCCATTTGTATTATTTTGTTTGTTTGAGCAAGTGTGTGTGTGAGTACGGGGAGGGGGGGCACTCAAAAAAGAAAATGCTACTACAAAGCAAGACATATTTCATCTGTGATACCTTAACATTAACTTATTTCATTGAAGAATGTTACTTGTCCAATAGTGTTTGTTTTTTTTTAATCAATAAAGGCAGTGAGCTTTGTCTAATGCGCAACCGTAAACGTCACACAACTAAAGCCATCAAAATATTGTGTGGGAAAACAGACGCTGCAAAAAACACCCAAGACATTAACAACCAAATTACAGTCATTACAGGAAGTTGGTGTCCACAGTCATGAGAGGATAGTGAAAAGCAATGGTGGGCACCCATAAACCTTGGCAGAGAGAAACACAGTGTTCATGAAATAAAAATCATGGTCAGAGCTGCAGATCCACGTTACTCTGGTGTAGGGAGGGAGAGTGGGGTGCTGGAGCAAGTTTTACAGAAGGTTAAAACATCCACGGGCTAGTTGAATGAAGACATGCACAACCAAAGGACTTAACATCAAAAGAACCTGTGTTTTCAGCTATTCTCTGTGGTGGGCTCGCTTTGCATATTTCATGACAGTGGATTTCACATCTATGCCCACCTTTCTATTGATATGTAAAAAGCCTTTTCTGTCCTTCAATTAAAAGTATTTCTTGCTAAATGTAATTGGTTGTTTTAATGTGCAATTGTTGTTCTTTACTGTGGCAGGGCATCACTGCAGAAGCCTCCGCCTCCGTGCAGTTCTTCCCCTAAAGTGAAGAGCAAGAATAAGAATATGTTTGTTTTTCTCCACATAAAAGCTGCCAGATGACCTATGGTTCCAGCTAGACCTTTAAAGAAATGGAGGACAATCAAAAGGACAAATGTGACGGGCCTCCTGTGTGAGGTACAAGATGAATGCGAAACAGCGCATCGGTTCTGTGATGTCTTTGACCTGATAGTTCAAAGCTGCTCCTGGACTCTGGACCCCCGTTCAGTATGTGAGCAGCTCAGACAAAGGCTTTGTTCATAATAAAGTAAATCCACCACATTGTTCCTCTGAGCTGAACACAACCTTTTCAAAAGGGAGGACACTCTTCAGACCTGAGATAAAGCATCAATGTAACCTATAAACACATCACACATACAGACATCCTTTTAAAATCTTGAAGAAATTATTATCTTCATCGATTCTTCAAAGTTATACAATTAACCCTTCTCTTTTTTTTCTGACACAAAAACTTATTTTTCTTTATACGTTTATCTTAATGATTAAACATGGCAATATTCCCATAAAGAAATCCACACTGAGCCAATTCGGTAAGTACACTTTGGTACACAGTTTACCTATGCTTTTCATCATTATACATACACTGTTCTCAACAAGTGTAGCCTTGTACGGCGGTGCATAATGCACCTCTGTTTCACAGAGACAAGTTATGTGGCAGCAAGGCACAAGGCAGTGTGCTGTGGAGCTACAGGATGCCAACTCCCCCCCCTCCACCACCCCTGCTCTGGTGTCAGGAGGCATGGGGAGGTGCTCCAGCCTGCAGTCATAGTTAACCATGGCAAAGCAGCCAAGACTGGCTGCTATGGTGCCTCCATTCCTCCTGAGACACAAGGGTGCACAGGGCTTTGAAGTTAAAAGTGTGGCTGGGAGACAATATGAGCAGCGTGTGAGCATCTATCTGTGGTGTGTGCTGTGATATGAGGGCAAAGGTGGGATGTGTGATGGTGTCCGAACTGTACAATAGTTGTAAAAGAAAGTAGTCTCGGTGTAGGGTGACCATCATGGTACAGTATAGAGCTACATAATAGGACTTTAACTGCAAAGACTGGTTTCTATGTATATAATGTATGTGTAAAAAGGCTTTAAAAACCAAGTTTTGTTACATGATAAATGTTTTTTGGATCATGCATCCAAAAGCACTGCATGTTGATTCACCTTTGCTTCCTGTTGTGCCTGCCTTTTGGAGTTTGTGTATGACAGTAAAACAGATTCATGGGAGGTGTGCACATGTTAAACTGTTTAGGTATCATGACGATTATAATAATAATACATTTTATTTGAAGGCGCCTTTCTTGGCATTCAAGGACACCGTACAAACGGTAACAGTGTCAATGTAGCAGAAACTATTTTCCAAAGCAGAAGAATGAGACGAGAGGTTAAAGTGTACATTGCTACCTCGTAAGTTTGATCAATAGCATAAAATAAAATCTTTAATTACAAGTCAAAACACGATCACTCGTGTCATGAATCAAATGGTTAGAAGTCAGGCTGGGGGATTTTTTTTAATTTAATTGATTAATTTGCATTTTTACATTCCTACGGTTTGTGAAATCGCAAAATTGCGATTTATAAACATTTCTAGACTTTGTTTTGCTTTAAGGGACTCCACAGTAGCCGACTCTCTAATTTTCCACAACGCGTGCAAATGTCAGCCACATACAATCATCATAAAATTGTCCAAAAACTCAAACATCCTTTTACCAATTAACAAGAATACTTCCAAAAGTTTGCGATGTCCGTTTACTGCTCCATAGCGCTATCCTATCTCTCCTATCTCTTCCCTCTCGCGTCTTCCCACCCCTCCTCCTTAAGCCCCGCCCCTCCCGGACTCTTCCTTACGCGCGGTCAATCACAACAGGTGACACTGACAGATACATGCAGTGAATCTAATTACACAAACAAGAGTAAAAGGCACAGTCTCTGTTTTTTCACAGTTTACCTTACTGTTACAAACATTTACAATCATTTACTCATTTATGATTAATTTGTCTTAAAGTTAACATTTTTCAACTTACAGATTGTATACTGCACTTATTTAGGAACTAATTTATTTGAATCCCTGCTTTCTATATACATATTATTATTAATTGTATTTCATTTTATACGTTCTTTCAGGGATGGCTTTACAGAGACATTTTTTTCAATTTCATTTAAAAAAAAACTTGGCACAATAAAGACTGCCAAGTGGTGCTGTTTTGTTTTGTTTTTTAATTCTTGTTGTGTTAATTAAGAAAATATATATTTCAATTTTGCCTTGGAAAAACAGAAAAATTTAAAAATTTTAGACCAAATCGCCCAGCCCTATTTGGAAGCGTAATAATTCATGAAGTTATCAGTAAATCAAGACTGAAATCACATTTCAGTCTTGACCCTTGCCACTTAGAATCAATTTGGTGTATATAACAATAGTGAATACATCCAAGGACTGTGAGGAATATAGCCAGTTCTGCTGCAGTTGTGCAGATTCTATGCAAGTGTGATCAGAAGACACAAAAGACAAGATGAACGCCATTGCTTTACAACCTTTTCATTATCTAGCAAGGTCTCATGACGCTGCCATAGTCTAACAATTAGGAGTGCATGTTGTATGCATCCCCTTTACAGAAATATATTATATTCAACATAGTGTCTTATGAAGTCCTCTGTCATTTTCAATTAAACAGATCAGCAACCACAGCATGCATATCTGAATAGAAGGCCTGCTTTACATTTCATTCAGAGTACACACAGGGCATTCCTATGCCTACAAAGGGAGCCTTCAGAGAAAACGGGAGAGAGAGAGAAGGGGTGTGCAAGTAGCTAAATCTTTGGCGGAGCACAACGCAGGCCCCGCAAAGTCTGCTTAATGTTGTCTTTAGAAATATCTATTCCACACTGTAAACAAGCCCCAGTGACAACTGAAGTTTTGAAACTGACCAAAAGGGCTGTGATGGCTTGTGTTTGATAACCAGGGTGTCAAGAAAGCTGTAAGACAAAGCATCTAACTCTCAAATATTATGCAGTATGGCAGCATTCATCTGAGGCTATTCTTAAACTCAACTGGATTTAATTGGTGAAATAAAACTAAGTTAGAGTGGATAACACTGTTAAAAACCTTACTGCAAATAAGCATTGGTGTTTTTACTGCACAGAACATGAAGATATTGGTACATTCACCGACAAAGACCAACTCTAGTGTCATAGGATAACCTGATCATTTTGGATGAGACAACATACAGCCATTTAGTGCTCAATATGTTAATGGTTACTGAGATATCATCAATTATCCTTATCTCATACACAAATTAATTTAGTTATCGCCACACTTTAAACCCGTCCATGAATTTTCTCTTGCTGGAATAATTTGTTTGATTAGACATTTTTACAACCGGAAAGGAAAGGCCTCTGCATTAATTATGTACTGTATAAATCTGAAGCAAAACTGTTTTTTTTAATTTACATCATAAACAGAAAACTGATTAATTGAGTGGCAGAGTTGTATGGCTCTTTGCTGCCATCTTGAGTATCTGAAAATACATTACACACTTTGGATAGAAGTTTCCTTATAAATCAATAGCAATGTGTTTTTATGAAGTTATTGGAGTCTCGGCATTAACAAAAGCCCTTAGAAAGGTGGTTTTGTTCTGATTCGCACTTAGTTGGTCAGTAAGATGTTCAGTATAACAAGCAGTTATAGTAACATTTACACTGGAAGAGTAGAGACTAGTAAGGTCATAATGGTGTTGTAATGAATTCACAAGTCAAAATTTAAAATGTTAAAAAGTTAAAATTTCATTAATATATATCAATAAATTAAGTGGATCAACTTTTAGTTCTGAATTATGAAATAAGTTATGGCAAACTCAGAGGGCTACTTTATTTTCATGTGTAAATACATATTTAATCATTATTAGATATCTGCTGCTGCTGTTTATGTGTATTTTTACTGCTTCAGCATGTTTGGCACAAAAGATTCTTGGAGGATAAACTAAGTTCTACCTCTCATTTGCAGCTACAATTTGTTCACATAAATTACGCTGCCACTCAGAGCTGTTTCTGTCCATCAAGTTACACATTTGTATAGTTATTTATCTTTAAAAAAAGAAAAGAGAAAAAAGGGCACTAAAGTTGAGCACTAAACATGCATTGGTATACTAAGAGTGTTGAGAGGATTCAGATTCAATAAAAATATTTGTTTAAGGGTTCAGATTGGATAAATTGCCAAAACCCCAACCCTAAAAATAATTAGTAGATGCTTGCAAAGGGATGCATTCTTGAAGCACAATGCATCCCTGCACTTTGTTAGGTCCCAAGTACATGCTATGCTTCAAAATTCTGAAGTGGTCTCCAAGTTAAGTCTGGTTGTCCTGTGTGTTATGCATACTGTATGGTTAATGTATATTTAAAAAATGGAATGAAACAATGTAGGGGCACCATTTCCCCTCAAACTAAATGTAAGTGTAGAGTCCTGATGGGGTTATTTTTCGCTTTGAAATTAATGCTATGCACAAAGTTCATCTTGAAACCTTGGAAATTGGGAAAACCAAATGGAGGGTATCTAGATCAAATACAAAAGTTTCATTACCACTGACATGTAGGAAACCAAATGAGGCCCTGGAATTATATTAAATTAAACCCAGCAGACTTGGTTGCAGTGTTCCACGTAGAGCATTATGAATATAATATGAAACCGTTTTATTATTGAAAAGGCTCTCCAAGCTGGCAGAATGTGTTTTTTGGGAAATGAGAATACGTATTGGTGTGTGTAACCGTCAAGACCACATTGGTAGAAGAAGAAGAACCTCAGTGACAGAAGGAACACTTTTATTCAGTGCAACATGTCATTGATGCACTGTACAGATGAGCTTGTATTCCACAACAATATGGATTATAAGAGAAGGGAACAAAGTTGAAATCAGATTGGTAATGGACTAGATCTCGGCAAATGGATTTATATATTCTTATATTATCTAACCTTGATGCAGGTGAAGACAACAGTTCAGTATTGTCATCATTCAACATCCCATCTGTGGTTATGTATCCGTATGTGTGAGTGTATCAGTGGATGGTCAATTCTCAATTTGAATAATCTTGACTTTTAGAAAACATCACTAGCAAAATAAAATGTGTTTATTATTTCTCGACCAACACAAAGCTAGCCCATTTCCACTCGAGATGTGGTGAAAGCATTTATTTATTTTGGTCTCGTCCTATAATTTGATTTGTAGATGAGCTTTGCTGTACCTAGAAATTGATTACCAGTATAAACCATTTCCCCTCACTTACTGCACTTACTGCACATCATGTACTGAAAATTACAACAACATTTAGAAAGCCAGTACAAACACACATGTGGTGCAAAGTGAGAATTTTATTAGAGAGGATCGTGATATTCACAATCAAATATTTTGGACACAGGTTATCAGATCACTTATTACCTTGATTTTGTTTGTATAGGTAGAGTCAAAGCATGCATTATACTAACCTCCACCACTCAATCAACTCAACCTTCCTAATATTTCATTACATGTGTCAATAATCAAGTCATGTTTTTAAGCACATTGCCACTTACTGTCTCCATTCTCTGACTATAAAGAATTAATTCCTCGTGTGTTTTTACAGCACAGCACAACTTTGCAAGCTGTCCCATGTTTAGCCACATGGTGGCATTGCAGTGCAAAGACTTGCAGATATTGGGTTTTTGTGCACTTGCACCTTATTTTGGAAGTCATATAGATTCTGCCATACATTAACTTTAATTCAGTAAATGCAAAAATGCTGACTAGATAACAAGTGAGAAGAAACGGCATGGAAACATTGAATGGCTAAGTTTAGTCATTTCAGAATATGTAGTGATTGAAAGTGGTACGCGCATTTTGGTGACTAAAAGGTGAGAAACTAGAAGGATTCCAGTTCAATCCCTGGACTCCCTTTTCCTCAATTCCACACAGCTGTCAGAGGTCCAACAACCCTGTATGCGATATGCATTGCCCCAAACCCATCCATGGTCCTGAATCTCAGCTGTCTAAAAGTTGCTCAGATGAACTCTGCTGAGCTCTCCTGAGAACAGGTGTGAAGTGGATAGCACCAGATAAAGGCTAACACAAACCGCAGCCGGAACATTGTCATTAAAAATGAAACGCAACCACGGCCTCTTCTGTTCTTCTGTAGCTGGGACAGAATAGAAGCACTTGTGTTGATCTGTACAACCAACAATGGAGCAATCCGCGTGTCTAGCTCTGAGCGACGACATTGTGAAACACCGCTATCTCACTGCTGTCTCACCGCAGGACACACCTAACCTTACCTCGGTGATGAACGCCCCCTCTCGGATGTCTCCTATCATCGTGCAGAGGATAATGCAAATTACACCATTCGTTACATAACTATGGGAGCTGAATCTGAACAGCCTGTAGGAGCGCCGTTATACCAGCGGGTGGGCTGCAGAGACAATGCAGGAGTCACTTGTTTTCCCTCATTCTGGGAGTTGACAGGCTCAGGGAGGACCAGTTTATACGTGTAGAGACCAGAGAAAACCTGTTTTTCATAATATGGGACCTTTACTTTAACTGTGGGGCTGCTTTGACAGGACTCCCATAATAGTGGGAAGCTTACAGGAGTAAATGTTAGTAGAGAAAAAAACAGATAGATCAAAAAAAAATTGCATAAGAAGAGCTAAGTATCTGAAACAAACATGCATTGCGCTGTTGCCGATGTAAAGGCAAAGTTTCACACCATATGACACATTGTTCCCTCTTTTCCCCTGCGATGGAATCTAAAAGTATTGTCCCATACAAAAAGAAAGGTTTTGTACCAAATAACCAGTCATTACAGCATGTCTGTGTTCCTGCAGCTTAACGAGAAAGGAAAGATACAGCCGCTCAGATGGTTCCGTGGTGACAGTGACAGACGCTCGTCCCCAGACACTCAAGAGATCTGACATCTCAAACAGCTCCGCTGAGACCCTGAACTAACTTCAACACCAGCCCTCATCTCCTTCATTAGCTCCATTTGGGAGTTTGCACATGGCTACTCACATCCCAGGGTAGCCCCATTCTCATCTGTCTGATCAACTGAGATATGTGTTGTCTGTCAACACTCAGGGGACACACCCTCCTTTTGAACATAGTTCAACCACCATCTACTTTTTTGTTGTTTTCTTTTAGACTTCATAAACAAAAAATATGTAATATGTTAAGTCTGGAGTATTCACTTTTCTATAGAGCACGTTCAATCACACATCAGTATGAGCATGTGACTAGCTGCTACTGATTTAACATCCATTTCTTTGTTCAACTTCAACTGCACTGTATTTGGTATAGTGCAGCGGACAAGTGCAGACAATAACTTCTAAAACGTCACACAAGTGTTTACTGTGGAAGTAAAAAAATGAAACAAAAAGGGAAACAGCTAAATGAAAGGCTGCAAAAATGGCGGTCCCTAAAGAGACACTAGAATGGAGGAGTCAAACAACTGGTGGAACTGGCATGTCAATTAGGGAAGACTAGCAACCGTGAAGCTCTGGGTCTGTTACACAGGAACTCTAGAGAAATAGTGACAATACTCAAGGGGAAAAAAAATAGTTCCTGGAGATAGCCTTTGCCCTGGGAAAAAGTCAGACTAATTGTTGCTGTAATAGAACATTTGCAAAAGTGGAGGGAGAGAGAGACAAACAAATATGTTTGTTGTCTGTTGATTATACTCTTACAAGAACGCCAGAAACTGATTCAAAGTCAACCAACTATTCATATGTTAAACAAAAAAAAAGTATTTTTTCCTGGTTACTCAAATAAATGCACAACAAAAAATAATGTGGCATGCAGTGTACGTATATTTGTTTTGGCCAATCAGGGCAGCCACCTGGCAATAGCTGTATAAATGTTAGCTGCTACCCCAACCTTTACAAAGAAACCCAAGGAGGGACATTTTAGTTTATGTAATTAACAAACAAGCTTCTTTGTATGGAAATCATCAGCAACGACAGCATTAGTGTGTGGAGTATGTGTGGTGAAACAGTTGAAAGTGCAAAATAGAAAGTTGGATGCTGGAAGTTGAAGGAAGAGAGCGGAGGATGTGTGTGTTCCAATACCCATAGAACCTTACTACTTTAGTTTGCCACAATACATAGTGGTTGCATCCTAAATTCCATAGAATTTGTAGTATGAATACTCAAATTACATATTATGTCAGGAGACCCACTGGACAATGTGTCGGCATAGATATCCTACAATGCAATGCGGTAGTGATGACGTTCATAACAGACAATGAAGGACTGTTCTGTGACGTCAACAACCCTTTATTGTAAGCATAGCAGTCTCAACTTAACGTAATATACATTTTTAAAATGAGTTCAGGTCACACGTCATTTGGTCACATGAGTTGGCACAGGTAACCACGATTAAGCACCTCCAACCTGCAGGCAGGTAACGTGGTAATTACAGTTCAATGTATCTGTAATGTTTCAAGGTGTCATATTATACTTAAGGTGTATGTCCAAATTAAATGCATACTGTATTCAATAGTATGTACTTTTACTTTTGACAACAAACATCAAGTTATGTAGAAAATCCAAATTTTCAACAAACAGATGAAGTGTGGATGTTGATAATAATCGGCATCATAATAACAGTGATAGATTAACACATGAAAACCAGCAGTTACAACATACTTTAGAAGTCAGGCATAAAAAGAACAAAGGGTGGAGTACAATGACAGATTGACAAACAAATAATCTATCTGAATGTGGATGAGTCCACCCTCACATTATGTGGCCCAGAGTTCTAATTTGATATATGGGCCGAATACTACACTCAACAACTTGCCCATATTTTGTCTGCCAGAGTCAACACAGTGCCACCTTTGCCACACCTGGCCCATGTTCGGTTCATATGCCTTGTGCCAGTGCCGACTGAATGCCACCTGTGCCAGCTTCATGCCAAATCTGGGCCAAATGTCACTGCTATGTGGGTATGAACTACAGGAAGCCCTGTACTATGATGTGGGTATTCTGTTAAATCAATGTATTGCTTAGATGTAGAACAAAAACCACAATGCTAAATAGTATCTTAATGCAATGTCTTAAAAATAATACTTACTTTAAGTTGAAACGTCTCTCGCCAGGTGAATTGTTGGTCTAATGAGGTGCACTGTCTCTGGCGTTTCCTTGGTCCTTGGTCTTAAACCACCTTCGCCAAGCCTCCATTGTCCTTATGCCCGGAGGTTTAGTTTCTTTGTACGAAAGTTGCTAACTCTAGCACAACTGTGATAGCAGCATGCTAACGTGCTCGTAGGCTTTTAGCGTCAGGTGCTCCCTGGGACGACGTTTCTTTGCTATCCACGTCGATTTGGGGGGATTTGAGCGCTCTGTTGGCCTGCTGAGCTATTTCTAACGTATAACAACTATTACAAAAGCATTTGAGCCAAACCACTGCATTCCCATCATATTGTTTTCTTAGCAACAAACTGGACTCTGGTTAATTAGTGCAACACGTCCTGGGCACGCCCCGCAATTTACCTCGGTAACTATAGGGGAGCGCCGTCTGCTCGTGCATGTGGGCGATGTGGAAAAGTTGCCTTTTTGCGCCTCCAGAGGGCGCAGTGTGTGTTATGTTCAGGGGGAGTACTGCAATTTTTAAAATGATAAAAATCTAGTAGCTAAAAAGATGTGTGCAGACCTGAAACTACGTTAGCAGCTACTAGCATTACACTATTAATTCTGTATAGTTGGAATTACTGAGTGGGTTGCATTATGGGTGATGTAGGCAGGGGCACTGAAGAATGCAAGGAATGCAAGAAATGAAATGGACAATATCTCTGCTTCATCAATTTTCAGCCTTGTTTTTTTTTTCAACTGTTCCACAATGTTAACAATAACAATAGTAATGTGATTAATATATTATTAATCACTTTTATTTGCATCAAAAACACCAAATGTGTGCACATTAGGGTTGGGCAAGAGATACAGTGAGATGGTATGAATGCGTCAGAGATTTTGCCATATCATCTTGATGTGTTGGGCCATTGTTGGCAATGTTACAAAATCAGTGTGCAGGCCTAAGTTTGACTGTAATAATCTCTTGTACATTTTTTTAAATTTCTAAAAAAATATTTATCAGGCATTCTCTTCATAAATCTCCCTGTCTGGAGAGTTTATAAGCAGCCTCTCAATCAAGTTCCCAATAAAAATGACTGTGTTACAATATTTCTATCAATAGCATAGTATAAAATTACAGTTACCTTGTTAGAGAATAGTTTCTGTACTCAACAGTCCTACAACTAAGCTGTTTTCCTGACAAGATACTGGTATGGTTAAGGTTCGGCTCTTTTTTGTTAAAATGGGGAAAGGTTGCGATCATGACAGATAAATTATATGAGTTAATATAGATGGTTTAGCTTAGGCAGCTGAAATCACTTTGCTTTCACATAGTTCCATGAGGGCTGGCCAAGTATCCACTTTCTTAGCCAATCAGCTAATAGACCCAATCTTATGATTGATGAGTCTTCCACTATGGAACTTTTGTAAAAGAAGACCCAAAAGAGCTTTTCTACTTTCTAAAAAGTGTATTGATACATTTCAAATAGATTTTCTCCTGGAACAATATAAAAACTTTACAAGAAGACAGGTAATGACATGATGCTGGAGGAGAGGCCTTATATCTAATGATAAAGAAGAACCTTTTCTGTTTGGATGTCAGTGACAATGAAAGTAAAATTGTTTTTATTAAGGACATCTTTTTAATGAAGTTTGGAGGCGGTCCAATCATTTATGTGTAGTGAATGCGATGTGTCCTCTCTGCATTCATTTCCATGAAGAGTGGGTGTTTTAAATAGCATTGTTTGATGTGACACCTTGTTTTTCGTAACACAAAGAATAGAAAGTGCTGCTGGAAAACACGTTATGGTTTTACAGCTTATATCACCCAAGCAAACAAAAACACAGTAAGACATGATGAAAGCCTAATGTAGCTAAAATACAATTTATTCCTGCTTTCAATTCACCATTATTACAATATTTAGAATCATGAGTACATTTTTTCACACTTGCATTGTGCACTCCAATGAAATCTAATGAGGTGTTTTACATCAAGGCACAAGACAGCTACTGTTGTTGAAGGTGTTGTTGGTGCTGCAGATACAGGTTCGAAGACCGGTTGAGCCACAAGTCAAGACAGAGTCATCCATCTTAGCACAAGAAATGATCAGTGTAGTTATTTCTCTGCTTTTAAACACAGACTAACAATGAATACTGACGAATTTCTGGTGGTAGTCTGAAAAACAAGAGATCCATCTTTGTTTGTGAAGAGTCGCCTACTATGTTTAGGTCTCCAGGTGTTTGCAGGTAGATGATGATGATGTCACTCAAAGGAGGCACTTGGTCCGGAGAGCCGAATAGAGGATAGAAAACAGCAAAAAAAAACATCTTCAACTTCTGGAAAGGTTCGGATTCAGAAACGTATTTTGTGGAGCATTTGTTTTTATTTTACAGGTTGACAGTAGAGAGCTACAAATATATGGACAGTGAAAGACATGGGCATCAAAGTTCCTTAGTTGTAGCGGATCATTTCAGCCACAATGATGGCTCACAATATAACGTATTCAGACTGAAGCTGTCTCACAGCTCACATGGTAATGAGAACCCACCAATTTTTCACATGTGGCCATGTTTTATTTCACATATTTGACATCAATATATTGAGATATTTCTGTTGATGGATATCAAAACATTTAAAAGGCTACCTTGAACTTACATGAACACCAAATACAGTGTGTCAGTGATTTGGTTCAAATCCCCCTCTTGTACTTTATCTACAGCTTCAGTGAGTGCTGACATACCACGTATCTGCTCCTGCGCTCACACTGGGCCGCGTCGCTTCCGCCTGCCAAACGCCTGGGCGCCCACGTTGGTGGGGACGAAGTTGCTGTGTCCCAGTCCTCCTGACCGACTCAGGAAGTCAGCCAAGCGATGAGTAACACAGGTGGCCGTGTTGCATGCCCGCTTCTGTGCTGTCGCATTGCTTGCAAGAATGGAAAAGAGACAGTGAACTACATTTTATTGTATGATCTTCAAGCTTAGGTTAGACATCTGTATGACACACGTCAAACAGTCGTGTACGGCATCATCAACAACTAATTAAACATGTTAGAAATATGTGAGGAAAATATTAAAATAATTGTGTGCGTTAAAGTCATGCTTACCCTTTTTTCCTTTCATTTTTAATTCAACGAGTATGCCTATAATTTAAATCTTGAATGAATTAAAAACAGCTTCCATGTAAAAGATTAATTTATTAAAGCAGAAACAAGTAACTTTGAAGAGAACATGTATTTTACATTAGAAAGGTCAAGTTTTCAGATCACTGTCAAAAATCTATTGTCTGGCAGTGGAAGATTAAAACAATGACATTTCTGTGAAGTAAGTCGGACAAATAGGATCCACATGCATCAGTAGGCTGAATGGATAGAGCTGGATGAACAAGCAAATGACAGTCAGACAGAAGAATGGATGGACTAAAAGGTGAGGGTTTAATTGTATGCATTGCCGTAGTTTTCATATTGATCGGCTAGACTCCTCTTCTTGCCAGGCGTCCCTGCTCCCACGTCGGTGCGGGGATAGGTCTGTAGTTTGTGAATGTCCTGGGAGAGTTTGCCCAGCACACAAGTGCTTAAGCCGGTGCAGCGCTTAGACATGGGTCTATCCAAGCTGTTAGAGACAGAGACAACATGCAGAAATAGGCTTACGGTAACTATGGCATGCAAATGGATATTTAACAATGACATGCATGGTGTTTTACTAGCATACCATGCCTTATATTCATATTTAAATGCATGCTATCAGATCCAACAGGCATATGAAGATATCTCTTTGTAGTTGAGTTCTCATGCTTTTCTTAATGTCTGTCATGCATCTTCTCTTCATGCTCTCGTCAGTTTCCTGACCGAGGACGCTGTTTTTCAGACACATGGATGGATGGATGGATGGATGGACGACTATCCATGCAATAACAAATTATGACAGAGAGTAGATTTTCATGAATTTCACTACCTTGATAAATAATAAATACCATAGTTGGAGCTGTTGGGCTTATAAACAAAAGTGTGTTATATTTGGTTTAACTGAGAAAGGCAGACCATCAGGGTGAATTAGACAACGGTATTAAAAGCCATACCTGTTTCCATCCGCTGTTTGGTTGTCTTGCTCATCTGAAGTTATCTGCATGAAGTCCTTGATAGCTCTGAATAACCTTTGGACATCATCATTCGATAGTGTGACTCCATCCGACATAGACTCCTTACTCGTTCTGAAAACACACTTTTGATTAATTCATCTCTCTGGTTCTGCCACAATGTTACACTTCATGTAATCTTATTTGTTCCTTTTCAAATCTAAAATAAATGTATGTGCATTTTTATATCTATAAGCATGCAAATCAATCTTCAGGATTTGAGAAAATTTAGTTTATAGATTTAAAATAAATCTATATTCAAAATATAAATCATATAGATTTAATTAGTTGTGGTAGTTATTTAGTTATAGTAAATGGGGAAAAATGCAGAAATAATCCTAAACACATTCACAATCTTTTTACAAGTTAAATATGATACTTTAAGGAATAATGTCTCAACTCTCACCTGGATGGAGCTGCCTGTGAGACGTACATCTGACAACTGATCAGCGCATAGGCAAGAAGGAGAATCCAGAGTTTCAGCATTATCATGATTCTCTGTGGAAAACACCACACAATCTAAGTCATACAAATTGTTGCAAGGAAATTAACAACAACAAAAAATCTGCGTGGTGTCCGCAACATTGAGACTTTCTCATCCGCTGCTTGCACACACAGACTCATGACTCCTCTCTCTCTCTCTCTCTCTTCCCCTCTCACTCTCCCTCTCTTACACTTACATTAGAGCCAGATAGAAGAGTTATTGATTATATACTGACACTGGAGGCTTTGCCAGAACCTATAACAACAGCTCTGTCCATTAACAGAATTGGCTGCAGCCTACCATAGATAGTAGAGAGTCATCAAACCAGCAAGGATGCATCTCCCTTCTGTTAGTATCTACCAGTATAGGTGGCAATCCAGTGTACTGAGTCCTTGCCTTCTCTAAAAACCACATAATCTGATCATTAACTATGATAATAATTTACACAAACAACTAAAAAAAAGCAGTCTTTTATCTATACTCACCGTGAGGTAATATATCTTGTAATGAAGAATTCAATGAGTCTCACTTGTGAATCTGCTGAACACTCCCCACAGTGCAGGACGTTATATATGCCCCCCATGGGTTTCTGTATTAAGTGAGTGAGCGCTTGATCATAGTCTATTGGTCAGTCATATGTTTTACCTCAAACTGCTAGCCAATCAGAAGTCCTACGTCACTTACAGCCAGCCAATGAGAAGGCGTGTAAGCAAATGACATCAATGTTTGGTCATCGATGTGTTTAATTTGTCACAAAAAGAAAAAGCTGTCAGTTATTTAAATGATTTAGAAAAAATTCGCTGTCATAGTCAGAGGTGTTTTGTGCCGACTCTCACCAGACAGCAAAGTGTTCATTTAAAAAATAAAAAGCAATGTTCATCAGTGTGCCACAGCCAAAAGATGTTGCATTGTTTCAAAATAATTTCATTTGGAGCCAATGATTTAGTGTTTCAGTAAATATCAAAGTAAAATGATTTGTCTGTAAATTGTTGTTGGATCTACACATCATTGATGGAGCACAAAGTAGATTTTAACTTCCAATGTCTCTGCACCAAATTCAATTTCTGACTTAACCTAGACAAGTGTATTGATCCTGTTCATTTTCATCATTTATATACGGTTTCTTTAAATAATGCCTTTCTGGAATGGGAATAGCATCACACTGATGCAGTTAGCGTCTCCATGGATGAACTAAACCTGCCCACAGAAGTCACTAGTGTCCATCCGGTTTCTCTCAGCTAATTACTGGGCCGTTGGTCCCTGGCCATCTTGTAATTCCTGTTATGTAACAATGTTGGATGATGTGTCATAGAGCACCCTGCCTCCCAGTTAGTTTTTGCGTCACAAGGAAACTCATTAATGTGGATGAGCCTTTTAGTATTATTGAGCAGACCTGCAGGCTCTCTACCAGAAGCATTAAATTAGTCTCCAACAGAAACTGCTCACGGAGAATCCAACTATACACAAAGAATATTGCCTAATTTGAGCAGGAATCTGAAGTTCACATATTTAACTTTTGGTTAGCTGCTCATCTCCAGCTTCTAATGCAACATCCACCCAGTGCAGCACATACAGAATGATGTGTATTTAATAGAGATTTTGGATGTCGATGCTCAAATCCTCAAAAAAAATCATTATAAACACATAAGCTAAAAGTCATGTGAACTATATCTACAACTCAGATAATCTTGCACTCGCGCTGCTCCCAGGTCTGCCGTGCCGGCCCTGCCTGCTCCGACCGGGGACGAGGGTTGAGGCAGAGAAATTACATTCCAATGGGAAACGTTTATTGTCAAGAATGCAATTATGTCACACTGTTCACATACCCTAATGTTGGGCACGAATTGGCCTGGAAAATTAATTGCAACACAGGAGAGCATTCATGACAGAGAGGGCAGTGTTATGCTCAGTGCGGTGCTCATCAGTGACCGTCTCAGCTGAGTCAGTGGGAATGTGTCTTCTCCCAACGAGAAGCAGCACCGTTCTTGGCCGGGGAATAAAAAGTCCCAAAGAGAATTTGGCTCTCTCTCATATCGACGCCATGCGCTATTCAAATAGGCAGCATGAGTTGATAAGCCACTGGAATGATCCCACAGTTTGGCTGTATATTAAATATTTAAGTTTGCACATTAGGGCATTTGAGCGTATATATATATATACACATAGTAAGGTTAAATGTTAGTTTTCCCCTTCTGAGTGATCTGCACCTGCAGAGGGGACCTTGAGTAAGTCTCCACACTATAAGGGACAGATCCATAACCAGAGAGGAAGGGGAACCCAGAAAATGTGGATTCTTAGATGAAACTTTCAGTTACACTTGTGTTGGGGAGAGAGCCGTGGAAGCCGAGAGAGTTTCACACAAAAAAAGAGCACCAAAATAGTACTGTGCTACCTGATCTGCATGGATACCTCAGCATGTCCACTCACAGCAAAACAGAGTCACTTGGCACCACAAAAACGCTGTAAATTGCAATTTGCTCATCGGCTTTTGACATAACATCCCATGCCAGGTTGTAAGGACACAGGTTTGAAAAATCCTGTTTCAAGTGTGAAAATAAAGGTGACCTCCGAACCTGCCCTGGAGCTGCCAGAGTGGAGAAAAGCAGAGAACTCACATGTTAGTTATTTAATGAAGAACTTTATCATCCATGTTGTGTAGAATTATCTTTGGATTGATGACAAAGCAACAACACTCCCAATGAAGAGAACTAACAGCAAGCTGTGTGGAAAACCAATCATTTTCTGCACCTTCAAAAAGAACATAAAATGACCATCGAGGCTCGTGGAATTACAAACATGAGGTGAAGTATCCATTAGCAAAGGAGCTTACATCTGCTGCTCCCCCATTAGAAAGCTGACCAGACCTAACCTAACATTTACACACCTGGCCAGTGGTTGCAGAGGGATTACGGGACCTCTTGATCTTCCTGCCGCTGTCATTATGTTGTTGGAGGGAAAAAAGAGGTTCTGGACAGCATTCGTATTACCAGGGAAGGTCGGTAATTAGATTTTCCCCCCATGCATTTGATAATTCCAGTCATCCGGGTGGTAAATAATTTACTGTGGAAACACAGTAGTCAAGGGATCCACCCAAACAAATAGACACACATGTCCCACATTTTAGCCAAACAGGACAATGTAAAGTTGGATGCTGTTCTACCACACATACAGTAACTGCATTCAATTCCACACATTGATCAGGAGTAAAATGATCTCAGGATGGATGTGTGCTGTATGTGAGCTCCAGGAGGGGGCCACTGCTTCTCCAGGAGGGGTGCTTCTCCAGGAGGGGGCCACTGCTTCTCCAGGAGGGGTGCTTCTCCAGGAGGAGGCCACTGCTTCTCCAGGAGGGGTGCTTCCCCAGGAGGGGTCCGCAACTTCTCCAGGAGGGGTGCTTCTCCAGGAGGGGTCCGCAACTTCTCCAGGAGGGGTGCTTCTCCAGGAGGGGGCCACTCCTTCTACAGGAGGGGGGCAAAGCTTCTCCAGGAGGGTGCTTCTCCAGGAGGGGGCCACTCCTTCTACAGGAGGGGGGCAAAGCTTCTCCAGGAGGGGTGCTTCTCCAGGAGGGGGGCACAGCTTCTCCAGGAGGGAGGCACAGCTTCCCTTATCCAGGTGATATTGGATCGATCAAACCTCCAACAGATTCACACACAAGATATTATACAACACAGGCTGAGAAGAACTCATGTCATTTAAACTCAACTTCATGTGTAAAATTGATGGGTAATTTATGTATATATGAATCCATGTGACCTGCTCTGCAGGGTATAAAAACGATTCCTTTCATCCTTTCAGATTCAACGTTACGTCTCTCTTACATCAAAAGTTTAATGTTTTGATGATTTTTTTTTTTTTTTTTCCTGAATCCACGCCGTCACAAAATGTGGTCGACGTTAACCACCTGGACACACATCGCCGTGTTGCTGGTGTTTTGATTAATCCGACCGCTATTGAGATAATGCAACAGTGAGAACATGTTTATTTGATAAAATCTGACAGATGTGTTTAATGCTTCCAGAATAGCTTTCTAGTCTCTGGAGCTGGCAGGAAGCAGAGGAGTAATTTGCAAGAATGTCCTCATTAGGTAACCCTATCACAACTGAATGATTGGGAGAGGTCTGTAGAGGCCATCGAAGAAGAAAAAAAGCTCACCAGCTGCCTCAGCAGGAAGCAACGGCTGGATAAACAACTTCATGTCTAATGAGGAGCCAGTCAAGATGAACTGATCACACAGCAGCGTGGAGAGCATGGTGCTACGAAAGTGCAAAATTGTTTATAGTTTAAAAGCCCATTAATGAGATGATAGTTACCTTAGTTAACCCTTCCATCTACAGACCATATAGGAAAATGTGCCTGCAAAGTGTAAGTGAATAAATATGTTTATTATATCAAATATATAAATATATATATACTTATTTAGCTGGAAAACAAGTTTTATGTGCATTAAAAATACCAGTTTTCAGAACATCCACGCACATCCTGCAGCGTCTGGATGACCTCAGGTTTTGGCCGACAAGTTTGAAAAATCTCACACAACTAACGCATGTTTGGAATGTGGTGCCTAACCTAACCTTTGACCTCTGGACGGCGAAAGAAACTGCAGCAGCTTACTGGGGCAAAGTTTATTCCTTTAAAAACAAAACAGGGTTACACAAAAACGTGCTCATTCTGCATTTACCTCGGTGAATTCAGTTGGGATGAACAAAAGAGGCTTTTAAAAACAGTCGTTGCATTTAAAGCAATTCAAAGATTTCCGAAAATGTGATTTTATTTTACTCACATGTTCACACTGCACTTCATCCAACCCTCCATGAAAGTTGTAGAATGCTTTTAAAATGTGCAAAACCAGCACAGAACATTTTTGTTTTTATGTTTTTAAGCTGGCAGAGATGAGCTGTTTTACTCTCTAACATGTCAATGAACATTAATTTGGCTTATTGTGGTGGACTGGTTATATAAGAAATATATATAATAATCATATTTGAGGGGTAGGGGGTTCTAAAAAGAGGAGAAATCTTTTGTTGCAATGCTCAGCCAGAAGAATAATTTGACCACAACAAACAAATTACAATTAAATTTGAGGGAGGAAAAATATTATTGACAGCTTATAATGAAATGAATGAGCAGGGTAATGGTTCAACTCCTCCCTTGCATGTCGTTCTTCCTCATTTCAATGGTCATACTGGCTTGTAACTGCATTGATTAGCGACAAGATCTCATTGCCTTGTTTCTTTTTTCCCTTTTTCTATTTATTTCAATTTGTGCTTTATCCTCTCCATTCAGAGGTTATTTTCTGTCTGAATTCATTTGGCTAGTAGCATAATGCCTCCAACATACATGGTTTATGCAACATAATGAGCCTCGAAGCTTGGGTTTGCTAATGTTAGGAAAGGCAAAAGTAGGCACACTTTGAACTGAAGAACGTAGCCCAGTGTTGCCAACTCCTGAATGAAACAGAGTGCTGCAGGGATGATGTATTGTTGCAGGTCATCGTCACACATGGTTCCCTCAAAAATATGCAAATGGGATTTTGCACTGGAATTTGACAAACAAAGGTTTATGATACTAAAAAGGTTGGTTCAGCAAGATAATATTCACAAGTGAACATCACTTTCATGATGTTTTAAGTAAAGTAAAAAGCTGACGACTTCAACATCACCACCACTGAGCTAAAGGCAGACTTGTGTTCGCCGTAATGACGTTCTGTAGTCTCATTTAGTCAATTCATTAGAGGGGTATTTACTGGCATACGCTGTGTAATGAGTGGACAATATGACAAAATGTCAGCTAAAGGGTTTAAAAGGCATCTTTCATTTCACCTCAACTTTAAAATAAAGTGGCATGTATAGCCATGGAGCAATGTGAACAAAATACATAATCAGCATTATAAATGGGATGTTTTTCCTGTTTATTAAGACTGATACATTAATCAGAACTATTGTTCTTAATTTTACTTATATTCAGCAAGAAAATAACCAAACTTAATAGCTTATAATACAAATTATATGTATTTTTGACCAATGGGCTTCTTTTTTTCTGCATGTGAGTGCTTTTGCTTTGCTTTGTCAGGTGAACCTCACAATGGAGCTCTCTTACATGACTATATATATATATATATATATATATATATTTAAATCACACTTAATTATGTGGCGTCAATTAGCCATGCCTGGTGTTATGTATTATGTTTGCATCAAAGCGCTGCTCGGTCTTTGAACGTTTTACAACTTTACAGCTAACGTGTTGGATGAAGTTCAGTCCGACTCCGGGACGTTTATGATGTGTCGCCCCCCCTCTGTAGGTTCATTAATAAAGCAGTCCCAAAAACTCAACTCCCCCCCCCAAGTATCCGGGTTATTGAACAAGAGCAGAACAAAGTTCAGCAGTCTGACTTTTCTGGCCAATCTTAGCTTTAGAGGCGGGGGATAGAAAATGTGCAAGATGATACACATGCGCTTCAGCTGCTCCGAGGAGAAGCCCGGGTTTGCGGAGAAAGTCCAGCATCGGAACGGAGACGGTTTGCGGAGATGGTTTCACTTAAGTCGCGGTCTCTGGTGCCGGTGTCCTGCGCACAGGCGCTGATGGGCGCGGGTTGTTTGGCGGTCGCCCTCCTCGCCCTCCTGCTGGTCCGCCAGCTCGTCAAGCAGAGGAGAACTCCGGGCTTCCCCCCTGGTCCTTCTCCCATCCCCGTGATAGGGAACATCATGTCTCTGGCCACCGAGCCGCACGTCTTCCTCAAGAAGCAGAGTGAAGTCCACGGACAGGTAAACGACTTCGACTACAGCCTACAGCGCATTCCGGGAGCGCACTACTTTTTTATAAAAAAAAAAAAAAAAACCTCCTCCAACGGTGCTGTCTCCTTATAGGAGAGTTTCAAACATGCAGCACACAAGAACAAAAGAGACTCGCCCTAACATTTGGCGGGGCTCCCAAAAGCAAAACACAAAACAAAAAAAGGCATAAAGAGATTCTTTTTGTTGTCACGTTTTCTTATTCAAGTTAAAGACAGTTCAGCTGTGAGGTGTTGAGGTTATAGAGACACAACCTCAACAGGGGGTCAGAGTCTGTTTCATTCACTCCCAGCAGGGGAGTTTAATCCATCCTCAGTGTTCTGGCCCTGTGTGGAGAAACCAGCAAATGTGCTGTATTAAAAATCTCACATTCCTGCATAGAAATGTGTGCAAGGAGCAAAATGACAGTGCTCATGTTGCAATGTGTGCCTTTCAGATTTTCAGTCTTGACCTGGGAGGCATCTTGACGGTGGTTTTGACTGGATACGACTGCGTCAGGGAATGCCTTTACAATCAGAGTGAGGTGTTCGCCGATCGCCCCTCGCTGCCTTTATTCAAGAAAATGACCAACATGGGTGGTAAGATCATGCTATGATATCATATCTCATGCAACAGTGTCTGAATGATTGCGACAATAAATGATTAAACTCCTCCGTCTACTTCTTTCTCCACCTTCCAAAGGGCTTCTCAATTGTAAATATGGCAAAGGCTGGATTGAGCACCGTAAACTGGCTTGTAACTCTTTCCGTTACTTCGGCAGCGGCCAGAGACAGTTTGAGAGGAAGATCTCGGAGGAGTGCATGTTCTTCGTCGATGCCATAGACGAACACAAGGGAAAGCCCTTCAACCCCAAACACCTGGTGACCAACGCCGTGTCCAACATCACCAACCTGATCATTTTCGGACAGCGGTTCACTTACGACGACCGCAACTTCCAGCACATGATCGAGATATTCAGTGAGAACGTGGAGTTGGCGGTGAGCGGCTGGGCCCTCCTCTACAACGCCTTCCCTTGGATTGAGTATTTGCCCTTTGGAAAACACCAGAAGCTGTTCCGCAACGCTGCGGAGGTGTACGACTTCTTGCTGGAGGTCATAAAAGGTTTTTCCGAGGGAAGGGTGCCGCATGCGCCACGCCACTATGTCGATGCCTATCTGGATGAGTTGGAGCAGAACGTGGGAGAACCCAGCTCCTCCTTTTCCTACGACAACCTCATCTATTCAGTGGGCGAGCTCATCATCGCTGGCACGGAGACCACGACCAACACCCTGCGCTGGGCCATGCTCTACATGGCTCTCTACCCCAACATACAAGGTCAGTTGTAGCGGAACGAAGCATCAGCCCAATATGAGAAGGTTTGACCCAGATGGAGATGTGCCAAACAGCTGTTTTACAGGCCGCAGTAAATGTAATGGTGATTCTTTTCTGTTTTCCCTTGCGAAGAGAGGGTGCACAGGGAGATCGACAGCGTGCTGGCCAACGGGAGGGCGCCTACTTTGGAGGACAAACAGAAGATGCCCTACGTGGAGGCCGTTCTGCACGAGATCCTTCGCTTCTGCAACATCGTCCCCCTCGGTATTTTCCGCGCCACCTCCCAGGAGGCCAAAGTCAACGGGTACACCATCCCCAAGGGAACCATGGTGATCACGAACCTCTACTCGGTGCACTTTGACGAGAAGTACTGGAGCGATCCAGGTGCCTTCTCGCCACAGAGGTTTCTGGACAGCAATGGCAACTTTGTGAGGCGCGAGGCCTTCCTTCCCTTCTCTTTGGGTTAGTCGCTCAATGCTTCTCTTCAAAAACTCTTGATAGAAACGGTCGGAGGCTGCAGTCAATAACCGGTCATAAATCACAGTTTAAAATGTAGATTTAAGGTGCTGGGAACGGTGAAACTGACAGGTGATATATCGCTGGTCAGCAGTGAACCCAACCTCGGATGCTGCCAAGTCCTCAATGAAAACATAAAACTCAAATATTACATACACTGAATTCTGTCTTTAGCATAATTCCTCCCCGCCCCCCTTACATTTTATAGAAAAATAATTCTGCATATCACATGATTACATACTCACATGACATTCACATATCCAAATCCACCTTTCCACAGGATAACAAAAATTTATGGCGTCCCATTTTGTTGCGATTGCAGCAATAAACGTCCTCTTTTCTCTAAAAAAAAAACATTTAAATGTTCCATATGGTTTATTTTAATTGGCTATTTCTGTGTATTTTAAAATATAATATAGAATATTAAATGTGTTTGCCTCAGCTGTAGCATACATTTATGATTTTCATTTTGGCTACGTTCCTGTTCTCACCACAGGATATTCCAGTAGAGCACGCAGCCATGTTTTCTCACATCTGTCTTGTATTCCTGAGAACTTTTATCTATTCTATTCGTATTGGCCAGATGTTGTGCCTGCGTGTGTGTGAGAAACTCTAAATGACTCTAAATCTTTTTTTTCCAGGGAGGCGTTGCTGCCTGGGTGAACAGCTGGCCAGGATGGAGATGTTCCTCTTTTTCACCACTCTGCTGCAGAGGTTCCACCTTCAGTTCCCTCCAGGAACCGTTCCCACTGTCACTCCCAAACTGGGCATGACCTTACAGCCCAAACCTTACTCCATCTGTGCCGTCCGGAGGCAGCAGAAAAGTCCCTGCTTTGGAGACACTCCTTATCACAAGTAGACGAACAGGAATGTAATACAGCTTATATCAAGCCGGGATTTTATGATTTTGCACAGCAATGCAACCACATGATTCAGGTGCATAAAACTGTCTTGCTCTGGATTGTAGCGTCCAGTTCCTGTGCGTCACGGTTTCTTTTTCCCAAAGGACTTGCAGCACAGAAAGTAGCTCACTACATATGGACATGTGACACAGTTTATGCAATTACTATTGAATTCTCTTACTGAGCAATATGCATGTTTGCACAATACTTGTAAGTTTGCCGGAGGAGGCAACGCGCCACAGTGCTGAAAGGACATTCTGAGAACACATGTGTTCTATTGATTGCTCCGGGCCCAGAAAATGAAATGTCTATGAACCTTGGTGCGGTAGCGATGGGTTAGGTGCATGTCAATGATTGATAGTAAGTACACCTATGATGGTTCATAGCCCTGCCTCCTCAGGACAGCTTCAAGTCAGACAGATGACCCCGCTGGTTTGTACGCGTGGCACGATAGTGTGACTTTCCAAGAAAGTTCTGAACACCATGTGTTCGGAGCTGGACTCGGGCCAAAATTCCCATCACCTGGACTGACTCCGACCCCTCCTCTAGGGAGAGCGCTCTCCTGGAAAATGTGTCACTCGGAAAGGCAAATGCAACCCTGGTGGATTTCTAGAAACTGACTATGCAACACTGGTTTCTGATAAATGGTGCTTATCAGTACTGACAAAGTGCTGCATTTATGTTTGAGGTTAACGTTTGTTTGTCCTTTTTTTTTTTCTTTCTTTCTTTGAATATGGTTGGTGCTAGGTTTTTTTGTGTATTCATAAAGTCTTTCTTAAGATATTTAAAATGTGCAATGTCATCTTTGAGCTGCTGCTGAAATGGGAAAACCAAACTCATATTACTTCTGCAATCCACATATTAAGCTGCAGATCATCTCGTTCAATACTTAATAATTTCAACACCTTACAGCTTATTGATTCCGTCTCAAGTCCCAGGACACCCAACGAGCGGTAATCATTAGTTAACCTAAACTGTAAACTGTGTGTTCGTGAGAAGCAGCTGTGTCACCCATGTTCTAAGTTTAGCTCTCACCCCGACCTGCTCCGCTCCCAGCAGAGAAATGCCTCGGCAATTCAATACATTGCTTCATCTTCTGTTTCTTCTCACGGCCAACGTGTTAACAGACGGTGGCTTGCTGGCAAATTGAGCAGACAGAGAGAACAGCAGCATCAATTCAGTGTTTCAGGCGACCTGGTCCGTGTGAATTCGATACTCTCCTTTTAGCTCAGTTTTCCTCTCCACCAACCCCTGAGGGAGATTTCTGTCTATTTCGCTGCACTCTGTTTAAAGCCGTTCACTGTCTGATGATTGGTGCTGGGGAGGGCTTGAAGAACGTCTCCGAAAAACAACGCTGATGAGTGAGTGAACCGAAACAGTACAGCTGTGGAGAATAAAACCCCCAAAATAAGCTGACAGACACAGTGTGCTATTACCAGGAGGACCTGCAGAGTCCAGTGACAAAACAGTGATTTTGATCCTTTAATGTAAAAACATTTGTAACGCCAACTTTTAAGGCTCTGCACACCTACACAGGTGTTTTCTGTAACTATGGCTGACTATACAGGCTGGAGATCAGGGTTATGCAGAGTATAGGCCCTATCACGGCCCTGTTCCATTTCGGTGCCAGGGCCCAGGCAGTGTGCATGCTGCAATGACACGCTGAATAGAATGGGAGCAGTGGCGTGTCCAGACATTTTTGATAGGGGTGGCACCAGTGGGGCACTGACATATGCAGGGGTGGCATGAAGTGTGAGCAGGAGCGCCTGCCCAGACATATACACTCACGTATGCACACCCACACCCAGTGGCGTAGATAATTGTGCATACACACGAATGATATTGATGTTACACGGGTCTAACATAACAATGTTACGCAGTACAGAATAGCTAAATGTTAGCTTTAGCATCGTTGACAGTCAAAACAGTGTTTGCTAATGAGATGAGATGATGACAGCCTTGTGCCAATTACAATAAAAAGAAATAAAACAAGACAGGATAAACGTTTAGCTTATTACCGTTACAGCTTTTCACTACAGGCACAGTAAGTGTAGTGAAATGTAGGTTTCTCACATCTTTCTCGACGACGCTCCAGAAACGTGTTGCTTCCATAGACAGTTTGTTTCACGTGTAGGTTTGCTCAAACTTCTTCTTCGGGACTTTTTTTTTGCAGGCTACATACTACTTTAGCGCATCTCTGCTGCCTCTCAGGTTTGAGAAGGAACTGCAACTCTAAACAAGCTTCCAGTTTACATTCAGTGCCGTGAATATTGGGGTGGCACTTGGGGTGGCCAATCAGATTTCAGGGGTGGCCCGTGCCACCCTAGGCCACTCCCTGAACACGCCACTGAATGGGAGCATGAATAATTCTATCAATAATAACCTGTGTTTACCCGGCATGGCTGCTGTGAAAAGGCCCTGACTGTTAGTCCTATCAGTGTCCTGAGAGGAGGACTGATCAGGCCTCCAAGTAAAGACATTGGTGCGGGTGTACAATAGGTGTGGTATCGGGTCTTAAAGGTTCATCTAGATTGGCACGGAGACAACAAGAAGGCATTGTTATATATAATATATTACCAGTTCACACAGACACACGCACTCACACCAATAAAAACCAAGGAGAACGTTCGATACTTCAGGGAGGGTGTTTTTCTTTTATAAATAACAACAAAAATCAGTTGCCCCCACAATGTAGATAAGGGTGAAAATGGTTACATTAGACAAACGCACGTATATCGATGCTACATAAGGGTAACAACCATTCATAGATGTTTTTTTTTTTTTTATGGCACAATCATCAGAGGACACTGTGGTTGGAAAAGACTGCACAGTGAGAAGCCGACAAAACCTTTACAACTTAACGAGCCCAAGTGTGTCGGGTCGGGGAGCTACCGAGGCTTTTTACGATCCAGCACGGGTCCACGTGAACAAAAAAGCCGACGACAGAGATGTCAGAATGTATATGGCTCTGACCTGAGTCCAACTCTGACTCCTGCCACCGTGGAACATTTGACTCGAGGTGTTTCTCTTGCATGAACAGTACTGGAGCCCAGAGAGATTTTGCCAATCAGCGTATCACAGCCCACAAACTACTGTATGTAGGTTAAGTTTGGCACGAGTTGGGTCGACTGAGACAACAGTGAGAGAGAGAGAGAGAGAGAGATAATGAAGAGTACAAGAGTGGTTATGATACAGAACACGTAGAGGCTGAAACCAAGTGACAAATCAAAAATCAAAACACCAAAACCCCCACAGTTCCACACCTGTAAATAGAAGTAGATAAAAACTCTGAAAACACAACGGTACTTACAGGATCTCAATGTACAACATGTCAGCTGCGTGTAGAAAACAGATGCATTCAGTTTGATTATTTAAAAAATATATATTTATATGCACATACTCTTTTGTACAGCGGCTAAACACTTGTTTGGTATTAAAATGTGCACACTTTTATCTATTGTTTTGTCTTTAAATATTATTATCTTGATTTATACTGTTTACTTAACATTTTCTCCAGAGATTATGATTTCATAAGGTAATAAAGGAGTCAGGCAGGTATTTTCCGCCGTCCCTTTCATAAAACATTTTATTCTAGTGGAATGCCAAGAGTTCTTGAGACAAAAATAGAGAAGGAGTAGTTTGTTTTAACCTGCCTCGGCGCATGACTATATATATATATATATATATATATTATATATATATATATATATGAATGAAATGAACCCTAGATCCCTTTC